>CM048839.1:66648870-67851424 GCA_026545765.1 Plantago major
ATTCAACATCTTTGGTGTTTTGTATAACTATCAAGTAGAGTTCTTCGTTCATTATTTTATTACTCCTCTTGTGTGTTGTTTAAATCTCAAATTGACTTCTACGTTTGTAATTATCTCTCTCCCATTATTGTTTTATTTAACCCACGAGTAGAATTTTACATTTGTTGTTTATCTTAATCCATATTTGTGTTTATTAATTCTTAAGTAGTGTTCTTCGTTTATGATACTCTTACTCCTTCTATGTATTATTTAAATTTCGAATAGACTTCTTCCTTGACATTAACCCTCCTTTAGTTTGTTGTTTATCTCTCGAGTAGAGTTATTCATATTTTGTTCTTCCCTCTCCAAAGTGTGTCCTTTATATCTCTCAAGTAGAGCTGTTCGTTTGTTGTTTATTCAACACCATTTGTGTCTTGTTTAACTCTCAGGTAGAGTTCTTCGTTCGTTATTTTATTACTCTTCCTTGTGTTGTTTAAATCTCAAATTGCATTCTCCGTTTGTAATGATCCCTGTCCTTTATTGTTTTTTTAAGTCTCGACTAGAATTTTACATTTGATGTTTATCCACTCATTATGTGTGTTCTTTAACACTTAAGTAGTGTTCTTCGTTTGTTATACTCTTACTCCTTCTCAGACATTGTATAAATTTCAATAGACTTCTTTGTTCGACATTATCCCTCCTTTAGTTTGTTGTTTAACTCTCAGTAGAGTTGTTAGTTTGTTGTTTGTCCCACTCCAAAGTTTGTTGCTTATATCTCTCAAGTAGAGTTGTTCGTTTGTTGTTTATTCAACACCTTTTGTGTTTTGTTTAACTCTCAGGTAGAGTTCTTCATTCGTTATTTTATTACTCCTCCCGTGTTGTTTAAATCTCAAATTGCCTTCTCCGCTTGTAATTATCACTCCTTTATTGTTTTGTTTATGTCTCTAGAATTTTACATTTGTTGTTTATCCCACTCCTTATGTGTTCTTTAACACTTAAGTAGTGTTCTTCGCTTGTTATACTCTTACTCCTTCTGCATTGTATAAATCTCGAATAGACTTCTTTATTTGACATGATCCCCTCCTTTAGTGTGTTGTTTAGCTCTCAAGTAGATTTATTTGTTGTTCATCCTTCTCAAAGTTTGTTGCTTATATCTCTCAAGTAGAGTTGTTGGTTTGTTGTTTATTCAACACCTTTTGTGTTTTATTTAACTCTCAAGTAGAGTTCTTCGCTCGTTATTTTATTACTCCTCCGTGTGTTGTTTAAATCTCAAATTGACTTCTCCTTTTTAATTATCTCACTTCTTTATTGTTTTGTTTATGTCTCGGTAGAATTTTACATTTATTGTTTATCCTCATTATGTGTGTTCCTTAACACTTAAGTAGTGTTCTTCGCTTGTTATACTCTTACTTCTTCAGACATTGTTTAAATCTCGAATAGACTTCTTTATCCGACATTATCCACTCCTTTAGTTTGTTGTTTAACTCTCAAGTAGAGTTGTTAGTTTGTTGTTTGTCTCTCCAAAGTTTGTTGCTTTTATCTCTCAAGTAGAGTTGTTGGTTTGTTGTTTATTCAACACCTTTTGTGTTTTGTTTAAATCTCAAGTAGATTTCTTCGCTCGTTATTTTATTACACCTCCCGTGTGTTGTTTAAATCTCAAATTGCATTCACCGCTTGTAATTATCTCACTTCTTTATTGTTTTGTTTATGTCTCAGTAGAATTTAACATTTGATGTTTAACCCACTCATTATGTGTGTTTTTTAACACTCAAGTAGTGTTCTTCGATTGTTATACTCTTACTCCTTCTCAGACATTGTTTAAATCTCGAATAGAATTCTTTATTGACATTATCCACTCCTTTAGTTTGTTGTTTAACTCTCAGTAGAGTTGTTAGTTTGTTGTTCATCCCTCTCCAAAGTTTGTTGCTTTTATCCCTCAAGTAGAGTTGTTCGTTTGTTGATTATTCAACTCCTTTTGTGTTTTGTTTAACTCTCAAGTAGAGTTCTTATTCGTTATTTTATTACTCTTCCTTGTGTTGTTTAAATCTCAAATTGCATTCTCCGCTTGTAATTATCTCACCTTTATTGTTTTTTTAACTCTAGACTAGAATTTTACATTTGTTGTTTAACCCACTCATTATGTGTGTTCTTTAACACTTAAGTAGTGTTCTTCGCTTGTTATACTCTTAATCCTTTCCTGCATTGTTTAAATCTAGAATAGATTTCTTCATTTGACATTATCCAACTCCTTTAGTGTGTTGTTTAGCTCTCAAGTAGAGTTATTAGTTTGTTGTTCATCCTTCTCCAAAGTTTGTTGCTTTTATCTCTCAAGTAGAGTTGTTGGTTTGTTGTTTATTCAACTCCTTTTGTGTTTTGTTTAACTCTCAAGTAGAGTTCTTCGCTCGTTATTTTATTACTCTTCCTTTTGTTGTTTAAATCTCAAATTGACTTCACCGTTTGCAATTATCTCACTTCTTTATTGTTTTGTTTAACTCTAGACTAGAATTTAACATTTATTGTTTAACCCACTCATTATGTGTGTGGTTTAACACTCAAGTAGAGTTCTTCGTTTGTTATACTCTTACTCCTTCAGACATTGTTTAAATTTCGAATAGACTTCTTCATTCGACATTATCCCACTCCTTTAGTTTGTTGTTTAACTCTCAAGTAGAGTTATTCGTTTGTTGTTCATCCCTCTCCAAAGTGTGTTGTTTTTATCTCTCAAGTAGAGTTGTTGGTTTATTGTTTATTCAACTCCTTTTGTGTTTTGTTTAACTCTCAAGTAGAGTTCTTCGTTCGTTATTTTATTACACCTCTTGTGTGTTGTTTAAATCTCAAATTGACTTCACCGTTTGCAATTATCTCACTTCTTTATTGTTTTGTTTAACTCTAGACTAGAATTTAACATTTGTTGTTTAACCCACTCATTATGTGTGTGGTTTAACACTCAAGTAGAGTTCTTCGTTTGTTATACTCTTACTCTTCTCAGACATTGTTTAAATTTCGAATAGACTTCTTCATTCGACATTATCCCACTCCTTTAGTTTGTTGTTTAACTCTCAAATAGAGTTATTCGTTTGTTGTTCATCCCTCTCCAAAGTTTGTTGTTTTTATCTCTCAAGTAGAGTTGTTGGTTTATTGATTATTCAACTCCTTTTGTGTTTTGTTTAACTCTCAAGTAGAGTTCTTCATTCGTTATTTTATTACTCCTGTTGTGTGTTGTTTAAGTCTCAAATTGACTTCACCGTTTGTAATTATCTCACTTCTTTATTGTTTTGTTTAACTCTAGACTAGAATTTTACATTTGTTGTTTAACCCACTCATTACGTGTGTGGTTAACACTCAAGTAGAGTTCTTCGTTTGTTATACTCTTACTCCTTCTGTGCATTGTTTAAATCTCGAATAGACTTCTTCATTCGACATTATCCCACTCCTTTAGTGTGTTGTTTAAGTCTCAAGTAGAGTTATTCGTTTGTTGTTCATCCTTCTCCAAAGTGTGTTGTTTTTATCTCTCAAGTAGAGTTTTTGGTTTGTTGTTTATTCAACTCCTTTTGTGTTTTATTTAACTCTCAAGTAGAGTTCTTCGTTCGTTATGTTATTACTCCTCTTGTCTGTTGTTTAAATCTCAAATTGACTTCACCGTTTGCAGTTATCTCACTTCTTTATTGTTTTGTTTAACTCTAGACTAGAATTTAACATTTATTGTTTAACCCACTCATTATGTGTGTGGTTTAACACTCAAGTAGAGTTCTTCGTTTGTTATACTCTTACTCCTTCTGTACATTGTTTAAATTTCGAATAGACTTCTTCATTCGACATTATCCCACTCCTTTAGTTTGTTGTTTAACCCTCAAGTAGAGTTATTCGTTTGTTGTTCATCCCTCTCCAAAGTGTGTTGTTTTTATCTCTCAAGTAGAGTTGTTGGTTTATTGTTTATTCAACTCCTTTTGTGTTTTGTTTAACTCTCAAGTAGAGTTCTTCGTTCGTTATTTTATTACACCTCTTGTGTGTTGTTTAAATCTCAAATTGACTTCACCGTTTGCAATTATCTCACTTCTTTATTGTTTTGTTTAACTCTAGACTAGAATTTAACATTTGATGTTTAACCCACTCATTATGTGTGTGGTTTAACACTCAAGTAGAGTTCTTCGTTTGTTATACTCTTACTCCTTCTGTACATTGTTTAAATCTCGAATAGACTTCTTCATTCGACATTATCCCACTCCTTTAGTTTGTTGTTTAACTCTCAAGTAGAGTTATTCGTTTGTTGTTCATCCCTCTCCAAAGTTTGTTGTTTTTATCTCTCAAGTAGAGTTGTTGGTTTATTGATTATTCAACTCCTTTTGTGTTTTGTTTAACTCTCAAGTAGAGTTCTTATTCGTTATTTTATTACTCCTCTTGTGTGTTGTTTAAATCTCAAATTGACTTCACCGTTTGTAATTATCTCACTTCTTTATTGTTTTGTTTAACTCTAGACTAGAATTTTACATTTGTTGTTTAACCCACTCATTATGTGTGTGGTTTAACACTCAAGTAGAGTTCTTCGTTTGTTATACTCTTAATCCTTCTGTGCATTGTTTAAATCTAGAATAGACTTCTTCATTCGACATTATCCAACTCCTTTAGTGTGTTGTTTATGTCTCAAGTAGAGTTATTCGTTTGTTGTTCATCCTTCTCCAAAGTGTGTTGTTTTTATCTCTCAAGTAGAGTTTTTGGTTTGTTGTTTATTCAACTCCTTTTGTGTTTTGTTTAACTCTCAAGTAGAGTTCTTCGTTCGTTATTTTATTACTCCTCTTGTGTGTTGTTTAAATCTCAAATTGACTTCACCGTTTGCAATTATCTCACTTCTTTATTGTTTTGTTTAACTCTAGACTAGAATTTAACATTTATTGTTTAACCCACTCATTATGTGTGTGGTTTAACACTCAAGTAGAGTTCTTCGTTTGTTATACTCTTACTCCTTCTGTACATTGTTTAAATTTCGAATAGACTTCTTCATTCGACATTATCCCACTCCTTTAGTTTGTTGTTTAACTCTCAAGTAGAGTTATTCGTTTGTTGTTCATCCCTCTCCAAAGTGTGTTGTTTTTATCTCTCAAGTAGAGTTGTTGGTTTATTGTTTATTCAACTCCTTTTGTGTTTTGTTTAACTCTCAAGTAGAGTTCTTCGTTCGTTATTTTATTACACCTCTTGTGTGTTGTTTAAATCTCAAATTGACTTCACCGTTTGCAATTATCTCACTTCTTTATTGTTTTGTTTAACTCTAGACTAGAATTTAACATTTGTTGTTTAACCCACTCATTATGTGTGTGGTTTAACACTCAAGTAGAGTTCTTCGTTTGTTATACTCTTACTCCTTCTGTACATTGTTTAAATCTCGAATAGACTTCTTCATTCGACATTATCCCACTCCTTTAGTTTGTTGTTTAACTCTCAAGTAGAGTTATTCGTTTGTTGTTCATCCCTCTCCAAAGTGTGTTGTTTTTATCTCTCAAGTAGAGTTGTTGGTTTATTGTTTATTCAACTCCTTTTGTGTTTTGTTTAACTCTCAAGTAGAGTTCTTCGTTCGTTATTTTATTACACCTCTTGTGTGTTGTTTAAATCTCAAATTGACTTCACCGTTTGTAATTATCTCACTTCTTTATTGTTTTGTTTAACTCTAGACTAGAATTTTACATTTGTTGTTTAACCCACTCATTATGTGTGTGGTTTAACACTCAAGTAGAGTTCTTCGTTTGTTACACTCTTACTCCTTCTGTGCATTGTTTGAATCTCGAATAGACTTCTTCATTCGACATTATCCCACTCCTTTAGTGTGTTGTTTAAGTCTCAAGTAGAGTTATTCGTTTGTTGCTCATCCTTCTCCAAAGTGTGTTGTTTTTATCTCTCAAGTAGAGTTTTTGGTTTGTTGTTTATTCAACTCCTTTTGTGTTTTGTTTAACTCTCAAGTAGAGTTCTTCGTTCGTTATTTTATTACACCTCTTGTGTGTTGTTTAAATCTCAAATTGACTTCACCGTTTGTAATTATCTCACTTCTTTATTGTTTTGTTTAACTCTAGACTAGAATTTTACATTTGTTGTTTAACCCACTCATTATGTGTATGGTTTAACACTCAAGTAGAGTTCTTCGTTTGTTATACTCTTACTCCTTCTGTACATTGTTTAAATTTCGAATAGACTTCTTCATTCGACATTATCCCACTCCTTTAGTTTGTTGTTTAACTCTCAAGTAGAGTTATTCGTTTGTTGTTCATCCCTCTCCAAAGTGTGTTGTTTTTATCTCTCAAGTAGAGTTGTTGGTTTATTGTTTATTCAACTCCTTTTATGTTTTGTTTAATTCTCAAGTAAAGTTCTTCGTTCGTTATTTTATTACCCTTCTTGTGTGTTGTTTAAATCTCAAATTTACTTCACCGTTTGCAATTATCTCACTTCTTTATTGTTTTGTTTAACTCTAGACTAGAATTTAACATTTGTTGTTTAACCCACTCATTATGTGTGTGGTTTAACACTCAAGTAGAGTTCTTCGTTTGTTATACTCTTACTCCTTCTGTACATTGTTTAAATCTCGAATAGACTTCTTCATTCGACATTATCCCACTCCTTTAGTTTGTTGTTTAACTCTCAAGTAGAGTTATTCGTTTGTTGTTCATCCCTCTCCAAAGTGTGTTGTTTTTATCTCTCAAGTAGAGTTGTTGGTTTATTGTTTATTCAACTCCTTTTGTGTTTTGTTTAACTCTCAAGTAGAGTTCTTCGTTCGTTATTTTATTACACCTCTTGTGTGTTGTTTAAATCTCAAATTGACTTCACCGTTTGTAATTATCTCACTTCTTTATTGTTTTGTTTAACTCTAGACTAGAATTTTACATTTGTTGTTTAACCCACTCATTATGTGTGTGGTTTAACACTCAAGTAGGGTTCTTCGTTTGTTATACTCTTACTCCTTCTGTACATTGTTTAAATCTCGAATAGACTTCTTCATTCGACATTATCCCACTCCTTTAGTGTGTTGTTTAAGTCTCAAGTAGAGTTATTCGTTTGTTGTTCATCGTTCTCCAAAGTGTGTTGTTTTTATCTCTCAAGTAGAGTTTTTGGTTTGTTGTTTATTCAACTCCTTTTGTGTTTTGTTTAACTCTCAAGTAGAGTTCTTCGTTCGTTATTTTATTACTCCTCTTGTGTGTTGTTTAAATCTCAAATTGACTTCACCGTTTGCAATTATCTCACTTCTTTATTGTTTTGTTTAACTCTAGACTAGAATTTAACATTTATTGTTTAACCCACTCATTATGTGTGTGGTTTAACACTCAAGTAGAGTTCTTCGTTTGTTATACTCTTACTCATACTGAACATTGTTTAAATTTCGAATAGACTTCTTCATTCGACATTATCCCACTCCTTTAGTTTGTTGTTTAACTCTCAAGTAGAGTTATTCGTTTGTTGTTCATCCCTCTCCAAAGTGTGTTGTTTTTATCTCTCAAGTAGAGTTGTTGGTTTATTGTTTATTCAACTCCTTTTATGTTTTGTTTAACTCTCAAGTAGAGTTCTTCATTCGTTATTTTATTACTCCTCTTGTGTGTTGTTTAAATCTCAAATTGACTTCACCGCTTGTAATTATCTCACTTCTTTATTGTTTTTTTTAACTCTAGACTATAATTTTACATTTGTTGTTTAACCCACTTATTATGTGTGTGGTTTAACACTCAAGTAGAGTTCTTCGTTTGTTATACTCTTACTCCTTCTGTGCATT
This sequence comes from Plantago major, assembly GCA_026545765.1. NCBI lineage: Eukaryota > Viridiplantae > Streptophyta > Magnoliopsida > Lamiales > Plantaginaceae > Plantago > Plantago major. The sequence continues at coordinate 66,656,594 of CM048839.1, forward strand.
GTTTAAATCTCGAATAGACTTCTTCATTCGACATTATCCCACTCCTTTAGTGTGTTGTTTAACTCTCAAGTAGAGTTATTCGTTTGTTGTTCATCCCTCTCCAAAGTGTCTTGTTTATATCGCTCAAATAGAGTTGTTCGTTTGTTTTTTATTGAATTCCTTTTGTGTTTTGTTTAACTCTAAAGTAGAGTTCTTCGTTCGTTATTTTATTACTCTTCTTGTGTGTTGTTTAAATCTCAAATTGACTTCACCGTTTGTAATTATCTCACTTCTTTATTGTTTTGTTTAACTCTAGACTAGAATTTAACATTTATTGTTTAACCCACGCATTATGTGTGTGGTTTAACACTCAAGTAGAGTTCTTCGTTTGTTATACTCTTACTCCTTCTGTACATTGTTTAAATTTCGAATAGACTTCTTCATTCGACATTATCCCACTCCTTTAGTTTGTTGTTTAACTCTCAAGTAGAGTAATTCGTTTGTTGTTCATCCCTCTCCAAAGTGTGTTGTTTTTATCTCTCAAGTAGAGTTGTTGGTTTATTGTTTATTCAACTCCTTTTATGTTTTGTTTAATTCTCAAGTAGAGTTCTTCGTTCGTTATTTTATTACCCCTCTTGTGTGTTGTTTAAATCTCAAATTTACTTCACCGTTTGCAATTATCTCACTTCTTTATTGTTTTGTTTAACTCTAGACTAGAATTTAACATTTGTTGTTTAACCCACTCATTATGTGTGTGGTTTAACACTCAAATAGAGTTCTTCGTTTGTTATACTCTTACTCCTTCTGTACATTGTTTAAATCTCGAATAGACTTCTTCATTCGACATTATCCCACTCCTTTAGTTTGTTGTTTAACTCTCAAGTAGAGTTATTCGTTTGTTGTTCATCCCTCTCCAAAGTGTGTTGTTTTTATCTCTCAAGTAGAGTTGTTGGTTTATTGTTTATTCAACTCCGTTTGTGTTTTGTTTAACTCTCAAGTAGAGTTCTTCGTTCATTATTTTATTACTCCTCTTGTGTGTTGTTTAAATCTCAAATTGACTTCACCGTTTGCAATTATCTAACTTCTTTATTGTTTTGTTTAACTCTAGACTAGAATTTAACATTTGTTGTTTAACCCACTCATTATGTGTGTGGTTTAACACTCAAGTAGAGTTATTCGTTTGTTATACTCTTACTCCTTCTGTACATTGTTTAAATCTCGAATAGACTTCTTCATTCGACATTATCCCACTCCTTTAGTTTGTTGTTTAACTCTCAAGTAGAGTTATTCGTCTGTTGTTCATCCCTCTCCAAAGTGTGTTGTTTTTATCTCTCAAGTAGAGTTGTTGGTTTATTGTTTATTCAACTCCTTTTGTGTTTTGTTTAACTCTCAAGTAGAGTTCTTCGTTCGTTATTTTATTACACCTCTTGTGTGTTGTTTAAATCTCAAATTGACTTCACCGTTTGCAATTATCTCACTTCTTTATTGTTTTGTTTAACTCTAGACTAGAATTTAACATTTGTTGTTTAACCCACTCATTATGTGTGTGGTTTAACACTCAAGTAGAGTTCTTCGTTTGTTATACTCTTACCTTCTCAGACATTATTTAAATCTCAATAGACTTCTTCATTCGACATTATCCCACCCTTTAGTTTGTTGTTTAACTCTCAAATAGAGTTATTCGCTTGTTGTTAATCCTCTCCAAAGTTTGTTGTTTTTATCTCTCAAGTAGAGTTGTTGGTTTATTGATTATTCAACTCCTTTTGTGTTTTGTTTAACTCTCAAGTAGAGTTCTTCATTCGTTATTTTATTACTCCTCTTGTGTGTTGTTTAAATCTCAAATTGACTTCACCGCTTGTAATTATCTCACTTCTTTATTGTTTTGTTTAACTCTAGACTAGAATTTTACATTTGTTGTTTAACCCACTTATTATGTGTGTGGTTTAACACTCAAGTAGAGTTCTTCGTTTGTTATACTCTTACTCCTTCTGTGCATTGTTTAAATCTCGAATAGACTTCTTCATTCGACATTATCCCACTCCTTTAGTGTGTTGTTTAACTCTCAAGTAGAGTTATTCGTTTGTTGTTCATCCCTCTCCAAAGTGTCTTGTTTATATCGCTCAAATAGAGTTGTTCGTTTGTTTTTTATTCAATTCCTTTTGTGTTTTGTTTAACTCTAAAGTAGAGTTCTTCGTTCGTTATTTTATTACTCTTCTTGTGTGTTGTTTAAATCTCAAATTGACTTCACCGTTTGTAATTATCTCACTTCTTTATTGTTTTGTTTAACTCTAGACTAGAATTTTACATTTGTTGTTTAACCCACTCATTATGTCTATTTTCACAAAAGGTATTCTTTCCATAGGGAGCAGTTAGGTAGTTAGTCTTGATATGAGTAGTTAGCAAGTTAGACTGGACAGCAAAACCTTCTAACAAGTCTACCAGATCCTGCACAAAAAGGTTAGCTACAAGAGACATAGCCACATAATACATAGTATTTATCTGCCAAGGTTTAAATGGTGCAGACAACATTGTGTAAGCCCAACAAAACCTATCAGAAGATCTACAGCATGTATTTATCACTAGCTCAAAACAGAACATATAGGAAGGAGGGATGTTGAAGATTGTTTCCTCCAAGAACTACCAACTCTTCCCTATAGCTGTCTATAAAAACAAAAGACCTGGGGAAACCAAAAAGGCCACAACTGAGCCATATAACAATCAAACTGGGGTGAAGCAAAGCTAAAAGCTTGTAGCCAACTACAGGGAGCTCATGCCAATAGAGCCTCAGACTTGAGGGGAGCTTTAAAATGCTGGATCCTTGTCTAAATTGACAGAGGAGCATCACTTCTCCTAGAAGAAAATGGTACAATTCAGTTATAAGCCTAGAACTAGACTCAGACAAGAGGGGAGGAAAGGGGAGGATTAGGATCAGAGTGAGATCATCATTTCCAAGAGCCTTGATAGACCAATACCTATAAATAGATTCTGGCCTCTCAAGGAAAGGGAAAGAAATGTACCTTCTAGGCTTCCAATTAGACTCATTGGGATTACCTTCTCTATCAAAAGAGAGTAGCATTCCCTCAGTTGGACAGATCTCAATCAAGTGAGTCTTTTTTGCTTTTTCTGTCATTTGGGGATTCTCAAGTAAGGTATACCAGTGTTATCAGAATATACCAACTTTTTAATCTCTTGTGTGCTGTGACCAATGTCAAACACTTTGCTCACTCTGCTTTTCAATGCATCCTCGCTAAGTAGTCTCAAATCGCATTGCCTCCTGTGTATATGTTGATACAGAACCTCCATGTTCCTTGTGTTAGCCTGCACTTGTTGAAATAGTTGAAAAACTTTCCAATTTGAAACTGAGTTATTAGAATTCAGAGCAGTAATGACATTTTTGGCATCAGATTCAATTATAACTTTTCCAAAGCCCATCTGCAAGTAAATTTTGATACCCATAAGTACAGCATACACCTCTGCTTCAAAAATAGTTTTCTTTCCAATGAAATGTTGGTAAAGTTTCAAAACTCTACCATTGGAACATCTTATGACTCCTGCAGAAGAAGCAAGGTTAGTGCCAGTGTGAAGTGACCCATCTGAGTTCACTTTAACCCAAGTTGGGGGTGGCCTAAGCCAGTAAACTAGGATAAGAGGTTTGGTCACAGAATTCACAGTACTCAGACCCAAAAATTCAGCAAAAGATCTATCACCTTTCCACAGACTGGAGGGGATTTTAAAGGACAAATGCATGGTCTTGAGCTGGTTCAAAACTAAAATTATAATCCCATAAGCTGTAATTTTCTTTGATCTATATTTAGCATCATTCCTCAATTTCCAAGAGAAACAGGCTATCAACAAGGGAATTATAATCCTAATATGATCAGTATGAGAGAAATCAGTGGAAAATCTCCAGGCATTCAGTCTAGCAAGCACAGAATGAGCATGTGAGCAAGTTACACTAAAATGGTTGGAAAACCACAGCCAAGCCTTATTTACTTCAGAATTATGTAAAATAACATGTTCTAAAGTTTCAATTTGAGCACAGCATTGACATTTAGAAGCTAAAGAAATGCCATACTTCTGAATCTTGCTTTCTACAGGTAACCAGCCTTGCAACAGTTTCCACCAAAACACAGAAATAATAGGGGATACATAAGGGCTCCAAATGACTTCAAAAACCACAGAAAGAGCCCTAGGAGTTTTAACTAAGCCTCTAGTCAGTTTAGTACCGAAAGTGCTAGGAGGAGAGTTTCAAATGGGGAAAGACTCAGAGGCACCATCACAGGAACATTTAAAAAACTTGAGCACATAGATTAGTAGGTAAAGAAGAACTAAGTTTTTCAAAACTCCAAATATTACCATTCATCCACTCACTAATCGAGTGTTCTCCTGAATCAAGTACTGCAGCCAATCTCAAATTTTCCATGCTTAGTTCATGAAACCAATGGTCATTCCAAGCATACATCTTCCCATGTACGTGTTCCGTAACATGTTGTTCGAGTGATTTTACTCACTTTTAGGATCCTTCTCCAAGTGGGAGAGTCGAGCCTTTGGGGAGACAGCTACTGTGAACAAGTTTCTAGCATATTTAAAGTGCATAAAGCCTGCCCAAAGAGAGTTGTTTTCTCTGAATTTAAACCATAGCTTAATGGCAAAAGCTTTAGCCAAATCTTCAAGCCTGATTACATTTAGACCTTTTTTATTGTTAGGAAAATAAATATTAGCCCATGTAGTCCAATGCAATCTTTTTTGAAGTGGGGTAGAACCCCAAAAGAATTTTGCAAAAATCTGTTCAATTTCAGAGAAAACAGCTTTAGGTGGGTGAAGTGCTTGTAAAATATACACAGGAATGGAGTTTAGGACACTCTTAATCAGGGTCAATCTACTGCCTTGAGACAGTAAATCAAGATTTCAACCTGAAAATTTAGCCCTAATTTTTGCCCTCAAAGGAATATACAAGCTTTTCTTTTTGTTTCCCTTGGCAATGGGAGCCCCCAAGTAAGTGAAAGGGAAAGACATGGCAGGCATGCCTAAAATGTTTAGGATCTGAGCATGATTAGCTCTTTTCCCTGGCAAACAACCACTTTTTTGTAAATTGATTTCTTGACCTGACTGAGACTCATAATTAAGCAAAAAGCTTTTTAGAGCAGAAACAGAAGCATGAGAGCCATTACAAAAGATGATGCAGTCATCTGCAAAAGCCAAGTGGGAAATAGGGAGACCTTTTTGGACTTTGAAATGCATGCAAGGGTTTCTTTCAAACAGATCATTCAGAGACCTTGTTAGATATTCATTCATCAAAACAAAGAGGGCAGGAGACAAGGGGTCACCTTGTCTCAAGCCTCTATTAGCCTGCACAAAACCACAAGAAACTCCATTCACAATGAAGCTGTAGTAGCAAGAAGTTACAATTCTCAACATCATTTCAATCCAGAAATCACAGAAACCAAAAGATCTCAACATTACTTCCAAGTAATCCCACCTAACCTTATCATAGGCCTTTTTCATATCAAGTTTGACTATAATGTTAGCACCTCTAACTTTATTGTCAACAGCAAGGGAAATTTCTTGTGCCAAAAGAATATTATCAATAATAGCCCTACCTTTTATAAACCCACTTTGATTTTTGGAAATTAAAGAAGGTAAAATATAAGCAAGCCTATCATTTAATAATTTTGAAATTATTTTTTGCACATTAGAACACAAGCTTATAGGTCTGTAATCTCCCCACTCAAAGGGATCAGGCTTTTTTGGGATCAAAACTATAGCAGTGTGTACAAAACCCAAGGGAATTGGATTGCCAGCAAAAAAGTCTAAAACACATTCAAGCAGATCATTCTTTATAGTAGTCCAACAAATTTGAAAAAACTTTCCAAGAAGTTTCGTGCCCAAAGTACTCACTTTTAAGCCTCTAACAACTTCCTCTAATTCACTCAGAGTGGGGGGTTTGCAAAGCTCATCATTTTCAAGTATCAAGAAGCAAAGGCAGAGACATATCTGGGGGAAGAATAGGGGATAGGGGACCAGCAAAATGTTCAGAGAAGTACTGAACAGCAGACTCTTGGATCTCTTTAGCATTAGTGACAACAATACCATGAGAGGAGATAGAGTGAATGCCCATTCTAGCTTGTTTTCTTTTGACCATATTATGAAAGAGAGTAGTGTTCCTTTCACCCTGTATATTCAAGAGGCGTGCTTTGTTTCCAATAAGCTTCTTCCTGATCTAGTGCTTTGTTGAAAAGAGCTTGTTTAAGTTTTAAAGAATCCTTGTTACTACCAGAAGGGTCTAGGGCTACTTGCATTTCTGCCTTGGCAACCTCATCCCCAAGAGACTTGACTTTGTTCAAAACATTTCCAAAGATGCTTTGTTCCGTAAAAATTAAAACCTGCTTTTTAGACAGCTTTTTCTTTGAACTTTCTCATACCACTCAACCTTGCAGGGAGGTTCCAATTAAGTTCCACAGCTTTTTGAAAATCAGGATGAAGTACCCACATATTTTGAAATTTGAAGGATCCTTTTTAAATGAGGAGAATAGCATTCACTACTAAGTGGTCTGTGGTCGATTCTCCAAAATACCATGTTTAACAGAGGTGCAATTAAACATATCACTCCAAGCATTATTGAACAGAATCCTATCCAGTCTTTGCTCAATGCCATTACCTTTGTCCCAAGTGAAAGGGTGGCCAGAGAATCCCAAATCTCTTAGCCCATTTAACAAGATGCAGTCATTGAAATCCTGCATTGCATTGAGATTTGGCAAGGCTCCCCCAAGTCTCTCCTCAGTAGAGGTGATAATGTTGCGATCCCCCCCCCCCCCACACACAATGGTGTAGCGTATGAACACCTAAATTGACTGCACCATCCCACAGAACATACCTATCTCTTCTACTGCATTTAGCATAAACAAAAGTGGCCAAAAAAGAAAATTTGGTAGCTGCAGGGGTTATAAGACAATGCACAAATTGTTCTTCATTTTTTAAAACTTCTATTTTATACTGTACAGTAGAGCAGATCCAAATTTTGTTGTTAACATTTTGTACAATATTATCAAACCCCAGTAGTCTACAAAATTTTGGAGAATTTAGATCCACTAGAGGTTCAAAAAGTACTAGAATATCAAGTTTTTCAGTTCTTTTGTAAAAGAAAGCTAACTGTTGAGATTTTGGGTTCCCAATTCCCCTTATGTTCCAGAGTTGTATAATCATTGGGAACCAGTGTTCAAGGTGGAGCCAGCACTAGCTTTTTTTGAGTTTCTGGTATTCCTTCCAGCAGTTGCAGAAGTAGGAACATAAGGGAAAAAATCTTTTTTCTTTTTTTTTGTTTTTTGCTAGCATTAGAAGAGATAGTATCATTTCTGATGAACTCTACAGAGACAATACTAGAGATAGAGTTAGAGGTAACCTTCTCCCCATTAGCATCATTACCTTGTGCACAGGGTTCCTGTGGATATCCTTCATAATCAGATGTCAAAGGAGAGTATGGAAGTCCTCCTTCTCTGATCCTGCAAAATATTGGGTTCCACCATTAGACTTGTATCAGAATTATCATTAAAAGCTAGGGGACCAAAAAGAATAGGCACTCCCCTGTCTATTTCATTTTCTGTGTTATGCAAGCTTCCTTCATCTTCTGATGTACTTCCAGTGCCATCCTCCTCTTCTGGAGTGTAAACTGACTCAACTTCTCTTTCTCCTTCTGAAGTTGGAGGTAGGACTGCAGTCTCTTGGTCCTGGTTTCTCCACTGCTGTAGCTGAGCTCTCCCTTCAGAAGTAGAACTGTTAAAGGGTTCAATGGGTGACTCCCATCCTTGCTCCATCAGTGGACTGAATTGATTAGCTCCAGCTTGAATATCAGTACCATTATATTCATGCTGCTCTATCACATGATTTCCTGCAATCTCAACACCTTGAGGGGGGGGATTGTTAGATACAACATTCCTACCATGGATCCTAGGCAGGTTACCATTCCTTCCTCTATATAAAGGTTGGCCATAGACATTGTAGTTGGCCCTAACATTTTTGGGTACCACTCCTTTAGTGTGTTGTTTAACTCTCAAGTAGAGTTATTCGTTTGTTGTTCAACCCTCTCCAAAGTGTCTTGTTTTTATCTCTCAAGTAGAGTTGTTGGTTTGTTGTTTATTCAACTCCTTTTGTGTTTTGTTTAACTCTCAAGTAGAGTTCTTCGTTCGTTATTTTATTACTCCACTTGTGTGTTGTTTAAATCTCAAATTGACTTCACCATTTGTAATTATCTCACTTCTTCATTGTTTTGTTTAACTCTAGACTAGAATTTTACATTTGTTGTTTAACCCACTCATTATGTGTGTGGTTTAACACTCAAGTAGAGTTCTTCGTTTGTTATACTCTTACTCTTTCTGTGCATTGTTTAAATCTCGAATAGACTTCTTCATTCGACATTATCCCACTCCTTTAGTGTGTTGTTTAACTCTCAAGTAGAGTTATTCGTTAGTTGTTCATCCCTCTCCAAAGTGTGTTGTTTTTATCTCTCAAGTAGAGTTGTTGGTTTGTTGTTTATTCAACTCCTTTTGTGTTTTGTTTAACTCTCAAGTAGAGTTCTTCGTTCGTTATTTTATTACTCCTCTTGTGTGTTGTTTAAATCTCAAATTGACTTCACCGTTTGTAATTATCTCACTTCTTCATTGTTTTGTTTAACCCTAGACTAGAATTTTACATTTGTTGTTTAACCCACTCATTATGTGTGTGGATTAACACTCAAGTTGAGTTCTTCGTTTGTTATACTCTTACTCCTTCTGTGCATTGTTTAAATCTCGAGTAGACTTCTTCATTCGACATTATCCCACTCCTTTAGTGTGTTGTTTAACTCTCAAGTAGAGTTATTCGTTTGTTGTTCATCCCTCTCCAATGTGTGTTGTTTTTATCTCTCAATTAGAGTTGTTGGTTTGTTGTTTAGTCAACTCCTTTTGTGTTTTGTTTAACTCTCAAGTAGAGTTCTTCTTTCGTTATTTTATTACTCCTCTTGTGTGTTGTTTAAATCTCAAATTGACTTCTCCGTTTGTAATTATCTCACTAATTTATTGTTTTATTTAACTCTAGACTAGAATTTTACATTTGTTGTTTATCCTACTCCTTTTATGTTTTGTTTTACTCTCAAGTAGAGTTCTTCGTTCGTTATTTTCTTACTCCTCCTGTTTTTTTTTTTTTTTTTTGTAGAGGAAAAGAGAGCCACAACTAGAAGTAAATTAACGTCGTAATCTTAGTCACTCCATCGTCTAGTATGTCTAGACTTTTAAGAAGTCTAGCCGAGAGTTAAAGAGTATTGGCCCGAGAGCCCAGGACTAAGACCTTGAGGGCGAGATACTCTCCACTAGTTGGAAAGTGATTTTCCCCCAAGGCAACATTAATAAACTACTAGGGGTGGGCTCGTAGTATTATTCATCCTTAATAGGGAAATCACGGAGGTTTTAGAGACCCCAAGTACAAAAGAAGTTTGGAGAGTTTAGCAAGTACAAACCAAAATACTACCACTAGTCTATTACAACACAGAATAGATAGCCAAAATCCTACAGATGAGGCAATCCTGCTTGCAATAATAAACTTGGCCTTGCAGTTGTAAACTTCATCTGGTACCAAGTCTCGCAGACTTAGAGCACCAAGGCCAATCCAAAAAGTGTGCCACATGAAATTGCTAAAACCATTCTCATTGTAGTAGCAGTCAAGTTACCATGGTTTAAGGTTCTCCAAACCAAAAGTATACTGACAGCTTGGTAATGGTTTAAGGTTTTCCAAACCAAGTAGTCAGGTGTTAGCCAGTCAGCATTGTTAGAGACCAAAGACTGATAAGTACAAATCTGCACAAGGTGAAAAGGCCACACATAGCAAAAGAAGGTGAAACCAAAAGACAATAAACTCCACAATGGTAAGCTGTCCTCAAAACAACTCAAAGAAAAAACCATAACAAGACTAATTACATCTAAGCTCTGCAAGATTAACCAGGCCAACAAGGAGGGGGAAACAGATGAGACACAACTTATGCATACCAAGTTATAACTGGGGTGAAGCAAAGCAAAAAGCTTGTAGCCAACTACAGGGAGCTCATGACACTGAAGCCACATGCTAGTGGGGAGCTTAATGCTGGATCCTATTCTAAAGTGCCAGAGGAACACAACTTCTCCCAGAATAATATGATATACATAAGTCCAAACTATAGGCCTAACCTCTACACTTCTAACTTCCACTATACACACTACCCAACCCAAAGAGGAAAGATAGGGGGAGAGGGGGGTGATCCATCAGATTCACAATCATCATTTGGATGTTCTTAAGTAAGCCAATCCATTCTTATCAGTATAGGCTATTTGCCTAACTTTTATAGGGACCTCCCCAGGATCATAAGTGGTACTGATCTGAGTTTTCAAAGCCTCATTTGCCAGCCAGTCTGCTGCTGCATTTCCTTCCCTGAAAACATGAACAAATCTGATGTATTTGTTATCACATAACTGCACAATCTTTGATAATAAAATGGAGAGTTTCCAATGCCAGTTTTGACTCTTGTTTTGAATGAGAAGAATAGCCACTTTAGAGTCAGATTCTATAATTATGTTCCTCATTCTCAAATCAGAACAGATTGTAAGCCCTCGCCAAATTCCCAACAGTTCTGCATACAGTATAGAAGCAACCCCTAGGAAAGTTTGGAAACATTTCAAAATTCTACCATCTTCATCCCTCAGGATGCCCCCAGCTGCAGCCTTTTTTGAAGAATGATTAAAGGAACCATCAGTGTTCATTTTGACCCACTGAGCTGGGGGTTATTCCAGTAAACTATTTGCACCTTAGGGACAGGGGCAGGAGGAATGTTAAATAACCAAAGTTCAGCAATTTGAAAGTCCCCCAACCAAAAATCTCTTTCAAAAGGTTTAGCCATATGAGATAAATGAAGAAAATTCATAATTCTCCAAATAATGTTCTCAGCCTTGATGGCTTTACCCTTATGTTTGGAATCATTTCTAGCCAACCAAGAGAACCAACCTATCAATATAGGTATTAAGGTTCTGATGTGCTTTTTACCTGCATAGTCAGAAGAGAACAACCAATGCTTATACCTGCTGATAACATTTGCATAGGGGCTTATCTGAACTTGAAACAGTCTAGAAAACCACACCCATACCTTATGACTTTCAGCATTAAACAATAAAACATGCATAATGGTTTCTTCAGAAGAACAACATTGACATTTAGAAACTATGGTTATTCCCTTTTTTTTCAAGATTTCATCTACTGGTAACCAGTTGTGAAGAACTTTCCACCAAAACACAGAAATGGTGGTAGGGATCCTACTACCCCAACAACTACTTAGGATTTTGTTCAGGGGGCTTTTTTTTCTTATCAAGTTCCAACCTGACTTGGTTGAGAAGACACCATTAGAAGAAGCTTTCCAAATGGGGTAGGCCTGCACTTGGTCAGAGAAAGGGATTAGGAATAACTGTGCTGCCAAGTGGAGGGGGAGCTTCTCAGATAGTTTAGTCCAATTCCAGTTACTTTCATCACCAAAGTCCTGCAGCTTTTCCAAAGAGTCCACTGGTAACACTGTCTTTTCAGCAAGAATCCCCAACTCTGACCACTCATCCTGCCAAAAGTAACAAGGGCCAATGCCCACTTTCCAAAAACAGTTAGATTCAGCCAAAGTCCTAACACTTAGAAGTCTTTTCCACACCAAAGAATCTGTGTTTTTTTGCAAAACAAGGTTAGGACTGGTTTTCTTGCAATACTTGATCAGGAGACTTACAGCCCACAGAGAGTTTTGTTCTCTAAATCTGAACCAAAGTTTTAGAGAAAAGGCCTCACACAACTCCTGAAGATTTCTAACTCCTAACCCTCCCTCTTCAATAGGAACACAAAGAGGCTTCCACTTTGACCAGTGTATTTTCTTTCTAGAATCAGTAGTTCCCCAAAAAAATTTTGATATTAGAGAGTCAAGAGCTTTGAAGACAGATAAGGGAGGGTTAGCAATCTGTAAGATGTACACAGGCATAGAAACAAGCACACTTTTTACTAAGATCCATCTTCCACCTTGAGACAAAAGGTTAATGTTCCAACCTGACAGTTTGTTTCTAACTTTATCTAGCAGAGGATTGAACAACACTTTTTTCTTTCTTCCTTTAAAAATAGGAGCTCCTAAATAATAAAAGGGAAGATCAGACACATTAAAACCCAGGATCTGCTGAATTAAATCCACATTTCCATTTTTACCAATATACACATTGCTTTTAGCCATATTGATTTTCTGACCAGAGACATTCTCATAATGCTTCATAAAATTCAAAACTTTTTGCAACCCTGGTTTCAAGCCTTTAGTAAAAAGAATCAAATCATCAGCAAAAGCTAAATGACTGACAAGGATCCTGGATTTTGAATCATAATACAGAGCAGGGTTGTTTGAAAACAGATTGTTCAATCCCCTAGAAAGATACTCACTGGCTAGAATAAAAAGAGCTGGGGACAAAGGGTCCCCCTGCCTCAGACCATGGGCAGACTTCAGAAACCCCTTAGAGGAACCATTAACAATGACACTAAAATGACAATTATTAAAAGACCTGCTAACTAGGTTAACCCAGTTTGGAGAGAAACCAAAGGCAAGCAACATTTTTTCAATAAAAGACCAGTTAAGTCTGTCATAGGCTTTCATCATGTCAATTTTCATAACTAGATTAGAGCCTCTAGTCTTAACATCTAAGGAGTGTACCAACTCTTGAGCAAGAAGAATGTTTTCAGAAATTAACCTTCCTTTTAAAAAGCCACTCTGATTTTCAGAAATTAAACAAGGAAGAATAGTGGCCAACCTATCATTTAACAGTTTAGAAATAATTTTGTGAGAAAAGTTACATAAACTGATAGGTCTGAAGTCACTCCAAGTGAGAGGAGACTGGATTTTGGGAATAAGAGCAATAGCAGTAGCAGAGAAACCTAAGGGGAGGGGAGTACCACTAAAGTAATCCTCTACTGCTTCCAACAAATCAAATTTGATCACTTCCCAACAACTTTGGTAAAACTGTGCAGTGTAGCCATCAGGCCCTGCAGAGGCATCCCTGTTTAAACTAAACACAGTGGCTTTCAGTTCCTCCAGGTTAGGGGGTTCACACAATTCAGCATTCAAATCATCATTAACAAACTCAGAGATCATACCCAAGTCAGGTTCCTCAGAAATCACAATGTTGTCTGCTAGCACTTTTTCAAAATAATTTAGGGCTGAGTCATGTAACTCTACAGGATCAGTGATAACATTCCCCTCATACTCTATACTACTGATTTTTCCTTTTAATCTTTTTCTCTTTACCATGTTGTGGAATAGATTGGTATTCCTATCCCCATCAAGGTACCATTTACAGCAAGCTTTTTGCTTCCAAAAGGCTTCCTCCATGTTAAGGACTTTTTGAAACTCAACAGATTTTTCTTTGAAAATAGCAGTATTAACAGTAGAGGGGAAATTATGACACTCTTCTTCAGCTTTAGCTACAGAATCTTCCAGAGTTTTAAGTTTTGAAAAAAGATTACCAAATTCATGCTTGTTCCACCATCTTAAATGTTGTTTTAATCTATGGAGTTTTTCCCAAAATTTTTTAAGACCCCTATGTCTAGCAGGCAGAGACCAATGCATTTCAATAGTGGATTTACAGCTAGGATTCAACAACCACATATTTTGGAACCTGAAAGGGTAAGTTCTCACAGGGGAAGAGGTGTCTGCAGTAAGGATCAGAGGTCTATGATTAGACAACCTTCTAACCCCATGACTGACAGAATTACTAGTGAAGGTTTCTAGCCAGACTTGATTGAATAAGATTCTATCAAGTCTCTGCTCTACACCTTGCCACTTCCAAGTAAAAGGCAGACCTTGGAAACCCACATCTAGTAAACCACAATCCAGAATACAGTTATTGAAATCATTCATAGCATGCACATTAGGGGGGGCACCCCCAGACATTTCATCACACTTAGAAATTATGTTAAAGTCACCCCCTATACACCAAGGTAGGTCAGACACTGCTACATTCCTAATCTCATTCCACAAGTCATATCTTTCCCTTCTAGTGCATTTAGCATTAATAAAGGTCATTAAGATAGGACAAGGTAGGATGTTGGAAGTGATCTTGCAGTGTAAGAGCTGCTCATGGTCTTTAAGGATTTCTAAATCATAATTTGCAGAAGACATTACCCAGATCTTGTTATTGCAGTTAGCAACTATTTTTTCCATTTTGAACTTTTTACAAAAAACAAAAGCATCTAAGGCCACTTTAGGTTCTATAATAGCTACAATATCTAACTTTAAGGAATTTACCAAATACCACAACTGATTACAAGACTCAGTATTACCTATACCTCTAATGTTCCACAGTAATGACTTAAACATTGGAAGGGTTAGGAGAGTTCTTACCATTCTTCCTCTTTACCTTTGCTTTACTGACAGTTTGCCTAGCCACGCTTTCTGGCCTGGGAGAGGGTGATTCTGCATTACTACTAATTAATGCTATCAAGCCTTCATCTGGATCACTGCCACATTCTTCCAGCTGAGTTCTGACTGGCAAACTAATTGCCTTAGCCTTAGCAGCAGCATACCTTTCTGCAAAAGACATGGTGTCTAGTGAAGAAGTAGGTATGCTCTCTGTTGATCTTCTACTATTAATCTGCAAAACAAGAGGCTCCTTATCTGCATTGTTTAAATGTCTAATAGACTTCTTCGTTTGACATTATGCGACTCCTTTAGTGAGTTGTTTAACTCTCAAGTAGAGTTATTTGTTTGTTGTTCATCCCTGTCCAAAGTGTCTTGTTTTTATCTCTCAAGTAGAGTTGTCGGTTTGGTGTTTATTCAACTCCATTCATGTTTTGTTTAACTCTCAAGTAGAGTTCTTCGTTCGTTATTTTATTACTCCTCTTGTGTGTTGTTTAAATCTCAAATTGACTTCTCCGTTTGTAATTATCTCACTTCTTTATTGTTTTGTTTAACTCAAGACTAGAATTTTACATTTGTTGTTTAACCCACTCATTTTGTGTGTGGTTTAACACTCAAGTAGAGTTCTTCGTTTGTTATACTCTTACTCCATCTGTGCATTGTTTAAATCTCGAATAGACTTCTTCATTCGACATTATCCCACTCCTTTAGTGTGTTGTTTAACTCTCAAGTAGAGTTATTCGTTTGTTATTTTATTACTCCTCTTGTGTGTTGTTTAAATCTCAAATTGACTTCACCGTTTTGTTTAACTCTCAAGTAGAGTTCTTCGTTCGTTATTTTATTACTCCTCTTGTGCGTTGTTTAAATCTCAAATTGACTTCACCGTTTGTAATTATCTCACTTCTTCATTGTTTTGTTTAACTCTAGACTAGAATTTTACATTTGTTGTTATCCCTCTCCAAAGTGTGTTGTTGGTTTGTTGTTGGTTTGTCATCCCTCCCCAAAGTGTGTTGTTGGTTTGTTAACCCACTCCAAAGTGTCTTGTTTTTATCTCTCAAGTAGAGTTGTTGGTTTGTTGTTTATTCAACTCCATTTGGGTTTTGTTTAACTCCCAAGTAGAGTTCTTCGTTCGTTATTTCATTACTCCTCTTGTGTGTTGTTTAAATCTCAAATTGACTTCTCCGTTTGTAATTATCTCACTAATTTATTGTTTTATTTAACTCTAGACTAGAATTTTACATTTGTTGTTTATCCCACTCCTTATGTGTGTGGTTTAACACTCAGGTAGAGTTCTTCGTTTGTTCTTTGTTCAAGGATGCTTTGTCTCTCAGCTAGGTTGCTTGTATGGCTTTGAAGCAGAATTGATTGCAGCTATGACTGGTATCGAAATTGCTCATGCTAAAGGCTGGAGGATGCTTTGGTTGGAAACAGATTCAACCTACGTGGCAGAACTTCTCCAATTCAGAGCGAGAACTGTCCCTTGGAGATATCGGAATTGCTGGTTGTTGGTTCTTTCTCTCTTGGAGGACATGGATTTTCGGGTCTCGCATATTTTTCGTGAGGGGAATGCTGTTGCAGATGCTCTATCTAATCAAAATATCGACGGGTTTTGGTCCTCATCACCGGATTGCATTCGTTCTCATATTTGTAGAGATATGTCTTGTCGGCCTTTTTACAGGTTTACGCAACATTAACGCTTGGGCACTCTTTTTCCCTGCCATAGGTTTTTTTCCCACTGGGTTTTTCTATGGTAGGGTTTTAACGAGGCTCATGTTGCAACCGTGGGCATTTCTCGCCAACGGGTTATTGTGAAGTTTTGTTTACATTGCTTTCACTTTGGTTTCTCTCTTGACTGTCCGCATGTGGGATCAGCTTGAGAGTCTACATGACTTTTTTCGTTGTTCTTCTTTTCTTTTCTTTTTTTTTAATACAAGCTCGATTCATTCAAAAAAAGAGTTCTTCGTTTGCTATACTCTTATTCCTTCTGTACATTGTTTAAATCTCTAATAGACTTCTTCGTTTGACAATATCCCACACCTTTAGTGTGTTGGTTAACTCTCAAGTAGAGTTATTCGTTTGTTGTTCATCCCTCTCCCAAGTGTGTTGTTTATATCGCTCAAATAGAGATGTTCGTTTTGTTGTTTATTCAATTCCTTTTGTGTTTTGTTTAAGTCTCAAGTAGAGTTTCTTCGTTATTTCATCTCCTCAGGTGTGTTGTTTAAACTCAGATTGACTCTCCGTTTGTAATTATCCCACTCCTTTATTGTGTTGTTTAACTCTCGAATAGAATTTTACATTTGTTGTTTAACCCACTCATTATGTGTGTGGTTAACACTCAAGTAGTGTTCTTCGTTTATTATACTCTTTACTCCTTATGTGCATTGTTTAAATCTCTAATAGATTTCTTTGTTTGACAATATGACACTCCTTTAGTGAGTTGTTCAACTCTCAACTAGGGTTATTCGTTTGTTATTCATCCCTCTCCAAAGTGTCTTGTTTTTATCTCTCAAGTAGAGTTGTTGGTTTGTTGTTTATTCAACTCCTTTTGTGTTTTGTTTAACTCTCAAGTAGAGTGCTTCGTTCGTTGTTTTATTACTCCTCTTGTGTGTTGTTTAAATCTCAAATTGACTTCTCCGTTTGTAATTATCTCACTTCTTTATTGTTTTGTTTAACTCTAAACTAGAATTTTACATTTGTTGTTTAACCCATTCATTATGTGTGTGGTTTAACACTCAAGTAGAGTTCTTCGTTTGTTATACTCTTCCTCCTTCTGTGCATTGTTTAAATCTCGAATAGACTTCTTCATTCGACATTATCCCACTGCTTTAGTGTGTTGTTTAACTCTCAAGTAGAGTTTTTCGTTTGTTGTTCATCCCTCTCCAAAGTGTCTTGTGTTTATCTCTCAAGTAGAGTTGTTCGTTTGTTGTTTATTCAACTCCTTTTGTGTTTTGTTTAACTCTCAAGTAGAGTTCTTCGTTCGTTATTTTATTACTCCTCTTGTGTGTTTTTTAAATGTCAAATTGACTTCTCCGTTTGTAATTATCTCACTTCTTTATTGTTTTGTTTAACTCTAGACTAGAATTTTACATTTGTTGTTTAACCCCATTCATTATGTATGTGGTTTAACACTCAAGTAGAATTTTACATTTGTTGTTTAACCCACTCATTATGTGTGTGGTTTAACACTCAAGTGGAGTTCTTCGTTTGTTATACTCTTACTCCTTCTGTGCATTGTTTAAATCTAGAATAGGCTTCTTCGTTTGACATTATCCCATTTCTTTAGTGTGTTGTTTTAACTCTCAAGTAGAGTTATTCGTTTGTTGTTGATCCCTCTCCAAAGTGTCTTGTTTATATCGCTCAAATAGAGTTGTTCGTTTATTGTTTATTCAACTCCTTTTGTGTTTTGTTTAACCGTCAAGTAGAGTTTTTCATTCGTTATTTTATCTCCCCTCAGATGTGTTGTTTAAATCTCAGATTGACTTCTCCGTTTGTAATTATCTTTTTTTTTTCCATAAATAGAGCATATATTAATAAAAGTAAAAGAGTACAAAGCGTAAAAGTAGAGATTACAAAGGAACCCACAGGCGGGTTACAACGCGAAACAAGTGAAACAAACAAAGAAACAAAAATAACATAACCCGGGATCAAGGTGATCCATGGTTGCAACCGCGGGCCTCGTTAAAACCCAGTCATGGAAAAACCCAGTGGGAAAAACCCATGGCTGGGAAAAAGAGTGCCTGAGCGTTAACGTTGCGGAAACCTATAATAAGGTAAACCGTACATGTCCCTGTGTATGTGAGGTCGAATGACATCCAAAGGAGAAGTCCAGAAACCCTCCAGATCCAACTTTGAGAGAGCATCAGCGACCGTGTTGCCTTCACGAAAAATATGAGACACCCGAAAATCCATGTCACGCATATGATAGAGAGTCAATAGCCAACGGTTCCGGAATTTCCATGGGACCGAGTTAGTACCCGCGGAGAGCAAATTCGCTACATAAGTAGAATCTCTCTCCAACCAAATCTTATTCCAGCCCTGGGTGTGAGCCAATTCAATGCCAATCATAAACGCAAGTAACTCGGCTTCAAAAGCATAAAGCGTACCCAGCTGATTTACAAAGCAACCCATCACGGTACCATTTGAATCTCTAAAAACCCCAGCCGCAGTAGAGGAGCCAGGAGCGGCAAGAGAACTTCCATCCGTGTTGAATTTAATCCATCCCGGGAGAGGGGGATACCATCGGACCTTAATGATATCTCGTGACTTAGACAGGCACCCTTGAATACGAAAAGAATGAAGGACTTGTAAATCAACTTGATTATTAGCCATAGAACCAAGAGGGTGGGAATTAGCCTCGCCTACAAGACTCCAAATCAGAAGCAAAATAGAATGCCTGGAAACAGGAACACCATCAAATGAGCAACGATTGCGCGCAGTCCAAAGCACCCAAATGCCCGTCACAAAGGCAAGACGCCACAAAGAGAGAATCTGAGAGCTAAAATGTTGACCCATGGCATATAACAGAAGCTCTCCAAAACTAAAGCAATCTCGAAAAGGAACCTGGAAAAGATCAAATAGAGTATGCCAGATAGACCGAGTGAACGGACAAGGAACCTGTAATTATCTCACTTCTTTATTGTTTTGTTTTAACTCTAGACTAGAATTTTACATTTGTTGTTTAACCCACTCATTATGTCTGTGGTTTAACACTCAAGTAGAGTTCTTCGTTTGTTATACTCTTCCTCCTTCTGTGCATTGTTTAAATCTCGAATAGACTTCTTCATTCGACATTATCCCACTGCTTTAGTGTGTTGTTTAACTCTCAAGTAGAGTTTTTCGTTTGTTGTTCATCCCTCTCCAAAGTGTCTTGTGTTTATCTCTCAAGTAGAGTTGTTCGTTTGTTGTTTATTCAACTCCTTTTGTGTTTTGTTTAACTCTCAAGTAGAGTTCTTCGTTCGTTATTTTATTACTCCTCTTGTGTGTTTTTTAAATCTCAAATTGACTTCTCCGTTTGTAATTATCTCACTTCTTTATTGTTTTGTTTAACTCTAGACTAGAATTTTACATTTGTTGTTTAACCCATTCATTATGTATGTGGTTTAACACTCAAGTAGAATTTTACATTTGTTGTTTAACCCACTCATTATGTGTGTGGTTTAACACTCAAGTGGAGTTCTTCGTTTGTTATACTCTTACTCCTTCTGTGCATTGTTTAAATCTAGAATAGGCTTCTTCGTTTGACATTATCCCATTTCTTTAGTGTGTTGTTTTAACTCTCAAGTAGAGTTATTCGTTTGTTGTTCATCCCTCTCCAAAGTGTCTTGTTTATATCGCTCAAATAGAGTTGTTCGTTTATTGTTTATTCAACTCCTTTTGTGTTTTGTTTAACCGTCAAGTAGAGTTTTTCATTCGTTATTTTATCTCCCCTCAGATGTGTTGTTTAAATCTCAGATTGACTTCTCCGTTTGTAATTATCTTTTTTTTTCCATAAATAAAGCATATATTAATAAAAGTAAAAGAGTACAAAGCGTAAAAGTAGAGATTATAAAGGAACCCACAGGCGGGTTACAGCGCGAAACAAGTGAAACAAACAAAGAAACAAAAATAACATAACCCGGGATCAAGGTGATCCATGGTTGCAACCGCGGGCCTCGTTAAAACCCAGTCATGGAAAAACCCAGTGGGAAAAACCCATGGCTGGGAAAAAGAGTGCCTGAGCGTTAACGTTGCGGAAACCTATAATAAGGTAAACCGTACATGTCCCTGTGTATGTGAGGTCGAATGACATCCAAAGGAGAAGTCCAGAAACCCTCCAGATCCAACTTTGAGAGAGCATCAGCGACCGTGTTGCCTTCACGAAAAATATGAGACACCCGAAAATCCATGTCACGCATATGATAGAGAGTCAATAGCCAACGGTTCCGGAATTTCCATGGGACCGAGTTAGTACCCGCGGAGAGCAAATTCGCTACATAAGTAGAATCTCTCTCCAACCAAATCTTATTCCAGCCCTGGGTGTGAGCCAATTCAATGCCAATCATAACCGCAAGTAACTCGGCTTCAAAAGCATAAAGCGTACCCAGCTGATTTAAAAAGCAACCCATCACGGTACCATTTGAATCTCTAAAAACCCCAGCCGCAGTAGAGGAGTCAGGAGCGGCAAGAGAACTTCCATCCGTGTTGAATTTAATCCATCCCGGGAGAGGGGGATACCATCGGACCTCAATGATATTTCGTGACTTAGGCAGGCACCCTTGAATACGAAAAGAATGAAGGACTTGTAAATCAACTTGATTATTAGCCATAGAACCAAGAGGGTGGGAATTAGCCTCGCCTACAAGACTCCAAATCAGAAGCAAAATAGAATGCCTGGAAACAGGAACACCATCAAATGAGCAACGATTATGCAATTCAAAGCACCCAAATGCCCGTCACAAAGGCAAGACGCCACAAAGAGAGAATCTGAGAGCTAAAATGTTGACCCATGGCATATAACAGAAGCTCTCCAAAACTAAAGCAATCTCGAAAAGGAACCTGGAAAAGATCAAATAGAGTATGCCAGATAGTCCGAGTGAACGGACAAGGAACCTGTAATTATCTCACTTCTTTATTGTTTTGTTTTAACTCTAGACTAGAATTTTACATTTGTTGTTTAACCCACTCATTATGTCTGTGGTTTAACACTCAAGTAGAGTTCTTCTTTTGTTATATTCTTACTCCTTCTGTGCATTGTTTAAATCTAGAATAGGCTTCTTCGTTTGACATTATCCCATTTCTTTAGTGTGTTGTTTTAACTCTCAAGTAGAGTTATTCGTTTGTTGTTCATCCCTCTCCAAAGTGTCTTGTTTATATCGCTCAAATAGAGTTGTTCGTTTCTTGTTTATTCAATTCCTTTTGTGTTTTGTTTAACCGTCAAGTAGAGTTTTTCGTTCGTTATTTTATCTCCACTCAGGTGTGTTGTTTAAATCTCAGATTGACTTCTCCGTTCGTAATTATCTCACTTCTTTATTGTTTTGATTAACTCTAGACTAGAATTTTGCATTTGTTGTTTAACCCACTCATTATGTGTGTGGTTTAACACTCAAGTAGAGTTCTTCGTTTGTTATACTCTTACTCCTTATGTGCATTGTTTAGATCTCTAATAGACTTCTTGGTTTGACATTATCTCACTCCTTTAGTGTGTTGTTTAACTCTCAAGTTGAGTTATTCGTTTGTTGTTCATCCCTCTCCAAAGTGTCTTGTTTTTATCTCTCAGATAGAGTTGTTGGTTTGTTGTTTATTCAACTCCTTTTGTTTTTTGTATAACTCTCAAGTAGAGTTCTTCGTTCGTTATTTTATTACTCTTGTGTGTTGTTTAAATCTTAAATTGACTTCTCCGTTTTACATTATCTCACTTCTTTATTGTTTTGTATAACTCAAGACAAGAATTTTACATTTGTTGTTTAACCCACTCATTATGTGTGTGGTTTAACACTCAAGAAGAATTCTACATTTGTTGTTTAACCCACTCATTATGTGTGTGGTTTAACACTCAAGTGGAGTTCTTCGTTTGTTATACTCTTACTCCTTCTGTGCATTGTTTAAATCTCGAATAGGCTTCTTCGTTTGACATTATCGCATTCCTTTAGTGTGTTGTTTTAACTCTCAAGTAGAGTTATTCGTTTGTTGTTCATCCCTCTTCAAAGTGTCTTGTTTATATCGCTCAAATAGAGTTGTTCGTTTGTTGTTTATTCAATTCCTTTTGTGTTTTGTTTAACTCTCAAATAGAGTTTTTCGTTCGTTATTTTATCTCCCCTCAGGTGTGTTGTTTAAATCTCAGATTGTCTTCTCCGTTTGTAATTATCCCACTCCTTTATTTTATTGTTTAACTCTCGAGTAGAATTTTACATTTGTTGTTTATCCCACTCCTTATGTGTGTGGTTTAACACTCAGGTAGAGTTCTTCGTTTGTTATACTCATATTCCTTCTGTACATTGTTTAAATCTCGAAAAGTCTTCTTCATTGGACAATATCCCACACCTTTAGTGTGTTGTTTAACTCTCAAGTAGAGTTATTCATTTGTTGTTCATCCCTCTCCCAAGTGTGTTGTTTATATCGCTCAAATAGAGTTGTTCGTTTTGTTGTTTATTCAATTCCTTTTGTGTTTTGTTTAGCTCTCAAATAGAGTTTTTCGTTCGTTATTTTATCTCCCCTCAGGTGTGTTGTTTAAACTTAGATTGACTCTCCGTTTGTAATTATCCCACTCCTTTATTGTGTTGTTTAACTCTCGAATAGAATTTTACATTTGTTGTTTAACCCACTCATTATGTGTGTGGTTAACACTCAAGTAGAGTTCTTCGTTTGTTATACTCTTTACTCCTTATGTGCGTTGTTTAAATCTCTAATAGACTTCTTTGTTTGACATTATGCCACTCCTTTAGTGAGTTGTTTAACTCTCAAATATAGTTATTCGTTTGTTGTTCATCCCTCTCCAAAGTGTCTTGTTTTTATCTCTTAAGTAGAGTTGTTGGTTTGTTGTTTATTCAACTCCTTTTGTGTTTTGTTTAACTCTCAAGTAGAGTTCTTCGTTCGTTATTTTATTACTCTTGTGTGTTGTTTAAATCTCAAATTGACTTCTCCGTTTTTAATTATCTCACTTCTTTATTGTTTTGTATAACTCTAGACTAGAATTTTACATTTGTTGTTTAACCCATTCATTATGTGTGTGGTATAACACTCAAGTAGAGTTCTTCGTTTGTTATACTCTTCCTCCTTCTGTGCATTGTTTAAATCTCGAATAGACTTCTTCATTTGACATTATCCCACTCCTTTAGTGTGTTGTTTAACTCTCAAGTAGAGTTTGTTGTTCATCCCTCTCCAAAGTGTCTTGTGTTTATCTCTCAAGTAGAGTTGTTCGTTTGTTGTTTATTCAACTCCTTTTGTGTTTTGTTTAACTCTCAAGTAGAGTTCTTCGTTCGTTATTTTATTACTCCTCTTGTGTGTTTTTTAAATCTCAAATTGACTTCTCCGTTTGTAATTATCTCACTTCTTTATTGTTTTGTTTAACTCTAGACTAGAATTTTACATTTGTTGTTTAACCCATTCATTATGTATGTGGTTTAATACTCAAGTAGAATTTTACATTTGTTGTTTAACCCACTCATTATGTGTGTGGTTTAACACTCAAGTGGAGTTCTTCGTTTGTTATACTCTTACTCCTTCTGTGCATTGTTTAAATCTAGAATAGGCTTCTTCGTTTGACATTATCCCATTTCTTTAGTGTGTTGTTTTAACTCTCAAGTAGAGTTATTCGTTTGTTGTTCATCCGTCTCCAAAGTGTCTTGTTTATATCGCTCAAATAGAGTTGTTCGTTTATTGTTTATTCAACTCCTTTTGTGTTTTGTTTAACCGTCAAGTAGAGTTTTTCATTCGTTATTTTATCTCCCCTCAGATGTGTTGTTTAAATCTCAGATTGACTTCTCCGTTTGTAATTATCTTTTTTTTTCCATAAATAGAGCATATATTAATAAAAGTAAAAGAGTACAAAGCGTAAAAGTAGAGATTACAAAGGAACCCACAGGCGGGTTACAACGCGAAACAAGTGAAACAAACAAACAAACAAAAATAACATAACCCGGGATCAAGGTGATCCATGGTTGCAAATCAAGCCTCGTTAAACCTGCCATGGAAAACCGGTGGGAAAACCCATTGGGAAAAAGAGTGCTCGAGTTAGCGCTATGGAAACCTATAATAAGGTAAACCGTACATGTCCTCGTATGTGAGGTCGAATGACATCCAAAGGAGAAGTCCAGAAACCCTCCAGATCCAACTTTGAGAGAGCATCAGCGACCGTGTTGCCTTCACGAAAAATATGAGACACCCGAAAATCCATGTCACGCATATGATAGAGAGTCAATAGCCATCGGTTCCGGAATTTCCATGGGACCGAGTTAGTACCCGCGGAGAGCAAATTCGCTACATAAGTAGAATCTCTCTCCAACCAAATCTTATTCCAGCCCTGGGTGTGAGCCAATTCAATGCCAATCATAACCGCAAGTAACTCGGCTTCAAAAGCATAAAGCGTACCCAGCTGATTTACAAAGCAACCCATCACGGTACCATTTGAATCTCTAAAAACCCCAGCCGCAGTAGAGGAGCCAGGAGCGGCAAGAGAACTTCCATCCGGGTTGAATTTAATCCATCCCGGGAGAGGGGGATACCATCGGACCTCAATGATATCTCGTGACTTAGGCAGGCACCCTTGAATACGAAAAGAATGAAGGACTTGTAAATCAACTTGATTATTAGCCATAGAACCAAGAGGGTGGGAATTAGCCTCTCCTACAAGACTCCAAATCAGAAGCAAAATAGAATGCCTGGAAACAGGAACACCATCAAATGAGCAACGATTGCGCGCAGTCCAAAGCACCCAAATGCCCGTCACAAAGGCAAGACGCCACAAAGAGAGAATCTGAGAGCTAAAATGTTGACCCATGGCATATAACAGAAGCTCTCCAAAACTAAAGCAATCTCGAAAAGGAACCTGGAAAAGATCAAATAGAGTATGCCAGATAGTCCGAGTGAACGGACAAGGAACCTGTAATTATCTCACTTCTTTATTGTTTTGTTTTAACTCTAGACTAGAATTTTACATTTGTTGTTTAACCCACTCATTATGTCTGTGGTTTAACACTCAAGTAGAGTTCTTCTTTTGTTATATTCTTACTCCTTCTGTGCATTGTTTAAATCTAGAATAGGCTTCTTCGTTTGACATTATCCCATTTCTTTAGTGTGTTGTTTTAACTCTCAAGTAGAGTTATTCGTTTGTTGTTCATCCCTCTCCAAAGTGTCTTGTTTATATCGCTCAAATAGAGTTGTTCGTTTATTGTTTATTCAATTCCTTTTGTGTTTTGTTTAACCGTCAAGTAGAGTTTGTCGTTCGTTATTTTATCTCCACTCAGGTGTGTTGTTTAAATCTCAGATTGACTTCTCCGTTCGTAATTATCTCACTTCTTTATTGTTTTGTTTAACTCTAGACTAGAATTTTGCATTTGTTGTTTAACCCACTCATTATGTGTGTGGTTTAACACTCAAGTAGAGTTCTTCGTTTGTTATACTTTTACTCCTTCTGTGCATTGTTTAGATCTCTAATAGACTTCTTCGTTTGACATTATCCCACTCCTTTAGTGTGTTGTTTAACTCTCAAGTAGAGTTATTCGTTTGTTGTTCATCCCTCTCCAAAGTGTCTTGTTTTTATCTCTCAAGTAGAGTTGTTGGTTTGTTGTTTATTCAACTCCTTTTGTGTTTTGTTTAACTCTCAAGTAGAGTTCTTCTATCGTTATTTTATTACTCTTGTGTGTTGTTTAAATCTCAAATTGACTTCTCCGTTTGTAATTATCTCACTTCTTTATTGTTTTGTATAACTCAAGACTAGAATTTTACATTTGTTGTTTAACCCACTCATTATGTGTGTGGTTTAACACTCAAGTAGAATTTTACATTTGTTGTTTAACCCACTCATTATGTGTGTGGTTTAACACTCAAGTGGAGTTCTTCATTTGTTATACTCTTACTCCTTCTGTGCATTGTTTAAATCTCGAATAGGCTTCTTCGTTGGACATTATCCCATTCCTCTAGTGTGTTGTTTTAACTCTCAAGTAGAGTTATTCGTTTGTTGTTCATCCCTCTCCAAAGTGTCTTGTTTATATCGCTCAAATAGAGTTGTTCGTTTGTTGTTTATTCAATTCCTTTTGTGTTTTGTTTAACCATCAATTAGAGTTTTTCGTTCGTTATTTTATCTCCCCTCAGGTGTGTTGTTTAAATCTCAGATTGTCTTGTCCGTTTGTAATTATCCCACTCCTTTATTTTATTATTTAACTCTCGAGTAGAATTTCACATTTGTTGTTTAACCCAATCATTATGTGTGTGGTTTAACACTCAAGTAGAGTTCTTCGTTTGTTATACTCTTACTCCTTCTGTGCATTGTTTAGATCTCGAAAAGTCTTCTTCATTGGACAATATCCCACACCTTTAGTGTGTTGTTTAACTCTCAAGTAGAGTTATTCATTTGTTGTTCATCCCTCTCCCAAGTGTGTTGTTTATATCGCTCAAATAGAGTTGTTCGTTTTGTTGTTTATTCAATTCCTTTTGTGTTTTGTTTAACTCTCAAATAGTGTTTTTCGTTCGTTATTTTATCTCCCCTCAGATGTGTTGTTTAAACTTAGATTGACTCTCCGTTTGTAATTATCCCACTCCTTTATTGTGTTGTTTAACTCTCGAATAGAATTTTACATTTGTTGTTTAACCCACTCATTATCTGTGTGGTTAACACTCAAGTAGAGTTCTTCGTTTGTTATACTCTTTACTCCTTATGTGCGTTGTTTAAATCTCTAATAGACTTCTTTGTTTGACATTATGCCACTCCTTTAGTGAGTTGTTTAACTCTCAAATATAGTTATTCGTTTGTTGTTCATCCCTCTCCAAAGTGTCTTGTTTTTATCTCTCAAGTAGAGTTGTTGGTTTGTTGTTTATTCAATTCCTTTTATGTTTTGTTTAACTCTCAAATAGAGTTTTTCGTTCGTTATTTTATCTCCCCTCAGGTGTGTTGTTTAAATCTCAGATTGACTTCTCCGTTCGTAATTATATCACTTCTTTATTGTTTTGTTTAACTCTAGACTAGAATTTTGCATTTGTTGTTTAACCCACTCATTATGTGTGTGGTTTAACACTCAAGTAGAGTTCTTCGTTTGTTATACTCTTACTCGTTAAGTGCATTGTTTAGATCTCTAATAGACTTCTTGGTTTGACATTATCCCACTCCTTTAGTGTGTTGTTTAACTCTCAAGTTGAGTTATTTGTTTGTTGTTCATCCCTCTCCAAAGTGTCTTGTTTTTATCTCTCAGGTAGAGTTGGTTTGTTGTTTATTCAACTCCTTTTGTTTTTTGTTTAACTCTCAAGTAGAGTTCTTCGTTCGTTATTTTATTACTCTGGTGTGTTGTTTAAATCTCAAATTGACTCTCCGTTTTTAATTATCTCACTTCTTTATTGTTTTGTATAACTCAAGACAAGAATTTTACATTTCTTGTTTAACCCACTCATTATGAGTGTGGTTTAACACTCAAGTAGAATTCTACATTTGTTGTTTAACCCACTCATTATGTGTGTGGTTTAACACTCAAGTGGAGTTCTTCATTTGTTATACTCTTACTCCTTCTGTGCATTGTTTAAATCTCGAATAGGCTTCTTCGTTTGACATTATCCCATTCCTTTAGTGTGTTGTTTTAACTCTCAAGTAGAGTTATTCGTTTGTTGTTCATCCCTCTCCAAAGTGTCTTATTTATATCGCTCAAATAGAGTTGTTCGTTTGTTGTTTATTCAATTCCTTTTGTGTTTTGTTTAACTCTCAAGTAGAGTTTTTCGTTCGTTATTTTATCTCCCCTCAGGTGTGTTGTTTAAATCTCAGATTGTCTTCTCCGTTTGTAATTCTCCCACACCTTTATTTTATTGTTTAACGCTCGAGTAGAATTTTACATTTGTTGTTTAACCCACTCATTATGTGTGTGGTTAACACTCAAGTAGAGTTTTTCAATTGTTATACTCTTTACTCCTTATGTGCATTGTTTAAATCTCTAATAGACTTCTTTGTTTGACACTATGCCACTCCTTTAGTGAGTTGTTTAACTCTCAAGTAGAGTTATTCGTTTGTTATTTATTCAACTCCTTTTGTGTTTTGTTTAACTCTCAAGTAGAGTTCTTCGTTCGTTATTTTATTACTCCTCTTGTGTGTTGTTTAAATCTCAAATTGACTTCTCCGTTTGTAATTATCTCACTTCTTTATTGTTTTGTTTAACTCTAAACTAGAATTTTACATTTGTTGTTTATCCCACTCATTATGTGTGTGGTTTAACACTCAAGTAGAGTTCTTCGTTGGTTATACTCTTACTCCTTCTGTGCATTGTTTAAATCTAGAATAGGCTTCTTCGTTTGACATTATCCCATTTCTTTAGTGTGTTGTTTTAACTCTCAAGTAGAGTTATTCGTTTGTTGTTCATCCCTCTCCAAAGTGTCTTGTTTATATCACTCAAATAGAGTTGTTCGTTTATTGTTTATTCAATTCCTTTTGTGTTTTATTTAACTGTCAAGTAGAGTTTTTCGTTCGTTATTTTATCTCCACTCAGGTGTGTTGTTTAAATCTCAGATTGACTTATCCGTTCGTAATTATATCACTTCTTTATTGTTTTGTTTAACTCTAGATTAGAATTTTGCATTTGTTGTTTAACCCACTCATTATGTGTGTGGTTTAACACTCAAGTAGAGTTCTTCGTTTGTTATACTCTTACTCCTTATGTGCATTGTTTAGATCTCTAATAGACCTCTTGGTTTGACATTATCCCACTCCTTTAGTGTGTTGTTTAACTCTCAAGTTGAGTTATTCGTTTGTTGTTCATCTCTCTCCAAAGTGTCTTGTTTTTATCTCTCAGGTAGAGTTGTTGGTTTGTTGTTTATTCAACTCCTTTTGTTTTTTGTTTAACTCTCAAGTAGAGTTCTTCGTTCGTTATTTTATTTTTTTTTTCATAAATAGAGCATATATTAATAAAAGTAAAAGAGTACAAAGCGTAAAAGTAGAGATTACAATGGAACCCACAGGCGGGTTACAACGCGAAACAAGTGAAACAAACAAAGAAACAAAAATAACATAACCCGGGATCAAGGTGATCCATGGTTGCAACCGCGGGCCTCGTTAAAACCCAGTCATGGAAAAACCCAGTGGAAAAACCCATGGTCGGGAAAAAGAGTGCTGGCGTTAGCGCTATGGAAACCTATAATAAGGTAAACCGAACATGTCCTCGTATGTGAGGTCGAATGACATCCAAAGGAGAAGTCCGAAACCCTCCAGATCCAACTTTGAGAGAGCATCACGACCGTGGTTTCATTTAAAAATATGAGACACCCGAAAATCCATGTCACGCATATGAGAGAGAGTCAATAGCCAACGGTTCCGGAATTTCCATGGGACCGAGTTAGTACCCGCGGAGAGCAAATTCGCTACATAAGTAGAATCTGTCTCCAACCAAATCTTATTCCAGCCCTGGGTGTGAGCCAATTCAATGCCAATCATAACCGCAAGTAACTCGGCTTCAAAAGCATAAAGCGTACCCAGCTGATTTACAAAGCAACCCATCACGGTACCATTTGAATCTCTAAAAACCCCAGCCGCAGTAGAGGAGCCAGGAGCGGCAAGAGAACTTCCATCCGTGTTGCATTTAATCCATCCCGGGAGAGGGGGATACCATCGGACCTCAATGATATCTCGTGACTTAGGCGGGCACCCTTGAATACGAAAAGAATGAAGGACTTGTAAATCAACTTGATTATTAGCCATAGAACCAAGAGGGTGGGAATTAGCCTCGCCTACAAGACTCCAAATCAGAAGCAAAATAGAATGCCTAGAAACAGGAACACCATCAAATAAGCAACGATTGCGCGCAGTCCAAAGCACCCAAATGCTCACACAAAGGCAAGACGCCACAAAGAGAGAATCGAGAGCTAAAATGTTGACCCATGGCATATAATGTAAGCTCTCCAAAACTAAAGCAATCTCGAAAGGAACCTGAAAAGATCAAATAGAGTATGCCGATAGTCCGAGTGAATGGACAAGAGACCAAGAATGGTCTTGGCAATCCATAGCAAGATAGCAAAAACACACAATCAAGGACCAACAAAACCAGAGCCTCATAGCTTTCAATAGTTGGAAGAACACCATAAATAGCCTTCCAAACCGTGATAGAACGACGGTGGGATAAAAGGAGCCCATATCCAAGATCCCCAAATAATCTTAAGGAAACGCGTCAAAAGAGTGATAGTTTGCTTGGTAGAAATCGAACCGTCTAGAGATTCAGTCCAGATACGAGTATCAGAACCAGATGGAGCCAGATGATAGGAGAGAATGTCGCGAGTAACATCTGGAAAAGCCATACGGAACCCATCCAAAAGAAACCAACCAGCCGGAGTCCAATACTCAGAAATAGGGAACTCGAAGTGATGCCGAAGATGAATAGGAATACCAATTACATCGCACATCAGAGCTGCCAATCATCAAGCCAGAAACGTAGCTGAGAGCCTTGACACGCTAACCATCTAGACTTGGATTGAAGTGTGGGGAAACAATCCTTAAATCCAAACCAAATCGAGGAAGCAACATAAGAGCGTAAGGAAGCATGCCGAAAGAAACGCTGGCGAAAGATATCTAGATATGGAACCTTCACAGCCCAAATATCCCAAGCAAGACGAGAAAGATACGCCTTATTAGCAGCAATCAGAGAACGAATACCAAGACCACCTCGACTTTGGAGCACAACAACGCTTCCAAGAGATAGAAGTCGATGCTCTTCGTAGTATCCCCGCTTGATTTAAATTACGAATGCCAAGATCCATACGCTTAAGAAGAGTCAAAGGCCAACGATAAACCATCATAGAGTGTACAAAGATCCTGGATCACCGATTGAACAAGACATAAACGACCGCCATAGAGAGAGAAGTGCCTTCCATTTACTAAACTTTTCTAGAATCGAGTCCGCAGGATTGTAAATGACAAGTCCGAGGTGCCCCACGGAAAAGTGGAACTCCCAAATACGTGAAAGGAAGGTGACCCTCGATAATATCCATGATTCTGCACAAGTGGTTCTTCCTGACTCGGGTGAGAAAAGTACTAAGATAAGCCCTGGACTTCTGAGGATTGAAGTGTTGTCCCGACCAAGCAGCATATTTTTCCAGGATCCTAAGAATAGTCCGACAATTCGCAGTAGTAGCCCTGCAAAAAATAATCACATCATCCGCATAAAGAAGGTGAGAAGGAAAAGTAAGAGATTGTCCAATGAATAAAGGAGTGAGCTCCCCTGAATTGGCAGCCTTCGAGAGAAGCTTGCTAAGAACTTCCTCCGCGATGCAAAAGAGAAGAGGGGAAAGAGGATCCCCTTGACGAACTCCCTGAGAACAGCCAAAGTACCCTTCCGGAGCCCCATTAATCAGAACCGAGAGCTTTGCCGAGTGAAGAATATGATTAATCCAACCAACAAAGGTAGAAGAGAAACCATATTTTGTGAGAAACCATATTTTCGTTCTTCGTTCGTTATTTTATTACTCTTGTGTGTTGTTTAAATCTCAAATTGACTTCTCCGTTTTTAATTATCTCACTTCTTTATTGTTTTGTATAACTCAAGACAAGAATTTTACATTTGTTGTTTAACCCACTCATTATGAGTGTGGTTTAACACTCAAGTAGAATTCTACATTTGTTGTTTAACCCACTCATTATGTGTGTGGTTTAACACTCAAGTGGAGTTCTTCGTTTGTTATACTCTCACTCCTTCTGTGCATTGTTTAAATCTCGAATAGGCTTCTTCGTTTGACATTATCCCATTCCTTTAGTGTGTTGTTTTAACTCTCAAGTAGAGTTATTCGTTTGTTGTTCAACCCTCTCCAAAGTGTCTTGTTTATATCGCTCAAATAGAGTTGTTCGTTTGTTGTTTATTCAATTCCTTTTGTGTTTTGTTTAACTCTCAAGTAGAGTTTTTCGTTCGTTATTTTATCTCCTCTCATGTGTGTTGTTTAAATCTCAGATTGTCTTCTCCGTTTGTAATTCTCCCACACCTTTATTTTATTGTTTAACTCTCGAGTAGAATTTTACATTTGTTGTTTAACCCACTCATTATGTGTGTGGTTAACACTCAAGTAGAGTTCTTCGTTTGTTATACTCTTTACTCCTTATGTGCATTGTTTAAATCTCTAATAGACTTCTTTGTTTGACACTATGCCACTCCTTTAGTGAGTTGTTTAACTCTCAAGTAGAGTTATTCGTTTGTTGTTCATCCCTCTCCAAAGTGTCTTGTTTTTATCTCTCAAGTAGAGTTGTTGGTTTGTTGTTTATTCAACTCCTTTTGTGTTTTGTTTAACTCTCAAGTAGAGTTCTTCGTTCGTTATTTTATTACCCTTGTGTGTTGTTTAAATCTCAAATTGACTTCTCCGTTTGTAATTATCTCACTTCTTTATTGTTTTGTTTAACTCTAGACTAGAATTTTACATTTGTTGTTTATCCCACTCATTATGTATGTGGTTTAACACTTAAGTAGAATTTTACATTTGTTGTTTAACCCACTCATTATGTGTGTGGTTTAACACTCAAGTGGAGTTCTTCGTTTGTTATACTCTTACTCCTTCTGTGCATTGTTTAAATCTCGAATAGGCTTCTTCGTTTGACATTATCCCATTCCTTTAGTGTGTTGTTTTAACTCTCAAGTAGAATTATTCGTTTGTTGTTCATCCCTCTCCAAAGTGTCTTGTTTATATCGCTCAAATAGAGTTGTTCGTTTGTTGTTTATTCAATTCGTTTTGTGTTTTGTTTAACTCTCAAGTAGAGTTTTTCGTTCGTTATTTTATCTCCCCTCAAGTGTGTTGTTTAAATCTCAGATTGTCTTCTCCGTTTGTAATTATCCCACACCTTTATTTTATTGTTTAACTCTCGAGTAGAATTTTACATTTGTTGTTTATCCCACTCCTTATGTGTGTGGTTTAACACTCAGGTAGAGTTCTTCGTTTGTTATACTCTTATTCCTTCTGTACATTGTTTAAATCTCTAATAGACTTCTTCGTTTGACAATATCCCACACCTTTAGTGTGTTGTTTAACTCTCAAGTAGAGTTATTCGTTTGTTGTTCATCCCTCTCCAAAGTGTCTTGTTTATATCGCTCAAATAGAGTTGTTCGTTTATTGTTTATTCAATTCCTTTTGTGTTTTATTTAACTGTCAAGTAGAGTTTTTCGTTCGTTATTTTATCTCCACTCAGGTGTGTTGTTTAAATCTCAAATTGACTTCTCCGTTTGTAATTATCTCACTTCTTTATTGTTTTGTTTAACTCTAGTCTAAAATTTTACATTTGTTGTTCAACCCATTCATTATGTGTGTGGTTTAACACTCAAGTAGAGTTCTTCGTTTGTTATAATCTTCCTCCTTGTGTGCATTGTTTAAATCTCGAATAGACTTCTCATTCGACATTATCCCACTCCTTTAGTGTGTTGTTTAACTCTCAAGTAGAGTTTTTCGTTTGTTGTTCATCCCTCTCCAAAGTGTCTTGTGTTTAACTCACAAGTAGAGTTGTTCGTTTGTTGTTTATTCAACTCCTTTTGTGTTTTCTTTAACTCTCAAGTAGAGTTCTTCGTTCGTTATTTTATTACTTCTCTTGTGTGTTGTTTAAATCTCAAATTGACTTTTCCGTTTGTAATTATCTCACTTCTTTATTGTTTTGTTTAACTCTAGACTAGAATTTTACATTTGTTGTTTAACCCACTCATTATGTATGTGGTTTAACACTCAAGTAGAATTTTACATTTGTTGTTTAACCCACTCATTATGTGTGTGGTTTAACACTCAAGTGGAGTTCTTCGTTTGTTATACTCTTACTCCTTCTGTGCATTGTTTAAATCTAGAATAGGCTTCTTCGTTTGACATTATCCCATTTCTTTAGTGTGTTGTTTTAACTCTCAAGTAGAGTTATTCGTTTGTTGTTCATCCCTCTCCAAAGTGTCATGTTTATATCGCTCAAATAGAGTTGTTCGTTTATTGTTTATTCAATTCCTTTTGTGTTTTGTTTAACCGTCAAGTAGAGTTTTTCATTCGTTATTTTATCTCCCCTCAGGTGTGTTGTTTAAATCTCAGATTGACTTCTCCGTTGGTAATTACCTCACTTCTTTATTGTTTTGTTTAACTCTAGTCTAGAATTTTACATTTGTTGTTTAACCCACTCATTATGTGTGTGGTTTAACACTCAAGTAGAGTTCTTCGTTGGTTATACTCTTACTCCTTTTGTGCATTGTTTAAATCTAGAATAGGCTTCTTCGTTTGACATTATCCCATTTCTTTAGTATGTTGTTATAACTCTGAAGTAGAGTTATTCGTTTGTTGTTCATCCCTCTCCAAAGTGTCTTGTTTATATCGCTCAAATAGAGTTGTTCGTTTATTGTTTATTCAATTCCTTTTATGTTTTATTTAACTGTCAAGTAGAGTTTTTCGTTCGTTATTTTATCTCCACTCAGGTGTGTTGTTAAAATCTTAGATTGACTTCTCCGTTTGTAATTATCTCACTTCTTTATTGTTTTGTTTAACTCTAGACTAGAATTTTACATTTGTTGTTTAACCCATTCATTATGTATGTGGTTTAACACTCATTAGAATTTTACATTTGTTGTTTAATCATTATGTGTGTGGTTTAACACTCAAGTGGAGTTCTTCGTTTGTTATACTCTTACTCCTTCTGTGCATTGTTTAAATCTAGAATAGGCTTCTTCGTTTGACATTATCCCATTTCTTTAGTGTGTTGTTTTAACTCTCAAGTAGAGTTATTCGTTTGTTGTTCATCCCTCTCCAAAGTGTCATGTTTATATCGCTCAAATAGAGTTGTTCGTTTATTGTTTATTCAATTCCTTTTGTGTTTTGTTTAACCGTCAAGTAGAGTTTTTCGTTCGTTATTTTATCTCCCCTCAGGTGTGTTGTTTAAATCTCAGATTGACTTCTCCGTTTGTAATTATCTCACTTCTTTATTGTTTTGTTTAACTCTAGTCTAGAATTTTACATTTGTTGTTTAACCCACTCATTATGTGTGTGGTTTAACACTCAAGTAGAGTTCTTCGTTGGTTATACTCTTACTCCTTTTGTGCATTGTTTAAATCTAGAATAGGCTTCTTCGTTTGACATTATCCCATTTCTTTAGTATGTTGTTATAACTCTGAAGTAGAGTTATTCGTTTGTTGTTCATCCCTCTCCAAAGTGTCTTGTTTATATCGCTCAAATAGAGTTGTTCGTTTATTGTTTATTCAATTCCTTTTGTGTTTTATTTAACTGTCAAGTAGAGTTTTTCGTTCGTTATTTTATCTCCACTCAGGTGTGTTGTTTAAATCTCAGATTGACTTCTCCGTTCGTAATTATATCACTTGTTTATTGTTTTGTTTAACTCTAGATTAGAATTTTGCATTTGTTGTTTAACCCACTCATTATGTGTGTGGTTTAACACTCAAGTAGAGTTCTTCGTTTGTTATACTCTTACTCCTTATGTGCATTGTTTAGATCTCTAATAGACTTCTTGGTTTGACATTATCCCACTCCTTTAGTGTGTTGTTTAACTCTCAAGTTGAGTTATTCGTTTGTTGTTCATCCCTCTCCAAAGTGTCTTGTTTTTATCTCTCAGGTAGAGTTGTTGGTTTGTTGTTTATTCAACTCCTTTTGTTTTTTGTTTAACTCTCAAGTAGAGTTCTTCGTTCGTTATTTTATTACTCTTGTGTGTTGTTTAAATCTCAAATTGACTTCTCCGTTTTTAATTATCTCAGTTCTTTATTGTTTTGTATAACTCAAGACAAGAATTTTACATTTGTTGTTTAACCCACTCATTATGAGTGTGGTTTAACACTCAAGTAGAATTCTACATTTGTTGTTTAACCCACTCATTATGTGTGTGGTTTAACACTCAAGTGGAGTTCTTCGTTTGTTATACTCTCACTCCTTCTGTGCATTGTTTAAATCTCGAATAGGCTTCTTCGTTTGACATTATCCCATTCCTTTAGTGTGTTGTTTTAACTCTCAAGTAGAGTTATTCGTTTGTTGTTCATCCCTCTCCAAATTATCTTGTTTATATCGCTCAAATAGAGTTGTTCGTTTGTTGTTTATTCAATTCCTTTTGTGTTTTGTTTAACTCTCAAGTAGAGTTTTTCGTTCGTTATTTTATCTCCCCTCAGGTGTGTTGTTTAAATCTCAGATTGTCTTCTCCGTTTGTAATTCTCCCACACCTTTATTTTATTGTTTAACTCTCGAGTAGAATTTTACATTTGTTGTTTAACCCACTCATTATGTGTGTGGTTAACACTCAAGTAGAGTTCTTCGTTTGTTATACTCTTTACTCCTTATGTGCATTGTTTAAATCTCTAATAGACTTCTTTGTTTGACACTATGCCACTCCTTTAGTGAGTTGTTTAACTCTCAAGTAGAGTTATTCGTTTGTTGTTCATCCCTCTCCAAAGTGTCTTGTTTTTATCTCTCAAGTAGAGTTGTTGGTTTGTTGTTTATTCAACTCCTTTTGTGTTTTGTTTAACTCTCAAGTAGAGTTCTTCGTTCGTTATTTTATTACTCCTCTTGTGTGTTGTTTAAATCTCAAATTGACTTCTCCGTTTGTAATTATCTCACTTCTTTATTGTTTTGTTTAACTCTAGACTAGAATTTTACATTTGTTGTTTATCCCACTCATTATGTATGTGGTTTAACACTTAAGTAGAATTTTACATTTGTTGTTTAACCCACTCATTATGTGTGTGGTTTAACACTCAAGTGGAGTTCTTCGTTTGTTATACTCTTACTCCTTCTGTGCATTGTTTAAATCTCGAATAGGCTTCTTCGTTTGACATTATCCCATTCCTTTAGTGTGTTGTTTTAACTCTCAAGTAGAATTATTCGTTTGTTGTTCATCCCTCTCCAAAGTGTCTTGTTTATATCGCTCAAATAGAGTTGTTCGTTTGTTGTTTATTCAATTCCTTTTGTGTTTTGTTTAACTCTCAAGTAGAGTTTTTCATTCGTTATTTTATCTCCCCTCAGGTGTGTTGTTTAAATCTCAGATTGTCTTCTCCGTTTGTAATTATCCCACACCTTATTTTATTGTTTAACTCTCGAGTAGAATTTTACATTTGTTGTTTATCCCACTCCTTATGTGTGTAGTTTAACACTCAGGTAGAGTTCTTCGTTTGTTATACTCTTATTCCTTCTGTACATTGTTTAAATCTCTAATAGACTTCTTCGTTTGACAATATCCCACACCTTTAGTGTGTTGTTTAACTCTCAAGTAGAGTTATTCGTTTGTTGTTCATCCCTCTCCCAAGTGTGTTGTTTATATCGCTCAAATAGAGTTGTTCGTTTTATTGTTTATTCAATTCCTTTTGTGTTTTGTTTAACTCTCAAGTAGAGTTTTTCGTTCGTTATTTTCTCTCCCCTCAGGTGTGTTGTTTAAACTCAGATTGACTCTCCGTTTGTAATTATCCCACTCCTTTATTGTGTTGTTTAACTCTCGAATAGAATTTTACATTTGTTTTTTAACCCACTCATTATGTGTGTGGTTAACACTCAAGTAGAGTTCTTCGTTTGTTATACTCTTTACTCCTTATGTGCATTGTTTAAATCTCTAATAGACTTCTTTGTTGGACATTATCCCACTCCTTTCGTGTGTTGTTTAACTCTCAAGTAGAGTTTTTCGTTTGTTGTTCATCTCTCTCCAAAGTGTCTTGTGTTTATCTCACAAGTAGAGTTGTTCGTTTGTTGTTTATTCAACTCCTTTTGTGTTTTCTTTAACTCTCAAGTAGAGTTCTTCGTTCGTTATTTTATTACTCCTCTTGTGTGTTGTTTAAATCTCAAATTGACTTCTCCGTTTGTAATTATCTCACTTCTTTGTTGTTTTGTTTAACTCTAGACTAGAATTTTACATTTGTTGTTTATCCCATTCATTATGTGTGTGGTTTAACACTCAAGTAGAGTTCTTCGTTTGTTATACTCTTCCTCCTTCTGTGCATTGTTTAAATCTCGAATAGACTTCTCATTCGACATTATCCCACTCCTTTAGTGTGTTGTTTAACTCTCAAGTAGAGTTTTTCGTTTGTTGTTCATCCCTCTCCAAAGTGTCTTGTGTTTATCTCTCAAGTAGAGTTGTTCGTTTGTTGTTTATTCAACTCCTTTTGTGTTTTGTTTAACTCTCAAGTAGAGTTCTTCGTTCGTTATTTTATTACTCCTCTTGTGTGTTGTTTAAATCTCAAATTGACCTCTCCATTTGTAATTATCTCACTTCTTTATTGTTTTGTTTAACTCTAGACTAGAAT
Source organism: Plantago major (assembly GCA_026545765.1). NCBI lineage: Eukaryota > Viridiplantae > Streptophyta > Magnoliopsida > Lamiales > Plantaginaceae > Plantago > Plantago major. The sequence goes on from CM048839.1 coordinate 66,694,865, forward strand.
TTTACATTTGTTGTTTAACCCATTCATTATGTATGTGGTTTAACACTCATTAGAATTTTACATTTGTTGTTTAACCCACTCATTATGTGTGTGGTTTAACACTCAAGTGGAGTTCTTCGTTTGTTATACTCTTACTCCTTCTGTGCATTGTTTAAATCTAGAATAGGCTTCTTCGTTTGACATTATCCATTTCTTTAGTGTGTTGTTTTAACTCTCAAGTAGAGTTATTCATTTGTTGTTCATCCCTCTCCAAAGTGTAATGTTTATATCGCTCAAATAGAGTTGTTCGTTTATTGTTTATTCAATTCCTTTTGTGTTTTGTTTAACCGTCAAGTAGAGTTTTTCGTTCGTTATTTTATCTCCCTCGTGTGTGTTGTTTAAAACTCAGATTGACTTCTCCGTTCGTAATTATCTCACTTCTTTATTGTTTTGTTTAACTCTAGTCTAGAATTTTACATTTGTTGTTTAACCCACTCATTATGTGTGTGGTTTAACACTCAAGTGGAGTTCTTCGTTTGTTATACTCTTACTCCTTCTGTGCATTGTTTAAATCTAGAATAGGCTTCTTCGTTTGACATTATCCCATTTCTTTAGTGTGTTGTTTTAACTCTCAAGTAGAGTTATTCGTTTGTTGTTCATCCCTCTCCAAAGTGTCTTGTTTATATCGCTCAAATAGAGTTGTTCGTTTATTGTTTATTCAATTCCTTTTGTGTTTTATTTAACTGTCAAGTAGAGTTTTTCGTTCGTTATTTTATCTCCCTCAGTGTGTTGTTTAAATCTCAAATGACTTCTCCGTTCGTAATTATATCACTTCTTTATTGTTTTGTTTAACTCTAGATTAGAATTTTGCATTTGTTGTTTAACCCACTCATTATGTGTGTGGTTTAACACTCAAGTAGAGTTCTTCGTTTGTTATACTCTTACTCCTTATGTGCATTGTTTAGATCTCTAATAGACCTCTTGGTTTGACATTATCCCACTCCTTTAGTGTGTTGTTTAACTCTCAAGTTGAGTTATTCGTTTGTTGTTCATCCCTCTCCAAAGTGTCTTGTTTTTATCTCTCAGGTAGAGTTGTTGGTTTGTTGTTTATTCAACTCCTTTTGTTTTTTGTTTAACTCTCAAGTAGAGTTCTTCGTTCGTTATTTTATTACGCTTGTGTGTTGTTTAAATCTCAAATTGACTTCTCCGTTTTTAATTATCTCACTTCTTTATTGTTTTGTATAACTCAAGACAAGAATTTTACATTTGTTGTTTAACCCACTCATTATGAGTGTGGTTTAACACTCAAGTAGAATTCTACATTTGTTGTTTAACCCACTCATTATGTGTGTGGTTTAACACTCAAGTGGAGTTCTTCGTTTGTTATACTCTCACTCCTTCTGTGCATTGTTTGAATCTCGAATAGGCTTCTTCGTTTGACATTATCCCATTCCTTTAGTGTGTTGTTTAACTCTCAAATAGAGTTATTCGTTTGTTGTTCATCCCTCTCCAAAGTGTCTTGTTTATATCGCTCAAATAGAGTTGTTCGTTTGTTGTTTATTCAATTCCTTTTGTGTTTTGTTTAACTCTCAAGTAGAGTTTTTCGTTCGTTATTTTATCTCCCCTCAGGTGTGTTGTTTAAATCTCAGATTGTCTTCTCCGTTTGTAATTCTCCCACACCTTTATTTTATTGTTTAACTCTCGAGTAGAAGTATACAAATGTTGTTAAAACCACTCATTATGTGTGTGGTTAACACTCAAGTAGAGTTCTTCGTTTGTTATACTCTTTACTCCTGATGTGCATTGTTTAAATCTCTAATAGACTTCTTTGTTTGACACTATGCCACTCCTTTAGTGAGTTGTTTAACTCTCAAGTAGAGTTATTCGTTTGTTGTTCATCCCTCTCCAAAGTGTCTTGTGTTTATCTCACAAGTAGAGTTGTTGGTTTGTTGTTTATTCAACTCCTTTTGTGTTTTGTTTAACTCTCAAGTAGAGTTCTTCGTTCGTTATTTTATTACTCCTCTTGTGTGTTGTTTAAATCTCAAATTGACTTCTCCGTTTGTAATTATCTCACTTCTTTGTTGTTTTGTTTAACTCTAGACTAGAATTTTACATTTGTTGTTTATCCCATTCATTATGTGTGTGGTTTAACACTCAAGTAGAGTTCTTCGTTTGTTATACTCTTCCTCCTTCTGTGCATTGTTTAAATCTCGAATAGACTTCTCATTCGACATTATCCCACTCCTTTAGTGTGTTGTTTAACTCTCAAGTAGAGTTTTTCATTTGTTGTTCATCCCTCTCCAAAGTGTCTTGTGTTTATCTCTCAAGTAGAGTTGTTCGTTTGTTGTTTATTCAACTCCTTTTGTGTTTTGTTTAACTCTCAAGTAGAGTTCTTCGTTCGTTATTTTATTACTCCTCTTGTGTGTTGTTTAAATCTCAAATTGACCTCTCCATTTGTAATTATCTCACTTCTTTATTGTTTTGTTTAACTCTAGACTAGAATTTTACATTTGTTGTTTAACCCATTCATTATGTATGTGGTTTAACACTCATTAGAATTTTACATTTGTTGTTTAACCCACTCATTATGTGTGTGGTTTAACACTCAAGTGGAGTTCTTCGTTTGTTATACTCTTACTCCTTCTGTGCATTGTTTAAATCTAGAATAGGCTTCTTCGTTTGACATTATCCATTTCTTTAGTGTGTTGTTTTAACTCTCAAGTAGAGTTATTCGTTTGTTGTTCATCCCTCTCCAAAGTGTAATGTTTATATCGCTCAAATAGAGTTGTTCGTTTATTGTTTATTCAATTCCTTTTGTGTTTTGTTTAACCGTCAAGTAGAGTTTTTCGTTCGTTATTTTATCTCCCCTCAGGTGTGTTGTTTAAAACTCAGATTGACTTCTCCGTTCGTAATTATCTCACTTCTTTATTGTTTTGTTTAACTCTAGTCTAGAATTTTACATTTGTTGTTTAACCCACTCATTATGTGTGTGGTTTAACACTCAAGTGGAGTTCTTCGTTTGTTATACTCTTACTCCTTCTGTGCATTGTTTAAATCTAGAATAGGCTTCTTCGTTTGACATTATCCCATTTCTTTAGTGTGTTGTTTTAACTCTCAAGTAGAGTTATTCGTTTGTTGTTCATCCCTCTCCAAAGTGTCTTGTTTATATCGCTCAAATAGAGTTGTTCGTTTATTGTTTATTCAATTCCTTTTGTGTTTTATTTAACTGTCAAGTAGAGTTTTTCGTTCGTTATTTTATCTCCACTCAGGTGTGTTGTTTAAATCTCAGTTTGACTTCTCCGTTCGTAATTATATCACTTCTTTATTGTTTTGTTTAACTCTAGATTAGAATTTTGCATTTGTTGTTTAACCCACTCATTATGTGTGTGGTTTAACACTCAAGTAGAGTTCTTCGTTTGTTATACTCTTACTCCTTATGTGCATTGTTTAGATCTCTAATAGACTTCTTGGTTTGACATTATCCCACTCCTTTAGTGTGTTGTTTAACTCTCAAGTTGAGTTATTCGTTTGTTGTTCATCCCTCTCCAAAGTGTCTTGTTTTTATCTCTCAGGTAGAGTTGTTGGTTTGTTGTTTATTCAACTCCTTTTGTTTTTTGTTTAACTCTCAAGTAGAGTTCTTCGTTCGTTATTTTATTACGCTTGTGTGTTGTTTAAATCTCAAATTGACTTCTCCGTTTTTAATTATCTCACTTCTTTATTGTTTTGTATAACTCAAGACAAGAATTTTACATTTGTTGTTTAACCCACTCATTATGAGTGTGGTTTAACACTCAAGTAGAATTCTACATTTGTTGTTTAACCCACTCATTATGTGTGTGGTTTAACACTCAAGTGGAGTTCTTCGTTTGTTATACTCTCACTCCTTCTGTGCATTGTTTGAATCTCGAATAGGCTTCTTCGTTTGACATTATCCCATTCCTTTAGTGTGTTGTTTTAACTCTCAAATAGAGTTATTCGTTTGTTGTTCATCCCTCTCCAAAGTGTCTTGTTTATATCGCTCAAATAGAGTTGTTCGTTTGTTGTTTATTCAATTCCTTTTGTGTTTTGTTTAACTCTCAAGTAGAGTTTTTCGTTCGTTATTTTATCTCCCCTCAGGTGTGTTGTTTAAATCTCAGATTGTCTTCTCCGTTTGTAATTCTCCCACACCTTTATTTTATTGTTTAACTCTCGAGTAGAATTTTACATTTGTTGTTTAACCCACTCATTATGTGTGTGGTTAACACTCAAGTAGAGTTCTTCGTTTGTTATACTCTTTACTCCTTATGTGCATTGTTTAAATCTCTAATAGACTTCTTTGTTTGACACTATGCCACTCCTTTAGTGAGTTGTTTAACTCTCAAGTAGAGTTATTCGTTTGTTGTTCATCCCTCTCCAAAGTGTCTTGTTTTTATCTCTCAAGTAGAGTTGTTGGTTTGTTGTTTATTCAACTCCTTTTGTGTTTTGTTTAACTCTCAAGTAGAGTTCTTCGTTCGTTATTTTATTACTCCTCTTGTGTGTTGTTTAAATCTCAAATTGACTTCTCCGTTTGTAATTATCTCAGTTCTTTATTGTTTTGTTTAACTCTAGACTAGAATTTTACATTTGTTGTTTATCCCATTCATTATGTGTGTGGTTTAACACTCAAGTAGAGTTCTTCGTTTGTTATACTCTTCCTCCTTCTGTGCATTGTTTAAATCTCGAATAGACTTCTCATTCGACATTATCCCACTCCTTTAGTGTGTTGTTTAACTCTCAAGTAGAGTTTTTCGTTTGTTGTTCATCCCTCTCCAAAGTGTCTTGTGTTTATCTCTCAAGTAGAGTTGTTCGTTTGTTGTTTATTCAACTCCTTTTGTGTTTTGTTTAACTCTCAAGTAGAGTTCTTCGTTCGTTATTTTATTACTCCTCTTGTGTGTTGTTTAAATCTCAAATTGACTTCTCCATTTGTAATTATCTCACTTCTTTATTGTTTTGTTTAACTCTAGACTATAATTTTACATTTGTTGTTTAACCCATTCATTATGTATGTGGTTTAACACTCATTAGAATTTACATTTGTTGTTTAACCCACTCATTATGTGTGTGGTTTAACACTCAAGTGGAGTTCTTCGTTTGTTATACTCTTACTCCTTCTGTGCATTGTTTAAATCTAGAATAGGCTTCTTCGTTTGACATTATCCATTTCTTTAGTGTGTTGTTTTAACTCTCAAGTAGAGTTATTCGTTTGTTGTTCATCCCTCTCCAAAGTGTAATGTTTATATCGCTCAAATAGTGTTGTTCGTTTATTGTTTATTCAATTACTTTGTGTTTTGTTTAACTCTCAAGTAGAGTTTTCGTTATTTTATCTCCCTCGTGTGTATTGTTTAAATCTCAAATTGACTTCACCGTTTGTAATTATCTCACTTCTTTATTGTTTTGTTTAACTCTAGACTAGAATTTTACATTTGTTGTTTAACCCACTCATTATGTGTGTGGTTTAACACTCAAGTGGAGTTCTTCGTTTGTTATACTCTTACTCCTTCTGTGCATTGTTTAAATCTAGAATAGGCTTCTTCGTTTGACATTATCCCATTTCTTTAGTGTGTTGTTTTAACTCTCAAGTAGAGTTATTCGTTTGTTGTTCATCCCTCTCCAAAGTGTCTTGTTTATATCGCTCAAATAGAGTTGTTCGTTTATTGTTTATTCAATTCCTTTTGTGTTTTGTTTACATCTCAAGTAGAGTTTTTCGTTCGTTATTTTATCTCAACTCAGGTGTGTTGTTTAAATCTCAGATTGACTTCTCCTTTCGTAATTATATCACTTCTTTATTGTTTTGTTTAACTCTAGATTAGAATTTTACATTTGTTGTTTAACCCACTCATTATGTGTGTGGTTTAACACTCAAGTAGAGTTCTTCGTTTGTTATACTCTTACTCGTTAAGTGCATTGTTTAGATCTCTAATAGACTTCTTCCTTTGACATTATCCCACTCCTTTAGTGTGTTGTTTAACTCTCAAGTAGAGTTATTCGTTTGTTTTTCATCCCTCTCCAAAGTGTCTTGTTTTTATCTCTCAAGTAGAGTTGTTGGTTTGTTGTTTATTCAACTCCTTTTGTGTTTTGTTTAACTCTCAAGTAGAGTTCTTCGTTCGTTATTTTATTACCCTTGTGTGTTGTTTAAATCTCAAATTGACTTCTCCGTTTGTAATTATCTCACTTCTTTATTGTTTTGTATAACTCAAGACTAGAATTTTACATTTGTTGTTTAACCCACTCATTATGTGTGTGGTTTAACACTCAAGTAGAATTTTACATTTGTTGTTTAACCCACTCATTATGTGTGTGGTTTAACACTAAAGTGGAATTCTTCGTTTGTTATACTCTTACTCCTTCTGTGCATTGTTTAAATCTCGAATAGGCTTCTTTGTTTGACATTATCCCATTGCTTTAGTGTGTTGTTTTAACTCTCAAGTAGAGTTATTCGTTTGTTGTTCATCCCCCTCCAAAGGTTCTTGTTTATATCGCTCAAATCGAGTTGTTCGTTTGTTGTTTATTCAATTCCTTTTGTGTTTTGTTTAACTCTCAAGTAGAGTTTTTCGTTCTTTATTTTATCTCCCGTCAGGTGTGTTGTTTAAATCTCAGATTGTCTTCTCCGTTTGTAATTCTCCCACACCTTTATTTTATTGTTTAACTCTCGAGTAGAATTTTACATTTGTTGTTTAACCCACTCATTATGTGTGTGGTTTAACACTCAAGTAGAGTTCTTCGTTTGTTATACTCTTTACTCCTTATGTGCATTGTTTAAATTTCTAATAGACTTCTTTGTTTGACACTATGCCACTCCTTTAGTGAGTTGTTTAACTCTCAAGTAGAGTTATTCGTTTGTTGTTCATCCCTCTCCAAAGTGTCTTGTTTTTATCTCTCAAGTAGAGTTGTTGGTTTGTTGTTTATTCAACTCCTTTTGTGTTTTGTTTAACTCTCAAGTAGAGTTCTTCGTTCGTTATTTTATTACTCCTCTTGTGTGTTGTTTAAATCTCAAATTGACTTCTCCGTTTGTAATTATCTCACTTCTTTATTGTTTTGTTTAACTCTAGACTAGAATTTTACATTTGTTGTTTATCCCACTCATTATGTATGTGGTTTAACACTTAAGTAGAATTTTACATTTGTTGTTTAACCCACTCATTATGTGTGTGGTTTAACACTCAAGTGGAGTTCTTCGTTTGTTATACTCTTTCTCCTTCTGTGCATTGTTTAAATCTCGAATAGCTTCTTCGTTTGACATTATCCCATTCCTTTAGTGTGTTGTTTTAACTCTGAAGTAGAATTATTCATTTGTTGTTCATCCCTCTCCAAAGTGTCTTGTTTATATCGCTCAAATAGAGTTGTTCGTTTGTTGTTTATTCAATTCCTTTTGTGTTTTGTTTAACTCTCAAGTAGAGTTTTTCGTTCGTTATTTTATCTCCCCTCAGGTGTGTTGTTTAAATCTCAGATTGTCTTCTCCGTTTGTAATTATCCCACACCTTTATTTTATTGTTTAACTCTCGAGTAGAATTTTACATTTGTTGTTTATCCCACTCCTTATGTGTGTGGTTTAACACTCAGGTAGAGTTCTTCGTTTGTTATACTCTTATTCCTTCTGTACATTGTTTAAATCTCTAATAGACTTCTTCGTTTGACAATATCCCACACCTTTAGTGTGTTGTTTAACTCTCAAGTAGAGTTATTCGTTTGTTGTTCATCCCTCTCCCAAGTGTGTTGTTTATATCGCTCAAATAGAGTTGTTCGTTTTGTTGTTTATTCAATTCCTTTTGTGTTTTGTTTAAGTCTCAAGTAGAGTTCTTCATTCGTTGTTTTATTACTCCTCTTGTGTGTTGTTTAAATCTCAAATTGACTTCTCCGTTTGTAATTATCCCACTCCTTTATTGTGTTGTTTAACTCTCGAATAGAATTTTACATTTGTTTTTTAACCCACTCATTATGTGTGTGGTTAACACTCAAGTAGAGTTCTTCGTTTGTTATACTCTTTACTCCTTATGTGCATTGTTTAAATCTCTAATAGACTTCTTTGTTTGACACTATGCCACTCCTTTAGTGAGTTGTTTAACTCTCAAGTAGAGTTATTCGTTTGTTGTTCATCCCTCTCCAAAGTGTCTTGTTTTTATCTCTCAAGTAGAGTTGTTGGTTTGTTGTTTATTCAACTCCTTTTGTGTTTTGTTTAACTCTCAAGTAGAGTTCTTCGTTTGTTATTTTATTACTCCTCTTGTGTGTTGTTTAAATCTCAAATTGACTTCTCCGTTTGTAATTATCTCACTTCTTTATTGTTTTGTTTAACTCTAGACTAGAATTTTACATTTGTTGTTTAACCCATTCATTATGTGTGTGGTTTAACACTCAAGTAGAGTTCTTCGTTTGTCATAATCTTCCTCCTTCTGTGCATTGTTTAAATCTCGAATAGACTTCTCATTCGACATTATCCCACTCCTTTAGTGTGTTGTTTAACTCTCAAGTAGAGTTTTTCGTTTGTTGTTCATCCCTCTCCAAAGTGTCTTGTGTTTATCTCTCAAGTAGAGTTGTTCGTTTGTTGTTTATTCAACTCCTTTTGTGTTTTGTTTAACTCTCAAGTAGAGTTCTTCGTTCGTTATTTTATTACTCCTTTTGTGTGTTGTTTAAATCTCAAATTGACTTTTCCGTGTGTAATTATCTCACTTCTTTATTGTTTTGTTTAACTCTAGACTAGAATTTTACATTTGTTGTTTAACCCACTCATTATGTATGTGGTTTAACACTCAAGTAGAATTTTACATTTGTTGTTTAACCCACTCATTATGTGTGTGGTTTAACACTCAAGTGGAGTTCTTCGTTTGTTATACTCTTACTCCTTCTGTGCATTGTTTAAATCTAGAATAGGCTTCTTCGTTTGACATTATCCCATTTCTTTAGTGTGTTGTTTTAACTCTCAAGTAGAGTTATTCGTTTGTTGTTCATCCCTCTCCAAAGTGTCTTGTTTATATCGCTCAAATAGAGTTGTTCGTTTGTTGTTTATTCAATTCCTTTTGTGTTTTGTTTAACTCTCAAGTAGAGTTTTTCATTCGTTATTTTATCTCCCCTCAGGTGTGTTGTTTAAATCTCAGATTGACTTCTCCGTTTGTAATTATCTCACTTCTTTATTGTTTTGTTTAACTCTAGTCTAGAATTTTACATTTGTTGTTTAACCCACTCATTATGTGTGTGGTTTAACACTCAAGTAGAGTTCTTCGTTGGTTATACTCTTACTCCTTTTGTGCATTGTTTAAATCTAGAATAGGCTTCTTCGTTTGACATTATCCCATTTCTTTAGTATGTTGTTATAACTCTGAAGTAGAGTTATTCGTTTGTTGTTCATCCCTCTCCAAAGTGTCTTGTTTATATCGCTCAAATAGAGTTGTTCGTTTGTTGTTTATTCAATTCCTTTTGTGTTTTGTTTAACTCTCAAGTAGAGTTTTTCGTTCGTTATTTTATCTCCCCTCAGGTGTGTTGTTTAAATCTCAGATTGTCTTCTCCGTTTGTAATTCTCCCACACCTTTATTTTATTGTTTAACTCTCGAGTAGAATTTTACATTTGTTGTTTAACCCACTCATTATGTGTGTGGTTAACACTCAAGTAGAGTTCTTCGTTTGTTATACTCTTTACTCCTGATGTGCATTGTTTAAATCTCTAATAGACTTCTTTGTTTGACACTATGCCACTCCTTTAGTGAGTTGTTTAACTCTCAAGTAGAGTTATTCGTTTGTTGTTCATCCCTCTCCAAAGTGTCTTGTTTTTATCTCTCAAGTAGAGTTGTTGGTTTGTTGTTTATTCAACTCCTTTTGTGTTTTGTTTAACTCTCAAGTAGAGTTCTTCGTTCGTTATTTTATTACTCCTCTTGTGTGTTGTTTAAATCTCAAATTGACTTCTCCGTTTGTAATTATCTCACTTCTTTATTGTTTTGTTTAACTCTAGACTAGAATTTTACATTTGTTGTTTATCCCACTCATTATGTATGTGGTTTAACACTTAAGTAGAATTTTACATTTGTTGTTTAACCCACTCATTATGTGTGTGGTTTAACACTCAAGTGGAGTTCTTCGTTTGTTATACTCTTTCTCCTTCTGTGCATTGTTTAAATCTCGAATAGGCTTCTTCGTTTGACATTATCCCATTCCTTTAGTGTGTTGTTTTAACTCTCAAGTAGAATTATTCGTTTGTTGTTCATCCCTCTCCAAAGTGTCTTGTTTATATCGCTCAAATAGAGTTGTTCGTTTGTTGTTTATTCAATTCCTTTTGTGTTTTGTTTAACTCTCAAGTAGAGTTTTTCGTTCGTTATTTTCTATCCCCTCAGGTGTGTTGTAAACTCAGATTGACTCTCCGTTTGTAATTATCCCACTCCTTTATTGTGTTGTTTAACTCTCGAATAGAATTTTACATTTGTTTTTTAACCCACTCATTATGTGTGTGGTTAACACTCAAGTAGAGTTCTTCGTTTGTTATACTCTTTACTCCTTTTGTGCATTGTTTAAATCTCTAATAGACTTCTTTGTTTTACACTATGCCACTCCTTTAGTGAGTTGTTTAACTCTCAAGTAGAGTTATTCGTTTGTTGTTCATCCCTCTCCAAAGTGTCCAATTTTTATCTCTCAAGTAGAGTTGTTGGTTTGTTGTTTATTCAACTCCTTTTGTGTTTTGTTTAACTCTCAAGTAGAGTTCTTCGTTTGTTATTTTATTACTCCTCTTGTGTGTTGTTTAAATCTCAAATTGACTTCTCCGTTTGTAATTATCTCACTTCTTTATTGTTTTGTTTAACTCTAGACTAAAATTACATTTGTTGTTTAACCCATTCATTATGTGTGTGGTTTAACACTCAAGTAGAGTTCTTCGTTTGTTATAATCTTCCTCCTTGTGTGCATTGTTTAAATCTCGAATAGACTTCTCAGTCGACATTATCCCACTCCTTTAGTGTGTTGTTTAACTCTCAAGTAGAGTTTTTCGTTTGTTGTTCATCCCTCTCCAAAGTGTCTTGTGTTTAACTCACAAGTAGAGTTGTTCGTTTGTTGTTTATTCAACTCCTTTTGTGTTTTCTTTAACTCTCAAGTAGAGTTCTTCGTTCGTTATTTTATTACTTCTCTTGTGTGTTGTTTAAATCTCAAATTGACTTTTCCGTTTGTAATTATCTCACTTCTTTATTGTTTTGTTTAACTCTAGACTAGAATTTTACATTTGTTGTTTAACCCACTCATTATGTATGTGGTTTAACACTCAAGTAGAACATAACATTTGTTGTTTAACACACTCATTATGTGTGTGGTTTAACACTCAAGTGGAGTTCTTCGTTTGTTATACTCTTATTCCTTTTATGCATTGTTTAAATCTCGAATAGGCTTCTTCGTTGGACATTATCCCATTCCTCTAGTGTGTTGTTTTAACTCTCAAATAGAGTTATTCGTTTGTTGTTCATCCCTCTCCAAAGTGTCTTGTTTATATCGCTCAAATAGAGTTGTTCGTTTGTTGTTTATTCAATTCCTTTTGTGTTTTCTTTAACCCTCAATTAGAGTTTTTCGTTCGTTATTTTATCTCCCCTCAGGTGTGTTGTTTAAATCTCAGATTGTCTTGTCCGTTTGTAATTATCTCAATTCTTTATTGTTTTGTTTAACTCTAGTCTAGAATTTTACATTTGTTGTTTAACCCACTCATTATGTGTGTGGTTTAACACTCAAGTAGAGTTCTTCGTTTGTTATACTCTTACTCCTTCTGTACATTGTTTAAATCTCGAATAGACTTCTTCGTTTGACATTATCCCACTCTTTTAGTGTGTTGTTTAACTCTCAAGTAGAGTTATTCGTTTGTTGTTCATCCCTCTCCAAAGTGTCTTGTTTATATCGCTCAAATAGAGTTGTTCGTTTGTTGTTTATTCAATTCCTTTTGTGTTTTGTTTAACTCTCAAGTAGAGTTCTTCGTTCGTTATTTTATCTCACCTCAGGTGTGTTGTTTAAATCTCAAATTGACTTCTCCGTTTTTAATTATCTCACTTGTTTTGTTTTTTGTTTAACTCTAGATTAGAATTTTACATTTGTTGTTTAACCCACTCATTATGTGTGTGGTTTAACACTCAAGTAGAGTTCTTCGTTTGTTATACTCTTACTCGTTAAGTGCATTGTTTAGATCTCTAATAGACTTCTTGGTTTGACATTATCCCACTCCTTTAGTGTGTTGTTTAACTCTCAAGTAGAGTTATTCGTTTGTTGTTCATCCCTCTCCAAAGTGTCTTGTTTTTATCTCTCAAGTAGAGTTGTTGGTTTGTTGTTTATTCAACTCCTTTTGTGTTTTGTTTAACTCTCAAGTAGAGTTCTTCGTTCGTTATTTTATTACTCCTCTTGTGTGTTGTTTAAATCTCAAATTGACTTCTCCGTTTGTAATTATCTCACTTCTTTATTGTTTTGTTTAACTCTAGACTAGAATTTTACATTTGTTGTTTAACCCATTCATTATGTGTGTGGTTTAACACTCAAGTAGAGTTCTTCGTTTGTTATACTCTTCCTCCTTTTGTGCATTGTTTAAATCTCGAATAGACTTCTCATTCGACATTATCCCACTCCTTTAGTGTGTTGTTTAACTCTCAAGTAGAGTTTTTCGTTTGTTGTTCATCCCTCTCCAAAGTGTCTTGTGTTTATCTCACAAGTAGAGTTGTTCGTTTGTTGTTTATTCAACTCCTTTTGTGTTTTCTTTAACTCTCAAGTAGAGTTCTTCGTTCGTTATTTTATTACTCCTCTTGTGTGTTGTTTAAATCTCAAATTGACTTTTCCGTGTGTAATTATCTCACTTCTTTATTGTTTTGTTTAACTCTAGACTAGAATTTTACATTTGTTGTTTAACCCACTCATTATGTATGTGGTTTAACACTCAAGTAGAATTTTACATTTGTTGTTTAACCCACTCATTATGTGTGTGGTTAACACTCAAGTAGAGTTCTTCGTTTGTTATACTCTTACTCCTTAAGTGCATTGTTTAGATCTCTAATAGACTTCTTGGTTTGACATTATCCCACTCCTTTAGTGTGTTGTTTAACTCTCAAGTAGAGTTCTTCGTTTGTTGTTCATCCCTCTCCAAAGTGTCTTGTTTATATCGCTCAAATAGAGTTGTTCGTTTATTGTTTATTCAATTCCTTTTGTGTTTTGTTTAACCGTCAAGTAGAGTTTTTCATTCGTTATTTTATCTCCCTCAGTGTGTTGTTTAAATCTCAAATTGACTTCTCCGTTTGTAATTATCTCACTTCTTTATTGTTTTGTATAACTCAAGACTAGAATTTTACATTTGTTGTTTAACCCACTCATTATGTGTGTGGTTTAACACTCAAGTGGAGTTCTTCATTTGTTATACTCTTACTCCTTCTGTGCATTGTTTAAATCTCGAATAGGCTTCTTCGTTTGACATTATCCCATTCCTTTAGTGTGTTGTTTTAACTCTCAAGTAGAGTTATTCGTTTGTTGTTCATCCCTCTCCAAAGTGTCTTGTTTATATCGCTCAAATAGAGTTGTTCGTTTGTTGTTTATTCAATTCCTTTTGTGTTTTGTTTAACTCTCAAGTAGAGTTTTTCGTTCGTTATTTTATCTCCCCTCAGGTGTGTTGTTTAAATCTCAGATTGCTTTCTCCGGTTGTAATTATCTCACTTCTTTATTGTTTTGTTTAACTCTAGACTAGAATTTTACATTTGTTGTTTAATTTCACATTTGTTGTTTAACCCAATCATTATGTGTGTGGTTTAACACTCAAGTAGAGTTCTTCGTTTGTTATACTCTTACTCCTTCTGTGCATTGTTTAGATCTCTAATAGACTTCTTCGTTTGACATTATCCCACTCCTTTAGTGTGTTGTTTAACTCTCAAGTAGTTATTCGCTTGTTGTTCATCCCTCTCCAAAGTGTCTTGTTTATATCTCTCAAATAGAGTTGTTGGTTTGTTGTTTATTCAACTCCTATTGTGTTTTGTTTAACTCTCAAGTAGAGTTCTTCGCTCGTTATTTTATTACTCCCTCAGTGTGTTGTTTAAATCTCAAATTGACTTCTCCGTTTGTAATTATCTCAGTTCTTTATTGTTTTGTTTAACTCTAGACTAGAATTTTACATTTGTTGTTTAACCCATTCATTATGTGTGTGGTTTAACACTCAAGTAGAGTTCTTCGTTTGTTATACTCTTACTCCTTTTGTGCATTGTTTAAATCTCGAATAGACTTGTTCGTTTGACATTATCCCATTTCTTTAGTGTGTTGTTTAACTCTCAAGTAGAGTTATTCGCTTGTTGTTCATCCCTCTCCAAAGTGTCTTGTTTATATCTCAAGTAGAGTTGTTCGTTTGTTGTTTATTCAACTCCTTTTGTGTTTTCTTTAACTCTCAAGTAGAGTTCTTCGTTCGTTATTTTATTACTCCTCTTGTGTGTTGTTTAAATCTCAAATTGACTTTTCCGTGTGTAATTATCTCACTTCTTTATTGTTTTGTTTAACTCTAGACTAGAATTTTACATTTGTTGTTTAACCCACTCATTATGTGTGTGGTTAACACTCAAGTAGAGTTCTTCGTTTGTTATACTCTTACTCCTTAAGTGCATTGTTTAGATCTCTAATAGACTTCTTGGTTTGACATTATCCCACTCCTTTAGTGTGTTGTTTAACTCTCAAGTAGAGTTCTTCGTTTGTTGTTCATCGCTCTCCAAAGTGTCTTGTTTTTATCTCTCAAGTAGAGTTGTTGGTTTGTTGTTTATTCAACTCCTTTTGTGTTTTGTTTAACTCTCAAGTAGAGTTCTTCTATCGTTATTTTATTACTCTTGTGTGTTGTTTAAATCTCAAATTGACTCTCCGTTTTTAATTATCTCACTTCTTTATTGTTTTGTATAACTCAAGACAAGAATTTTACATTTGTTGTTTAACCCACTCATTATGAGTGTGGTTTAACACTCAAGTAGAATTCTACATTTGTTGTTTAACCCACTCATTATGTGTGTGGTTTAACACTCAAGTGGAGTTCTTCATTTGTTATACTCTTACTCCTTCTGTGCATTGTTTAAATCTCGAATAGGCTTCTTCGTTTGACATTATCCCATTCCTTTAGTGTGTTGTTTTAACTCTCAAGTAGAGTTATTCGTTTGTTGTTCATCCCTCTCCAAAGTGTCTTGTTTATATCGCTCAAATAGAGTTGTTCGTTTGTTGTTTATTCAATTCCTTTTGTGTTTTGTTTAACTCTCAAGTAGAGTTTTTCGTTCGTTATTTTATCTCCCCTCAGGTGTGTTGTTTAAATCTCAGATTGTCTTCTCCGTTTGTAATTCTCCCACACCTTTATTTTATTGTTTAACTCTCGAGTAGAATTTTACATTTGTTGTTTAACCCACTCATTATGTGTGTGGTTAAGACTCAACTAGAGTTCTTCGTTTGTTATACTCTTTACTCCTTATGTGCATTGTTTAAATCTCTAATAGACTTCTTTGTTTGACACTATGCCACTCCTTTAGTGAGTTGTTTAACTCTCAAGTAGAGTTATTCGTTTGTTGTTCATCCCTCTCCAAAGTGTCTTGTTTTTATCTCTCAAGTAGAGTTGTTGGTTTGTTGTTTATTCAACTCCTTTTGTGTTTTGTTTAACTCTCAAGTAGAGTTCTTCGTTCGTTATTTTATTACTCCTCTTGTGTGTTGTTTAAATCTCAAATTGACTTCTCCATTTGTAATTATCTCACTTCTTTATTGTTTTGTTTAACTCTAGACTAGAATTTTACATTTGTTGTTTATCCCACTCATTATGTCATTATGTGTGTGGTTTAACACTCAAGTAGAGTTCTTCGCTTGTTATACTCTTCCTCCTTCATGCATTGTTTAAATCTCGAATAGACTTCTTCTCTTGACATTATCCCATTCCTTTAGTGTGTTGTTTCAACTCTCAAGTAGAATTATTCGTTTGTTGTTCATCCCTCTCCAAAGTGTCTTGTTTATATCGCTCAAATAGAGTTGTTCGTTTGTTGTTTATTCAATTCCTTTTGTGTTTTGTTTAACTCTCAAGTAGAGTTCTTCGTTCGTTATTTTATTACTCCCTCGTGTGTTGTTTAAATCTCAAATTGACTTCTCCGTTTGTAATTATCTCACTTCTTTATTGTTTTGTATAACTCAAGACTAGAATTTTACATTTGTTGTTTAACCCAATCATTATGTGTGTGGTTTAACACTCAAGTAGAGTTCTTCGTTTGTTATTCTCTTACTCCTTCTGTGCATTGTTTAGATCTCTAATAGACTTCTTCGTTTGACATTATCCCACTTCTTTAGTGTGTTGTTTAACTCTCAAGTAGAGTTATTCGTTTGTTGTTCATCCCTCTCCAAAGAGTGTTGTTTATATCGCTCAAATAGAGTTGTTCGTTTGTTGTTTATTCAATTCCTTTTGTGTTTTGTTTAACTCTCAAGTAGAGTTCTTCTATCGTTATTTTATCTCCCTCGTGTGTTGTTTAAATCTCAAATTGACTTCTCCGTTTGTAATTATCTCACTTCTTTATTGTTTTGTTTAACTCTAGACTAGAATTTTGCATTTGTGGTTTAACCCACTCATTATGTGTGTGGTTTAACACTCAAGTAGAGTTCTTCGTTTGTTATTCTCTTACTCCTTCTGTGCATTGTTTAGATCTCTAATAGACTTCTTCGTTTGACATTATCCCACTCCTTTAGTGTGTTGTTTAACTCTCAAGTAGAGTTATTCTTTTGTTGTTCATCCCTCTCCAAAGTGTGTTGTTTATATCGCTCAAATAGAGTTGTTCGTTTTGTTGTTTATTCAATTCCTTTTGTGTTTTGTTTAACTATAAAGTATAGTTCTTCGTTCGTTATTTTATTACTCCTCTTGTGTGTTGTTTAAATCTCAAATTGACTTCTCCGTTTGTAATTATCTCACTTCTTTATTGTTTTGTTTAACTCTAGACTAGAATTTTGCATTTGTTGTTTAACCCACTCATTATGTGTGTGGTTTAACACTCAAGTAGAGTTCTTCGTTTGTTATACTCTTTACTCCTTATGTGCATTGTTTAAATCTCTAATAGACTTCTTTGTTTGACACTATGCCACTCCTTTAGTGAGTTGTTTAACTCTCAAGTAGAGTTATTCGTTTGTTGTTCATCCCTCTCCAAAGTGTCTTGTTTATATCGCTCAAATAGAGTTGTTGGTTTGTTGTTTATTCAACTCCTTTTGTGTTTTGTTTAACTCTCAAGTAGAGTTCTTCGTTCGTTATTTTATTACTTCTCTTGTGTGTTGTTCAAATTTCAAATTGACTTCACCGTTTGTAATTATCTCAGTCCTTTATTGTTTTGTTTAACTCTAGACTAGAATTTTACATTTGTTGTTTAACCCACTCATTATGTGTGTGGTTAACACTCAAGTAGAGTTCTTCGTTTGTTATACTTTTACTCCTTCTGTGCATTGTTTAGATCTCTAATAGACTTCTTCGTTTGACATTATCCCACTCCTTTAGTGTGTTGTTTAACTCTCAAGTAGAGTTATTCGTTTGTTGTTCATCCCTCTCCAAAGTGTCTTGTTTTTATCTCTCAAGTAGAGTTGTTGGTTTGTTGTTTATTCAACTCCTTTTGTGTTTTGTTTAACTCTCAAGTAGAGTTCTTCGTTCGTTATTTTATTACTCCTCTTGTGTGTTGTTTAAATCTCAAATTGACTTCTCCGTTGTAATTATCTCACTTCTTTATTGTTTTGTTTAACTCTAGACTAGAATTTTACATTTGTTGTTTAACCCACTCATTATGTATGTGGTTTAACACTCAAGTAGAATTTTACATTTGTTGTTTAACCCACTCATTATGTGTGTGGTTTAACACTCAAGTGGAGTTCTTCGTTTGTTATACTCTTTACTCCTTATGTGCATTGTTTAAATCTCGAATAGGCTTCTTCGTTTGACATTATCCCATTCCTTTAGTGTGTTGTTTTAACTCTGAAGTAGAATTATTCGTTTGTTGTTCATCCCTCTCCAAAGTGTCTTGTTTATATCGCTCAAATAGAGTTGTTCGTTTGTTGTTTATTCAATTCCTTTTGTGTTTTGTTTAACTCTCAAGTAGAGTTTTTCGTTCGTTATTTTATCTCCCCTCAGGTGTGTTGTTTAAATCTCAGATTGTCTTGTCCGTTTGTAATTATCCCACTCCTTTATTTTATTATTTAACTCTCGAGTAGAATTTTACATTTGTTGTTTAACCCACTCCTTATGTGTGTGGTTTAACACTCAAGTAGAGTTCTTCGTTTGTTATACTCTTACTCCTTCTGTACATTGTTTAAATCTCGAATAGACTTCTTCGTTTGACATTATCCCACTCCTTTAGTGTGTTGTTTAACTCTCAAGTAGAGTTTTTCGTTTGTTGTTCATCCCTCTCCAAAGTGTCTTGTTTATATCGCTCAAATAGAGTTGTTCGTTTTGTTGTTTATTCAATTCCTTTTGTGTTTTGTTTAACTCTCAAGTAGAGGTTTTCGTTCGTTATTTTATCTCCCCTCAGGTGTGTTGTTTAAATCTCAGATTGACTCTCCGTTTGTAATTATCCCACTCCTTTATTGTGTTGTTTAACTCACGAATAGAATTTTACATTTGTTGTTTAACCCACTCATTATGTGTGTGGTTAACACTCAAGTAGAGTTCTTCGTTTGTTATACTCTTTACTCCTTATGTGCATTGTTTAAATCTCTAATAGACTTCTTTGTTTGACACTATGCCACTCCTTTAGTGAGTTGTTTAACTCTCAAGTAGAGTTATTCGTTTGTTGTTCATCCCTCTCCAAAGTGTCTTGTTTTTATCTCTCAAGTAGAGTTGTTGGTTTGTTGTTTATTCAACTCCTTTTGTGTTTTGTTTAACTCTCAAGTAGAGTTCTTCGTTTGTTATTTTATTACTCCTCTTGTGTGTTGTTTAAATCTCAAATTGACTTCTCCGTTTGTAATTATCTCACTTCTTTATTGTTTTGTTTAACTCTAGACTAGAATTTTACATTTGTTGTTTAACCCATTCATTATGTGTGTGGTTTAACACTCAAGTAGAGTTCTTCGTTTGTTATACTCTTCCTCCTTTTGTGCATTGTTTAAATCTCGAATAGACTTCTCATTCGACATTATCCCACTCCTTTAGTGTGTTGTTTAACTCTCAAGTAGAGTTTTTCGTTTGTTGTTCATCCCTCTCCAAAGTGTCTTGTGTTTATCTCACAAGTAGAGTTGTTCGTTTGTTGTTTATTCAACTCCTTTTGTGTTTTCTTTAACTCTCAAGTAGAGTTCTTCGTTCGTTATTTTATTACTCCTCTTGTGTGTTGTTTAAATCTCAAATTGACTTTTCCGTTTGTAATTATCTCACTTCTTTATTGTTTTGTTTAACTCTAGACTAGAATTTTACATTTGTTGTTTAACCCACTCATTGTGTATGTGGTTTAACACTCATTAGAATTTTACATTTGTTGTTTAACCCACTCATTATGTGTGTGGTTTAACACTCAAGAGGAGTTCTTCGTTTGTTATACTCTTACTCCTTCTGTGCATTGTTTAAATCTCCAATAGACTTCTTCGTTTGACATTATCCCACTCCTTTAGTGTGTTGTTTAACTCTCAAGTAGAGTTATTCGTTTGTTGTTCATCCCTCTCCAAAGTGTCTTGTTTATATCGCTCAAATAGAGCTGTTCGTTTGTTGTTTATTCAATTTCTTTTGTGTTTTGTTTAACTCTCAGGTAGAGTTTTTCGTTCGTGATTTTATCTCCCCTCGGGTGTGTTGTTTAAATCTCATATTGACTTCTCCGTTTGTAATTATCCCTCTCCTTTATTGTGTTGTTTAACTCTCGTGTAGAATTTTACATTTGTTGTTTAACCCACTCATTATGTGTGAGGTTTAACACTCAAGTAGAGTTCTTCATTTGTTATACACTTACTCCGTTTGTGCATTGTTTAAATCTCGAATAGACTTCTTCGTTTGACATTATCCCACTCCTTTAGTGTGTTGTTTAACTCTCAAGTAGAGTTATTCGTTTGTTGTTCATCCATCTCCAAAGTGTCTTGTTTATATTGCTCAAATAGAGTTGTTCGATTCTTGTTTATTCAATTCCTTTTGTGTTTTGTTTAACTCTCAAGTAGAGTTTTTAGTTCGTTCTTTTATCTCCCTCAGTGTGCTGTTTAATTCTCAGATTGTCTTCTCCGTTTGTAATTATCCCACTTCTTTGTTGTGTTGTTTAACTCTAGTTTAGAATTTTACATTTGTTGTTTAACCCACTCATTATGTGTGTGGTTTAACACTCAAGTAGAGTTCTTCGTTTGTTATACTCTTTACTCCTTATGTGCATTGTTTAAATCTCTAATAGACTTCTTTGTTTGACATTATGCCACTCCTTTAGTGAGTTGTTTAACTCTCAAGTAGAGTTATTCGTTTGTTGTTCATCCCTCTCCAAAGTGTCTTGTTTTTATCTCTCAAGTAGAGTTGTTGGTTTGTTGTTTATTCAACTCCTTTTGTGTTTTGTTTAACTCTCAAGTAGAGTTCTTCGTTCGTTATTTTATTACTCCTCTTGTGTGTTGTTTAAAACTCAAATTGACTTCTCCGTTTGTAATTATCTCACTTCTTTATTGTTTTGTTTAACTCTAGACTAGAATTTTACATTTGTTGTTTAACCCATTCATTATGTGTGTGGTTTAACACTCAAGTAGAGTTCTTCGTTTGTTATACTCTTCCTCCTTTTGTGCATTGTTTAAATCTCGAATAGACTTCTCATTCGACATTAGCCCACTCCTTTAGTGTGTTGTTTAACTCTCAAGTAGAGTTTTTCGTTTGTTGTTCATCCCTCTCCAAAGTGTCTTGTGTTTATCTCACAAGTAGAGTTGTACGTTTGTTGTTTATTCAACTCCTTTTGTGTTTTCTTTAACTCTCAAGTAGAGTTCTTCGTTCGTTATTTTATTACTCCTCTTGTGTGTTGTTTAAATCTCAAATTGACTTTTTCGTGTGTAATTATCTCACTTCTTTATTGTTTTGTTTAACTCTAGACTAGAATTTTACATTTGTTGTTTAACCCACTCATTATGTATGTGGTTTAACACTCAAGTAGAATTTTACATTTGTTGTTTAACCCACTCATTATGTGTGTGGTTAACACTCAAGTAGAGTTCTTCGTTTGTTATACTCTTACTCCTTAAGTGCATTGTTTAGATCTCTAATAGACTTCTTGTTTTGACATTATCCCACTCCTTTAGTGTGTTGTTTAACTCTCAAGTAGAGTTATTCGTTTGTTGTTCATCCCTCTCCAAAGTGTCTTGTTTATATCGCTCAAATAGAGTTGTTCGTTTATTGTTTATTCAATTCCTTTTGTGTCTTGTTTAACTCAAGTAGAGTTTTTCATTCGTTATTTTATCTCCCTCGTGTGTTGTTTAAATCTCAAATTGACTTCTCCGTTTGTAATTATCTCACTTCTTTATTGTTTTGTTTAACTCTAGACTAGAATTTTACATTTGTTGTTTAACCCACTCATTATGTGTGTGGTTTAACACTCAAGTAGAGTTCTTCGTTTGTTATACTCTTCATCCTTCTGTGCATTGTTTAAATCTCGAAAAGACTTCTTCTTTCGACATTATCCCACTCCTTTAATGTGTTGTTTAACTCTCATGTAGAGTTTTTCGTTTGTTGTTCATCCCTCTCCAAAGTGTCTTGTTTATATCGCTCAAATAGAGTTGTTCGTTTTGTTGTTTATTCAATTCCTTTTGTGTTTGGTTTAACTCTCAAGTAGAGTTTTTCATTCGTTATTTTATCTCACCTCAGATGTGTTGTTTAAACTCAGATTGTCTTGTCCGTTTGTAATTATCCCACTCCTTTATTTTATTATTTAACTCTCGAGTAGAATTTCACATTTGTTGTTTAACCCAATCATTATGTGTGTGGTTTAACACTCAAGTAGAGTTCTTCGTTTGTTATACTCTTACTCCTTCTGTGCATTGTTTAGATCTCTAATAGACTTCTTTGTTTGACATCATGCCACTCCTTTAGTGAGTTGTTTAACTCTCAAGTAGAGTTATTCGTTTGTTGTTCATCCCTCTCCAAAGTGTCTTGTTTTTATCTCTCAAGTAGAGTTGTTGGTTTGTTGTTTATTCAACTCCTTTTGTGTTTTGTTTAACTCTCAAGTAGAGTTCTTCATTCGTTATTTTATTACTTCTCTTGTGTGTTGTTTAAATCTCAAATTGACTTCTCCGTTTGTAATTATCTCACTTCTTTATTGTTTTGTTTAACTCTAGACTAGAATTTTACATTTGTTGTTTAACCCACTCATTATGTGTGTGGTTTAACACTCAAGTAGAGTTCTTCGTTTGTTATACTCTTTACTCCTTATGTGCATTGTTTAAATCTCTAATAGACTTCTTTGTTGGACATTATCCCACTCCTTTCGTGTGTTGTTTAACTCTCAAGTAGAGTTTTTCGTTTGTTGTTCATCCCTCTCCAAAGTGTCTTGTGTTTATCTCTCAAGTAGAGTTGTTCGTTTGTTGTTTATTCAACTCCTTTTGTGTTTTGTTTAACTCTCAAGTAGAGTTCTTCGTTCGTTATTTTATTAGTCCTCTTGTGTGTTGTTTAAATCTCAAATTGACTTCTCCATTTGTAATTATCTCACTTCTTTATTGTTTTGTTTAACTCTAGACTAGAATTTTACATTTGTTGTTTAACCCACTCATTATGTATGTGGTTTAACACTCAAGTAGAATTTTACATTTGTTGTTTAACCCACTCATTATGTGTGTGGTTTAACACTCAAGTGGAGTTCTTCGTTTGTTATACTCTTACTCCTTCTGTGCATTGTTTAAATCTCGAATAGGCTTCTTCGTTTGACATTATCCCATTCCTTTAGTGTGTTGTTTTAACTCTCAAGTAGAGTTATTCGTTTGTTGTTCATCCCTCTCCAAAGTGTCTTGTTTATATCGCTCAAATAGAGTTGTTCGTTTGTTGTTTATTCAATTCCTTTTGTGTTTTGTTTAACTCTCAAGTAGAGTTTTTCATTATTTTATCTCCCTCGTGTGTGTTGTTTAAATCTCAGATTGTCTTCTCCGTTTGTAATTATCCCACACCTTATTTTATTGTTTAACTCTCGAGTAGAATTTTACATTTGTTGTTTATCCCACTCATTATGTGTGGTTTAACACTCAAGTAGAGTTCTTCGCTTGTTATACTCTTATTCTTCCATGCATTGTTTAAATCTCTAATAGACTTCTTCGCGTTGACATTATCCCATTCCTTTAGTGTGTTGTTTAACTCTCAAGTAGAGTTATTCGCTTGTTGTTCATCCCTCTCAAAGTGTCTTGTTTATATCGCTCAAATAGAGTTGTTCGCTTGTTGTTTATTCAATTCCTTTTGTGTTTTGTTTAACTCTCAATTAGAGTTTTTCGCTCGTTATTTTATCTCCCTCGTGTGTGTTGTTTAAATCTCAGATTGACTTCTCCGCTTGTAATTATCCCACTCTTTATTGTTTTGTTTAACTCGAATAGAATTTTACATTTGTTTTTTAACCCACTCATTATGTGTGTGGTTAACACTCAAGTAGAGTTCTTCGTTTGTTATACTCTTTACTCCTTATGTGCATTGTTTAAATCTCTAATAGACTTCTTTGTTGGACATTATCCCACTCCTTTCGTGTGTTGTTTAACTCTCAAGTAGAGTTATTCGTTTGTTGTTCATCCCTCTCCAAAGTGTCTTGTTTTTATCTCTCAAGTAGAGTTGTTGGTTTGTTGTTTATTCAACTCCTTTTGTGTTTTGTTTAACTCTCAAGTAGAGTTCTTCGTTCGTTATTTTATTACTCCTCTTGTGTGTTGTTTAAATCTCAAATTGACTTCTCCGTTTGTAATTATCTCAGTTCTTTATTGTTTTGTTTAACTCTAGACTAGAATTTTACATTTGTTGTTTAACCCATTCATTATGTGTGTGGTTTAACACTCAAGTAGAGTTCTTCGTTTGTTATACTCTTCCTCCTTTTGTGCATTGTTTAAATCTCGAATAGACTTCTCATTCGACATTATCCCACTCCTTTAGTGTGTTGTTTAACTCTCAAGTAGAGTTTTTCGTTTGTTGTTCATCCCTCTCCAAAGTGTCTTGTGTTTATCTCTCAAGTAGAGTTGTTCGTTTGTTGTTTATTCAACTCCTTTTGTGTTTTCTTTAACTCTCAAGTAGAGTTCTTCGTTCGTTATTTTATTACTCCTCTTGTGTGTTGTTTAAATCTCAAATTGACTTTTCCGTGTGTAATTATCTCACTTCTTTATTGTTTTGTTTAACTCTAGACTAGAATTTTACATTTGTTGTTTAACCCACTCATTATGTATGTGGTTTAACACTCAAGTAGAATTTTACATTTGTTATACTCTTTGTTTGACATTATCCCATTGCTTTAGTGTGTTGTTTTAACTCTCAAGTAGAGTTATTCGTTTGTTGTTCATCCCCCTCCAAAGGTTCTTGTTTATATCGCTCAAATCGAGTTGTTCGTTTGTTGTTTATTCAACTCCTTTTGTGTTTTGTTTAACTCTCAAGTAGAGTTCTTCGTTCGTTATTTTATTACTCCTCTTGTGTGTTGTTTAAATCTCAAATTGACTTCTCCGTTTGTAATTATCTCACTTCTTTATTGTTTTGTATAACTCAAGACTAGAATTTTACATTTGTTGTTTAACCCACTCATTATGTGTGTGGTTTAACACTCAAGTAGAATTTTACA
This sequence comes from Plantago major, assembly GCA_026545765.1. NCBI lineage: Eukaryota > Viridiplantae > Streptophyta > Magnoliopsida > Lamiales > Plantaginaceae > Plantago > Plantago major. The sequence continues at coordinate 66,719,530 of CM048839.1, forward strand.
TTTGTTGTTTAACCCACTCATTATGTGTGTGGTTTAACACTCAAGTGGAGTTCTTCATTTGTTATACTCTTACTCCTTCTGTGCATTGTTTAAATCTCGAGTAGGATTCTTCGTTTGACATTATCCCATTCCTTTAGTGTGTTGTTTTAACTCTCAAGTAGAGTTATTCGTTTGTTGTTCATCCCTCTCCAAAGGTTCTTGTTTATATCGCTCAAATAGAGTTGTTCGTTTGTTGTTTATTCAACTCCTTTTGTGTTTTGTTTAACTCTCAAGTAGAGTTCTTCGTTCGTTATTTTATCTCCCCTCAGGTGTGTTGTTTAAATCTCAGATTGTCTTCTCCGTTTGTAATTCTCCCACACCTTTATTTTATTGTTTAACTCTCGAGTAGAATTTTACATTTGTTGTTTAACCCACTCATTATGTGTGTGGTTAACACTCAAGTAGAGTTCTTCGTTTGTTATACTCTTTACTCCTTATGTGCATTGTTTAAATCTCTAATAGACTTCTTTGTTTGACACTATGCCACTCCTTTAGTGAGTTGTTTAACTCTCAAGTAGAGTTATTCGTTTGTTGTTCATCCCTCTCCAAAGTGTCTTGTTTTTATCTCTCAAGTAGAGTTGTTGGTTTGTTGTTTATTCAACTCCTTTTGTGTTTTGTTTAACTCTCAAGTAGAGTTCTTCGTTCGTTATTTTATTACTCCTCTTGTGTGTTGTTTAAATCTCAAATTGACTTCTCCGTTTGTAATTATCTCAGTTCTTTATTGTTTTGTTTAACTCTAGACTAGAATTTTACATTTGTTGTTTAACCCATTCATTATGTGTGTGGTTTAACACTCAAGTAGAGTTCTTCGTTTGTTATACTCTTCCTCCTTTTGTGCATTGTTTAAATCTCGAATAGACTTCTCATTCGACATTATCCCACTCCTTTAGTGTGTTGTTTAACTCTCAAGTAGAGTTTTTCGTTTGTTGTTCATCCCTCTCCAAAGTGTCTTGTGTTTATCTCACAAGTAGAGTTGTTCGTTTGTTGTTTATTCAACTCCTTTTGTGTTTTCTTTAACTCTCAAGTAGAGTTCTTCGTTCGTTATTTTATTACTCCTCTTGTGTGTTGTTTAAATCTCAAATTGACTTTTTCGTGTGTAATTATCTCACTTCTTTATTGTTTTGTTTAACTCTAGACTTGAATTTTACATTTGTTGTTTAACCCACTCATTATGTATGTGGTTTAACACTCAAGTAGAATTTTACATTTGTTGTTTAACCCACTCATTATGTGTGTGGTTAACACTCAAGTAGAGTTCTTCGTTTGTTGTTCATCCCTCTCCAAAGTGCATTGTTTAGATCTCTAATAGACTTCTTGGTTTGACATTATCCCACTCCTTTAGTGTGTTGTTTAACTCTCAAGTAGAGTTCTTCGTTCGTTATTTTATTACTCTTGTGTGTTGTTTAAATCTCAAATTGACTCTCCGTTTTTAATTATCTCACTTCTTTATTGTTTTGTATAACTCAAGACAAGAATTTTACATTTGTTGTTTAACCCACTCATTATGAGTGTGGTTTAACACTCAAGTAGAATTCTACATTTGTTGTTTAACCCACTCATTATGTGTGTGGTTTAACACTCAAGTGGAGTTCTTCATTTGTTATACTCTTACTCCTTCTGTGCATTGTTTAAATCTCGAATAGGCTTCTTCGTTTGACATTATCCCATTCCTTTAGTGTGTTGTTTTAACTCTCAAGTAGAGTTATTCGTTTGTTGTTCATCCCTCTCCAAAGTGTCTTGTTTATATCGCTGAAATAGAGTTGTTCGTTTGTTGTTTATTCAATTCCTTTTGTGTTTTGTTTAACTCTCAAGTAGAGTTTTTCGTTCGTTATTTTATCTCCCCTCAGGTGTGTTGTTTAAATCTCAGATTGTCTTCTCCGTTTGTAATTCTCCCACACCTTTATTTTATTGTTTAACTCTCGAGTAGAATTTTACATTTGTTGTTTAACCCACTCATTATGTGTGTGGTTAAGACTCAAGTAGAGTTCTTCGTTTGTTATACTCTTTACTCCTTATGTGCATTGTTTAAATCTCTAATAGACTTCTTTGTTTGACACTATGCCACTCCTTTAGTGAGTTGTTTAACTCTCAAGTAGAGTTATTCGTTTGTTGTTCATCCCTCTCCAAAGTGTCTTGTTTTTATCTCTCAAGTAGAGTTGTTGGTTTGTTGTTTATTCAACTCCTTTTGTGTTTTGTTTAACTCTCAAGTAGAGTTCTTCGTTCGTTATTTTATTACTCCTCTTGTGTGTTGTTTAAATCTCAAATTGACTTCTCCGTTTGTAATTATCTCAGTTCTTTATTGTTTTGTTTAACTCTAGACTAGAATTTTACATTTGTTGTTTATCCCATTCATTATGTGTGTGGTTTAACACTCAAGTAGAGTTCTTCGTTTGTTATACTCTTCCTCCTTCTATGCATTGTTTAAATCTCGAATAGACTTCTCATTCGACATTATCCCACTCCTTTAGTGTGTTGTTTAACTCTCAAGTAGAATTTTTCGTTTGTTGTTCATCCCTCTCCAAAGTGTCTTGTGTTTATCTCTCAAGTAGAGTTGTTCGTTAGTTGTTTATTCAACTCGTTTTGTGTTTTGTTTAGCTCTCAAGTAGAGTTCTTCGTTCGTTACTTTATTACTCCTCTTGTGTGTTGTTTAAATCTCAAATTGACTTCTCCGTTGTAATTATCTCACTTCATTATTGTTTTGTTTAACTCTAGACTAGAATTTTACATTTGTTGTTTAACCCACTCATTATGTATGTGGTTTAACACTCAAGTAGAATTCTTCGTTGTTATACTCTTATTCCTTATGCATTGTTTAAATCTCTAATATACTTCTTCGTTTGACATTATCCCATTCCTTTAGTGTGTTGTTTTAACTCTCAAGTAGAACTATTTGTTTGTTGTTCATCCCTCTCCAAAGTGTCTTGTTTATATCGCTCAAATAGAGTTGTTCGTTTGTTGTTTATTCAATTCCTTTTGTGTTTTGTTTAACTCTCAAGTAGAGTTTTTCGTTCGTTATTTTATCTCCCCTCAGGTGTGTTGTTTAAATCTCATATTGTCTTCTCCGCTTGTAATTATCCCTCCTTTATTGTGTTGTTTAACTCTCAGTAGAATTTTACATTTGTTGTTTAACCCACTCATTATGTGTGTGGTTTAACACTCAAGTAGAGTTCTTCGCTTGTTATACTCTTTACTCCTTATGTGCATTGTTTAAATCTCTAATAGACTTCTTTGTTGACATTATCCCACACCTTTAGTGTGTTGTTTAACTCTCAAGTAGAGTTATTCGTTTGTTGTTCATCCCTCTCCAAAGTGTCTTGTTTATATCGCTCAAATAGAGTTGTTCGTTTGTTGTTTATTCAATTCCTTTTGTGTTTTGTTTAACTCTCAAGTAGAGTTTTTCGTTCGTTATTTTATCTCCTCCTGTGTCTTGTTTAAATCTCCAATTGACTTCTCCGTTTGTAATTATCCCACTCCTTTATTGTGTTGTTTAACTCTATAATAGAATTTTACATTTGTTTTTTAACCCACTCATTATGTGTGTGGTTAACACTCAAGTAGAGTTCTTCGTTTGTTATACTCTTTACTCCTTATGTGCATTGTTTAAATCTCTAATAGACTTCTTTGTTTGACACTATGCCACTCCTTTAGTGAGTTGTTTAACTCTCAAGTAGAGTTATTCGTTTGTTGTTCATCCCTCTCCAAAGTGTCTTGTTTTTATCTCTCAAGTAGAGTTGTTCGTTTGTTATTTATTCAACTCCTTTTGTGTTTTGTTTAACTCTCAAGTAGAGTTCTTCGCTTGTTATTTTATTAATCCTCATGTGTGTTGTTTAAATCTGAAATTGATTTCTCCATTTGTAATTATCCCACTCCTTTATTGTGTTGTTTAACTCTAGACTAGAATTTTACATTTGTTGTTTAACCCACTCATTATGTGTGTGGTTTAACACTCAAGTAGAGTTCTTCGTTTGTTATACTCTTTACTCCTTATGTGCATTGTTTAAATCTCTAATAGACTTCTTTGTTTGACACTATGCCACTCCTTTAGTGAGTTGTTTAACTCTCAAGTAGAGTTATTCGTTTGTTGTTCATCCCTCTCCAAAGTGTCTTGTTTTTATCTCTCAAGTAGAGTTGTTCGTTTGTTGTTTATTCAAATCCTTTTGTGTTTTGTTTAACTCTCAAGTAGAGTTCTTCGTTCGTTATTTTATTACTCCTCTTTTGTATTTTTTAAATCTCAAATTGACTTCTCCGTTTGTAATTATCTCACTTCTTTATTGTTTTGTTGAACTCTAGACTAGAATTTTACATTTGTTGTTTATCCCACTCATTATGTGTGTGGTTTAACACTCAAGTAGAGTTCTTCGTCTGTTATACTCTTCCTCCTTCATGCATTGTTTAAATCTCTTATCCCACTCCTTTAGTGTGTTGTTTAACTCTCAAGTAGAATTTTTCGTTTGTTGTTCATCCCTCTCCAAAGTGTCTTGTGTTTATCTCTCAAGTAGAGTTGTTCGTTAGTTGTTTATTCAACTCGTTTTGTGTTTTGTTTAGCTCTCAAGTAGAGTTCTTCGTTCGTTACTTTATTACTCCTCTTGTGTGTTGTTTAAATCTCAAATTGACTTCTCCGTTGTAATTATCTCACTTCATTATTGTTTTGTTTAACTCTAGACTAGAATTTTACATTTGTTGTTTAACCCACTCATTATGTATGTGGTTTAACACTCAAGTAGAATTTTACATTTGTTGTTTAACCCACTCATTATGTGTGTGGTTTAACAATCAAGTGGAGTTCTTCGTTTGTTATACTCTTACTCCTTCTGTGTATTATTTAAATCTCTAATAGGCTTCTACGTTTGATATTATCCCATTCCTTTTTTTTTTTGTTTTAACTCTCAAGTAGAGTTATTCGTTTGTTGTTCATCCCTCTCCAAAGTGTCTTGTTTATATCGCTCAAATAGAGTTGTTCGTTTGTTGTTTATTCAATTCCTTTTGTGTTTTGTTTAACCATCAATTAGAGTTTTTCGTTCGTTATTTTATCTCCCCTCAGGTGTGTTGTTTAAATCTCAGATTGTCTTGTCCGTTTGTAATTATCCCACTCCTTTATTTTATTATTTAACTCTCGAGTAGAATTTTACATTTGTTGTTTAACCCACTCATTATGTGTGGTTTAACACTCAAGTAGAGTTCTTCGTTTGTTATACTCTTACTCCTTCTGTGCATTGTTTAGATCTCTAATAGACTTCTTCGTTTGACATTATCCCACTCCTTTAGTGTGTTGTTTAACTCTCAAGTAGAGTTATTTGTTTGTTGTTCATCCCTCTCCAAAGTGTCTTGTTTTTATCTCTCAAGTAGAGTTGTTGGTTTGTTGTTTATTCAACTCCTTTTGTGTTTTGTTTAACTCTCAAGTAGAGTTCTTCATTCGTTATTTTATTACTTCTCTTGTGTGTTGTTTAAATCTCAAATTGACTTCTCCGTTTGTAATTATCTCACTTCTTTATTGTTTTGTTTAACTCTAGACTAGAATTTTACATTTGTTGTTTAACCCATTCATTATGTGTGTGGTTTAACACTCAAGTAGAGTTCTTCGTTTGTTATACTCTTTACTCCTTATGTGCATTGTTTAAATCTCTAATAGACTTCTTTGTTTGACATTATGCCACTCCTTTAGTGAGTTGTTTAACTCTCAAGTAGAGTTATTCGTTTGTTGTTCATCCCTCTCCAAAGTGTCTTGTTTTTATCTCTCAAGTAGAGTTGTTCGTTTGTTGTTTATTCAACTCCTTTTGTGTTTTGTTTAACTCTCAAGTAGAGTTCTTCATTCGTTATTTTATTACTCTTGTGTGTTGTTTAAATCTCAAATTGACTTCTCCGTTTGTAATTATCTCACTTCTTTATTGTTTTGTTTAACTCTAGACTAGAATTTTACATTTGTTGTTTAACCCATTCATTATGTGTGTGGTTTAACACTCAAGTAGAGTTCTTCGTTTGTTATACTCTTCCTCCTTCTGTGCATTGTTTAAATCTCGAATAGACTTCTTCATTCGACATTATCCCACTCCTTTAGTGTGTTGTTTAACTCTCAAGTAGAGTTTTTCGTTTGTTGTTCATCCCTCTCCAAAGTGTCTTGTGTTTATCTCTCAAGTAGAGTTGTTCGTTTGTTGTTTATTCAACTCCTTTTGTGTTTTGTTTAACTCTCAAGTAGAGTTCTTCGTTCGTTATTTTATTACTCCTCTTGTGTGTTGTTTAAATCTCAAATTGACTTCTCCGTTTGTAATTATCTCACTTCTTTATTGTTTTGTTTAACTCTAGACTAGAATTTTACATTTGTTGTTTAACCCACTCATTATGTATGTGGTTTAACACTCAAGTAGAATTTTACATTTGTTGTTTAACCCACTCATTATGTGTGTGGTTTAACACTCAAGTGGAGTTCTTCGTTTGTTATACTCTTACTCCTTCTGTGCATTGTTTAAATCTCGAATAGGCTTCTTCGTTGGACATTATTCCATTCCTCTAGTGTGTTGTTTTAACTCTCAAATAGAGTTATTCGTTTGTTGTTCATCCCTCTCCAAAGTGTCTTGTTTATATCGCTCAAATAGAGTTGTTCGTTTGTTGTTTATTCAATTCCTTTTGTGTTTTGTTTAACCCTCAATTAGAGTTTTTCGTTCGTTATTTTATCTCCCCTCAGGTGTGTTGTTTAAATCTCAGATTGACTTCTCCGTTTGTAATTATCTCACTTCTTTATTGTTTTGTTTAACTCTAGACTAGAATTTTACATTTGTTGTTTAACCCACTCATTATGTCTGTGGTTTAACACTCAAGTAGAGTTCTTCGTTTGTTATACTCTTATTCCTTCTGTGCATTGTTTAAATCTAGAATAGGCTTCTTCGTTTGACATTATCCCATTTCTTTAGTATGTTGTTTTAACTCTGAAGTAGAGTTATTCGTTTGTTGTTCATCCCTCTCCAAAGTGTCTTGTTTATATCGCTCAAATAGAGTTGTTCGTTTATTGTTTATTCAATTCCTTTTGTATTTTATTTAACTGTCAAGTAGAGTTTTTCGTTCATTATTTTATCTCCACTCAGATGTGTTGTTTAAATCTCAGGTTGACTTCTCCGTTCGTAATTATCTCACTTCTTTATTGTTTTGATTAACTCTAGACTAGAATTTTGCATTTGTTGTTTAACCCACTCATTATGTGTGTGGTTTAACACTCAAGTAGAGTTCTTCGTTTGTTATACTCTTACTTCTTATGTGCATTGTTTAGATCTCTAATAGACTTCTTGGTTTGACATTATCCCACTCCTTTAGTGTGTTGTTTAACTCTCAAGTTGAGTTATTCGTTTGTTGTTAATCCCTCTCCAAAGTGTCTTGTTTTTATCTCTCAGGTAGAGTTGTTGGTTTGTTGTTTATTCAACTCCTTTTGTTTTTTGTTTAACTCTCAAGTAGAGTTCTTCGTTCGTTATTTTATTACTCTTTTGTGTTTAAATCTCAAATTGACTTCTCCGTTTTTAATTATCTCACTTCTTTACTGTTTTGTATAACTCAAGACAAGAATTTTACATTTGTTGTTTAACCCACTCACTATGTGTGTGGTTTAACACTCAAGTAGAATTCTACATTTGTTGTTTAACCCACTCATTATGTGTGTGGTTTAACACTGAAGTGGAGTTCTTCATTTGTTATACTCTTACTCCTTCTGTGCATTGTTTAAATCTCGAATAGGCTTCTTCGTTTGACATTATCCCATTCCTTTAGTGTGTTGTTTTAACTCTCAAGTAGAGTTATTCGTTTGTTGTTCATCCCTCTTCAAAGTGTCTTGTTTATATCGCTCAAATAGAGTTGTTCGTTTGTTGTTGATTCAATTCCTTTTGTGTTTTGTTTAACTGTCAAGTAGAGTTTTTCGTTCGTTATTTTATCTCCCCTCAGGTGTGTTGTTTAAATCTCAGATTGTCTTCTCCGTTTGTAATTATCCCACTCCTTTATTTTATTGTTTAACTCTCGAGTAGAATTTTACATTTGTTGTTTATCCAACTCCTTATGTGTGTGGTTTAACACTCAGGTAGAGTTCGTCATTTGTTATACTCTTATTCCTTCTGTACATTAATTAAATCTCGAAAAGACTTCTTCGTTTGACAATATCCCACAACTTTAGTGTGTTGTTTAACTCTAAAGTAGAGTTATTCATTTGTTGTTCATCCCTCTCCCAAGTGTGTTGTTTATATCGCTCAAATAGAGTTGTTCGTTTTGTTGTTTATTCAATTCCTTTTGTGTTTTGTTTAACTCTCAAATAGAGTTTTTCATTCGTTATTTTATCTCCCTCGTGTGTTTTGTTTAACTCTCAAGTAGAGTTCTTCGTTCGTTATTTTATTACTCTTGTGTGTTGTTTAAATCTCAAATTGACTTCTCCGTTTTTAATTATCTCACTTCTTTATTGTTTTGTATAACTCTAGACTCGAATTTTACATTTGTTGTTTAACCCATTCATTATGTGTGTGGTTTAACACTCAAGTAGAGTTCTTCGTTTGTTATACTCTTCCTCCTTCTGTGCATTGTTTAAATCTCGAATAGACTTCTTCATTTGACATTATCCCACTCCTTTAGTGTGTTGTTTAACTCTGAAGTAGAGTTTTCCGTTTGTTGTTCATCCCTCTCCAAAGTGTCTTGTTTTTATTTCTCAAGTAGAGTTGTTTTCATTCGACATTATTCGACAGTAGAGGGATGAACAACAAACGAATAACTCTACTTGAGAGTTAAACAACTCACTAAAGGAGTGGCATAATGTCAAACAAAGAAGTCTATTAGAGATTTAAACAATGCACATAAGGAGTAAAGAGTATAACAAATGCAGAACTCTACGAGTGTTAACCACACACATAATGAGTGGGTTAAACAACAAATGTAAAATTCTATTCGAGAGTTAAACAACACAATAAAGGAGTGGGATAATTACAAACGGAGAGTCGATCTGAGTTTAACCAACACACCTGAGGGGAGATAAAATAACGAACGAAAAACTTTACTTGAGAATTAAACAAAACACAAAATGAATTGAATAAACAATAAACGAACAACTCTATTTGAGCGATATAAACAAGACACTTTGGAGAGGGATGAACAACAAATGAATAACTCTATTTGAGAGTTAAAACAACATACTAAAGAAATTGGATAATGTCAAACGAAGAAACCTATTCTAGATTTAAACAATGCACAGAAGGAGTAAGAGTACAACAAACGAAGAACTCCACTTGAGTGTTAAACCACACACATAATGAGTGGGTTAAACAACAAATGTAAAATTCTACTTGAGTGTTAAACCACATACATAATGAATGGGTTACACAACAAATGTAAAATTCTAGTCTAGAGTTAAACAAAACAATAAAGAAGTGAGATAATTACAAACGGAGAAGTCAATTTGAGATTTGAACAACACACAAGAGGAGTAATAAAATAACGAACGAAGAACTCTACTTGAGAGTTAAACAAACAGAAAAGGAGTTGAATAAACAACAAACGAACAACTCTACTTGAGAGATAAACACAAGACACTTTGGAGAGGGATGAACAACAAACGAATAACTCTACTTGAGAGTTAAACAACACACTAAAGGAGTATAAAGAGGGTTACTAAAGGATTAAAAATCTTCTCTCTAGCTTTTTGCTCTTTAGCTTTTGCCCTAATTTCGCCGGAGCCTTCTGCAGCCTCTGGCTGCTTCGTTTCTTTTTTCTTCTACGTTTATCTTCTTTCCTTGTTAACATCTGGTTAACATGGTCCCTCTGGATCCACCAGATCTACCATCTTCCTCCTCTCTACCAACCCCTCCTTCTACTTCTGCTACTCCTTTGAGCGAGAGTTCTCCTAATGGTTCTTTAACCAAATCTTTCATCAGAGTCCTTTCTTCTCCAACAAAAGTTGGATCTTTTCAAGCCAATGGAAAATCTTCTTTTCAGAGTGCTGCTGGTGCTGTCCCGCTACATCACTTTCCCTTTGGAAACATGGATCTGACAAGAAAGCTGATTCCTCCTAAGTCAGGAACCATCTTTAATGGAATGCCAGCCATTGAATTTACGGATGACGAGGTAACAAAGCTGTCTGAATCCTTTTCTCTTACCATTGTGGGCACTTTCTCTTATGGAATTCCAAAAAATTTTGAGATCACTAAAATGTTAAAGGATTTGAAACTAAAGTCTCGTTTTTCAGTGAGTTTCACGGATAAGAGGCATATAGCCATTCAACTTGCTTTTGAAGAAGATTTTAATTACTTATGGTTGCTTGAAAATCCTACTATTATGGAATTGTTGTTAGGTTTTCTAAATGGACCCCTAAATTCTCTGTAGAAGCAGATTCCCCCATTGTTCCTGTTTGGGTCGCTTTTGAACAATTTCCTATTTTTCTGTTTAACAAGGAAGCTCTCTTTGAAATTGGAAAATTGATTGGTAAACCTGTGAAAGTGGATGGTTACACTGCTAATAAGAGCAAGTTGAATGTTGCTAATGTGTGTATTGAGTTGGACATTACTAAACCAAGGCCTTCCCATGTGTGGATAAATTTACTTGACTCTGGTTTAGCTGTGAAAGTATCTTACACACAAGTGCCTCTTTATTGTAATCACTGCAAAAAACTTGGACATGTAGAATCAAAGTGTTTTTCAAAAGAGAATGTGCCTTATGAAAAGAATTTTGTTCATATTAATGATGGTTATGTGCAACCCTCCCCTGTAGTTGTTGACTCCTCTCCCTCTGTATTGGGAAAACCTCCCTCTAGACATTATGCTCAGAGAGGTGGGAACTCTTATAGAGGTGGGAGAGGTGGTAGAGGGCTGGATCCCTTCTTTACTGGAAATAGGAATGGTAGAGGAGGTAGAGGTTGCTACCCTCCACCTCAGAACAATTCCTACTCCAGGACTGGTAGAAGAAATTTTGTGTCTCCCCTTGCTTCTCCTCCTTCCTCCCCCTCTGCTGCTCAAGTAAATAATCATTTTGGACAGACTAATTCTGAAGCAACTTCACCAGTAGAAAAGGAAATGTCCTTCAATACCTTTGCTCCTCTTCAGGAGTTGGGTGAAGAAGGAATCTCTAATTTAATGGATGAAGGAACTTCAGAGAAGTCCCTACAAAATGAAAGTTTACAACAGCAGGCAGTGTTTATTAATGTTGGCTCTTCTTCTTGTGGTGTGACAGGTTCTCATATTGATCTTACTCTGACTGAGGAAGGGAATGATGTTTCCCCTGCCTTTTTGTTTGGCACCCCTGTACCTGATCTTTTCCAGGACACTTCTATTCCAGAATTTGAGCCAGTTAGTGCCTCTTTCTTTAGGAGGCATTCTGAAGGAGAGAAAGAGGTCTTTTCTAATGAGGATGAGAACTTAGAGGATAATTTTTTGAGAATTAAGGAAACAATCACTATGGTATCCTTGGACTCTTCACAAGACCCTTCTTCGTTGGCAGGACATTCCCCTTCTTCATCCCCTTCTTCTCTTAACAAAAAGAAGAACAAGAAGAAAGATCTTCCTGTGGCAGACCCGAGCAAGTACCTGGTTTCTAAACCTACTTTTGCAAGAACTTCCAGAACTTCTGCTAAAGCTGGAACTGCTATTAAGAAAGCAATGGCTAAAAGAAAGGTGGGCACTGGTTCTACAGATACCTCAGTTTCTCAATGAATCTTCTTTGTTGGAATATCAGGGGTATAGGTAACAAGCTATCTCAACAACAACTTGCCTATTTGAAAAATGTGGAAAAACTGGATATTCTTGCAGTTTTGGAACCTTTAGTCTCTCTAGATTCTTATTTCTATTTAAATAGATTTAAAATGGATGTTGTGTTTGCTAATTGTAGTAATAAAATTTGGCTTTTTTCTTCCTCCTCCTTTTCTATCACTGTGTTGGTTGATAATGTTCAGTTTTTCCATTGTCTTGTCAAATCTGATCAACTTCCCACTGATGTTCTGTTAACTTTTGTCTATGCTAAATGCTCTAGGATTGATAGATTGAATCTTTGGAATGACTTATCTTCTTTACCTGCTACTGATCTTCCTTGGATGGTGGGGGGGAGGGGGGGGGGGACTTTAATATAATAGTGGATAGCATGGAAAGATCTGGTGGCTCCCCTCCTGACACTTTGGCTATGACTGACTTTAGCACCTTCATTATTGATTGTGGTTTGATAGATATAGGCTTCAAAGGCTTACCCTTTACTTGGCAATGGAGAGATGTGAAGCAAAGATTAGATAGGCTGCTTTTTAATCATAAATGGCTAGAAACATTTGCACAAAATGAAGTCACTCATGCTATAAGGAGGTGTAGTGACCATAGACCTCTCATTCTTTGCTCTAACATACTCTCTACTGTTAAAGTTTCTCAGTTCAGGTTTCAAGATATGTGGTTATTACACCCTGATTGCATTCCTGGTATAAAGAACCATTGGAATTTGCCAGCAAGAAATGTAGGGCTGAAAAAATTCTGGGAGAAGTTGTTTAGGCTTAAACAACATTTGAAGTGGTGGAATCATAACTGCTTTGAAAATGTGTTTTCTAACCTCAAGAAGCTGGAGGAGCAAGTGGCAAAAGCAGAAAAAGAAGTTCATGAGCGACCACACGTAACCAGGCTTCTCTAGCTCTTAAATCCAAGGAGTTCCATCTTGCACTAGATATGGAAGCCACTTTCTGGAAACAGAAATCAAATTGCAAATGGAACTTAGATGGAGATAGGAATACAAAGCTCTTCCACAACTCTGTCAAAAGGAAAAGACTCAAAGCCAAAGTACACTCAATACTAGATCAGGGAAGGATCATTTCTAACCCTACTGAGCTTCATGATTCAAAGAATCTCTTACTTCAAAGAGATTCTTACTTTTGACTTCTCTCCTTCTGAGTCTCCTTTTCTGGAGAGAATTCCTAAGTTGATTACTACGGATATGAATGAATTACTTTGCAGATTGCCTAATGAAGAGGAACTTAAAGAGGTAGTCTTTAGCTTGAAGAAGGAAGCTAGTGCAGGACTGGATGGTTTTAGTGCTACATTTTTTCAAGATTGTTGGGAAGTCATCAAAGAGGACTTATTGGAGGCAGTACTAGACTACTTCAATGGAGGAGCTATCCCTATAGGTATATCAGCCACTGCCCTTGCTCTTATACCTAAAGTACCTGTGCCTGTTACTTGGAATGATTTTAGACCAGTGAGCATTTGTAATTGTACTCTCAAAATTCTTTCAAAGATTCTGAATGCTAGATTGGCTCATGTGCTTCCCTTAATCATTTCTGAAAACCAAAGTGGCTTCCTTAAAGGAAGGCTTATTTCTGACAATATTCTGTTAACACAAGAATTAACTCAGGCCTTGGATTTGAAAACTAAAAGTGCTAACTTAATTTTGAAGTTAGACATGATGAAGGCTTATGATAAGCTTGATTGTTCCTTCCTTTATTCTATGTTGAAGGCTTTTGGTTTCTCTGATAGTCTGATTAGTTTAGTGGCTAGACTAGTTGAAGGCTGTCACTTTAGTGTGATTCTGAATGGAATGGTGAAGGGTTTTTTTGACTCTTCCTCTGGTCTGAGGCAGGGAGACCCCTTATCCCCTGGTTTGTTTATAATTGCTGCTGAATATTTGACTAGAGGTTTGAACTTGATCTTTGCTCAGAACCCTAAAATGTTTTTTGACACAAAAAAAGGATTTTCTATAAGTCATCTAGCTTATGCTGATGATTTAATCATTTTTAGCAAAGGTTCACATCTAGCTGTGAGCAAAATTCTAGGATTTTTGAAGCACTATGAGAAGGTTTCTGGTCAGAAAATGAATTTTGATAAAAGTGATATTTTTCTGGGTAAAACTGGGGATGTGGAGTTGGTGCAAAATTTTTCTGGATTTACTGTCAAAGCTCTTCCTTTTTACTATCTGGGAGCTCCTATCTCCAAGGGCAATAAGAAAGTTTTCTTGTATGATCCTTTAATTGCAAAAATCAAAAAAAAATTGATGGGTTGGAACTTGAATATGATATCACAATGTGGGAGATGGGTCATTATTAAAAGTGTTCTTTCTGCAATGCCTATTTACTTGCTTCAAGTGTTAAACCCTCCTAAATCTGTGTTGAATCTTATTGATAGGCTCTTTTCTAGATTTTTTTGGGGTTCTACTGATTTTGAAAAGAAAATGCATTGGTCTTCTTGGAAACCTTTATGTCTTCCTTGCGAAGAAGGTGGGTTAGGGATAAGGAGCCTCTCTGATCAATGCCTTGCTTTCTCTATAAAGCTTTGGTATAGATTTAGAGAACATTCTTCTCTTTGGGCATCTTGTATGTATAAAAAATACTGCAGAGCCTCAATTCCTAATCTTACCTATGTGAAACAAGCTGATTCCATGTCTTGGAAAAGGATGCTTGCAGTGAAAAACATTGCTGAACAAAATCGTTTTTGGATTGGAGGAAAAGGAAAAGTGTTTTTCTGGCATGATAATTGGTCTGAACTTAGTCCTCTTTCTCTGTTAGCTTTGTCCCCTATTTGTGATAAAGACTCTATTAGTGACTATGGGTCTGTAGGTAAATGGGATTGGAACAAGTTATCTTCAAATCTTCCCCTTAATATTGCTTCTAAGCTGTCCTTGATTCCTTATGAGAACTGTAATGTGGCTAAACTCCTTTGGAAGCCTTCAACTGATGGCAGATTTGTCTCTAAGTCTGCTTGAAACTTAATAAGAAAAAGGAAACATGTTAGCAAACTTTTCTCTGTCCTTTGGCATGATAGAATCCCCAGTAAAATGTCTATTTTCAGTTGGAAATTGTTATATGGATGGGTTCCTGTGGATGAAGTTTTACAAAAGAAAGGAATTAGTTTGGTTTCTAGCTGCCAGTGTTGCAATTCTCTTGAAACTATTCCCCATGTCTTTTTGTTTAATTATGAAGTTTTAAAAGTTTGGGATTGGTTTTCTCATTTTTTCCAAGTACAGTTGAACCCCCATATATCAATCTCTGCAAGATTAAAATTGTGGTTTATTTCTTCAAACTGTGTGGTTAAGGGGCATATTAGAACTATCATTCCTGTTCTAATACTGTGGTTCACTTGGTTGGCAAGAAATGATTCAAAACATGATAAAAAGCCCTTTCAAGCTTCTAAAATCATTTCTAAGGTCATATCCTTTGTTCAAGGTTTACACTTTTCAAAACCCTTTTTAAGAAAGCTGTGGCAAGGTGATTTACAAGTGGCAACTAGTTGGAATTTAGGTTTTGCACCTATTCCTCCTAGAAGAGTTCTAAAAGTTTACTGGAAAAGGCCTGAGGAGAACTGGATCAAAATAAATTCAGATGGGGCATGTAAACATTCTACTAAACTGGTTCAGGAGGGCTAGTGAGAGATGAAACTGGAAGACTTATGAAAGCCTACCAGTCTTTTATTGGAAAATCTTCAGTAATATATTCTGAACTCATTGGAATATGGATGGGGCTTAATATTTGCAGAAGAATGGGGTATAATTGGGTGATAGTAGAATCAGACTCAAAGGTGGCACTCTCAATGATAGAAAGAAATTCAAGGCAATGGAACTGGAAGTGCTGTATCCTGCTAGCTAAAATCAAGGCTCTATGTCATGGCAAAAGCAGCAGATTGGCTAGCAACAGATGCACTAGAAAGGAAGGTAACAAAGGAGTATGAACCAGCTGATATTCCCATCCCGATCAGGAGGATTGCATACTCAGATAAAACTGGTATACCTTATTTAAGATTGGTTGCTGTAGGTAGCTAGGCTAGCTGGTTTCAATGTTGTATGTAATTTTTGTGCTCAATCATACTCGATGACCGGGTTTTAGAAATCCCCTGAAAAAGAAAAGAAAAGAAATTTTTTTGAAAAAAGCCAGGATTGTAAGTAAAAAAGGCAATGGATCTGTAAACAGAACAAGATCTCTAGAGGCTTCCCAGTATTTGTATTGGAACAGGGGTAAAAAAATGGATAGGTTTTATGTTAAAAAGAAAAGCTATGATCTGTCTGAGCAAAAAAATAATAAAACTCAGAGCTGGGAAGCAGATAGATTAGGTTTCTTGGATTGGGATTCTCTCTTTTGGAACTATCTTTTTGTGATACTAATGGGGCATGGGGACTGTTGTGGAAGGGTAGCCACATTTCCTTGTTGGTCAAAGAACTTGTAATTTGGAGGGATTACTTAGTTCTGACTTCTGCTTTGCTGCATTCATGGTATGATTTAGGCTTGGTTTGGCATCTTGTTTATCTTATAAGTCTGTTTCTTTTTAGAAGAGCATCCCTTCCTCTTCTAGCACTAGCTTCTATTCGTATTCAATGGTCTTCCCCTTTTTCTTTCTGATAGGATCACTGCTTTTGATTGCATTGCACACACACTGGCTATTTGCTTATATTGCCTTTTTCTGGATCTTGATTTATATTCTGTATCTTTGGGTTGTTACAACTTATATAGAACTAAAATCAGGTTTCTGGAGAAGTTACTTTCTGATTGGCTATTTGCTATTTTGTAATTGGAGAAAGTTGCTAGCACTTAGTAGCAGGAGTTGGATTATTGTAATTAACTTTTGGTTGTTGTTTATATGGGCCAGAGCCTATCTTTTGAATCCTAGGGCTTAAGTTGGCATGTATAGCAATAGGAATTTGGTAGAATTGGTTTGTATAGTTCTGGCTTCAAGGTGAAGGAAGGCATGGAATATTTCTTCAAGATCTGTGTGCAGTTAATTGACAAAGACTTGAGTAATGGCAACTCTCATTTTGGCACTATTCCGAGTTAGGCAGATTATGATTGAAGTTGGAAGGCAAGTTGGGATGTTGGAAAGTAACTGTTATGATGTACTTGGGGCAGTATAGAATTAAATCTTTTGTAAATCCAAAATGGATTAGTGGTAGTATTAATTATGGTAGTTTTGGTTGGAACGTAACTGTTATGATGTACTTGTTGTTTGCGGGATCACATAAACCGCCCTGAAGTATGATATAAAAACCGAGAGCAATAGCTCTTTATTCAAAAAAAAAAAAAAAAAAAAAACACTAAAGGAGTGGGATAATGTCAAACAAAGAAGTCTATTAGAGATCTAAACAATGCACAGAAGGAGTAAGAGTATAACAAACGAAGAACTCTACTTGAGTGTTAAACCACACACATAATGAGTGGGTTAAACAACAAATGCAAAATTCTAGTCTAGAGTTAAACAAAACAATAAAGAAGTGAGATAATTACAAACGGAGAAGTCAATCTGAGTTTAAACAACACACCTGAGGGGAGATAAAATAACGAACGAAAAACTCTACTTGACAGTTAAACAAAACACAAAAGGAATTGAATAAACAATAAACGAACAACTCTATTTGAACGATATAAAAAAGACACTTTGGAGAGGGATGAACAACAAACGAATAACTCTACTTGAGAGTTAAAACAACACACTAAAGAAATGGGATAATGTCAAACGAAGAAGCCTATTTTTGATTTAAACAATGCACATATGGAGTAAGAGTATAACAAACGAAGCACTCCACTTGAGTGTTAAACCACATACATAATGAGTGGGTTAAACAACAAATGTTATATTCTACTTGAGTGTTAAACCACATACATAATGAGTGGGTTAAACAACAAATGTAAAATTCTAATCTAGAGTTAAACAAAACAATAAAGAAGTGAGATAAATACAAACGGAGAAGTCAATTTGAGATTTAAACAACACACAAGAGGAGTATCGAACAACTCTACTAGAGAGAAAAAAAATCTACTCTAAAACATTCGCTCTCATGCTTCTCATCGATCCCACTCCCGACTAGGGTTTCAGAACCCTAGTCCTCCGTCTCCGCAACTCCTCACGCCAATGGCGTCTCCCTCACCAGAACCACCTTCTTTACCGCCTGATACATCTATGCCTTCGTCGTCTTCTCCCTCCCTTGCAGAAGCTGAAACAATTGTTACCCCAAACCCTAATCTTTCTTCCCTTCCTCCTCTTCTCCCTACTCCTGATGTTGGTACTCGAATCAATGGTGTATCAAAACCTTCCTCTGATGTATCGTATCGCACAGCCTTGAATGGAAATGGTAGATCTGGGTTTCGTAACCCTAGATCTGGTAACCCTAGATTTGGTAACCTTAGATCTGGCAATCCTAGATCTGGATCCGCACCTCTGTATACCTTTGATCACTCTTCGGAGGAGGAAAGGATTGTAGCGATTAAGTCTCCTACTGTGGTCAACAACATGCCCTCTGTACATTTCACAGATGAAGAGGTATTGAATCTTTCTAAACCTTTCTCTCTTACTTTAATGGCTACTTTTGATTATGGTGTTCCAAAGATCTATGAGATTACCAAAATGTTAACTGATTTAAAGATAAATCTCGCTTTTTTGTAAGTTTTATGGACGAAAACCGTATTGCAGTCCAACTGATTCTAGAAGAGGACTACAATACTCTTTGGCTTTTGGAAAACCCCACTATTAATGGTCTTTCTGTTCGTTTCTCCAAATGGTCTCCTAGATATGCAATTGAAGCTGAATCTACTGTGGTACCTGTGTGGGTTTCGTTTGAAAAATTACCCATTTTTCTGTTTAACAAACAAGCTCTGTTTGAAATTGGGAAATTAATTGGTAAACCTGTGAAACTTGATGGTTATACTGCAAATAAAAGTAAGTTTAATAAGGCCACTATTTGTGTAGAACTGGATGTAGCAAAACCGCGTCCTAAGCATGTTTGGATTTTTCTCTTCTTGATTCTGGTCAGAGAAGTATCTTATTTCAATGTTCCTCGTTATTGTTCTTCTTGCAAAAAACTAGGTCGTGAGAAAGAATATTGTGTGGCTAACTTATCTGCTGATCCCTCCTTAACTTCCAAGTCGCTTCACATCGTAGTGGAGGAGATTCCTCATTTCTTGCCTTCCTATTATTCTATAGCTGATTGTAATGCTGTTAATCCCCCAGATTCTTCCCATGTTTTTTCTTTCCCCAGAGGTGGTGGTAATTTTAGGGGCAATAGAGGTGGTAGAGGATCTGGAAATTACAATGGAGGTGGAAGGATGGGTAGGGGGTTTGTTCCCCTCAGAAATCCTTCCATTCCCATTGGAATTGATAGAACTAACGATACCCCTTTACATGGCCCTAATATTCCCTCTTCTCCCCATAGGATTATCTCTTTAGATCAGCAACCTTCATCTTCTACTATTCTGGATGAAAGTATTTCTTCTCCAAACCATTTCTCCCCTTTAGTGGGATTAATGGAGGAGGAGAATAACTCTCCTCCTTTAGAAGAAGAGGAAGACAGACCTGATAACAGAGATATCTCTGTGGAGAGAGATCCACCTGTATCTGATGTTTTACCTGTGTTTTCTGTGCCAGGTTTGGAAAAGAATCTTGTTGCTCCTTCTTTGTTTTTAGAGGATTCCAATGCTTGCATTGAAAATATCCATGTGGAGGAAGGTTCCTCTTCTCCTCCAGTGATCCTTTCTTTGCAGAGATACGTAAATGTGGCACCCTCTTTGGAAATCTGGTCCGATTTCATTGCGCCAGAGTTTGAACCAGTAGATGCTTCTTTCTTTAGAAGTGTCTCAGATGGTGAAGGAATTGATGAAGCAGATACTGTACTATCTTGTGAAAGTGAAGATACTTACAGGGGAATAGTAGATCCTATTACTATGTTATCTGTAGAGTCTTCTCAGTCTCAATCTTCCTCTTCCCCTCTCCCCTCCTCTTCTTTAGTTGGTAAGTCTAATGGTAAGTCAAAGAAATCTTTATCTGCTTCCTTGAATGGTGATCCCAGTAGATATTTGGCTTCTAATAATCCCCCCATTAGAACTACAAGGAATTCTTCTAAATCTGCTTTATCTGCCAGAGTAACTGGTTTGTAAAAGAAATCCAAAAATGGAACTAGGTCTAACTCTGTGGTTTCCCAATGAAGTTTATGATTTGGAATATTAGAGGTGTAGGTGGTGTCTCTTCTCAAAACCAGCTTTGGTACCTTAAAACTTTGGAAAATCTAGACCTTTTTACTCTTTTAGAACCTTTGGTCCCTTTGGATGAATTCAAATTTCTAAGTAAATTCAAGATGGACTCTGTTTATGCTAACTGTAATAACAAAATCTGGTTGCTTTCTTCTCCCTCTTACTCTGTAAATGTTCTTGTAGATAATGAACAATTCTTGCACTGTTCTGTATCTTCTCCTCTTCTTTCTTCTGATATCTTTCTTACTGTGGTCTATGCAAAATGTAATAGAAGGGAAAGATTTGATCTTTGGAATGGTTTATCTGCTCTGTCTATTAATGATCTTCCTTGGGTGGTAGGGGGAGATTTTAATATAATAGTAAACAGTTCTGAAAGGTTTGGTGGTACCCCCCCCTGATATCCCTGCAATGAATGACTTCTGTTCCTTTATTATCCAAAACAATCTTCTTGATGTTGGCTTCAAGGGTTTACCTTTTACTTGGGAGGGTAACAATATTCAACAAAGATTAGATAGGGTTTTGTTTAATTTCAAATGGACTGAATCCTTTTTAGTCAACAATGTAAGCTATGCTGTTAGAAGGTGTTCTGATCATAAACCTATAGTAGTGGAGTCTATTTCTGAGTTAGTGCCCAAAGCTTCTAGTTTTAGATTTCAAAACATGTGGTTGTCTCACCCTGATTTCTTAACTTCTATTTCTTCTCATTGGCAGCTTCCTTCAAGGAACTCTGGTCTTAAAAAGTTTTGGGAAAAACTGTATAGATTAAAACAACACCTCAGATGGTGGAATAAGCATTGTTTTGGAAATTTGTTTGAAAAAATCAAAGCACTAGAAATCCAATTGATTGCTGTAGAGTACCTCCTCTCTTCTAACCCTTCTGATTCTAACAGAAGACTTTGGGTTGAAAAATCAGTAGAATTTAAACAAGCTTTGAACATGGAAGCTATTTTTTGGAAACAAAAGGCAAGTTGCAAGTGGAATGTGGATGGAGATAGGAACACTAAACTGTTTCACAACTCTGTCAAAACGAAGAGACTGAAAGCAAAAATCCATTCAATCACTTATCAGGGGACTTTTATTTCTGAGCCCTCTGAAATTCATGATTCTGCAGTTAGTTATTTTGAGGATGTGCTGACTTCTAGATCTTCCCCCCCCCCCCCCCTAGATCCTGATTTTTCTAATATTCCAAGATTAGTCACTTATGAAATGAATACTGTTTTGTGTAGAGCTCCAGAAGAGCAAGAACTTAAGGAAGTGGTGTTCAAGCTTAATAAGGAGGCAAGTGCAGGAACTGATGGATTTACTGCAGCATTTTTCCAACATTGTTGGAACATCATCAAAGAAGATCTTTTAGAGGCAGTAAGTGATTACTTTATGGGAACCTCTCTTCCTAAAGGTATATCTTCTACTGCCCTGGCTCTTATCCCTAAGGTTTCTGATCCTTCTTCTTGGAACGAGTTTAGACCAGTTAGCATTTGTAATTGCACTCATAAGATTATTACTGGTTTACTGAATACTAGATTGGCCCTTCTTCTTCCTCTTCTTATCTCTGAAAATCAAAGTGGCTTTATGAAAGGAAGACTTATTTCTGATAACATTTTGTTAACTCAAGAACTTACTCAATCCCTAGATCTTAAAACTAGAGGTTCTAATCTGATTTTCAAAATTGATATGAAAAAAGCTTATGATAAGCTTAACTGGTTGTTTTTATATAAAATGCTTAGAGCCTTTGGGTTTTTTGAATCTTGGATTGGTTTAGTTTCTAGAGCAATTGAAGGTTGCCACTTTAGTATTCTTTTGAATGGCAGTTCTAAAGGCTTTTTCCAATCTACTACTGGTTTAAGGCAAGTGGACCCCCTATCCCCTGCCCTCTTTATTCTAGCAAGTGAATTTCTATCCAGGGGCCTAAATCTTTTATTTTTTCAAAACCCTAAACTTTTCTTTGATACTAAAAAAGGATTTTCAATCAGCCACTTGGCTTATGCTGATGATCTAATCATTTTTAGTAATGGTTCTTTGCATGTTGTACAAAAAGTAATTGACTTTCTTAAGTTGTATGAAAATGTTTCTGGCCAGCAAGTGAATTTTGAGAAAAGTGATGTTTATTTGGGAAAAAATGGCAATGTAGATTTGGTGCAAAATCTTTCTGGTTTATCTGTAAAACCCCTTCCTTTTTATTATCTTGGTGCACCTATCTCAAAAGGAAAAAAGAAGATTTCTCTGTATGCACCTTTGATAGACAAAATAAGAAAAAAGTTTTTGGGGTGGAATACCAACTTAATCTCTCAAGGAGGGTCGAATGAAAATCGTCAAACAAAGAAGTGACTCCTTTAGTGCTTCTTGAGTAGTGAAAATGCAAACCCTAAATATTAGCCGGTTTTCCTCCAGCCACCAGTCTCCGGTGGTTGTATTACGTTAGACACGCGCCTATTTCCTATATTCCTTGTTTCCTGATCTTTCCAGGCGTACCAAGATCGATTATTTTGGAGCACGGACGCGCCCTACACATCCTTTCCGAGCTTGCGCCGTTTTTTTATCCGAATTTTTAGCCGGTTTTCCTCCGGCCACCAGTCTCTGGTGGTTGTACTACTGTAGTCACGCGCCTACTACTTCTCTTCCTTGTTTTCTGAGCTTTCCAGGCGTACCAAGATCGATTATTTTGGACGACGGACGCGCTCTACAATCTTTCCAAGCTTGCGCGTTTTTCTTCAATTTTAGGGTTTCACGGATGGATCTTTGAAATTCTTTTCCGAACTTTCGCATTCAATTCACCGCTGTCATTTGCTCATGTTGCAGCATCTTCGGCCGAGGTGGTGTCTCCTCCATGGAACCATACCGCCAAGGCAGGAAGCTACGGCTCTTCATTCTCTTCCGAACCGCCATTGTGGCACTTCCGCCCGACTCTTGAGCCGGTTCAGAAGGTAATCATTCGTTAAACTTAATGATGATTTTTATTCTGAGCAGATTGCTAATTGCTCATCTTCTTCTTTTATCGGACGATTGATTCTGCCCAAGGGTTCCTCACCATGGAAATTTCATGACCTACGTGAGACGTTGAAAAAGATTTGGCATACGGAGGCTTGGTCCATGCTTTCGATTGGTCTGGGATACTTTGTCTTTCAGTTCTATTCCAAGCAAACGAGAGATTCAATTTTTCGTTCGAGCTTATGGAAGCTATCAACAGGTAATCTCTACCTACAGCCTTGGGTTCCTAATTTCGTTCCAGGCAAAACAGCATCCACACGGGTGCGTGTTTGGGTTCGTTTATATGGTTTGCTTTATGAACACCATCATCGATCAGTGATTATGGCACTTGCGGCTGCTCTTGGAACACCGATTAGGATTGATACGCCTTCTTTAGATCGCTGTTTTGGTAACTACGTTAAGGTCCTGGTGGAAGTTGATCTTTCTCAAGCTTTAGAATCAAAGATTCAACTAGAAACTCCTGTCGGTGATATTTGGATTGAAGCTTATTATGAGGATTTACCTGTTTTTTGCCATTCTTGCCTTGTTGTTGGTCATAAAATGGAGAATTGCAGCAGGAACAAAGATAAGGAGATGTCTAGGCCCAGCTCACCGCCTCCTAGGGTAAAATCTAATGCTAACTTAGCACAATCAACTTTGGTTGCTATTCCGCCAGTGGTTATAAACGCACAATCTGAACGTTTACCACCTGCTGGTCCATTGGCGACTTCTACTGTTGTGGTTTCAAATCCACCTGATGCTACGGGATTCAGGAAGTTTCTCCCGCGACGTAATGTTAATTTGTTTAAACGGCTCGCTACGCGGTCAGATTCTCCGTTGTCGGAGTCGAACCGGTTTGCCTTGTTGGATTCGAACATGGTGGAAGATGAGAACTTGGGTGGTGAGTCTGAGATTTCGCTTTTGCAAGATTCAGTTACGCATCAGCAGCCTACGCAACCTTCAACTCCTATTGCGCACAGCCCTAACACATCTTCATTGGACGATTCTATGGAGGCTAATATGCGAATAAAAGATTCAGTTGAGATTATGCGTGAACGCATTAACAACCCATCTAATGCCACTAAGGCTGCCTCTTCATCCCCTAATTCTCCCTCGCCTGCCGCTATTAATGCCATGGGGATTGCGGCAGGTGCAAGATGGGCAGACTTAGTAGACGGTGATATAAATGATGATAATTCTTTGCTGGATATTACAACTCTTACATCTGCTACTTGCCATGCAGATTCCTCTCACGTTGTTTCCCAATGAATGTTCTGTTTTGGAACATTCGGGGTATTGGGAATGCTCCCTCACAAGATATGCTCAAGCATCATGTAGTTTCTACTCGTCCTCGTTGGTTTGCTATTGCGGAACCAAAGGTTCCTTCCTCCTCCATACCAGATTCTTATTGGAATGCGATGGGAATGCGCTTTCTTGGTGAAAATACGCGCCCTAACAGTCTTCCTAACTTATGGGTTTTGGAAGATCTCTCTTCTTCTGGTTCTTCTATAATTTTCTCTTCTTCTCAAGTTCTTGTTATTAAAGTTTCTTGGCTTCAACGGGACTTCCTATTAGCGTTTATTCATGCCCATGCTGATTATATCTGTCGTCGAGACTTATGGCGTGATTTACTGCTTTTGCCAAACACACCCTTGCTTTTGGTGGGAGATTTCAATGCTGTGATTGGTGCACATGAACGATCGAATGGTACTCCTCCAAATATTCGAAACCATGGATTTCGCTCATTTATCAATGATGGGGAGTTCTTATCGATTCCTAGTTCTGGCTGCTTTTTTACTTGGTCGAATCGTCGTTTCTCTAGTGGTTATCTAGAGACACGTATTGATAGGGCTCTTTCTTCACAATCCTTTTTGGATTTATGGGACTCAGTGATGGTTCGTGTGGGCTTGCGTACTTGCTCGGATCACAGCCCCCTCTTTGTTTCCTGTGCGCATGAACAAGCGCTATCTCGTCCTCGACCATTCAGATTCCAAGCAATGTGGCTTAGTCACAGTTCGTTTGAGGAGTTAATTAAGCTTTCCTGGAAAACTCCTATTACGGCCATGGGCTCTTTTTCTTTGGTTATC
Source organism: Plantago major (assembly GCA_026545765.1). NCBI lineage: Eukaryota > Viridiplantae > Streptophyta > Magnoliopsida > Lamiales > Plantaginaceae > Plantago > Plantago major. Next base: position 66,744,532 of record CM048839.1, read on the forward strand.
CGGAAATTAAAGAGGCTGAAATCCGCTATCATAGATTGGAATATTAATGTCTTTGGCGAGCTTAATTCTCGTCTTCTTGCTGCTCGTAATAAGCTGGAGTTGGTTCAGCAGCAATTATCCCTCCATGGTCCGATAAATGATGTTCCTCGCAAGGAACTTGAGGCGATCGCGGACTACAATGCTATTCTGAATCAAGAGGCAACTTTTTTGCGTCAAAAGAACCGGGCTGCGTGGTTAAAAGACGGTGATAGAAATTCTGGTTTTTTCCATCGTTCTCTAAAGATTCGCAAAGGTATTCTCGGTATTTCCTCTTTGATAATTGATGGCTCTATCAATCATGATGCAATTCGGATCCGGAATCATATGATTTCTTATTATGAGAATCTGTTCTCACAAACTCAGCCCACAGTTGTCTCGTTCGATGAACTAGATGAGCTTATCCATTGTTCGATTACGGATGAACAAAATCAATTGCTAATCGATATTCCTTCCGAGGATGACATCCGTCATGTTGTTTTCAGTATGTCACCTGATAGTGCTCCTGGACCGGATGGTTTCGGGGGAAGTTTCTATCAATCTATGTGGCACATTATTGGTGCGGAGGTGTCTTTGGCGATTCGGCGTTCTTCCTTCATGGTCATTTCCGCGGTATGAACTCTAGTTTTGTCACTCTTATTCCGAAAATCGAGATGCGTTATGTTGAAGATTTCCGCCTATTGTTCTTGGTAATTTTCTTTATAAGATTATTGCTAAGATTTTAGCTGATCGTTTGGGTCCGATTTTATCGGGGTTGCTCTCCTTTCATCAATTTGGTTTTATTCCGGGGAGACGCATACATGATTGTATTGCCTTAGCCTCTGAAGGAGTTAATAGTCTTGGTCTTCACTGTAGTAAGGGTAATCTGGTGTTGAAGGTTGACATCCGGAAAGCCTTTGATACTCTAAATTGGGACTTTCTTTTGGCGGTTCTCACAAAATATGGTTTCTCTTCTACCTTTGTTGGTTGGATTAATCATATTCTTCACTCGGCAAAGCTCTGCCTGATTAATGGGGCTCCGGAAGGGTACTTTGGCTGTTCTCGGGGAGTTCGTCAAGGGATCCTCTTTCCCTCTTCTCTTTTGCATCATGGAGGAAGTTCTTAGCAAGCTTCTCTGAAGGTCGCCAATTCAGGGGAGCTCACTCCTTTATTCATTGGACAATCTCTTACTTTTCCTTCTCACCTTCTTTATGCGGATGATGTGATTATTTTTTGCAGGGCTACTACTGCGAATTGTCGGACTATTCTTAGGATCCTGGAAAAATATGCTGCTTGGTCGGGACAACACTTCAATCCTCAGAAGTCCAGGGCTTATCTTAGTACTTTTCTCACCCGAGTCAGGAAGAACCACTTGTGTAGAATCATGGATATTATCGAGGGTCACCTTCCTTTCACGTATTTGGGAGTTCCACTTTTCCGTGGGGCACCTCGGACTTGTCATTTACAATCCCTTGCGGACTCGATTCTAGAAAAGTTTAGTAAATGGAAGGGCACTTCTCTCTCTATGGCCGGTCGTTTATGTCTTGTTCAATCAGTGATCAATGTATATTTTATACACTCTATGATGGTTTATCGTTGGCCTTTGACTCTTCTTAAGCGTATGGATGCTGGCATTCGTAATTTCGTCCAAACTGGGGATACTCTGAAGAGAGCATCGACTTCTATCTCTTGGAAGCGTTGTTGTGCTCCAAAGTCTGAGGGTGGTCTTGGTATTCGTTCTCTGGTTGCTGCTAATAAGGCGTATCTTTCTCGTCTTGCTTGGGATATTTGGGCTGTGAAGGTTCCATATCTAGATATCTTTCGCCAAATTTCTTCGCATGCTTCCTTACGCTCTTATGTTGCTTCCTCAATTTGGTTTGGATTTAAGGATTGTTTCCCACACTTCAATCCAAGTCTAGATGGTTAGCGTGTCAAGGCTCTACGCTTACGGCTTGATGATTGGCTTGGCTACATGATTGCAGATGAATTGGTATTCCTATTCATCTTCGCATCACTTGAGTTCCCTATTTTTACGAGTATTGGACTCCGGGTTGGTTTCTTTTGGATGGGTTCCGTATGGCTTTTCCAGATGTTACTCGCGACATTCTCTCCTATCATCCGCTCCATCCGGTTCTCGACTCAGATTCTGGATGAATCTCTAGACGGTTCGATTTCTACCAAGCAACTATCACTCTTTGCGCGCTTTCCTTAAGATTGACCGGGATCTTGGATATGGGCTCTTTTATCCCACCCGTCGTTTCTATCACGCTTTGGAAGGCTATTTATGGTGTTCTTCCAACTATTGAGAAAGCTAAGGCTCTGGTTTTGTTGGTCCTTCGGTGTGTGTTTTTTGCTATGCTGCTATGGATTGCCAAGACCATTTACTGGTCTCTTGTCCGTTCACTCGGACTATCTGGCATACTCTATTTGATCTTTTCCAGGTTCCTTTCGAGATTGCTTTAGTTTTGGAGAGCTTCTGTTATATGCCATGGGTCAACATTTTAGCTCTCAGATTCTCTCTTTGTGGCGTCTTGCCTTTGTGACGGGCATTTGGGTGCTTTGGACTGCGCGCAATCGTTGCTTATTTGATGGTGTTCCTGTTTCCAGGCATTCTATTTTGCTTCTGATTTGGAGTCTTGTAGGGGAGGCTAATTCCCACCCTCTTGGTTCTATGGCTAATAATCAAGTTGATTTACAAGTCCTTCATTCTTTCAGATTCAAGGGTGCCCGCCTAAGTCACGAGATATCATTGAGGTCCGTTGGTATCCCCCTCTCCCGGGATGGATTAAATGCAACACGGATGGAAGTTCTCTTGCCGCTCCTGGCTCCTCTACTGCGGCTGGGGTTTTTAGAGATTCAAATGGTACCGTGATGGGTTGCTTTGTAAATCAGCTGGGTACGCTTTATGCTTTTGAAGCCGAGTTACTTGCGGTTATGATTGGCATTGAATTGGCTCACACCTGTAGGAATAAGATTTGGTTGGAGATGATTCTACTTATGTAGCGAATTTGCTCTCATGGTACTAACTCGGTCCCATGGAAATTCCGGAACCGTTGGCTATTGACTCTCTCTCATATGCGTGACATGGATTTTCGGGTGTCTCATATTTTTCGTGAAGGCAACACGGTCGCTGATGCTCTCTCAAAGTTGGATCTGGAGGGTTTCTGGACGTCTCCTTTGGATGTCATTCGACCTCACATACACAGGGACATGTACGGTTTACCTTATTATAGGTTTCCGCAACGCTAACGCTCAGGCACTCTTTTTCCCAAATGGGTTTTTCCCACCGGTTTTTCCATGACTGGTTTTAACGAGGTTCATGTTGCAACCATGGATCACCTTGATCCCGGGTTATGTTATTTTTGTTTCTTTGTTTGTTTCACTTGTTTCGCGTTGTAACCCGCCTGTGGGTTCCATTGTAATCTCTACTTTTACGCTTTGTACTCTTTTACTTTTATTAATATATGCTCTATTTATGAAAAAATCTCTCAAGGAGGGAGATGGAGCATTATAAGAAGTGTTCTCTGTTCTATGCCTGTTTACTTACTTCAGGTGCGTCATCCTCCTAAAACTGTTCTTAAAACAATTGATTCTATCATTTCAAAATTTTTTTGGGGATCTTCACCTGAAGTAAGAAAGATTCATTGGTCTGCCTGGAAACCCTTGTGTATTCCTTGTAATGAAGGAGGATTGGGAATAAGGAATCTGAATGAGCTCTGTGATTCTTTTGCAATAAAGTTGTGGGTAAGATTTAGGGCTCAAAACTCTCTGTGGGCTTCTTGTATGTTCAAACAATACTGCAAAAACTCTTTTCCTGGCACTACAGTAGTGAAACAGGCTGACTCTCTAACTTGGAAAAGAATGATTGGAGTTCAAACTCTTGCTGAACAAAATCTTTTTTGGAAAATTGGAGTGGGTAAAGTTTTTTTCTGGCATGATGTCTGGTCTAGTCATGGTCCTCTTTCTATGCTAGCTGTGTCAGGTAATACAGATAGGAAATTGTTACAAGATTTTGGTGACAGTAATGTATGGAATTGGAATGCACTATCTGAGAATTTGCCTTTGAATATTGCTGCATCCTTGTTTCTTATTCCTTTTGACTCTGAGAATCATGCTATGCCTATATGGAAACCTTCTTCAGATGGGTCTTTCTCTACTAAATCTGCTTGGTCTTTAGTCAGGTCTAGGAAACCAGTAAGTAGACTGTTTTCTTTTACTTAGCATGCTAGAATTTCCCCATCTGTGTCAATTTTTTGCTGGAAACTGTTTCATAATTGGGTGACTGTGGATTCTTTGATTCAGAAAAAGGGTATCTGTATTGTGTCTAAGTGTCAATGTTGCTTTTCTGTGGAATCAGTTGAACATGCTTTCCTTTCTAACTTTATAGTGGATAGAGTTTGGTTTAGATTTGCTTCTCTTTTTCAAGTATCAAACAACTCTGCTTCATCTATATCTGTTAGGGTTAAGGCTTGGTTTTGTTCTTCAAATAACATCTGTAGAGGACATATTAGAACTATTGTCCCTTTACTTATTCTTTGGTTCTCCTGGTTGGCAAGGAACAGCACTAAATATAGGAACAAGAAAATGAATGCTGATTTTATTTTCCAAAAAGTAGTAGCATTCATTCAGTTGTCTCACCTAGCAAAACCCTTTGATAAATCCTTGTGGAAAGGTGATTTTCAAATTGCTGTGTTATGGAACATTGGTTCCCCCCCTGATCCCCCTAGGAAAATCTTGCAAGTAGTTTGGTCTCTTCCCCCTGTTTCTTTTGTAAAAATCAACTCTGATGGTGCTGTTAATCATTTCTCTAATCTTGCAGCAATAGGGGGTTTAATTAGAGATGATACTGGTAGAATCCTAAAAGCTTTTCAAGCTTGTATAGGTCATCACTCTGTGGCTTATTCTGAACTGGTAGGAATTCAAAAAGGAATTGATTTGTGTAAAAGAATGGGATTCTCAAATGTCATAGTGGAGTCTGACTCCCAGGTAGCTTTAGCCATGTTAAAAAGATCCTCAGGCCAATGGAATTGGAAACTCTGTAATCTTATTTCAAAAATTCTATACTTATGTAGAGGGATGAATATCTCAATGAAGCATATCTATAGAGAAGGGAATGCAGCTGCAGATTGGTTGGCTTGTGATTCTCTTAAAAGAAGGGCTTCAATGGAATTTGATCCTGGGGATGTTCCCATTCCTATGAGACAGTTTGCTTTTACTGATAAGAGGGGTATTCCTTATCTCAGAACTGTGAAATGAGGTCTGCCAGTAACTCTTTGCAACTCTCTTGGGATGGAGATGGCAAGAGGATGTTGATGATCTCTGGATTTTTTCTTAGGTTTGCTCTTCTCCCTTACATTGTAAGTTCATCTTCTTTCTTTCTTTCTTCTTCTTCTCCTCCCTATGATTGTTCTTTTCTGAATCATCTTCTTCTGTGCTTCTCTTTCTCTATCCTTCCTCTTTGCTGGTGGACTTACAATGTACCTGGATGTGATAAATATAATTCTGATCCATCTCTCTCCCTCCCCTTCTCTGAGGTTGATTATTTGATTTTGACCCTGTCCTTCTTTCCCAATCTCTATGGTTATTTCTGTATTCTTGGTTTGCCTGATAGAATAAATCAGTTAAGTCTGGACATGGGAGTAGTGAATTTTGCTGCATTGCTTCATTCCAACAACTTGTTTTCTGATTTATTCTATCACAAAATCATCTTTAGTGTGTTGTATGGCTGCACTAAGTTTGTTGTGCAGATGTTGCTGGTTATGGAGCAGGATACTAACTATTTTGACATCCTAATTACTAACTATGAGGTTTGAAGAACCTTAAACCAGCTGTTGTTTTTGGTACCTCAATGGAATCTGTAGGCTACTTTTGGATTGACTGGAGTATTATGAAGATGATCTTTGTTGTGTTACACTCTTGTACTGTTAGGCTTTTAGAGCTTGTTTCTTGTACTGTTTGTAATGGCTTAAGAATATGTAGCTGGAGAATTTCTGGGAGAAACTATCTTTTTCAGTTTGGTTGTTTTGTAAGTAAAAGCCACTTGTGGCTTCTTTTGGCAGCTTGTAATAGCTTAAGGTCTCCTTTACTTGTAAAATGGAAACTGAACAACCTCATTGAGTTCATGGGGTCTTCTAAACCCCCATGACTTCCCTTTTTTGGATGAATATATTAGAGATATCTAGTAATAGGATAATTAATGTTGCCATTGGGGAAAATCACGGATCCAATTAGTGGCTGTATCTCCCTCCTCTGGTCTTGGTTCTGGATTCTCGGATCAATACTCGTTAACTCCTGGCTTGACTTCTTAAAAGTCATGACATACTGGACGATGGGGTAACCAAGATTACGACGTTAACTATCTTACTATTAATATCTCCCCTTTTACCTTAAAAAAAAAACACACAAGAGGAGTAATAAAACAACGAACGAAGAACTCTACTTGAGAGTTAAACAAAACACAAAATGAGTTGAATAAACAACAAACCAACAATTCTAATTGAGAGATAAAAACAAGACACTTTGGAGAGGGATGAACAACAAACGAATAACTGTACTTAAGAGTTAAACAACTCACTAAAGGAGTGGCATAATGTCAAACAAAGAAGTCTATTAGAGATTTAAACAATGCACATAAGGAGTAAAGAGTATAACAAACGAAGAAATCTACTTGAGTGTTAACCACACACATAATGAGTGGGTTGAACACCAAAAGTAAAATTCTATTCGAGAGTTAAACAACACAATAAAGGAGTGGGATCATTACGAACGGAGAGGCAATCTGAGTTTAAACAACACACCTGAGGGGAGATAAAGTAACGAACGAAAAACTCTACTTGAGAGTTAAACAAAACACAAAAGGAATTGAATAAACAACAAAACGAACAACTCTATTTGAGCGATATAAACAACACACTTTGGAGAGGAATGAACAACAAACGAATAACTCTACTTGAGAGTTACACAACACACTAAAGATGTGGGATATTGTCAAACGAAGAAGTCTATTCGAGATTTAAACAATGCACAAAAGGAGTAAAGAGTATAACAAACGAAGAACTCTACTTGACAATTAAACAAAACACAAAAGGAGTTGAATAAACAACAAAAGAACAACTCTACTTGAGAGATAAACACAAGACACTTTGGAGAGGGATGAACAACAAACGGAACACTCTACTTCAGAGTTAAACAACACACTAAAGGAGTGGAATAACGTCGAATGAAGAAGTCTATTCGAGATTTAAACAATACACAGAAGGAGGAAGAGTATAACACACGAAGAACTCTACTTGAGTGTTAAACCACACACATATTGAGTGGGTTAAACAACAAATGTAAAATTCTAGTCTAGAGTTAAACAAAACAATAAAGAAGTGAGATAATTACAAAAGGAGAAGTCAATTTGAGATTTAAACAACACACAAGAGGAGTAATAAAATAACAAACGAAGAACTCTACTTGAGAGTTAAACAAAACACAAAATGAGTTGAACCAACAACTCTACTTGAGAGGTAAAAACAAGACACTTTGGAGAGGGATGAACAAGAAACGAATAACTCTACTTGAGAGTTGAACAACACACTAAAGGAGAGGGATAATGTCAAACGAAGAAGTCTATTCGAGATTTAAACAATGCACAGAAGGAGTAAGAGTATAACAAACGAAGAACTCTACTTGAGTGTTAAACCACACACATAATGAGTGGGTTAAACAACAAATGTAAAATTCTAGTCTAGAGTTAAACAAAACAATAAAGAAGTCAGATAATTACAAACGGAGAAGTCAATTTGAGATTTAAACAACACAAAAGAGGAGTAATAAAATAACGAACGAAGAACTCTACTTGATAGTTAAACAAAACACAAAAGGAGTTGAATAAAAAACAAACTAACAACTCTACTTGAGAGTTAAACAACACACTAAAGGAGTGGGATAATGTCGAATGAAGAAGACTATACGAGATTTATACAATGCACAGAAGGAGTAAGAGTATAACAAACGAAGAACTCTACTTGAGTGTTAAACCACACACATAATGATTGTGTTAAACAACAAATGTAAAATTCTTGTCTAGAGTTAAACAAAACAATAAAGAAGTGAGATAATTACAAACGGAGAAGTCAATTTGAGATTTAAACAACACACAAGAGGAGTAATAAAATAACGAACGAAGAACTCTACTTGAGAGTTAAACAAAACACAAAAGGAGTTGAATAAACAACAAACCAACAACTCTACTTGAGAGATGAAAACAAGATACTTTGGAGAGGGATCAACAACAAACGAATAACTCTACTTGAGAGTTAAACAACTCACTAAAGGAGTGGCATAATGTCAAACAAAGAAGTCTATTAGAGATTTAAACAAGGCACATCAGGAGTAAAGAGTATAACAAACGAAGAACTCTACTTGAGTGTTAAACCACACACTTACATGAGTGTTAAACCACACACAGAATGAGTGGGTCAACTAACAAATGTAAAATTCTAGTCTTGAGTTATACAAAACAATAAAGAAGTGAGATAATTACAAACGGAGAAGTCAATTTGAGATTTAAACAACACACAAGAGGAGAAATAAAATAACGAACGAAGAACTCTACTTGAGAGTTAAACAAAAAACAAAAGGAGTTGAATAAACAACAAACCAACAACTCTACTTGAGAGATAAAAACAAGACACTTTGCAGAGGGATGAAAAACAAACGAATAACTATACTTTAGAGTTAAACAACACACTAAAGGAGTGGGATAATGTCAAACCAAGTAGTCTATTAGAGATCTAAACAATGCACAGAAGTAGTAAGAGTATAACAAACGAAGAACTCTAATTGAGTGTTAAACCACAAACATAATGAATGGGTTAAACAACAAATGCAAAATTCTAGTCTAGATTTAAACAAAACAATAAAGAAGTGAGATAATTACGAACGGAGAAGTCAATCTGAGATTTAAACAACACACCTGAGGGGAGATAAAATAACGAACGAAAAACTCTACTTGATAGTTAAACAAAACGCAAAAGGAATTGAATAAACAATAAACGAACAACTCTATTTGAGCGATATAAACAAGACACTTTGGAGAGGGATGAACAACAAACGAATAACTCTACTTGAGAGTTAAAACAACATACTAAAGAAATGGGATAATGTCAAACGAAGAAGCCTATTCTAGATTTAAACAATGCACAGAAGGAGTAAGAGTATAACAAACGAAGAACTCCACTTGAGTGTTAAACCACACAAATAATGAGTGGGATAAACAACAAATGTAAAATTCTACTTGAGTGTTAAACCACATACATAATGAGTGGGTTACACAACAAATGTAAAATTCTAGTCTAGATTTAAACAAAACAATAAAGAAGTGAGATAATTACAAACGGAGAAGTCAATTTGAGATTTACACAACACACAAGAGGAGTAATAAAGTAACGAACGAAGAACTCTACTTGAGAGTTAAACAAAACACAAAAGGAGTTGAATAAACAACAAACGAACAACTCTACTTGAGAGATAAACACAAGACACTTTGGAGAGGGATGAACAACAAACGAAACACTCTACTTCAGAGTTAAACAACACACTAAAGGAGTGGAATAATGTCGAATGAAGAAGTCTATTCGAGATTTAAACAATGCACAGAAGGAGGAAGAGTATAACAAACGAAGAATTCTACTTGAGTGTTAAACCACACACATATTAAGTGGGTTAAACAACAAATGTAAAATTCTAGTCTAGAGTTAAACAAAACAATAAAGAAGTGAGATAATTACAAACGGAGAAGTCAATTTGAGATTTAAACAACACACAAGAGGAGTAATAAAATAACGAACACAGAACTCTACTTGAGAGTTAAACAAAACACAAAAGGAGTTGAATAAACAACAAACCAACAACTCTACTTGAGAGTTAAAAATAAGACACTTTGGAGAGGGATGAACAACAAACGAATAACTCTACTTGTGGTTTAAACAACTCACTAAAGGAGTGGCATAATGTCAAACAAAGAAGTCTATTAGAGATTTAAACAATGCACTTAAGTAGTAAAGAGTATAACAAACGAAGAACTCTAGTTGAGTGTTAACCACACACATATTGAGTGGGTTAAACAACAAATGTAAAATTCTATTTGAGAGTTAAACAACACAATAAAGGAGTGGGATAATTACAAACGGAGAGTCGATCTGAGTTTAACCATCACACCTGAGGGGAGATAAAATAACGAACGAAAAACTCTACTTGAGAGTTAAACAAAACACAAAAGGAATTGAATAAACAATAAACGAACAACTCTATTTGAGCGATATAAACAAGACACTTTGGAGAGGGATGAACAACAAACGAATAACTCTACTTGAGAGTTAAAACAACATACTAAAGAAATTGGATAATGTCAAACGAAGAAGCCTATTCTAGATTTAAACAATGCACAGAAGGAGTAAGAGTACAACAAACGAAGAATTCCACTTGAGTGTTAAACCACACACATAATGAGTGGGTTAAACAAGAAATGTAAAATTCTACTTGAGTGTTAAAGCACATACATAATGAGTGGGTTACACAACAAATGTAAAATTCTAGTCTAGAGTTAAACAAAACAATAAAGAAGTGAGATAATTACAAACGGAGAAGTCAATATGAGGTTTAAACAACACACAAGAGGAGTAATAAAATAACGAACGAAGAACTCTACTTGAGAGTTAAACAAAACACAAAAGGAGTTGAATAAACAACAAACGAACAACTCTACATGAGAGATAAACACAAGACACTTTGGAGAGAGATGAACAACAAACGGAAAACTCTACTTCAGAGTTAAACAACAAACTAAAGGAGTGGAATAATGTCGAATGAAGAAGTCTATTCGAGATTTAAACAATGTACAGAAGGAGGAAGAGTATAACAAACGAAGAACTCTACTTGAGTGTTAAACCACACACATATTGAGTGGGTTAAACAACAAATGTAAAATTCTAGTCTAGAGTTAAACAAAACATTAAAGAAGTGAGATAATTACAAACGGAGAAGTCAATTTGAGATTTAAACAACACACAAGAGGAGAAATAAAATAACGAACGAAGAACTCTACTTGAGAGTTAAACAAAACACAAAAGGAGTTGAATAAACAACAAACCAACAACTCTACTTGAGAAATAAAATAAGACACTTTGGAGAGGGATGAACAACAAACGAATAACTCTACTTGAGAGTTTAACAACTCACTAAAGGAGTGGCATAATGTCAAACAAAGAAGTCTATTAGAGATTTAAACAATGCACATAAGGAGTAAAGAGTATAACAAACGCAGAACTCTACTTGAGTGTTAACCATACACATAATGAGTGGGTTAAACAAAAAATGTAAAATTCTATTCGAGAGTTAAACAACACAATAAGGGAGTGGGGTAATTACAAACGGAGAGTCGATCTGAGTTTAAACAACACACCTGAGGGGAGATAAAATAACGAACTAAAACTCTACTTGAGAGTTAAACAAAATACAAAAGGAATTTCATAAACAACAAACTAACAACTCTATTTGAGCGATATAAACAAGGCACTTTGGAGAGGGATGAACAACAAACGAATAACTCCACTTGAGTGTTAAACCACACACATAATGAGTGGGTTAAACAACAAATGTAAAATTCTACTTGAGTATTAAATCACACACATAATGAGTGGGTTAAACAAAAAATGTAAAATTATAGTCTTGAGTTATACAAAACAATAAAGAAGTGAGATAATTACAAACGGAGAAGTCAATTTGAGATTTAAACAACACACAAGAGTAATAAAATAACGAACGAAGAACTCTACTTGAGAGTTAAACAAAACACAAAAGGAATTGAATAAACAACAAACGAACAACTCTATTTGAGCGATATAAACAAGACACTTTGGAGAGGAATGAACAACAAACGAATAACTCTACTTGAGAGTTAAACAACACACTAAAGAAGTGGGATAATGTCAAACGAAGAAGTCTATTCGAGATTTAAACGATGCACAGAAGGAGTAAGAGTATAACAAACGAAGAACTCTACTTGAGTGTGAATCCACAGACATAATGAGTGGGTTAAACAACAAATGTAAAATTCTTGTCTTCAGTTAAACAAAACAATAAAGAAGTGAGATAATTACAATTGGTGAAGTCAATTTGAGATTTAAACAACACACAAGAAGAGTAATAAAATAACGAACGAAGAACTCTACTTGAGAGTTAAACAAAACACAAAAGGAGTTGAATAAACAACAAACCAACAACTCTACTTGAGAGATAAAAACAAGACACTTTGGAGAGGGATGAATAACGAACGAATAACTCTACTTGAGAGTTAAACAACACACTAAAGGTATGTAGTAGTAAAATTGTTTTCAGAAGAAGATTTCAATTATATTTGGCTTTTGGATAACCCTAATGTTGCGGGTATACCTATGACATTTTTCAAATGGTCCCCTATGTTTTCCCTTGAAGATGAATCTCTTGTGGTTCCTATTTGGGTGTCTCTAGAAAAATTGCCTATATTTCTGTTCCATAAGGAAGCCTTGTATGAAATAGGTAAACTTCTTGGTAATCCTGTGAAAATTGATGGTTACACGGCTAATAGAAGCAAACTTTGCCAAGAAAATCTCTGTATTGAACTAGATGTGTCTAAACCTCTTCCCAATCATCTATGGTTGAAAACCATGGATAAAGGCTTTGCTGTGAAAGTGTCTTATAGTAAGGTCCCTCATTACTGTGTTAACTGTCATAAGTTGGGTCATTTGGAAGCTAACTGTCTAGCCAAGGAGAAATCTTTGGATAGGGTTGATGTTGTCAATGCAGGCACCAGTAAAGAGAAGCAACCCAGCAGGCGTAACAACAGGGCTGCTCCTGACCATGGCTATGGGAACATAACTCAATGGGTAAAAGTACCTGGCAGAAGAGGATATGGTGGAAGGAACTCAAGAGGAGGCCGTTTTGGCTCTGTTAGGGGTAGAGGGGGTGGTGGAAGAGGTGATTTCAGCCAATTCCACTACAACCCTTCTTACTCTAAAGAAGGGTTAGAGGACCATGCTCTTAAGGAGACTAATGACTTGGGGTTGGCTACTTCAACACAGAATGGATTCAGTGTTCTCTAAGATGAAGAAGATGATAGTGAGGAAAAATCTAATGCAAGTGGAGAAGATGAAAGCAAACAAGATGACCAGGAAGACCCTGAATACAATGAGGAAGAGGATGGGGAAACCATTGCAAGTGAAGATGATTTCAGCATACAAGAGGAGGAGACAGCATCAGAGCCAATTTCAGTGGATGCCATTACACAGACTACTTTATTGTCTAATATCAGGGAAGTATCAGTTATACCAGTTGTGAATAATAATAGTTCTACTATTGATAGTACTACTATTATGAATTCTACTGAGTTTGAACCTCTTATTTTGCAGCACAATAGAAGAAGATCAGCAGATGGATCCCTTTCTAATCCTTTAGACTCTGTCACTATTGAAGATAGATACCTCTCTGCAGCTGCTGAGGCTAATGCTACAATAAGATTTGCTACTAAAGAGCCTAGAGAAGTTTTTGAAGAAAGTGAGGATGAGGAAGGGCTGATAGCATCAGTCTGTGGCTCTCCAGAACCACCTCCTCTTAGAACCACTAGACATTCAAAAAAATTTGGGCAACAGGTTGCTAGCCAAAGAATGGTAAGAAAACATCTAATCTTATCAATGTTTAAGTCCCTTTTCTGGAACATTAGAGGAGTAGGTAACACTAGTTCTTGTCAACAGTTGTGGTATTTGGTAAATTCTTTTAAATTAGATATACTAGCTATTATGGAACCAAAAGTGCCTTTAGATACTTTTGTTTATTGTAGAAAATTTAAAATGGAAAAAATTGTAGCTAATTGTAGTAATAAGATTTGGGTTTTGACTTCTACTAATTATGATTTAGAAATCCTTAAAGACATGAGCAGTTCCTACATTGCAAAGTTTCTTCCAACCTCTTTCCCAGTCCAGTTTTTTGACCTTTGTCTATGCAAAGTGCACTAGAAGTGAAAGACTTGAACTGTGGAGAGAGATAAGGAATGTAGCAGTGTCTGATCTACCTTGGTGTATAGGGGGTGACTTCAACATAATTACCAAGTGTGAAGAAAGATTAGGGGGCTCTCCTCCTAATGTGCCTGCTATGACTGATTTTAATAATTGCATTCTTGATTGTGGCTTGCTTGATATTGAGTTTGAGGGTCTGCCTTTCACTTGGAAGTGGAGAGAGGTTGAGCAGAGGCTGGATAGACTCTTGTTTAATCAGCAGTGGCTTGACACTTTCTCTAGCACTTCTGTCTCCCATGGGGTTAGAAGGTGCTCAGACCACAGACCTCTAGTCTTGCCTGCTGGCACTACCTCCCCAAGGAGAAGTTCTCCTTTTAGGTTTCAAAATATGTGGCTCTTACATCCTAATTGTAAGACTACTATAGAAATGCACTGGAACTTACCTGCTAGGCACTGTGGTCTTAAAAAGTTTTGGGAAAAACTCCAGAGAATGAAACAGCATTTAAGATGGTGGAATAAACATGAATTTGGTAATATTTTTACAAAACTCAAAACTCTGGAAGATGCTGTAGCTAAAGCTGAATTAGAGTGTCACAATCTTCCCTCCTCTTCTAATACTGCTATTTTTAAAGAAAAAGCAGCTGAGTTTCAAAGAGTTTTAAACATGGAGGAGACTTTTTGGAAACAAAAAGCTTGTTGCAAGTGGTATCTAGAAGGAGATAGGAATACTAACCTTTTTCATAATATGGTCAAAAGGAAAAGATTCAAAGGCAAAATTAGTAGTACTGAGCATGAGGGGAGGGTCATTTCAGACCTTAGTGAGATACATGATTCAGCTTTAAGTTACTTTGAAAAAGTTCTAGCAGATATCATTGTTATTTCAGAGGAACCTGACTTGGGAGAAATTCCTGAGTTTATGAATGATGAATTGAATGTTGCTTTGTGTGAGTCCCCTAACCTGGATGAGATCAAGAATGTTGTGTTCAATTTGAACAAGGAGGCCTCTGCAGGCCCTGATGGCTTTACTGCTCAGTTTTATCAATCTTGTTGGGACATCATTAAAAAAGATTTGTTAGAAGCAGTAGAGGATTACTTTCATGGTTCCCCTCTTCCCACTGGTTTTTCCTCTACTGCAATTGCACTCATTCCCAAAATTCTTTCTCCTACCAAATGGAGTGAGTTCAGACTTATCAGTTTATGTAATTTTTCCCATAAAATCTTCTCTAAACTGTTAAATGATAGGTTAGCCACTGCCCTTCCTTGTTTGATTTCTGAAAACCAAAGTGGCTTTTTAAAAGGGAGGTTGATTTCTGATAACATTTTGCTGGCTCAAGAGATGGTGCATTCCTTAGATGTTAAGACTAGAGGCTCTAATATTGTCATCAAAATTGACATGATGAAAGCCTATGGTAGACTTTACTGGTCTTTTATTTGTAAAATGCTCCATGTCTTTGGATTTTCTCAAAACTGGATAAGTCTTATTGAAAGGTCTTTTAACAATTGTCACTTTAGTGTGATAGTTAATGGTACCTCCAAAGGGTTTATCAAATCTGAGCATGGATTGAGGAAGGGGGATCCTTTATCCCCTGCTTTGTTCATTCTGGCCAGTGAGTATCTGTCTAGGGGTCTAAACTCTTTGTTTGATAAAAACCCTTCTCTTTACTTTGATACTAAATCTGGGTTCTCTGTGAGTCACGTAGCCTTTGCAGATGATTTGATTCTTTTTACGAAAGGGCAGAAGGCAGGACTTCAGAAAGTGATGAGTTTTTTGAAACACTAGGAGAGTGTTTCTGGGCAGAAAATCAGTTTCCAAAAAAGCAATGTGTATGTAGGTAAAAATGCTAATGTTGAAATGATACACCAACTGCTGGGCTTTAATGTGCTTGATCTGCCTTTTTATTACCTAGGTGCTCCCATTTTCAAAGGAAGAAAAAAGAAGGACCTTTACAATCCTCTTTTAGACAAAGTGAGACACAAACTTTCTGGTTGGAACATAAACCTCCTGTCTCAAGGAGGCAGGTGGACTTTAGTTAAAAGTGTTCTCTTGTCTATGCCTGTGTATATTTTGCAAATTGCTAAACCTCCCAGTTCTGTCTTCAAAGCACTGGACACTATGATTTCAAAAATTTTTTGGGGCACAACTGATTCTAGAAAGAAAATCCACTGGTCTAGGTGGAAACCTTTATGTGCTCCTGTTGAAGAGGGAGGTTTAGGTGTCAGAAACTTGATGGAAATGTGTGATGCTTTTTCTCTAAATTTGTGGTTTAGATTCAGAGAACAAAAGTCTCTTTGGGCTTATTGTCTCCTCTCTAAATACTGCAAGAATCTCAGTCCTTCCCTTGTTACTCAAAAAAACTCTGATTCTTTAGTTTGGAAAAGAATGTTAAGTGTCAGAAACTTGGCAGAGTCTAATTGTTTTTGGAAAGTTGGTGTTGGTCCTTGTTATTTTTTGGCAGGATGAGTGGTCAGAGCAAGGAATACTTGCTGAGAAGGCCTTGCTACCAGTGGATTCTCTGGAAGAGTTACAAGATTTTGGCTCAGGTTCCTCCTGGAACTGGGCTAAGCTGTCTAAAAAACTTCCCATCCATTTGGTAGCTCAACTATCCTTGATACCCTTCTCTGACCAGACTCAAGCTACTCCTATTTGGAAAGGATCATCCAATGGGGTTTTCACAACCAAATCAGGTTGGAATTTGGTAAGAAGGCTGAACCCCTTGAATAAGTTGCTTAACAGTTGTTAGGTAAGTAGAACTCCAACCACTATTTCTGTTTTCTGGTGGAAAGTTCTTCACAATTGGCTTCCTGTAGATGAAGTTTTGAAAAACAAGGGTATCACTTTAGTTTCGAAATGTCAGTGCTGTTTCTCTGTTGAAACAATCAGCCATGTTTTCCTGTTCAATGCTGAAACTCATAAAGTATGGGATTGGTTTTCAAGACTTTTTCAAGTCCAGTTAAGCCCTCATACTAATGTAGTTAGCAGATACAAACATTGGTTGTATTCTTCTGATTTTGCAGGGAAAGACCACATTAGAACCCTCATTCCTATTATGATAGGGTGGTTCTCTTGGTTGGCCAGAAGTGATGCCAAGTACAATGGCAAGGCTATCAGGTCTGTGAACATAATATGGAGAATCATGAATTTTGTGCATGTGTCCCATTTGGCTAAACCTTTTGAAAGAAAATTCTGGCTAGGGGATTTTCAAATTGCTGAATTATGGCTGATTAACTTTTCCCCCTCCCCTAGCCCTAGAATACAAGCTGTTTATTGGGAAAAACCTCCAGCTCAGTGGGTCAAAATGAATACTGATGGTTCCTTTAATCATCTGACCAAAAAAGCCTCAGCTGGAGGCATTTTAAGGGATGAAGATGGTAGAATTTTGAAGGATTTCAGACTTTTCTAGGGATCTCTTCTGTTTTGTATGCTGAACTTCTCGGTATTTGGCAAGGCTTGAAAATTTGTATTGATATGAGAATGAGAAATGTAATTATTCAAACTGATTCTAAAGTCTCTATTTTGCTCATTCAAAACAAGGTGCAGAACTGGCATTGGAAACTCTCCATTCTACTATCCAAGATAGTGAGATTATGTGCTAACATTTGTGTAAGATTTGTCCATGTTTTCAGGGAAGGCAATGCCATTGCAGACTGGCTAGCTAATGAGGCCCTAAGGACCGAGTCCAGTACCACTTATGACCCAGGAGATTGTCCCATTAAAGTGAGGCAGATTGCCTATTCAGATAAATCTGGTCTGGCTTACTTGAGAAAATCCAAATGATGAGTTGGTTTCTGATGGATCTCCCCCTCCCCCTCCCCCTCCCCTTCTTTCTTCTGGTCTGTATTTGTGTGTCTCTGTTTCTGGTTGTTGTTGGTTATGTTTTTTTTCAGCTAGAAGGGATTGTTTTGACTGTAGTAGTTTTGGAAACATTCTTCAACATTCCTCAAACCCTTCTATGTCTTGTAGAGAGCTTGATAGTTACATATGGTAGACTGTCTTATAGGAAAGGTTGGGCATATGGTTTTCCATATGCTACATTTCTTCCTTGGAGAGTGTATGGTATGTCTCCTTTATCTATAGCTTCTCTTTCTGCCTCTTTTGAGTGCTCTAATGGTTTCCCAGCCCTAGTTTTGCAAGATTTGACTGTGATTGTGGTAGAAATAGCCCTTCATATTCCTCCTATTTTCTGGTGGTTTAAGTCCTTAGCTTCTTGGTGCTGTAAGTTCCCTTATGAGGAATGTTGGGCATACATGTGGAATAATTGGGTTTTGGTCTTAGTTACCTTGGCAGGTTTCAAAGCCCCTCCTAATGAAACTGTGTATGCTTCATTTCTCTTTTGGGGAAAACCAGTTACTTTTAGAATGCTAATGGTATCTTTGTTGGTTGTTTTTGGTTGGCAGGGTTCTTGGTACAGCAGGATGTTCTTTCATCTAACTATTAACTGCCTAACTTTTAACTGCGGTACTTTTGGCTTCTGGTGTGACTTTGAGCTCAAGTGTAGCTTTGGTTTTCTTTTGTTCCAGCCCTGTAATTTGGCCATAGGCATTTCTGTATTAGTCTTTCTTGTATCTCCCCTTACTGTTAAGCCGTTGAATAAGCTTGTTACTTGTTTGGAGTCGGAAAAGATATTTTGGCAAGAAGAAGACTTGAAGAAAGGAAGCCTGCAGTCAGCTAGTATTAACTTCTCCTATGTTGTAATTTGTATGTTTTGTCTAGAGCAAAATATGATGAAAGTTAGGGCTTGGTTTGATATGGGTTCTTACAAACCCCCATGACCTGTGTAACTTTTCTCTATCAATAATATTATTATTAAAAAACAAAAAAAAAACACACACTAAAGGAGTGGGATAATGTCAAACGAAGAAGTCTATTCGAGATTTAAACGATGCACAGAAGGAGTAAGAGTATAACAAAGGAAGAACTCTACTTGAATGTTAAACTAGACACACATAATGAGTGGGTTAAACAACAAATGTAAAATTCTAGTCTTCAGTTAAACAAAACAATAAAGAAGTGAGATAATTACAAACGGAGAAGTCAATTTGAGATTTAAACAACACACAAGAGGAGTAATAAAATAACGAATGAAGAACACTACTTGAGAGTTAAACAAAACACAAAAGGAGTTGAATAAACAACAAACCAACAACTCTACCTGAGAGATAAAAACAAGACACTTTGGAGAGGGATGAACAACAAACGAATAACTCTACTTGAGAGTTAAACAACACACTAAAGGAGTGGGATAATGTCAAACGAAAAAGTCTATTCGAGATTTAAACGAAGCACAGAAGGAGTAAGAGTATAACAAAGGAAGAACTCTACTTGAATGTTAAACCAGACACATAATGAGTGGGTTAAACAACAAATGTAAAATTCTAGTCTACAGTTAAACAAAATAATAAAGAAGTGAGACAACTACAAACGGAGAAGTCAATTTGAGATTTAAACAACACACAAGAGGAGTAATAAAATAACGAACGAAGAACTCAGCTTGAGAGTTAAACAAAACACAAAAGGAGTTGAAAAAACAACAAACCAACAACTCTACTTGAGAGATAAAAACAAGACAATTTGGAGAGGGATGAACAACAAATGAATAACTCTACTTGAGAGTTACACAACACACTAAAGGAGACGATAATGTAAAACGAAGAAGTCTAATCGAGATTTAAACAATGCACAGAAGGAGTAAGAGTATAACAAACGAAGAACTCTACTTGAGTGTTAAACCACACACATAATGAATGGGTTAAACAACAAATGTAAAATACTACTCGGGAGTTAAACAACACCATAAAGGAGTGGGATGATTACAAACGGAGAAGTCAATCTGAGATTTTAAACAACACACCTGAGGTGTGATATAATAACGAATTAAAAACTCTACTTGAGAGTTAAACAAAACACAAAAGAAATTAAATAAACAACAAACAAACAACTATATTTGAGGGATATAAACAAGAAACTTTGGAGAGGGATGAAAAACAAACGAATAACTCTACTTGAGAGTTAAACAACACACTAAAGGAGTGGGATAATGTCAAACGAAGAAGTCTATTCGAGATTTAAACGATGCACAGAAGGAGTAAGAGTATAACAAACGAAGAACTCTACTTGAGTGTGAAACCACACACATAATGAGTGGGTTAAACAACAAATGTAAAATTCTAGTCTTCAGTTAAACAAAACAATAAAGAAGTGAGATAATTACAAACGGAGAAGTCAATTTGAGATTTAAACAATACACAAGAGGAGTAATAAAATAACGAACGAAGAACTCTACTTGAGAGTTAAACAAACCACAAAAGGAGTTGAATAAACAACAAACCAACAACTCTACTTGAGAGATAAAAACAAGACACTTTGGAGAGGGATGAACAACAAACGAATAACTCTACTTGAGAGTTAAACAACACACTAAAGGAGTGGGATAATGTCAAACGAAGAAGTCTATTCGAGATTTAAACGATGCACTGAAGGAGTAAGAGTATAACAAAGGAAGAACTCTACTTGCATGTTAAACCAGACACACATAATGAGTGGGTTAAACAACAAATGTAAAATTCTAGTCTACAGTTAAACAAAACAATAAAGAAGTGAGGCAATTACAAACGGAGAAGTCAATTTGAGATTTAAACTACACACAAGAGGAGTAATAAAATAACGAACGAAGAACTCTACTTGAGAGTAAAACAAAACACAAAAGGAGTTGAATAAACAACAAACCAACAACTCTACTAGAGAGATAAAAAACAAGACAATTTGGAGAGGGATGAACAACAAACGAATAACTCTATTTGAGAGTTACACAACACACTAAAGGAGTGGATAATGTAAAACGAAGAAGTCTAATCGAGATTTAAACAATGCACAGAAGGAGTAAGAGTATAACAAACGAAGAACTCTCCTTGAGTGTTAAACCACACACATAATGAATGGGTTAAACAACAAATGTGAAATACTACTCGAGAGTTAAACAACACCATGAAGGAGTGGGATGGTTACAAACGGAGAAGTCAATCTGAGATTTAAACAACACACCTGAGGTGTGATAAAATAACGAACGAAAAAATCTACTTGAGAGTTAAACAAAACACAAAAGGAATTGAATAAACAACAAACGAACAACTCTATTTGAGCGATATAAACAAGAAACTTTGGAGAGGGATGAAAAACAAACGAATAACTCTACTTGAGAGTTAAACAACACACTAAAGGAGTGGGTAAATGTCAAACGAAGAAGTCTGTTCGAGATTTAAACGATGCACAGAAGGAGTAAGAGTATAACAAAGGAAGAACTCTACTTGAATATTAAACCAGACACATAATGAGTGGGTTAAACAACAAATGTAAAATTCTAGTCTACAGTTAAACAAAACAATAAAGAAGTGAGACAATTACAAATGGAGAAGTCAATTTGAGATTTAAAAAACACACAAGAGGAGTAATAGAATAACGAACGAAGAACTCTGCTTGAGAGTTAAACAAAACACAAAAGGAGATGAATAAACAACAAAACATCAACTCTACTTGAGAGATAAAAACAAGACAATTTGGAGAGGGATGAACAACAAACGAATAACTCTACTTGAGAGTTACACAACACACTAAAGGAGTGGATAATGTAAAACGAAGAAGTCTAATCGAGATTTAAACAATGCACAGAAGGAGTAAGTGTATAACAAACGATGAACTCTACTTGAGTGTTAAACCACACACATAATGAATGGGTTAAACAACAAATGTAAAATTCTACTCGAGAGTTAAACAACACCGTAAAGGAGTGGTATGATTACAAACGGAGAAGTAAATCTGAGATTTAAGCAACACACCTGAGGTGTGATAAAATAACGAACGAAAAACTCTACTTGAGAGTTAAACAAAACACAAAAGAAATTAAATAAACAACAAACAAACAACTATATTTGAGGGATATAAACAAGAAACTTTGGAGAGGGATGAAAAACAAACGAATAACTCTACTTGAGAGTTAAACAACACACTAAAGGAGTGGGTAAATGTCAAACGAAGAAGTCTGTTCGAGATTTAAACGATGCACAGAAGGAGTAAGAGTATAACAAAGGAAGAACTCTACTTGAATATTAAACCAGACACATAATGAGTGGGTTAAACAACAAATGTAAAATTCTAGTCTACAGTTAAACAAAACAATAAAGAAGTGAGACAATTACAAACGGAGAAGTCAATTTGAGATTTAAACAACACACAAGAGGAGTAATAGAATAACGAACGAAGAACTCTGCTTGAGAGTTAAACAAAACACAAAAGGAGATGAATAAACAACAAAACGTCACCTCTACTTGAGAGATAAAAACAAGACAATTTGGAGAGGGATGAACAACAAACGAATAACTCTACTTGAGAGTTACACAACACACTAAAGGAGTGGATAATGTAAAACGAAGAAGTCTAATCGAGATTTAAACAATGCACAGAAGGAGTAAGTGTATAACAAACGATGAAGTCTACTTGAGTGTTAAACCACACACATAATGAGTGGGTTAAACAACAAATGTAAAATTCTAGTCTACAGTTAAACAAAACAATAAAGAAGTGAGGCAATTACAAACGGAGAAGTCAATTTGAGATTTAAACTACACACAAGAGGAGTAATAAAATAACGAACGAAGAACTCTACTTGAGAGTAAAACAAAACACAAAAGGAGTTGAATAAACAACAAACCAACAACTCTACTAGAGAGATAAAAAACAAGACAATTTGGAGAGGGATGAACAACAAACGAATAACTCTATTTGAGATTTACACAACACACTAAAGGAGTGGATAATGTAAAACGAAGAAGTCTAATCGAGATTTAAACAATGCACAGAAGGAGTAAGAGTATAACAAACGAAGAACTCTCCTTGAGTGTTAAACCACACACATAATGAATGGGTTAAACAACAAATGTGAAATACTACTCGAGAGTTAAACAACACCATGAAGGAGTGGGATGGTTACAAACGAGAAGTCAATCGAGATTTAAACAACACACCTGAGGTGTGATAAAATAACGAACGAAAAAATCTACTTGAGAGTTAAACAAAACACAAAAGGAATTGAATAAACAACAAACGAACAACTCTATTTGAGCGATATAAACAAGAAACTTTGGAGAGGGATGAAAAACAAACGAATAACTCTACTTGAGAGTTAAACAACACACTAAAGGAGTGGGTAAATGTCAAACGAAGAAGTCTGTTCGAGATTTAAACGATGCACAGAAGGAGTAAGAGTATAACAAAGGAAGAACTCTACTTGAATATTAAACCAGACACATAATGAGTGGGTTAAACAACAAATGTAAAATTCTAGTCTACAGTTAAACAAAACAATAAAGAAGTGAGACAATTACAAATGGAGAAGTCAATTTGAGATTTAAAAAACACACAAGAGGAGTAATAGAATAACGAACGAAGAACTCTGCTTGAGAGTTAAACAAAACACAAAAGGAGATGAATAAACAACAAAACATCAACTCTACTTGAGAGATAAAAACAAGACAATTTGGAGAGGGATGAACAACAAACGAATAACTCTACTTGAGAGTTACACAACACACTAAAGGAGTGGATAATGTAAAACGAAGAAGTCTAATCGAGATTTAAACAATGCACAGAAGGAGTAAGTGTATAACAAACGATGAACTCTACTTGAGTGTTAAACCACACACATAATGAATGGGTTAAACAACAAATGTAAAATTCTACTCGAGAGTTAAACAACACCGTAAAGGAGTGGTATGATTACAAACGGAGAAGTAAATCTGAGATTTAAGCAACACACCTGAGGTGTGATAAAATAACGAACGAAAAACTCTACTTGAGAGTTAAACAAAACACAAAAGAAATTAAATAAACAACAAACAAACAACTATATTTGAGGGATATAAACAAGAAACTTTGGAGAGGGATGAAAAACAAACGAATAACTCTACTTGAGAGTTAAACAACACACTAAAGGAGTGGGTAAATGTCAAACGAAGAAGTCTGTTCGAGATTTAAACGATGCACAGAAGGAGTAAGAGTATAACAAAGGAAGAACTCTACTTGAATATTAAACCAGACACATAATGAGTGGGTTAAACAACAAATGTAAAATTCTAGTCTCAGATTAAACAAAACAATAAAGAAGTGAGACAATTACAAACGGAGAAGTCAATTTGAGATTTAAACAACACACAAGAGGAGTAATAGAATAACGAACGAAGAACTCTGCTTGAGAGTTAAACAAAACACAAAAGGAGATGAATAAACAACAAAACGTCACCTCTACTTGAGAGATAAAAACAAGACAATTTGGAGAGGGATGAACAACAAACGAATAACTCTACTTGAGAGTTACACAACACACTAAAGGAGTGGATAATGTAAAACGAAGAAGTCTAATCGAGATTTAAACAATGCACAGAAGGAGTAAGTGTATAACAAACGATGAAGTCTACTTGAGTGTTAAACCACACACATAATGAGTGGGTTAAACAACAAATGTAAAATTCTAGTCTACAGTTAAACAAAACAATAAAGAAGTGAGGCAATTACAAACGGAGAAGTCAATTTGAGATTTAAACTACACACAAGAGGAGTAATAAAATAACGAACGAAGAACTCTACTTGAGAGTAAAACAAAACACAAAAGGAGTTGAATAAACAACAAACCAACAACTCTACTAGAGAGATAAAAAACAAGACAATTTGGAGAGGGATGAACAACAAACGAATAACTCTATTTGAGAGTTACACAACACACTAAAGGAGTGGATAATGTAAAACGAAGAAGTCTAATCGAGATTTAAACAATGCACAGAAGGAGTAAGAGTATAACAAACGAAGAACTCTCCTTGAGTGTTAAACCACACACATAATGAATGGGTTAAACAACAAATGTGAAATACTACTCGAGAGTTAAACAACACCATGAAGGAGTGGGATGGTTACAAACGGAGAAGTCAATCTGAGATTTAAACAACACACCTGAGGTGTGATAAAATAACGAACGAAAAAATCTACTTGAGAGTTAAACAAAACACAAAAGGAATTGAATAAACAACAAACGAACAACTCTATTTGAGCGATATAAACAAGAAACTTTGGAGAGGGATGAAAAACAAACGAATAACTCTACTTGAGAGTTAAACAACACACTAAAGGAGTGGGTAAATGTCAAACGAAGAAGTCTGTTCGAGATTTAAACGATGCACAGAAGGAGTAAGAGTATAACAAAGGAAGAACTCTACTTGAATATTAAACCAGACACATAATGAGTGGGTTAAACAACAAATGTAAAATTCTAGTCTACAGTTAAACAAAACAATAAAGAAGTGAGACAATTACAAATGGAGAAGTCAATTTGAGATTTAAAAAACACACAAGAGGAGTAATAGAATAACGAACGAAGAACTCTGCTTGAGAGTTAAACAAAACACAAAAGGAGATGAATAAACAACAAAACATCAACTCTACTTGAGAGATAAAAACAAGACAATTTGGAGAGGGATGAACAACAAACGAATAACTCTACTTGAGAGTTACACAACACACTAAAGGAGTGGATAATGTAAAACGAAGAAGTCTAATCGAGATTTAAACAATGCACAGAAGGAGTAAGTGTATAACAAACGATGAACTCTACTTGAGTGTTAAACCACACACATAATGAATGGGTTAAACAACAAATGTAAAATTCTACTCGAGAGTTAAACAACACCGTAAAGGAGTGGTATGATTACAAACGGAGAAGTAAATCTGAGATTTAAGCAACACACCTGAGGTGTGATAAAATAACGAACGAAAAACTCTACTTGAGAGTTAAACAAAACACAAAAGAAATTAAATAAACAACAAACAAACAACTATATTTGAGGGATATAAACAAGAAACTTTGGAGAGGGATGAAAAACAAACGAATAACTCTACTTGAGAGTTAAACAACACACTAAAGGAGGTAAATGTCAAACGAAGAAGTCTGCATTGAGATTTAAACGATGCACAGAAGGAGTAAGAGTATAACAAAGGAAGAACTCTACTTGAATATTAAACCAGACACATAATGAGTGGGTTAAACAACAAATGTAAAATTCTAGTCTACAGTTAAACAAAACAATAAAGAAGTGAGACAATTACAAACGGAGAAGTCAATTTGAGATTTAAACAACACACAAGAGGAGTAATAGAATAACGAACGAAGAACTCTGCTTGAGAGTTAAACAAAACACAAAAGGAGATGAATAAACAACAAAACGTCACCTCTACTTGAGAGATAAAAACAAGACAATTTGGAGAGGGATGAACAACAAACGAATAACTCTACTTGAGAGTTACACAACACACTAAAGGAGTGGATAATGTAAAACGAAGAAGTCTAATCGAGATTTAAACAATGCACAGAAGGAGTAAGTGTATAACAAACGATGAACTCTACTTGAGTGTTAAACCACACACATAATGAATGGGTTAAACAGCAAATGTAAAATTCTAGTCTTCAGTTAAACAAAACAATAAAGAAGTGAGATAATTACAAACGGAGAAATCAATTTGAGATTTAAACAATACACAAGAGGAGTAATAAAATAACGAACGAAGAACTCTACTTGAGAGTTAAACAAACCACAAAAGGAGTTGAATAAACAACAAACCAACAACTCTACTTGAGAGATAAAAACAAGAAACTTTGGAGAGGGATGAAAAATGAACGAATAACTCTACTTGAGAGTTAAACAACACACTAAAGGAGTGGGATAATGTCAAACGAAGAAGTCTATTCGAGATTTAAACGATGCACAGAAGGAGTAAGAGTATAACAAAGGAAGAACTCTACTTTAATGTTAAACCAGACATACATAATGAGTGGGTTAAACAACAAATGTAAAATTCTAGTCTACAGTTAAACAAAACAATAAAGAAGTGAGGCAATTACAAACGGAGAAGTCAATTTGAGATTTAAACTACACACAAGAGGAGTAATAAAATAACGAACGAAGAACTCTACTTGAGAGTAAAACAAAACACAAAAGGAGTTGAATAAACAACAAACCAACAACTCTACTAGAGAGATAAAAAACAAGACAATTTGGAGAGGGATGAACAACAAACGAATAACTCTATTTGAGAGTTACACAACACACTAAAGGAGTGGATAATGTAAAACGAAGAAGTCTAATCGAGATTTAAACAATGCACAGAAGGAGTAAGAGTATAACAAACGAAGAACTCTACTTGAGTGTTAAACCACACACATAATGAATGGGTTAAACAACAAATGTAAAATACTACTCGAGAGTTAAACAACACCATGAAGGAGTGGGATGGTTACAAACGGAGAAGTCAATCTGAGATTTAAACAACACACCTGAGGTGTGATAAAATAACGAACGAAAAACTCTACTTGAGAGTTAAACAAAACACAAAAGGAATTGAATAAACAACAAACGAACAACTCTATTTGAGCGATATAAACAAGAAACTTTGGAGAGGGATGAAAAACAAACGAATAACTCTACTTGAGAGTTAAACAACACACTAAAGGAGTGGGTAAATGTCAAACGAAGAAGTCTGTTCGAGATTTAAACGATGCACAGAAGGAGTAAGAGTATAACAAAGGAAGAACTCTACTTGAATATTAAACCAGACACATAATGAGTGGGTTAAACAACAAATGTAAAATTCTAGTCTACAGTTAAACAAAACAATAAAGAAGTGAGACAATTACAAACGGAGAAGTCAATTTGAGATTTAAACAACACACAAGAGGAGTAATAGAATAACGAACGAAGAACTCTGCTTGAGAGTTAAACAAAACACAAAAGGAGATGAATAAACAACAAAACATCAACTCTACTTGAGAGATAAAAACAAGACAATTTGGAGAGGGATGAACAACAAACGAATAACTCTACTTGAGAGTTACACAACACACTAAAGGAGTGGATAATGTAAAACGAAGAAGTCTAATCGAGATTTAAACAATGCACAGAAGGAGTAAGTGTATAACAAACGATGAACTCTACTTGAGTGTTAAACCACACACATAATGAATGGGTTAAACAACAAATGTAAAATTCTACCCGAGAGTTAAACAACACCATAAAGGAGTGCTATGATTACAAATGGAGAAGTCAATCTGAGATTTAAGCAACACACCTGAGGTGTGATAAAATAACGAACGAAAAACTCTGCTTGAGAGTTAAACAAAACACAAAAGAAATTAAATAAACAACAAACAAACAACTCTATTTGAGGGATATAAACAAGAAACTTTGGAGAGGGATGAAAAATGAACGAATAACTCTACTTGAGAGTTAAACAACACACTAAAGGAGTGGGATAATGTCAAACGAAGAAGTCTATTCGAGATTTAAACGATGCACAGAAGGAGTAAGAGTATAACAAAGGAAGAACTCTACTTTAATGTTAAACCAGACATACATAATGAGTGGGTTAAACAACAAATGTAAAATTCTAGTCTACAGTTAAACAAAACAATAAAGAAGTGAGACAATTACAAACGGAGAAGTCAATTTGAGATTTAAACTACACACAAGAGGAGTAATAAAATAACGAACGAAGAACTCTACTTGAGAGTTAAACAAAACACAAAAGGAGTTGAATAAACAACAAACCAACAACTCTACTTGAGAGATAAAAACAAGACAATTTGGAGAGGGATGAACAACAAATGAATAACTCTACTTGAGAGTTACACAACACACTAAAGGAGTGGATAATGTAAAACGAAGAAGTCTAATCGAGATTTAAACAATGCACAGAAGGAGTAAGTGTATAACAAACGATGAACTCTACTTGAGTGTTAAACCACACACATAATGAATGGGTTAAACAACAAATGAAAAATTCTACTCGAGAGTTAAACAACACAATAAAGGAGTGGGATGATTACAAACGGAGAAGTCAATTTGAGATTTAAACAACACACCTCAGGTGTGATAAAATAACGAACGAAAAACTCTACTTGAGAGTTAAACAAAACACAAAAGGAATTGAATAAATGTATTGGCCAAAATTCGCTCTTGTCAACTAGATTAACGGATCGGCCCATCAGGGCTACGTCCCAACCCACAATCCATTAATGTGTCCTCCTTAACTTCATATGTGAGTTGGACTCCAAAGGCCAGTTAGCAAGCCCACCTAGCTGAGTCATCCATGCAGCCAATCAGCCTGCATGCCACCTAACTAGCTCACACCTTGCCAACCTTCCAGCTGGTTGACAAGCTAGCTAGCTCACCTAGCTCGCCCGAACTTGCATGATTGACTCTGTCAGTCAGCACCTGACTAACAAACTAACCAACTCCAGTAGCTTGACTGACTTAGTCCGTTAGTAAGCAACCGACTTACGTCCACTCTCCTAAGTACTTGAGACACGGTCTAATCCTTTCCAACGACCTCCCCGAGATTCGCAGGCAGACTCCAACGATGGGTGGGTTATATAGAGAAGGCTGAGGAGATGTAGAGGGGATCGCATTCTAACTACAACAAACCCTAGTAATCAATCTCTCACGCCTCCATCTCTCTCAAGCTCTCTGATCAACGTCAGCCGTCACCTATCATCATCCACCATCGCTCATCACCATCCATCATCAACCTTCAACCATCCGCCATCATCCATCTCTGTCAGACAACTGCTAGCTACCTCTTTCCCGTAAGGTCAGCTAGCCCACCGTGGTGTTCGTCCGCCACGTAGCCGAATGGACTCAACCAACAGGATAAGTCGACGCTTGCCACCATCTCTCCCTCTATATCTCTTTCATTTGATTACTCCTTCTATTAGTCATCTAACTTGAGCGTCGGAGTCCCTTCGGTCGGCACCACACCGATGTCACCTCGGAATCTTACGTCTCTGTTTGCTATTGTTGCCTTGCAGGTTGTCGGTACCCCCCAATCTCTAACCCTAATTTTAATTGTAGATTTCTGAGCATCTCTAATTTGGCGCCCACCGTGGGGCCCCGACTATCAAACAAGACAACCCAGTAGCAACAACTGCGATACGCTAAGCAATCATCATGACGCACTCAGACGAATACGTTTTGGAATAGGTAGAGGAGGTGGACATCGTCACTCAGATCAAAACCTTGGCGGCCCAGATGCAAGAGAACGCCAAGAAGATCAAGCTCCTTGAGGACGAGAACCGTGCTGTCCGCCAGGAGAACTCGCTCTTGAAGGAAAGGGTTGAGTCTGTTGTCCACCAGGAGGCTCCAACATTGGACGCGGCCTCGTCTCGCCGACTGACTCATGTTGCTGGGGTGGAGAACCCACCATGCAACATGATTGAGGCTTGGCAGCTAACCTTTGAAGAGACGGAAGGGATGATTCCCGTAACTCCAGTCTCTCAAGTGGTGAGCGCTCCGCCAAGGCCATCCCTTGAGATCACTCAGGGTACCACCAGCAGGAGGGTTTTGTTCGAAGGTGCTAACCCAAGGATGAACGATGAATCACCACAACAACGCAACCAAAGCGCAAGTCAGGTAGATCACTTGCTAACCCTCTCTGCAGGTCACGAAAGTAGCAACGAGGAGCTAGCCTCCAAACTGGTGAGCCTGGAAGAGATGATCCAAAGGATCCCAGGAGTGCCAGCACCAATCAAGAAGAGCTTACCCAACAGCTTTGCTGACTCTCCCTTCACCGATGCTATAGCCTTGGTGGAGATGCCAACCAAGTTCACCTTCCCAAGCATGAAGCTCTATGATGGAACGACGGACCCGGACGACCATGTCTCACAGTACAAGTAGAGGATGTTCAACATAGCCATCCCCAGGGATCTCCGCGAGGCATGCATGTGCAAAGGGTTTGGTTCCAGTCTGATCGGACCAGCCCTACAATGGTATACCAACTTACCCAACACTTTCATTTCCTCTTTTGCCCAATTAGTCAACTGCTTTGTGGAACAATTCGCAAGCTTTTAAAACTGTCGGACGACTTGTATATCGTCCGGCAAAGACCTAACGAATCTCTCAGGGAGTACGTTGCAAGATTCAACAAGGAGAAGGTGTCAATCCCCAATTGCAACAAGGACACTGCTGTCAACGCCTTCCGCAAAGGGTTGCCACCCAACTCAGGGTTGTACAAAGAGCTGACCATGTACCCCTGCCGAACAATGGAGGACGTGTTACATGGAAGCCCTGAAGCCCAAGGCAGTAGAGTTATAGCAATTACAGCAACTCAACCCCCCCAATTGACCCAGACCAGCCAAGGATGGAAGAGCTCGATGAAGTTCAGATTCACCCAGACCATCCAAATCACAAAGTTCAGATTGGGGCAAGTTTGAGACCAGAGCTACGAGAGCAACTGATCACATTTCTCAAAGTTCACCACGACTACTTTGCTTGGTCACATGCAGACATGACAGGAGTTGACCCAGAGGTAATCACCCACAGACTTGAAGTTGACCCAGACTAACCACCAGTCAGACAGAAACGGAGGAAGTTCGCTCCAGAGCGGAACAAGGTTATCAATGAAGAAGTCCAAAAGTTGCTTGATATCGGGTCAGTCCGCGAAGTACATTACCTGGACTGGTTAGCCAATGTTGTGGTAGTGAAGAAGAAGAATGGCAAATGGCGAGTGTGCATCGACTTCACCGACCTCAACAAAGCATGCCCGAAGGATTCCTTTCCACTTCCCCACATAGACATGCTAGTGGATGCCACCGCAGGACATGAGCTGTTAAGCTTCATGGACGCATTCTCAGGATATAACCAGATACTGATGCACCCTGAAGATCAAGAGAAGACAGCCTTCGTCACAGAGAGAGGAACCTTCTGTTATAAGGTCATGCCATTCGGACTCAAGAATGCAAGAGCCACTTACCAGCGACTGGTCAACCGTATGTTCGCTAGCATGCAGGGGGACACCATGGAGGTGTACATCGACGACATGCTGGTCAAGTCCTTGGTCGATCAAGACTCGACCACCTCCGCCAAGCCTTCTCAGTCCTCCGCAGGTATAATATGAAGTTGAACCCAGCCAAATGCTCGTTTGGAGTCTCCTCTGGGAAATTCCTTGTGTATTTGGTCATGCAAAGAGGTATTGAGGCTAACCCTGATCAAATTCGTTCAATTTATAACATTTCCTCCCCCAAGTGCGTTAAAGATGTGCAGAAATTGACTGGGAGGCTAGCAGTCCTCAGCAGGTTCATACCCAAGTCTTCCGAGAGGTGTCGACCATTTTTTGACACCCTACGGAAGGCCAAAGACTTCCAATGGACAGACGAGTGTGAGGACGCCCTACAAAAAATCAAGCGTTACCTTACCACACCTCCAGTGTTATCAAAGCCCAAGGCCGGAGAGACTCTGTTTGTTTACCTCGCAGTCTCCGACTCAGCACTAAGCGGCGTCCTAGTCAGGGAAGAGGATGGAAACCAACTCCCAGTCTACTACGTGAGCAAGTCCTTACTAGATGCAGAAACTCGGTACATCCAGCTGGAGAAGCTAGCCCTTACACTAGTCACCTCAGCAAGGAAGCTACGCCCTTACTTCCAATGTCATCCAATCGTAGTCCTCACCAGCTTTCCACTACGCAACATCCTGCACAAGCCCGAAGTCTCTGGTAGGCTCTCCAAATGGGCGGTCGAGCTCAGCGAGTACGACGTCTCCTTCCAACCCCGCACAGCCATCAAATCTCAAGCACTTGCAGACTTCATAGCAGACTTCACCCCAACTGAATTAGGTCAAGCGGAAAAGGAGTTATTTTGCTTACAGGAGAAGGACAACTTGCAGTGGAAGCTCTCAGTCGATGGCTCCAGCAATACCAAAGGAAGTGGGCTCGGCATAGTCCTTACCTCGCCAGACGGTGACACAATCCAAAGAGCCATTCGATGTGGATTCAAAGCAACCAACAACGAGTCCGAGTATGAGGCACTTATAGCTGGCCTCAACTTAGCTCGGGACATGGGCATAAAAATCATTCAGGTACAATCGGACTCACAGTTAGTAGTTAACCAATTGCAGGGCTCTTACCAAACCAGAGACACCAAGATGGCTGCCTATCTCCAGCTAGTCAAGGAGTTGCAGTCCTCCTTCGAGGAGTTCTCTATTTCTCAGGTACCAAGGATGGACAACAACCACACAGACGCCCTTGCCAACTTGGGAGCGACCATCCAAACCACAGCACCAATGACTATTCCTGTAGTGTATGTACAATGGCCTGCAACATGGAAGTGTGAGCCCGCCAACCAGACAGTGGCTGATATAACAACTGAGTCAAATTGGACGACTCCATTAATATTGTATTTGTCCAATGGAGAACTTCCAGAAGTCAAAAGCGAGGCAAGGAGGGTAAAGGCAAAGGCAGCCCGCTTCACGCTCCTCGACGGACAGCTCTATAGGAGATCCTATTCAGGACCCCTACTCAAGTGCGTAACTAATAATGAAGCCAGACATGTTCTGACTGAATTGCATGCAAGGGAATGTGGCAACCATTCTGGAGCTCGAAGCCTTGCACACCGAGCGCTCACAGCAGGGTACTATTGGCCAACTATGAGGCCTGACGCCATAGACTTTGTGAGAAGATGTGACTCATGCCAAAGGCACTCACAAATCATCCACCTTCCACCAGAAAAGCTGCATCCATCCGTCACCCCCTGGCCTTTTATGAAATGGGGGATGGACATAGTAGGAAAATTACCCACTGCACCAGGCCAACGAGTGTACATGCTCGCAGTAACCGATTACTTCACCAAGTGGGTGGAAGCAGAAGCCTTCAAGCAAGTCCGTGACACAGAGGTAAAAAATTTCATTTGGAAACATGTGATCTGCAGGTACGGAGTCCCCTACGAAATCGTGACAGACGATGGCTCCCAGTTCATAAGCTATGAGTTTCAAGATTTCTGCAAAGAATGGGGAATCAAGCTTACATTTTCCACTCCACGCTATCCCCAAGCGAATGGACAAGCGGAGTCGACCAACAAAACTATCATGAACAGTCTCAAAAAACGGCTGAAACAAGCCAAAAGGAGCATGGGCGGATGAACTTCCAGGCGTCCTATGGTCGTACCGAACCACACCAAGGACTCCAACTGGAGAAACACCATTCAGCATGACATATGGAACTGAAGCAGTCATACCCATAGAAGTGGGATTACCCACAGCAAGATACAAAATGGCTAGCGAGCAGACCAACGACACAGAATTGGCACACGAGCTCGACTTGGTCAATGAGCTCAGAGAAAGAGCCATGATCCGGAGCGCCGCCTACCAACAGAAAGCTGCACAACACTTCAACAAGAACACTCGCATACGAACCTTCCAGCAAGACGATTGGATTTTACGCAAGGTATTCCAAAACACAAAGGAGAGAGGAGCTGGAAAGCTTGGACCAAATTGGGAAGGTCCTTACAAAATCACAAAGGTAGTAGGCAACGGAGCCTACAAGCTAGAAACCAAGGAAGGACGACAGATAGCCAACAGCTGGAACACCATCCACCTAAAGAGGTACTTTTTTTGATAGAATTGTTCTTTCGAGGTTGATACTTTGTTGAAAACACCCCGAACTAACCAGGGGCAAGTCGGTTATATAACCCGACTGGCAGTTCGGGTAAACGCCCCACCCCACCCCCCATAAACGTCTTGCAGGAGCATGAGACATACAACTAGTCTCCAGTCCTTGATGCTCACAAGTCACACAACAACATGGGCATACATATCCTCGGTGAAGGTACAACAACTTATACCCATGAGATTGATTTCTCGCTACAATCAGCAGACCTGACAAGGGGCTAGCTGGTCACCTAACCCAGCTATGCAGGTCGGTCAACCGCCCCACCCCCCCCCCCAAACCTTTCCAAAAGGATCGATTCCACTCATGTTGCAGGCTGACACATCATGAGCACGATTGAAGTAATGCCCATGCGGCACATCTCACTTCCAGGTGATCATCCAAAACATTATGCCCAACAAAACCAACCATCCACCATGATGAGAACAAAAACACATAGGGATGAACAACAAACGAATAACTCTACTTGAGAGATAAACGATACACTAAAGGAGTGGGATAATTACAAACGGAGAAGTCAATCTGAGATTTAAACAACACACCTGAGGGGTGATAAAATAATGAACGAAAATCTCTACTTGAGAGTTAAACAAAATACAAAAGGAATTGAATAAACAACAAAACGAACAATTCTATTTGAGCGATATAAACAACACACTTTGGAGAGGGATGAACAACAAACGAATAACTCTACTTGAAAGTTAAACAACACACTAAAGGAGAGTGGGATAATGTCAAACGAAGAAGTCTATTAGAGATTTAAACAATGAACAGAAGGAGTAAGGGTATAACAAACGAAGAACTCTACTTGAGTGTTAACCACACACGTAATGAGTGGGTTAATCAACAAATGTAAAATTCTACTCGAGAGTTAAACAACACAATAAAGGAGTGGGATAATTACAAACGGAGAGTCAATAAATCTCGAATAGACTTCTTCATTCGACATTATCCCACTCCTTTAGTGTGTTGTTTAACTTTCAAGTAGAGTTATTCGTTTGTTGTTCATCCCTCTCCAAAGTGTCTTGTTTATATCGCTCAAATAGAATTGTTCGTTTGTTGTTTATCCAATTCCTTTTGTGTTTTGTTTAACTCTAAAGTAGAGTTCTTCGTTCATTATTTTATTACTCCTCTTGTGTGTTGTTTAAATCACAAATTGACTTCACCGTTTGTAATTATCTCACTTCTTTATTGTTTTGTTTAACTCTAGACTAGAATTTTACATTTGTTGTTTAACCCACTCATTATGTGTGTGGTTTAACACTCAAGTAGAGTTCTTCGTTTGTTATACTCTTACTCCTTCTGTGCATTGTTTAAATCTCGAATAGACTTCTTCATTCGACATTATCCCACTCCTTTAGTGTGTTGTTTAAGTCTCAAGTAGAGTTATTCGTTTGTTGCTCATCCTTCTCCAAAGTGTGTTGTTTTTATCTCTCAAGTAGAGTTTTTGGTTTGTTGTTTATTCAACTCCTTTTGTGTTTTGTTTAACTCTCAAGTAGAGTTCTTCGTTCGTTATTTTATTACTCCTCTTGTGTGTTGTTTAAATCTCAAATTGACTTCACCGTTTGCAATTATCTCACTTCTTTATTGTTTTGTTTAACTCTAGACTAGAATTTAACATTTGTTGTTTAACCCACTCATTATGTGTGTGGTTTAACACTCAAGTAGAGTTCTTCGTTTGTTATACTCTTACTCCTTCTGTGCATTGTTTAAATCTCGATTAGACTTCTTCGATTTACATTATCCACTCCTTTAGTGTGCTGTGTAACTCTCAAATAGAGTTATTCGTTTGTTGTTCATCCCTCTCCAAAGTTTGTTGTTTTTATCTCTCAAGTAGAGTTGTTGGTTTATTGATTATTCAACTCCTTTTGTGTTTTGTTTAACTCTCAAGTAGAGTTCTTCATTCGTTATTTTATTACTCCTCTTGTGTGTTGTTTAAATCTCAAATTGACTTCACCGTTTGTAATTATCTCACTTCTTTATTGTTTTGTTTAACTCTAGACTAGAATTTTACATTTGTTGTTTAACCCACTCATTATGTGTGTGGTTTAACACTCAAGTAGAGTTCTTCGTTTGTTATACTCTTACTCCTTCAGACATTGTTTAAATCTTAATAGACTTCTTCATTCGACATTATCCCACTCCTTTAGTGTGTTGTTTAAGTCTCAAGTAGAGATATTCGTTTGTTGTTCATCCTTCTCCAAAGTGTGTTGTTTTTATCTCTCAAGTAGAGTTTTTGGTTTGTTGTTTATTCAACTCCTTTTGTGTTTTGTTTAACTCTCAAGTAGAGTTCTTCGTTCGTTATTTTATTACTCCTCTTGTGTGTTGTTTAAATCTCAAATTGACTTCACCATTTGCAATTATCTCACTTCTTTATTGTTTTGTTTAACTCTAGACTAGAATTTAACATTTGTTGTTTAACCCACTCATTATGTGTGTGGTTTAACACTCAAGTAGAGTTCTTCGTTTGTTATACTCTTACTCCTTCTGTGCATTGTTTAAATCTCGATTAGACTTCTTCGTTTTACATTATCCACTCCTTTAGTGTGTTGTGTAACTCTCAAATAGAGTTATTCGTTTGTTGTTCATCCCTCTCCAAAGTTTGTTGATTTTATCTCTCAAGTAGAGTTGTTGGTTTATTGATTATTCAACTCCTTTTGTGTTTTGTTTAACTCTCAAGTAGAGTTCTTCATTCGTTATTTTATTACTCCTCTTGTGTGTTGTTTAAATCTCAAATTGACTTCACCGTTTGTAATTATCTCACTTCTTTATTGTTTTGTTTAACTCTAGACTAGAATTTTACATTTGTTGTTTAACCCACTCATTATGTGTGTGGTTTAACACTCAAGTAGAGTTCTTCGTTTGTTATACTCTTACTCCTTCTGTGCATTGTTTAAATCACGAATAGACTTCTTCATTCGACATTATCCCACTCCTTTAGTGTGTTGTTTAAGTCTCAAGTAGAGTTATTCGTTTGTTGTTCATCCTTCTCCAAAGTGTGTTGTTTTTATCTCTCAAGTAGAGTTTTTGGTTTGTTGTTTATTCAACTCCTTTTGTGTTTTGTTTAACTCTCAAGTAGAGTTCTTCGTTCGTTATTTTATTACTCCTCTTGTGTGTTGTTTAAATCTCAAATTGACTTCACCGTTTGCAATTATCTCACTTCTTTATTGTTTTGTTTAACTCTAGACTAGAATTTAACATTTGTTGTTTAACCCACTCATTATGTGTGTGGTTTAACACTCAAGTAGAGTTCTTCGTTTGTTATACTCTTACCTTCTCAGCATTGTTTAAATCTCGATTAGACTTCTTCTTCGATTTACATTATCCACTCCTTTAGTGTGTGTAACTCTCAAGTAGAGTTATTCGTTTGTTGTTCATCCCTCTCCAAAGTTTGTTGTTTTTATCTCTCAAGTAGAGTTGTTGGTTTATTGATTATTCAACTCCTTTTGTGTTTTGTTTAACTCTCAAGTAGAGTTCTTCATTCGTTATTTTATTACTCCTCTTGTGTGTTGTTTAAATCTCAAATTGACTTCACCGTTTGTAATTATCTCACTTCTTTATTGTTTTGTTTAACTCTAGACTAGAATTTTACATTTGTTGTTTAACCCACTCATTATGTGTGTGGTTTAACACTCAAGTAGAGTTCTTCGTTTGTTATACTCTTACTCCTTCTGTGCATTGTTTAAATCTCGAATAGACTTCTTCATTCGACATTATCCCACTCCTTTAGTGTGTTGTTTAAGTCTCAAATAGAGTTATTCGTTTGTTGTTCATCGTTCTCCAAAGTGTGTTGTTTTTATCTCTCAAGTAGAGTTTTTGGTTTGTTGTTTATTCAACTCCTTTTGTGTTTTGTTTAACTCTCAAGTAGAGTTCTTCGTTCGTTATTTTATTACTCCTCTTGTGTGTTGTTTAAATCTCAAATTGACTTCACCGTTTGCAATTATCTCACTTCTTTATTGTTTTGTTTAACTCTAGACTAGAATTTAACATTTGTTGTTTAACCCACTCATTATGTGTGTGGTTTAACACTCAAGTAGAGTTCTTCGTTTGTTATACTCTTACTCCTTCTGTGCATTGTTTAAATCTCGATCAGACTTCTTCGTTTTACATTATCCACTCCTTTAGTGTGTTGTGTAACTCTCAAATAGAGTTATTCGTTTGTTGTTCATCCCTTTCCAAAGTGTGTTGTTTTTATCTCTCAAGTAGAGTTGTTGGTTTATTGATTATTCAACTCCTTTTGTGTTTTGTTTAACTCTCAAGTAGAGTTCTTCATTCGTTATTTTATTACTCCTCTTGTGTGTTGTTTAAATCTCAAATTGACTTCACCGTTTGTAATTATCTCACTTCTTTATTGTTTTGTTTAACTCTAGACTAGAATTTTACATTTGTTGTTTAACCCACTCATTATGTGTGTGGTTTAACACTCAAGTAGAGTTCTTCGTTTGTTATACTCTTACTCTTTCTGTGCATTGTTTAAATCTCGAATAGACTTCTTCATTCGACATTATCCCACTCCTTTAGTGTGTTGTTTAAGTCTCAAGTAGAGTTATTCGTTTGTTGTTCATCCTTCTCCAAAGTGTGTTGTTTTTATCTCTCAAGTAGAGTTTTTGGTTTGTTGTTTATTCAACTCCTTTTGTGTTTTGTTTAACTCTCAAGTAGAGTTCTTCGTTCGTTATTTTATTACTCCTCTTGTGTGTTGTTTAAATCTCAAATTGACTTCACCATTTGCAATTATCTCACTTCTTTATTGTTTTGTTTAACTCTAGACTAGAATTTAACATTTGTTGTTTAACCCACTCATTATGTGTGTGGTTTAACACTCAAGTAGAGTTCTTCGTTTGTTATACTCTTACTCCTTCTGTGCATTGTTTAAATCTCGATTAGACTTCTTCGTTTTACATTATCCACTCCTTTAGTGTGTTGTGTAACTCTCAAATAGAGTTATTCGTTTGTTGTTCATCCCTCTCCAAAGTTTGTTGTTTTTATCTCTCAAGTAGAGTTGTTGGTTTATTGATTATTCAACTCCTTTTGTGTTTTGTTTAACTCTCAAGTAGAGTTCTTCATTCGTTATTTTATTACTCCTCTTGTGTGTTGTTTAAATCTCAAATTGACTTCACCGTTTGTAATTATCTCACTTCTTTATTGTTTTGTTTAACTCTAGACTAGAATTTTACATTTGTTGTTTAACCCACTCATTATGTGTGTGGTTTAACACTCAAGTAGAGTTCTTCGTTTGTTATACTCTTACTCCTTCTGTACATTGTTTAAATCTCGAATAGACTTCTTCATTCGACATTATCCCACTCCTTTAGTGTGTTGTTTAAGTCTCAAGTAGAGATATTCGTTTGTTGTTCATCCTTCTCCAAAGTGTGTTGTTTTT
Source organism: Plantago major (assembly GCA_026545765.1). Classification (NCBI taxonomy): domain Eukaryota; kingdom Viridiplantae; phylum Streptophyta; class Magnoliopsida; order Lamiales; family Plantaginaceae; genus Plantago; species Plantago major. Next base: position 66,784,484 of record CM048839.1, read on the forward strand.
ATCTCTCAAGTAGAGTTTTTGGTTTGTTGTTTATTCAACTCTTTTTGTGTTTTGTTTAACTCTCAAGTAGAGTTCTTCGTTCGTTATTTTATTACTCCTCTTGTGTGTTGTTTAAATCTCAAATTGACTTCACCATTTGCAATTATCTCACTTGTTTATTGTTTTGTTTAACTCTAGACTAGAATTTAACATTTGTTGTTTAACCCACTCATTATGTGTGTGGTTTAACACTCAAGTAGAGTTCTTCGTTTGTTATACTCTTACTCCTTCTGTGCATTGTTTAAATCTCGATTAGACTTCTTCGTTTTACATTATCCACTCCTTTAGTGTGTTGTGTAACTCTCAAATAGAGTTATTCGTTTGTTGTTCATCCCTCTCCAAAGTTTGTTGTTTTTATCTCTCAAGTAGAGTTGTTGGTTTATTGATTATTCAACTCCTTTTGTGTTTTGTTTAACTCTCAAGTAGAGTTCTTCATTCGTTATTTTATTACTCCTCTTGTGTGTTGTTTAAATCTCAAATTGACTTCACCGTTTGTAATTATCTCACTTCTTTATTGTTTTGTTTAACTCTAGACTAGAATTTTACATTTGTTGTTTAACCCACTCATTATGTGTGTGGTTTAACACTCAAGTAGAGTTCTTCGTTTGTTATACTCTTACTCCTTCTGTGCATTGTTTAAATCTCGATTAGACTTCTTCGATTTACATTATCCACTCCTTTAGTGTGCTGTGTAACTCTCAAATAGAGTTATTCGTTTGTTGTTCATCCCTCTCCAAAGTTTGTTGTTTTTATCTCTCAAGTAGAGTTGTTGGTTTATTGATTATTCAACTCCTTTTGTGTTTTGTTTAACTCTCAAGTAGAGTTCTTCATTCGTTATTTTATTACTCCTCTTGTGTGTTGTTTAAATCTCAAATTGACTTCACCGTTTGTAATTATCTCACTTCTTTATTGTTTTGTTTAACTCTAGACTAGAATTTTACATTTGTTGTTTAACCCACTCATTATGTGTGTGGTTTAACACTCAAGTAGAGTTCTTCGTTTGTTATACTCTTACTCCTTCTGTACATTGTTTAAATCTCGGATAGACTTCTTCATTCGACATTATCCCACTCCTTTAGTGTGTTGTTTAAGTCTCAAGTAGAGATATTCGTTTGTTGTTCATCCTTCTCCAAAGTGTGTTGTTTTTATCTCTCAAGTAGAGTTTTTGGTTTGTTGTTTATTCAACTCCTTTTGTGTTTTGTTTAACTCTCAAGTAGAGTTCTTCGTTCGTTATTTTATTACTCCTCTTGTGTGTTGTTTAAATCTCAAATTGACTTCACCATTTGCAATTATCTCACTTGTTTATTGTTTTGTTTAACTCTAGACTAGAATTTAACATTTGTTGTTTAACCCACTCATTATGTGTGTGGTTTAACACTCAAGTAGAGTTCTTCGTTTGTTATACTCTTACTCCTTCTGTGCATTGTTTAAATCTCGATTAGACTTCTTCGTTTTACATTATCCACTCCTTTAGTGTGTTGTGTAACTCTCAAATAGAGTTATTCGTTTGTTGTTCATCCCTCTCCAAAGTTTGTTGTTTTTATCTCTCAAGTAGAGTTGTTGGTTTATTGATTATTCAACTCCTTTTGTGTTTTGTTTAACTCTCAAGTAGAGTTCTTCATTCGTTATTTTATTACTCCTCTTGTGTGTTGTTTAAATCTCAAATTGACTTCACCGTTTGTAATTATCTCATTTCTTTATTGTTTTGTTTAACTCTAGACTAGAATTTTACATTTGTTGTTTAACCCACTCATTATGTGTGTGGTTTAACACTCAAGTAGAGTTCTTCGTTTGTTATACTCTTACTCCTTCTGTGCATTGTTTAAATCTCGAATAGACTTCTTCATTCGACATTATCCCACTCCTTTAGTGTGTTGTTTAACTCTCAAGTAGAGTTATTCGTTTGTTGTTCATCCCTCTCCAAAGTGTCTTGTTTATATCGCTCAAATACAGTTGTTCGTTTTTGTTTATTCAATTCCTTTTGTGTTTTGTTTAACTGTAAAGTAGAGTTCTTCGTTCATTTTTTTATTACTCCTCTTGTGTGTTGTTTAAATCTCAAATTGACTTCACCGTTTGTAATTATCTCACTTCTTTATTGTTTTGTTTAACTCTAGACTAGAATTTTACATTTGTTGTTTAACCCACTCATTATGTGTGTGGTTTAACACTCAAGTAGAGTTCTTCGTTTGTTATACTCTTACTCCTTCTGTACATTGTTTAAATCTCGAATAGACTTCTTCATTCGACATTATCCCACTCCTTTAGTGTGTTGTTTAAGTCTCAAGTAGAGATATTCATTTGTTGTTCATCCTTCTCCAAAGTGTGTTGTTTTTATCTCTCAAGTAGAGTTTTTGGTTTGTTGTTTATTCAACTCCTTTGGTGTTTTGTTTCAATCTCAAGTAGAGTTCTTCGTTCGTTATTTTATTACTCCTCTTGTGTGTTGTTTAAATCTCAAATTGACTTCACCATTTGCAATTATCTCACTTGTTTATTGTTTTGTTTAACTCTAGACTAGAATTTAGCATTTGTTGTTTAACCCACTCATTATGTGTGTGGTTTAACACTCAAGTAGAGTTCTTCGTTTGTTATACTCTTACTCCTTCTGTGCATTGTTTAAATCTCGATTAGACTTCTTCGTTTTACATTATCCACTCCTTTAGTGTGTTGTGTAACTCTCAAATAGAGTTATTCGTTTGTTGTTCATCCCTCTCCAAAGTTTGTTGTTTTTATCTCTCAAGTAGAGTTGTTGGTTTATTGACTATTCAACTCCTTTTGTGTTTTGTTTAACTCTCAAGTAGAGTTCTTCATTCGTTATTTTATTACTCCTCTTGTGTGTTGTTTAAATCTCAAATTGACTTCACCGTTTGTAATTATCTCACTTCTTTATTGTTTTGTTTAACTCTAGACTAGAATTTTACATTTGTTGTTTAACCCACTCATTATGTGTGTGGTTTAACACTCAAGTAGAGTTCTTCGTTTGTTATACTCTTACTCCTTCTGTGCATTGTTTAAATCTCGAATAGACTTCTTCATTCGACATTATCCCACTCCTTTAGTGTGTTGTTTAACTCTCAAGTAGAGTTATTCGTTTTGTTGTTCATCCCTCTCCAAAGTGTCTTGTTTATATCGCTCAAATACAGTTGTTCGTTTTTGTTTATTCAATTCCTTTTGTGTTTTGTTTAACTGTAAAGTAGAGTTCTTCGTTCGTTTTGTTATTACTCCTCTTGTGTGTTGTTTAAATCTCAAATTGACTTCACCGTTTGTAATTATCTCACTTCTTTATTATTTTGTTTAACTCTAGACTAGAATTTTACATTTGTTGTTTAACCCACACATTATGTGTGTGGTTTAACACTCAAGTAGAGTTCTTCGTTTGTTATACTCTTACTCCTTCTGTGCATTGTTTAAATCTCGAATAGACTTCTTCATTCGACATTATCCCACTCCTTTAGTTTGTTGTTTAACACTCAAATAGAGTTATTCGTTTGTTGTTCATCCCTCTCCAATGTTTGTTGTTTTTATCTCTCAGGTAGAGTTGTTGGTTTATTGATTATTCAACTCCTTTTGTGTTTTGTTTAACTCTCAAGTAGAGTTCTTCATTCGTTATTTTATTACTCCTCTTGTGTGTTGCTTAAATCTCAAACTGACTTCACCGTTTGTAATTATCTCACTTCTTTATTGTTTTGTTTAACTCTAGACTAGAATTTTACATTTGTTGTTTAACCCACTCATTATGTGTGTGGTTTAACACTCAAGTAGAGTTCTTCGTTTGTTATACTCTTACTCCTTCTGTGCATTGTTTAAATCTCGAATAGACTTCTTCATTCGACATTATCCCACTCCTTTAGTGTGTTGTTTAACTCTCAAGTAGAGTTATTCGTTTGTTGTTCATCCCTCTCCAAAGTGTCTTGTTTATATCGCTCAAATAGAGTTGTTCGTTTGTTGTTTATTCAATTCCTTCTGTGTGTTGTTTAACTGTAAAGTAGAGTTCTTCGTTCGTTTTTTTATTACTCCTCTTGTGTGTTGTTTAAATCTCAAATTGACTTCACCGTTTGTAATTATCTCACTTCTTTATTGTTATGTTTAACTCTAGACTAGAATTTTACATTTGTTGTTTAACCCACTCATTATGTGTGTGGTTTAACACTCAAGTAGAGTTCTTCGTTTGTTATACTCTTACTCCTTCTGTGCATTGTTTAAATCTCGATTAGACTTCTTCGTTTTACATTATCCACTCCTTTAGTGTGTTGTGTAACTCTCAAATAGAGTTATTCGTTTGTTGTTCATCCCTCTCCAAAGTTTGTTGTTTTTATCTCTCAAGTAGAGTTGTTGGTTTATTGATTATTCAACTCCTTTTGAGTTTTGTTTAACTCTCAAGTAGAGTTCTTCATTCGTTATTTTATTACTCCTCTTGTGTGTTGTTTAAATCTCAAATTGACTTCACCGTTTGTAATTATCTCACTTCTTTATTGTTTTGTTTAACTCTAGACTAGAATTTTACATTTGTTGTTTAACCCACTCATTATGTGTGTGGTTTAACACTCAAGTAGAGTTCTTCGTTTGTTATACTCTTACTCCTTCTGTACATTGTTTAAATCTCGAATAGACTTCTTCATTCGACATTATCCCACTCCTTTAGTTTGTTGTTTAACTCTCAAATAGAGTTATTCGTTTGTTGTTCATCCCTCTCCAAAGTTTGTTGTTTTTATCTCTCAAGTAGAGTTGTTGGTTTATTGATTATTCAACTCCTTTTGTGTTTTGTTTAACTCTCAAGTAGAGTTCTTCATTCGTTATTTTATTACTCCTCTTGTGTGTTGTTTAAATCTCAAATTGACTTCACCGTTTGTAATTATCTCACTTCTTTATTGTTTTGTTTAACTCTAGACTAGAATTTTACATTTGTTGTTTAACCCACTCATTATGTGTGTGGTTTAACACTCAAGTAGAGTTCTTCGTTTGTTATACTCTTACTCCTTCTGTGCATTGTTTAAATCTCGAATAGACTTCTTCATTCGACATTATCCCACTCCTTTAGTGTGTTGTTTAACTCTCAAGTAGAGTTATTCGTTTTGTTGTTCATCCCTCTCCAAAGTGTCTTGTTTATATCGCTCAAATAGAGTTGTTCGTTTGTTGTTTATTCAATTCCTTTTGTGTTTTGTTTAACTGTAAAGTAGAGTTCTTCGTTCGTTTTTTTATTACTCCTCTTGTGTGTTGTTTAAATCTCAAACTGACTTCACCGTTTGTAATTATCTCACTTCTTTATTGTTTTGTTTAACTCTAGACTAGAATTTAACATTTGTTGTTTAACCCACTCATTATGTGTGTGGTTTAACACTCAAGTAGAGTTCTTCGTTTGTTATACTCTTACTCCTTCTGTGCATTGTTTAAATCTCGATTAGACTTCTTCGTTTTACATTATCCACTCCTTTAGTGTGTTGTGTAACTCTCAAATAGAGTTATTCGTTTGTTGTTCATCCCTCTCCAAAGTTTGTTGTTTTTATCTCTCAAGTAGAGTTGTTGGTTTATTGATTATTCAACTCCTTTTGTGTTTTGTTTAACTCTCAAGTAGAGTTCTTCATTCGTTATTTTATTACTCCTCTTGTGTGTTGTTTAAATCTCAATTTGACTTCACCGTTTGTAATTATCTCACTTCTTTATTGTTTTGTTTAACTCTAGACTAGAATTTTACATTTGTTGTTTAACCCACTCATTATGTGTGGTTTAACACTCAAGTAGAGTTCTTCGTTTTGTTATACTCTTACTCCTTCTGTGCATTGTTTAAATCTCGAATAGACTTCTTCATTCGACATTATCCCACTCCTTTAGTGTGTTGTTTAACTCTCAAGTAGAGTTATTCGTTTTGTTGTTCATCCCTCTCCAAAGTGTCTTGTTTATATCGCTCAAATAGAGTTGTTCGTTTGTTGTTTATTCAATTCCTTTTGTGTTTTGTTTAACTGTAAAGTAGAGTTCTTCGTTCGTTTTTTTAATACTCCTCTTGTGTGTTGTTTAAATCTCAAACTGACTTCACCGTTTGTAATTATCTCACTTCTTTATTGTTTTGTTTAACTCTAGACTAGAATTTAACATTTGTTGTTTAACCCACTCATTATGTGTGTGGTTTAACACTCAAGTAGAGTTCTTCGTTTGTTATACTCTTACTCCTTCTGTGCATTGTTTAAATCTCGATTAGACTTCTTCGTTTTACATTATCCACTCCTTTAGTGTGTTGTGTAACTCTCAAATAGAGTTATTCGTTTGTTGTTCATCCCTCTCCAAAGTTTGTTGTTTTTATCTCTCAAGTAGAGTTGTTGGTTTATTGATTATTCAACTCCTTTTGTGTTTTGTTTAACTCTCAAGTAGAGTTCTTCATTCGTTATTTTATTACTCCTCTTGTGTGTTGTTTAAATCTCAATTTGACTTCACCGTTTGTAATTATCTCACTTCTTTATTGTTTTGTTTAACTCTAGACTAGAATTTTACATTTGTTGTTTAACCCACTCATTATGTGTGGTTTAACACTCAAGTAGAGTTCTTCGTTTTGTTATACTCTTACTCCTTCTGTGCATTGTTTAAATCTCGAATAGACTTCTTCATTCGACATTATCCCACTCCTTTAGTGTGTTGTTTAACTCTCAAGTAGAGTTATTCGTTTTGTTGTTCATCCCTCTCCAAAGTGTCTTGTTTATATCGCTCAAATAGAGTTGTTCGTTTGTTGTTTATTCAATTCCTTTTGTGTTTTGTTTAACTGTAAAGTAGAGTTCTTCGTTCGTTTTTTTAATACTCCTCTTGTGTGTTGTTTAAATCTCAAACTGACTTCACCGTTTGTAATTATCTCACTTCTTTATTGTTTTGTTTAACTCTAGACTAGAATTTAACATTTGTTGTTTAACCCACTCATTATGTGTGTGGTTTAACACTCAAGTAGAGTTCTTCGTTTGTTATACTCTTACTCCTTCTGTGCATTGTTTAAATCTCGATTAGACTTCTTCGTTTTACATTATCCACTCCTTTAGTGTGTTGTGTAACTCTCAAATAGAGTTATTCGTTTGTTGTTCATCCCTCTCCAAAGTTTGTTGTTTTTATCTCTCAAGTAGAGTTGTTGGTTTATTGATTATTCAACTCCTTTTGTGTTTTGTTTAACTCTCAAGTAGAGTTCTTCATTCGTTATTTTATTACTCCTCTTGTGTGTTGTTTAAATCTCAATTTGACTTCACCGTTTGTAATTATCTCACTTCTTTATTGTTTTGTTTAACTCTAGACTAGAATTTTACATTTGTTGTTTAACCCACTCATTATGTGTGGTTTAACACTCAAGTAGAGTTCTTCGTTTTGTTATACTCTTACTCCTTCTGTGCATTGTTTAAATCTCGAATAGACTTCTTCATTCGACATTATCCCACACCTTTAGTTTGTTGTTTAACTCTCAAATAGAGTTATTCGTTTGTTGTTCATCCCTCTCCAAAGTTTGTTGTTTTTATCTCACAGGTAGAGTTGTTGGTTTATGGATTATTCAACTCCTTTTGTGTTTTGTTTAACTCTCAAGTAGAGTTCTTCATTCGTTATTTTATTACTCCTCTTGTGTGTTGCTTAAATCTCAAACTGACTTCACCGTTTGTAATTATCTCACTTCTTTATTGTTTTGTTTAACTCTAGACTAGAATTTTACATTTGTTGTTTAACCCACTCATTATGTGTGTGGTTTAACACTCAAGTAGAGTTCTTCGTTTCTTATACTCTTACTCCTTCAAGTATAGCCCTACCTTTTATAAACCCACTTTGATTTTTGGAAATTAAAGAAGGTAAAATATAAGCAAGCCTATCATTTAATAATTTTGAAATTATTTTTTGCACATTAGAACACAGGCTTATAGGTCTGTAATCTCCCCACTCAAAGGGATCAGGCTTTTTTGGGATCAAAACTATAGCAGTGTGTACAAAACCCAAGGGAATTGGATTGCCAGCAAAAAAGTCTAAAACACATTCAAGCAGATCATTCTTTATAGTAGTCCAACAAGTTTGAAAAAACTTTCCAGTAAAGCCATCAAGCCCAGGTGCAGAGTCAGCTTTTAAGCCTCTAACAACTTCCTCTAATTCACTCAGAGTGGGGGGTTTGCAAAGCTCATCATTTTGGTTATCAGTAAGGGCAGTGGCAGGCAGAGACATATCTGGGGGAAGAATAGGGGATAGGGACCGACCAAAATGTGCAAGTGAGCAATGAGACTCTTGGATCTCTTTAGCATTAGTGACAACAATACCATGAGAGGAGATAGAGTGAATGCCCATTCTAGCTTGTTTTCTTTTGACCATATTATGAAAGAGAGCAGTGTTCCTTTCACCCTGTGTACACCAAGAGGCAGAAGCTTTTTGTTTCCAATAAGCTTCTTCCTGATCTAGTGCTTTGTTGAAAAGAGCTTGTTTAAGTTTTAAAGAATCCTTGTTACTACCAGAAGGGTCTAGGGCTACTTGCATTTCTGCCTTGGCAACCTCATCCCCAAGAGACTTGACTTTGTTCAAAACATTTCCAAAGACAGTTTTGTTCCAGAAAATTAAAAACTGTTTTAGCCTGTACAGTTTTTCTTTGAACTTTCTCATACCACTCAACCTTGCAGGGAGGTTCCAATTAAGTTCCACAGCTTTTTGAAAATCAGGATGAAGTACCCACATATTTTGAAATTTGAAGGATCCTTTTTTAAAAACAGAGGGAGAATAGGCATTCACTACTAAGGGTCTGTGGTCAGATTCCTCCAAAATACCATGTTTAACAGAGGTGCAATTAAACATATCACTCCAAGCATTATTGAACAGGATCCTATCCAGTCTTTGCTCAATGCCATTACCTTTGGCCCAAGTGAAAGGGTGGCCAGAGAATCCCAAATCTCTTAGCCCATTTAACAAGATGCAGTCATTGAAATCCTGGATTGCATTGAGATTTGGCAAGGCTCCCCCAAGTCTCTCCTCAGTAGAGGTGATAATGTTGAAATTCCCCCCCACACACCATGGTGTAGCAGAAGGAACACCTAAATTGACCAGACCAGCCCACAGAACATACCTATCTCTTCTACTGCATTTAGCATAAACAAAAGTGGACAAAAAGGAAACTTTGGTAGCTGCAGGGGTAATAAGACAATGCACAAATTGTTCTTCATTTTTTAAAACTTTTATTTTATACTGTACAGTAGAGCAGATCCAAATTTTGTTGTTAACATTTTGTACAATATTATCAAACCCCAGTAGTCTACAAAATTTTGGAGAATTTAGATCCACTAGAGGTTCAAAAAGTACTAGAATATCAAGCTTTTCAGTTCTTTTGTAAAAGAAAGCTAACTGTTGAGATTTTGGGTTCCCAATTCCCCTTATGTTCCAGAGTTGTATAATCATTGGGAACCAGTGTTCAAGGTGGAGCCAGCACTAGCTTTTTTTGAGTTTCTGGTATTCCTTCCAAAGCTTGCGTATAGGAACATAAGGGAAAAAATCTTTTTTCTTTTTTTGTTTTTTGCTAGCATTAGAAGAGATAGTATCCTTTCTGATGGACTCTACAGAGACAATACTAGAGATAGAGTTAGAGGTAACCTTCTCCCCATTAGCATCATTACCTTGTGCACAGGGTTCCTGTGGATATCCTTCATAATCAGATGTCAAAGGAGAGTATGGAAGTCCATCACTGGACTTCCTTCTCTGATCCTGCAAAATATTGGGTTCCACCATTAGACTTGTATCAGAATTATCATTAAAAGCTAGGGGACCAAAAAGAATAGGCACTCCCCTGTCTATTTCATTTTCTGTGTTATGCAAGCTTCCTTCATCTTCTGATGTACTTCCAGTGCCATCCTCCTCTTCTGGAGTGTAAACTGACTCAACTTCTCTTTCTCCTTCTGAAGTTGGAGGTAGGACTGCAGTCTCTTGGTCCTGGTTTCTCCACTGCTGTAGCTGAGCTCTCCCTTCAGAAGTAGAACTGTTAAAGGCTTCAATGGGTGACTCCCATCCTTGCTCCATCAGTGGACTGAATTGATTAGCTCCAGCTTGAATATTAGTACCATTATCTTCATGCTGCTCTATCACATGATTTCCTGCAATCTCAACACCTTGAGGGGGGGGGGGGGGGGGATTGTTAGATACAACATTCCTACCATGGTTCCTAGGCAGGTTACCATTCCTTCCTCTATATAAAGGTTGGCCATAGACATTGTAGTTGGCCCTAACATTTTTGGGTACCACTCCTTTAGTGTGTTGTTTAACTCTCAAGTAGAGTTATTTGTTTGTTGTTCATCCCTCTCCAAAGTGTGTTGTTTTTATCTCTCAAGTAGAGTTGTTGGTTTGTTGTTTATTCAACTCCTTTTGTGTTTTGTTTAACTCTCAAGTAGAGTTCTTCGTTCGTTATTTTGTTACTCCTCTTGTGTGTTGTTTAAATCTCAAATTGACTTCACCGTTTGTAATTATCTCACTTCTTCATTGTTTTGTTTAACTCTAGACTAGAATTTTACATTTGTTGTTTAACCCACTCATTATGTGTGTGGTTTAACAATCAAGTAGAGATCTTCGTTTGTTATACTCTTACTCCTTCTGTGCATTGTTTAAATCTCGAATAGACTTCTTCATTCGACATTATCCCACTCCTTTACTGTGTTGTTTAACTCTCAAGTAGAGTTATTCGTTTGTTGTTCATCCCTCTCCAAAGTGTGTTGTTTTTATCTCTCAAGTAGAGTTGTTGGTTTGTTGTTTATTCAACTCCTTTTGTGTTTTGTTTAACTCTCAAGTAGAGTTCTTCGTTCGTTATTTTGTTACTCCTCTTGTGTGTTGTTTAAATCTCAAATTGACTTCACCGTTTGTAATTATCTCACTTCTTCATTGTTTTGTTTAACTCTAGACTAGAATTTTACATTTGTTGTTTAACCCACTCATTATGTGTGTGGTTTAACAATCAAGTAGAGTTCTTCGTTTGTTATACTCTTACTCCTTCTGTGCATTGTTTAAATCTCGAATAGACTTCTTCATTCGACATTATCCCACTCCTTTAGTGTGTTGTTTAACTCTCAAGTAGAGTTATTCGTTTGTTGTTCATCCCTCTCCAAAGTGTGTTGTTTTTATCTCTCAAGTAGAGTTGTTGGTTTGTTGTTTATTCAACTCCTTTTGTGTTTTGTTTAACTCTCAAGTAGAGTACTTCGTTCGTTATTTTATTACTCCTCTTGTGTGTTGTTTAAATCTCAAATTGACTTCACCATTCGTAATGATCTCACTTATTTATTGTTTTGTTTAACTCTAGACTAGAATTTTACATTTGTTGTTTAACCCACTCATTAAGTGTGTGGTTAACACTCAAGTAGAGTTCTTCGTTTGTTATACTCTTACTCCTTATGTGCATTGTTTAAATGTCTAATGGACTTCTTCGTTTGACATTATGCCACTCCTTTAGTGAGTTTTTTTTTTTTTTTTTTTTTTTTTTTTTTTTTTTTTTTTTTTAATAAATAGGGCTAAAGCCCTCAGATATATATATATGATAAATCAAGGCGGTTTAAGAGATCCCGCAAACAACAAAAGTTTCCTGAGAGATAGGTGCCAAAAGAAGTGTAAACTAGACCTACCAAAAACCAAAACGAAGACTATACAAAGTTTTCTTCTATAAGAGCCAATATGTAAGCCATAAGGGCCAAAGGAAGTGACAATGAGCCTGTTTTGTGTGCCATTGCTCGTGCCAATGCTCTAGTCATTGCTCGTGCCATTGCTAGTGCCACCCAGTTCCATACTTGAAACATTCTGCATGCCAAAGGTGCCAGGGTGCCAACTGGACTGTGCCATTGAGGGAATATCCAGCCAGTAGTATAACCAAAAAGAAGCAACTGGTGCAATACTAGTACAAGAAACTAGTTCCAAGAGTTCAAGACTACAAAGCAATCCTAACACTGTTTTAATTACAAAAGATGCACAATAAACAGACTTCAGGGATTGACAAAACCTCTCCAAACTGTTAGCTGTTAGTGTGTTAGAAAAGTTAGAAGCCAGCTGAAGGCAAGGGCACACCTGCACAGAAGAAAAACACACCAACATCCATACCTTTGGGAGTATAATACTTATACTCCAAGGAAGGAATGAAACATATATCCTTTCAAAAGGAGGAATGTAGAAGACTATATATAGAACATCTACAGTCAAAACCTTTATACTAAACATATATGTCCAACTTTTCCTATAGGAGCATAGAATACATAATCCCATAGTAGGAGCAAAAGAAGGACATGTACAGGGAGGAAAATTGAAGACTGTTTCCAGAGCAACTAAATTCAAATCCTTGCACATGACCCTAAAGACCACAAAAGACCAGAAGGAAGGTATACATGGTAATAAGACTAAGGTCAAAGAACTGGGGTGAAGCAAAGCACAAGGCTTGTATCTAACAACAGGGGGTTCTTGATGCAGGAGAGTTGTAACATAATACAAACCAGTTATATCTCCTCTCCATCTGCAACATAGGAACATCACTTCTCCCAGGAGGTTGACCCATAGAATTATTAACATATAACCAAGGGGAGGGGAGACACTTAGCAGGGGTAGAAAGGAGTAAGGGGGTAGGATCAGATACAGATCAACATCATCATCATATCCAGGACTATTACAAAGCCTAAGACAGCAAGATAGGAGGAACAGATCATACCAGAGGAGAAGAAGACCATAAATGAGGAGGAAGGAATGAGGGGGGTAGATATAAGTGGAACGAAAGAAAGAAACAGGCTTTGTAATATAAGGGTACAGAAATAACCTCTCAGCCAGAAGATTTACAGGGATTTCATTCTTGCCTTCTCCTTCCAAAGAGAGTTGCAAGTCAATCCATATGTACAAAGCATAGGATCTGCAGGTACTAAACCTTCTTCCTGGACAAGACACAACATAGAGTTATTTAGTGAGTTGTTTAACTCTCAAGTAGAGTTATTTGTTTGTTGTTCATCCCTCTCCAAAGTGTCTTGTTTTTGTCTCTCAAGTAGAGTTGTTGGTTTGTTGTTTATTGAACTCCATTTGGGTTTTGTTTAACTCTCAAGTAGAGTTCTTCGTTCGTTATTTTATTACTCCTCTTGTGTGTTGTTTAAATCTCAAATTGACTTCTCCGTTTGTAATTATCTCACTTCTTGATTGTTTTGTTTAACTCAAGACTAGAATTTTACATTTGTTGTTTAACCCACTCATTTTGTGTGTGGTTTAACACTCAAGTAGAGTTCTTCGTTTGTTATACTCTTACTCCTTCTGGGCATTGCTTAAATCTCGAATAGACTTCTTCATTCGACATTATCCCACTCCTTTAGTGTGTTGTTTAACTCTCAAGTAGAGTTATTCGTTTGTGATTTTATTACTCCTCTTGTGTGTTGTTTAAATCACAAATTGACTTCACCGTTTTGTTTAACTCTCAAGTAGAGTTCTTCGTTCGTTATTTTATTACTCCTCTTGTGTGTTGTTTAAATCTCAAATTGACTTCACCGTTTGTAATTATCTCACTTCTTCATTGTTTTGTTTAACTCTAGACTAGAATTTTACATTTGTTGTTATCCCTCTCCAAAGTGTGTTGTTGGTTTGTTGTTGGTTTGTCATCCCTCTCCAAAGTGTGTTGTTGGTTTGTTGTTAGTTTGTTAACCCACTCCAAAGTGTCTTGTTTTTATCTCTCATGTAGAGTTGTTGGTTTGTTGTTTATTCAACTCCATTTGGGTTTTGTTTAACTCTCAAGTAGAGTTCTTCGTTCGTTATTTTATTACTCCTCTTGTGTGTTGTTTAAATCTCAAATTGACTTCTCCGTTTGTAATTATCTCACTAATTTATTGTTTTATTTAACTCTAGACTAGAATTTTACATTTGTTGATTAACCCACTCATTATGTGTGTGGTTTAACACTCAAGTAGAGTTCTTCGTTTGTTATACTTTTACTCTTTCTGTGCATTGTTTAAATCTCGAATAGACTTCTTCATTCGACATTATCCCACTCCTTTAGTGTGTTGTTTAACTCTCAAGTATAGTTATTCGTTAGTTGTTCATCCCTCTCCAAAGTGTGTTGTTTTTATCTCTCAAGTAGAGTTGTTGGTTTGTTGTTTATTCAACTCCTTTTGTGTTTTGTTTAACTCTCAAGTAGAGTTCTTCGTTCGTTATTTTATTACTCCTCTTGTGTGTTGTTTAAATCTCAAATTGACTTCACCGTTTGTAATTATCTCACTTCTTCATTGTTTTGTTTAACTCTAGACTAGAATTTTACATTTGTTGTTTAACCCACTCATTATGTGTGTGGTTTAACACTCAAGTAGAGTTCTTCGTTTGTTATACTCTTACTCCTTCTGTGCATTGTTTAAATCTCGAATAGACTTCTTCATTCGACATTATCCCACTCCTTTAGTGTGTTGTTTAACTCTCAAGTAGAGTTATTCGTTTGTTGTTCATCCCTCTCCAAAGTGTGTTGTTTTTATCTCTCAATTAGAGTTGTTGGTTTGTTGTCTATTCAACTTCTTTTGTGTTTTGTTTAACTCTCAAGTAGAGTTCTTCTTTCGTTATTTTATTACTCCTCTTGTGTGTTGTTTAAATCTCAAATTGACTTCTCCGTTTGTAATTATCTCACTAATTTATTGTTTTATTTAACTCTAGACTAGAATTTTACATTTGTTGTTTAACCCACTCATTATGTGTGTGGTTTAACACTCAAGTAGAGTTCTTCGTTTGTTATACTCTTACTCCTTATCTGCATTGTTTAAATGTCTAATAGACTTCTTCGTTTGACATTATGCCACTCCTTTAGTGAGTTGTTTAACTCTCAAGTAGAGTTATTTGTTTGTTGTTCATCCTTCTCCAAAGTGTCTTGTTTTTATCTCTCAAGTAGAGTTGTTGGTTTGGTGTTTATTCAACTCCATTCATGTTTTGTTTAACTCTCAAGTAGAGTTCTTCGTTCGTTATTTTATTACTCCTCTTGTGTGTTGTTTAAATCTCAAATTGACTTCTCCGTTTGTAATTATCTCACTTCTTTATTGTTTTGTTTAACTCAAGACTAGAATTTTACATTTGTTGTTTAACCCACTCATTTTGTGTGTGGTTTAACACTCAAGTAGAGTTCTTCGTTTGTTATACTCTTACTCCTTCTGTGCATTGTTTAAATCTCGAATAGACTTCTTCATTCGACATTATCCCACTCCTTTAGTGTGTTGTTTAACTCTCAAGTAGAGTTATTCGTTTGTTATTTTATTACTCCTCTTGTGTGTTGTTTAAATCTCAAATTGACTTCACCGTTTTGTTTAACTCTCAAGTAGAGTTCTTCGTTCGTTATTTTATTACTCCTCTTGTGTGTTGTTTAAATCTCAAATTGACTTCACCGTTTGTAATTATCTCACTTCTTCATTGTTTTGTTTAACTCTAGACTAGAATTTTACATTTGTTGTTATCCCTCTCCAAAGTGTGTTGTTGGTTTGTTGTTGGTTTGTCATCCCTCTCCAAAGTGTGTTGTTGGTTTGTTGTTGGTTTGTTAACCCACTCCAAAGTGTCTTGTTTTTATCTCTCATGTAGAGTTGTTGGTTTGTTGTTTATTCAACTCCATTTGGGTTTTGTTTAACTCTCAAGTAGAGTTCTCCGTTCGTTATTTTATTACTCCTCTTGTGTGTTGTTGAAATCTCAAATTGACTTCTCCGTTTGTAATTATCTCACTAATTTATTGTTTTATTTAACTCTAGACTAGAATTTTACATTTGTTGTTTAACCCACTCATTATGTGTGTGGTTTAACACTCAAGTAGAGTTCTTCGTTTGTTATACTCTTACTCCTTCTGTGCATTGTTTAAATCTCGAATAGACTTCTTCATTCGACATTATCCCACTCCTTTAGTGTGTTGTTTAACTCTCAAGTAGAGTTATTCGTTTGTTGTTCATCCCTCTCCAAAGTGTGTTGTTTTTATCTCTCAAGTAGAGTTGTTGGTTTGTTGTTTATTCAACTCCATTTGGGTTTTGTTTAACTCTCAAGTAGAGTTCTTCGTTCGTTATTTTATTACTCCTCTTGTGTGTTGTTTAAATCTCAAATTGACTTCTCCGTTTGTAATTATCTCACTAATTTATTGTTTTATTTAACTCTAGACTAGAATTTTACATTTGTTGTTTAACCCACTCATTATGTGTGTGGTTTAACACTCAATTAGAGTTCTTCGTTTGTTATACTCTTACTCCTTCTGTGCATTGTTTAAATCTCGAATAGACTTCTTCATTCGACATTATCCCACTCCTTTAGTGTGTTGTTTAACTCTCAAATAGAGTTATTCGTTAGTTGTTCATCCCTCTCCAAAGTGTGTTGTTTTTATCTCTCAAGTAGAGTTGTTGGTTTGTTGTTTATTCAACTCCATTTGGGTTTTGTTTAACTCTCAAGTAGAGTTCTTCGTTCGTTATTTTATTACTCCTCTTGTGTGTTGTTTAAATCTCAAATTGACTTCTCCGTTTGTAATTATCTCACTAATTTATTGTTTTATTTAACTCTAGACTAGAATTTTACATTTGTTGTTTAACCCACTCATTATGTGTGTGGTTTAACACTCAATTAGAGTTCTTCGTTTGTTATACTCTTACTCCTTCTGTGCATTGTTTAAATCTCGAATAGACTTCTTCATTCGACATTATCCCACTCCTTTAGTGTGTTGTTTAACTCTCAAGTAGAGTTATTCGTTTGTTGTTCATCCCTCTCCAAAGTGTGTTGTTTTTATCTCTCAATTAGAGTTGTTGGTTTGTTGTCTATTCAACTTCTTTTGTGTTTTGTTTAACTCTCAAGTAGAGTTCTTCTTTCGTTATTTTATTACTCCTCTTGTGTGTTGTTTAAATCTCAAATTGACTTCTCCGTTTGTAATTATCTCACTAATTTATTGTTTTATTTAACTCTAGACTAGAATTTTACATTTGTTGTTTAACCCACTCATTATGTGTGTGGTTTAACACTCAAGTAGAGTTCTTCGTTTGTTATACTCTTACTCCTTATCTGCATTGTTTAAATGTCTAATAGACTTCTTCGTTTGACATTATGCCGCTCCTTTAGTGAGTTGTTTAATTCTCAAGTAGAGTTATTTGTTTGTTGTTCATTCTTCTCCAAAGTGTCTTGTTTTTATCTCTCAAGTAGAGTTGTTGGTTTGGTGTTTATTCAACTCTATTCATGTTTTGTTTAACTCTCAAGTAGAGTTCTTCGTTCGTTATTTTATTACTCCTCTTGTGTGTTGTTTAAATCTCAAATTGACTTCTCCGTTTGTAATTATCTCACTTCTTGATTGTTTTGTTTAACTCAAGACTAGAATTTTACATTTGTTGTTTAACCCACTCATTTTGTGTGTGGTTTAACACTCAAGTAGAGTTCTTCGTTTGTTATACTCTTACTCCTTCTGTGCATTGTTTAAATCTCGAATAGACTTCTTCATTCGACATTATCCCACTCCTTTAGTGTGTTGTTTAACTCTCAAGTAGAGTTATTCGTTTGTTATTTTATTACTCCTCTTGTGTGTTGTTTAAATCTCAAATTGACTTCACCGTTTTGTTTAACTCTCAAGTAGAGTTCTTCGTTCGTTATTTTATTACTCCTCTTGTGTGTTGTTTAAATCTCAAATTGACTTCACCGTTTGTAATTATCTCACTTCTTCATTGTTTTGTTTAACTCTAGACTAGAATTTTACATTTGTTGTTATCCCTCTCCAAAGTGTGTTGTTGGTTTGTTGTTGGTTTGTCATCCCTCTCCAAAGTGTGTTGTTGGTTTGTTGTTGGTTTGTTAACCCACTCCAAAGTGTCTTGTTTTTATCTCTCATGTAGAGTTGTTGGTTTGTTGTTTATTCAACTCCATTTGGGTTTTGTTTAACTCTCAAGTAGAGTTCTTCGTTCGTTATTTTATTACTCCTCTTGTGTGTTGTTTAAATCTCAAATTGACTTCTCCGTTTGTAATTATCTCACTAATTTATTGTTTTATTTAACTCTAGACTAGAATTTTACATTTGTTGTTTAACCCACTCATTATGTGTGTGGTTTAACACTCAAGTAGAGTTCTTCGTTTGTTATACTCTTACTCCTTCTGTGCATTGTTTAAATCTCGAATAGACTTCTTCATTCGACATTATCCCACTCCTTTAGTGTGTTGTTTAACTCTCAAATAGAGTTATTCGTTTGTTGTTCATCCCTCTCCAAAGTGTGTTGTTTTTATCTCTCAAGTAGAGTTGTTGGTTTGTTGTTTATTCAACTCCATTTGGGTTTTGTTTAACTCTCAAGTAGAGTTCTTCGTTCGTTATTTTATTACTCCTCTTGTGTGTTGTTTAAATCTCAAATTGACTTCTCCGTTTGTAATTATCTCACTTCTTTATTGTTTTGTTTAACTCTAGACTAGAATTTTACATTTGTTGTTTAACCCACTCATTATGTGTGTGGTTAACACTCAAGTAGAGTTCTTCGTTTGTTATATTTGCATTGTTCAAATCTCGAATAGACTTCTTCATTCGACATTATCCCACTCCTTTAGTGTGTTGTTTAACTCTCAAATAGAGTTATTCGTTAGTTGTTCATCCCTCTCCAAAGTGTGTTGTTTTTATCTCTCAAGTAGAGTTGTTGGTTTGTTGTTTATTCAACTCCATTTGGGTTTTGTTTAACTCTCAAGTAGAGTTCTTCGTTCGTTATTTTATTACTCCTCTTGTGTGTTGTTTAAATCTCAAATTGACTTCTCCATTTGTAATTATCTCACTAATTTATTGTTTTATTTAACTCTAGACTAGAATTTTACATTTGTTGTTTAACCCACTCATTATGTGTGTGGTTTAACACTCAATTAGAGTTCTTCGTTTGTTATACTCTTACTCCTTCTGTGCATTGTTTAAATCTCGAATAGACTTCTTCATTCGACATTATCCCACTCCTTTAGTGTGTTGTTTAACTCTCAAGTAGAGTTATTCGTTTGTTGTTCATCCCTCTCCAAAGTGTGTTGTTTTTATCTCTCAATTAGAGTTGTTGGTTTGTTTATTCAACTCCTTTTGTGTTTTGTTTAACTCTCAAGTAGAGTTCTTCTTTCGTTATTTTATTACTCCTCTTGTGTGTTGTTTAAATCTCAAATTGACTTCTCCGTTTGTAATTATCTCACTAATTTATTGTTTTATTTAACTCTAGACTAGAATTTTACATTTGTTGTTTAACCCACTCATTATGTGTGTGGTTTAACACTCAAGTAGAGTTCTTCGTTTGTTATACTCTTACTCCTTATCTGCATTGTTTAAATGTCTAATAGACTTCTTCGTTTGACATTATGCCACTCCTTTAGTGAGTTGTTTAACTCTCAAATAGAGTTATTTGTTTGTTGTTCATCCTTCTCCAAAGTGTCTTGTTTTTATCTCTCAAGTAGAGTTGTTGGTTTGGTGTTTATTCAACTCCATTCATGTTTTGTTTAACTCTCAAGTAGAGTTCTTCGTTCGTTATTTTATTACTCCTCTTGTGTGTTGTTTAAATCTCAAATTGACTTCTCTGTTTGTAATTATCTCACTTCTTTATTGTTTTGTTTAACTCAAGACTAGAATTTTACATTTGTTGTTTAACCCACTCATTTTGTGTGTGGTTTAACACTCAAGTAGAGTTCTTCGTTTGTTATACTCTTACTCCTTCTGTGCATTGTTTAAATCTCGAATAGACTTCTTCATTCGACATTATCCCACTCCTTTAGTGTGTTGTTTAACTCTCAAGTAGAGTTATTCATTTGTTATTTTATTACTCCTCTTGTGTGTTGTTTAAATCTCAAATTGACTTCACCGTTTTGTTTAACTCTCAAGTAGAGTTCTTCGTTCGTTATTTTGTTACTCCTCTTGTGTGTTGTTTAAATCTCAAATTGACTTCACCGTTTGTAATTATCTCACTTCTTCATTGTTTTGTTTAACTCTAGACTAGAATTTTACATTTGTTGTTATCCCTCTCCAAAGTGTGTTGTTGGTTTGTTGTTGGTTTGTCATCCCTCTCCAAAGTGTGTTGTTGGTTTGTTGTTGGTTTGTTAACCCACTCCAAAGTGTCTTGTTTTTATCTCTCAAGTAGAGTTGTTGGTTTGTTGTTTATTCAACTCCATTTGGGTTTTGTTTAACTCTCAAGTAGAGTTCTTCGTTCGTTATTTTATTACTCCTCTTGTGTGTTGTTTAAATCTCAAATTGACTTCTCCGTTTGTAATTATCTCACTAATTTATTGTTTTATTTAACTCTAGACTAGAATTTTACATTTGTTGTTTAACCCACTCATTATGTGTGTGGTTTAACACTCAAGTAGAGTTCTTCGTTTGTTATACTCTTACTCTTTCTGTGCATTGTTTAAATCTCGAATAGACTTCTTCATTCGACATTATCCCACTCCTTTAGTGTGTTGTTTAACTCTCAAGTAGAGTTATTCGTTAGTTGTTCATCCCTCTCCAAAGTGTGTTGTTTTTATCTCTCAAGTAGAGTTGTTGGTTTGTTGTTTATTCAACTCCTTTTGTGTTTTGTTTAACTCTCAAGTAGAGTTCTTCGTTCGTTATTTTATTACTCCTCTTGTGTGTTGTTTAAATCTCAAATTGACTTCTCCGTTTGTAATTATCTCACTAATTTATTGTTTTATTTAACTCTAGACTAGAATTTTACATTTGTTGTTTAACCCACTCATTATGTGTGTGGTTTAACACTCAAGTAGAGTTCTTCGTTTGTTATACTCTTACTCCTTCAGTGCATTGTTTAAATCTCGAATAGACTTCTTCATTCGACATTATCCCACTCCTTTAGTGTGTTGTTTAACTCTCAAGTAGAGTTATTCGTTTGTTGTTCATCCCTCTCCAAAGTGTGTTGTTTTTATCTCTCAATTAGAGTTGTTGGTTTGTTGTTTATTCAACTCCTTTTGTGTTTTGTTTAACTCTCAAGTAGAGTTCTTCTTTCGTTATTTTATTACTCCTCTTGTGTGTTGTTTAAATCTCAAATTGACTTCTCCGTTTGTAATTATCTCACTAATTTATTGTTTTATTTAACTCTAGACTAGAATTTTACATTTGTTGTTTAACCCACTCATTATGTGTGTGGTTTAACACTCAAGTAGAGTTCTTCGTTTGTTATACTCTTACTCCTTATCTGCATTGTTTAAATGTCTAATAGACTTCTTCGTTTGACATTATCCCACTCCTTTAGTGTGTTGTTTAACTCTCAAGTAGAGTTATTTGTTTGTTGTTCATCCCTCTCCAATGTGTGTCTTGTTTTATCTCTCAATTAGAGTTGTTGGTTTGTTTGTTTCAACTCCATTCATGTTTTGTTTAACTCTCAAGTAGAGTTCTTCTTTCGTTATTTTATTACTCCTCTTGTGTGTTGTTTAAATCTCAAATTGACTTCTCCGTTTGTAATTATCTCACTACTTTATTGTTTTGTTTAACTCAAGACTAGAATTTTACATTTGTTGTTTAACCCACTCGTTTTGTGTGTGGTTTAACACTCAAGTAGAGTTCTTCGTTTGTTATACTCTTACTCCCTCTGTACATTGTTTAAATCTCGAATAGACTTCTTCATTCGACATTATCCCACTCCTTTAGTGTGTTGTTTAACTCTCAAGTAGAGTTATTCGTTTGTTATTTTATTACTCCTCTTGTGTGTTGTTTAAATCTCAAATTGACTTCACCGTTTTGTTTAACTCTCAAGTAGAGTTCTTCGTTCGTTATTTTGTTACTCCTCTTGTGTGTTGTTTAAATCTCAAATTGACTTCACCGTTTGTAATTATCTCACTTCTTCATTGTTTTGTTTAACTCTAGACTAGAATTTTACATTTGTTGTTATCCCTCTCCAAAGTGTGTTGTTGGTTTGTTGTTGGTTTGTCATCCCTCTCCAAAGTGTGTTGTTGGTTTGTTGTTGGTTTGTTAACCCACTCCAAAGTGTCTTGTTTTTATCTCTCAAGTAGAGTTGTTGGTTTGTTGTTTATTCAACTCCATTTGGGTTTTGTTTAACTCTCAAGTAGAGTTCTTCGTTCGTTATTTTATTACTCCTCTTGTGTGTTGTTTAAATCTCAAATTGACTTCTCCGTTTGTAATTATCTCACTAATTTATTGTTTTATTTAACTCTAGACTAGAATTTTACATTTGTTGTTTAACCCACTCATTATGTGTGTGGTTTAACACTCAAGTAGAGTTCTTCGTTTGTTATACTCTTACTCTTTCTGTGCATTGTTTAAATCTCGAATAGACTTCTTCATTCGACATTATCCCACTCCTTTAGTGTGTTGTTTAACTCTCAAGTAGAGTTATTCGTTAGTTGTTCATCCCTCTCCAAAGTGTGTTGTTTTTATCTCTCAAGTAGAGTTGTTGGTTTGTTGTTTATTCAACTCCTTTTGTGTTTTGTTTAACTCTCAAGTAGAGTTCTTCGTTCGTTATTTTATTACTCCTCTTGTGTGTTGTTTAAATCTCAAATTGACTTCACCGTTTGTAACTATCTCACTGCTTCATTGTTTTGTTTAACTCTAGACTAGAATTTTACATTTGTTGTTTAACCCACTCATTATGTGTGTGGTTTAACACTCAAGTAGAGTTCTTCGTTTGTTATACTCTTACTCCTTCTGTGCATTGTTTAAATCTCGAATAGACTTCTTCTTCCGACATTATCCCACTCCTTTAGTGTGTTGTTTAACTCTCAAGTAGAGTTATTCGTTTGTTGTTCATCCCTCTCCAAAGTGTGTTGTTTTTATCTCTCAATTAGAGTTGTTGGTTTGTTGTTTATTCAACTCCTTTTGTGTTTTGTTTAACTCTCAAGTAGAGTTCTTCTTTCGTTATTTTATTACTCCTCTTGTGTGTTGTTTAAATCTCAAATTGACTTCTCCGTTTGTAATTATCTCACTAATTTATTGTTTTATTTAACTCTAGACTAGAATTTTACATTTGTTGTTTAACCCACTCATTATGTGTGTGGTTTAACACTCAAGTAGAGTTCTTCGTTTGTTATACTCTTACTCCTTATCTGCATTGTTTAAATGTCTAATAGACTTCTTCGTTTGACATTATGCCACTCCTTTAGTGAGTTGTTTAACTCTCAAGTAGAGTTATTTGTTTGTTGTTCATCCTTCTCCAAAGTGTCTTGTTTTTATCTCTCAAGTAGAGTTGTTGGTTTGGTGTTTATTCAACTCCATTCATGTTTTGTTTAACTCTCAAGTAGAGTTCTTCGTTCGTTATTTTATTACTCCTCTTGTGTGTTGTTTAAATCTCAAATTGACTTCTCCGTTTGTAATTATCTCACTACTTTATTGTTTTGTTTAACTCAAGACTAGAATTTTACATTTGTTGTTTAACCCACTCATTTTGTGTGTGGTTTAACACTCAAGTAGAGTTCTTCGTTTGTTATACTCTTACTCCCTCTGTGCATTGTTTAAATCTCGAATAGACTTCTTCATTCGACATTATCCCACTCCTTTAGTGTGTTGTTTAACTCTCAAGTAGAGTTATTCGTTTGTTATTTTATTACTCCTCTTGTGTGTTGTTTAAATCTCAAATTGACTTCACCGTTTTGTTTAACTCTCAAGTAGAGTTCTTCGTTCGTTATTTTATTACTCCTCTTGTGTGTTGTTTAAATCTCAAATTGACTTCACCGTTTGTAATTATCTCACTTCTTCATTGTTTTCTTTAACTCTACACTAGAATTTTACATTTGTTGTTATCCCTCTCCAAAGTGTGTTGTTGGTTTGTTGTTGGTTTGTCATCCCTCTCCAAAGTGTGTGGTTGGTTTGTTGTTGGTTTGTTAACCCACTCCAAAGTGTCTTGTTTTTATCTCTCAAGTAGAATTGTTGGTTTGTTGTTTATTCAACTCCATTTGGGTTTTGTTTAACTCTCAAGTAGAGTTCTTCGTTCGTTATTTTATTACTCCTCTTGTGTGTTGTTTAAATCTCAAATTGACTTCTCCGTTTGTAATTATCTAGCTAATTTATTGTTTTATTTAACTCTAGACTAGAATTTTACATTTGTTGTTTAACCCACTCATTATGTGTGTGGTTTAACACTCAAGTAGAGTTCTTCGTTTGTTATACTCTTACTCCTTCTGTGCATTGTTTAAATCTCGAATAGACTTCTTCATTCGACATTATCCCACTCCTTTAGTGTGTTGTTTAACTCTCAAGTAGAGTTATTCGTTTGTTGTTCATCCCTCTCCAAAGTGTGTTGTTTTTATCTCTCAAGTAGAGTTGTTGGTTTGTTGTTTATTCAACTCCTTTTGTGTTTTGTTTAACTCTCAAGTAGAGTTCTTCGTTCGTTATTTTATTACTCCTCTTGTGTGTTGTTTAAATCTCAAATTGACTTCTCCGTTTGTAATTATCTCACTTCTTTATTGTTTTGTTTAACTCTAGACTAGAATTTTACATTTGTTGTTTAACCCACTCATTATGTGTGTGGTTTAACACTCAAGTAGAGTTCTTCGTTTGTTATACTCTTACTCCTTCTGTGCATTGTTTAAATCTCAAATAGACTTCTTCATTCGACATTATCCCACTCCTTTAGTGTGTTGTTTAACTCTCAAGTAGAGTTATTCGTTTGTTGTTCATCCCTCTCCAAAGTGTGTTGTTTTTATCTCTCAATTAGAGTTGTTGGTTTGTTGTTTATTCAACTCCTTTTGTGTTTTGTTTAACTCTCAAGTAGAGTTCTTCTTTCGTTATTTTATTACTCCTCTTGTGTGTTGTTTAAATCTCAAATTGACTTCTCCGTTTGTAATTATCTCACTAATTTATTGTTTTATTTAACTCTAGACTAGAATTTTACATTTGTTGTTTAACCCACTCATTATGTGTGTGGTTTAACACTCAAGTAGAGTTCTTCGTTTGTTATACTCTTACTCCTTATCTGCATTGTTTAAATGTCTAATAGACTTCTTCGTTTGACATTATGCCACTCCTTTAGTGAGTTGTTTAACTCTCAAGTAGAGTTATTTGTTTGTTGTTCATCCCACTCCAAAGTGTCTTGTTTTTATCTCTCAAGTAGAGTTGTTGGTTTGGTGTTTATTCAACTCCATTCATGTTTTGTTTAACTCTCAAGTAGAGTTCTTCGTTCGTTATTTTATTACTCCTCTTGTGTGTTGTTTAAATCTCAAATTGACTTCTCTGTTTGTAATTATCTCACTTCTTTATTGTTTTGTTTAACTCAAGACTAGAATTTTACATTTGTTGTTTAACCCACTCATTTTGTGTGTGGTTTAACACTCAAGTAGAGTTCTTCGTTTGTTATACTCTTACTCCTTCTGTGCATTGTTTAAATCTCGAATAGACTTCTTCATTCGACATTATCCCACTCCTTTAGTGTGTTGTTTAACTCTCAAGTAGAGTTATTCATTTGTTATTTTATTACTCCTCTTGTGTGTTGTTTAAATCTCAAATTGACTTCACCGTTTTGTTTAACTCTCAAGTAGAGTTCTTCGTTCGTTATTTTGTTACTCCTCTTGTGTGTTGTTTAAATCTCAAATTGACTTCACCGTTTGTAATTATCTCACTTCTTCATTGTTTTGTTTAACTCTAGACTAGAATTTTACATTTGTTGTTATCCCTCTCCAAAGTGTGTTGTTGGTTTGTTGTTGGTTTGTCATCCCTCTCCAAAGTGTGTTGTTGGTTTGTTGTTGGTTTGTTAACCCACTCCAAAGTGTCTTGTTTTTATCTCTCAAGTAGAGTTGTTGGTTTGTTGTTTATTCAACTCCATTTGGGTTTTGTTTAACTCTCAAGTAGAGTTCTTCGGTCGTTATTTTATTACTCCTCTTGTGTGTTGTTTAAATCTCAAATTGACTTCTCCGTTTGTAATTATCTCACTAATTTATTGTTTTATTTAACTCTAGACTAGAATTTTACATTTGTTGTTTAACCCACTCATTATGTGTGTGGTTTAACACTCAAGTAGAGTTCTTCGTTTGTTATACTCTTACTCATGCATTGTTTAAATCTCGAATAGACTTCTTCATTCGACATTATCCCACTCCTTTAGTGTGTTGTTTAACTCTCAAGTAGAGTTATTCGTTTGTTGTTCATCCCTCTCCAAAGTGTGTTGTTTTTATCTCTCAAGTAGAGTTGTTGGTTTGTTGTTTATTCAACTCCTTTTGTGTTTTGTTTAACTCTCAAGTAGAGTTCTTCGTTTGTTATTTTATAACTCCTCTTGTGTGTTGTTTAAATCTCAAATTGACTTCTCCGTTTGTAATTATCTCACTACTTTATTGTTTTGTTTAACAATAGACTAGAATTGTACATTTGTTGTTTAACCCACTCATTATGTGTGTGGTTTAACACTCAAATAGAGTTTTTCGTTTGTTATACTCTTACTCCTTATGTGCAATGTTTAAATCTCGAATAGACTTCTTCATTCGACATTATCCCACTCCTTTAGTGTGTTGTTTAACTCTCAAGTAGAGTTATTCGTTTGTTGTTCATCCCTCTCCAAAGTGTGTTGTTTTTATCTCTCAAGTAGAGTTGTTGTTTATTCAACTCCTTTTGTGTTTTGTTTAACTCTCAAGTAGAGTTCTTCTTTCGTTATTTTATTACTCCTCTTGTGTGTTGTTTAAATCTCAAATTGACTTCTCCGTTTGTAATTATCTCACTAATTTATTGTTTTATTTAACTCTAGACTAGAATTTTACATTTGTTGTTTAACCCACTCATTATGTGTGTGGTTTAACACTCAAGTAGAGTTCTTCGTTTGTTATACTCTTACTCCTTATCTGCATTGTTTAAATGTCTAATAGACTTCTTCGTTTGACATTATGCCACTCCTTTAGTGAGTTGTTTAACTCTCAAGTAGAGTTATTTGTTTGTTGTTCATCCTCTCCAAAGTGTCTTGTTTTTATCTCTCAAGTAGAGTTGTTGGTTTGGTGTTTATTCAACTCTATTCATGTTTTGTTTAACTCTCAAGTAGAGTTCTTCGTTCGTTATTTTATTACTCCTCTTGTGTGTTGTTTAAATCTCAAATTGACTTCTCCGTTTGTAATTATCTCACTTCTTTATTGTTTTGTTTAACTCAAGACTAGAATTTTACATTTGTTGTTTAACCCACTCATTTTGTGTGTGGTTTAACACTCAAGTAGAGTTCTTCGTTTGTTATACTCTTACTCCTTCTGTGCATTGTTTAAATCTCGAATAGACTTCTTCATTCGACATTATCCCACTCCTTTAGTGTGTTGTTTAACTCTCAAGTAGAGTTATTCATTTGTTATTTTATTACTCCTCTTGTGTGTTGTTTAAATCTCAAATTGACTTCACCGTTTTGTTTAACTCTCAAGTAGAGTTCTTCGTTATTTTATTACTCCTCTTGTGTGTTGTTTAAATCTCAAATTGACTTCACCGTTTGTAATTATCTCACTTCTTCATTGTTTTGTTTAACTCTAGACTAGAATTTTACATTTGTTGTTATCCCTCTCCAAAGTGTGTTGTTGGTTTGTTGTTGGTTTGTCATCCCTCTCCAAAGTGTGTTGTTGGTTTGTTGTTGGTTTGTTAACCCACTCCAAAGTGTCTTGTTTTTATCTCTCAAGTAGAGTTGTTGGTTTGTTGTTTATTCAACTCCATTTGGGTTTTGTTTAACTCTCAAGTAGAGTTCTTCGTTCGTTATTTTATTACTCCTCTTGTGTGTTGTTTAAATCTCAAATTGACTTCTCCGTTTGTAATTATCTCACTAATTTATTGTTTTATTTAACTCTAGACTAGAATTTTACATTTGTTGTTTAACCCACTCATTATGTGTGTGGTTTAACACTCAAGTAGAGTTCTTCGTTTGTTATACTCTTACTCCTTCTGTGCATTGTTTAAATCTCGAATAGACTTCTTCATTCGACATTATCCCACTCCTTTAGTGTGTTGTTTAACTCTCAAGTAGAGTTATTCGTTTGTTGTTCATCCCTCTCCAAAGTGTGTTGTTTTTATCTCTCAATTAGAGTTGTTGGTTTGTTGTTTATTCAACTCCTTTTGTGTTTTGTTTAACTCTCAAGTAGAGTTCTTCTTTCGTTATTTTATTACTCCTCTTGTGTGTTGTTTAAATCTCAAATTGACTTCTCCGTTTGTAATTATCTCACTAATTTATTGTTTTATTTAACTCTAGACTAGAATTTTACATTTGTTGTTTAACCCACTCATTATGTGTGTGGTTTAACACTCAAGTAGAGTTCTTCGTTTGTTATACTCTTACTCCTTATCTGCATTGTTTAAATGTCTAATAGACTTCTTCGTTTGACATTATGCCACTCCTTTAGTGAGTTGTTTAACTCTCAAGTAGAGTTATTTGTTTGTTGTTCATCCCTCTCCAAAGTGTCTTGTTTTTATCTCTCAAGTAGAGTTGTTGGTTTGTTGTTTATTCAACTCCTTTTGTGTTTTGTTTAACTCTCAAGTAGAGTTCTTCGTTCGTTATTTTATTACTCCTCTTGTGTGTTGTTTAAATCTCAAATTGACTTCTCCGTTTGTAATTATCTCACTTCTATATTGTTTTGTATAACTCAAGACTAGAATTTTACATTTGTTGTTTAACCCACTCATTATGCGTGTGGTTTAACACTCAAGTAGAGTTCTTCGTTTGTTATACTCTTACTCCTTCTGTGCATTGTTTAAATCTCGAATAGACTTCTTCATTCGACATTATCCCACTCCTTTAGTGTGTTGTTTAACTCTCAAGTAGAGTTATTCGTTTGTTATTTTATTACTCCTCTTGTGTGTTGTTTAAATCTCAAATTGACTTCACCATTTTGTTTAACTTTCAAGTAGAGTTCTTCGTTCGTTATTTTATTACTCCTCTTGTGTGTTGTTTAAATCTCAAATTGACTTCTCCGTTTGTAATTATCTCACTAATTTATTGTTTTATTTAACTCTAGACTAGAATTTTACATTTGTTGTTTAACCCACTCATTATGTGTCTGGTTAACACTCAAGTGAGTTCTTCGTTTGTTATACTCTTACTCCTTATGTGCATTGTTTAAATCTCGAATAGACTTCTTCATTCGACATTATCCCACTCCTTTAGTGTGTTGTTTAACTCTCAAGTAGAGTTATTCGTTTGTTGTTCATCCCTCTCCAAAGTGTGTTGTTTTTATCTCTCAAGTAGAGTTGTTGGTTTGTTGTTTATTCAACTCCATTTGGGTTTTGTTTAACTCTCAAGTAGAGTTCTTCGTTCGTTATTTTATTACTCCTCTTGTGTGTTGTTTAAATCTCAAATTGACTTCACCGTTTGTAATTATCTCACTAATTTATTGTTTTATTTAACTCTAGACTAGAATTTTACATTTGTTGTTTAACCCACTCATTATGTGTGTGGTTTAACACTCAAGTAGAGTTCTTCGTTTGTTATACTCTTACTCCTTCTGTGCATTGTTTAAATCTCGAATAGACTTCTTCATTCGACATTATCCCACTCCTTTAGTGTGTTGTTTAACTCTCAAGTAGAGTTATTCGTTTGTTGTTCATCCCTCTCCAAAGTGTGTGTTGTTTTTATCTCTCAATTAGAGTTGTTGGTTTGTTGTTTATTCAACTCCTTTTGTGTTTTGTTTAACTCTCAAGTAGAGTTCTTCTTTCGTTATTTTATTACTCCTCTTGTGTGTTGTTTAAATCTCAAATTGACTTCTCCGTTTGTAATTATCTCACTAATTTATTGTTTTATTTAACTCTAGACTAGAATTTTACATTTGTTGTTTAACCCACTCATTATGTGTGTGGTTTAACACTCAAGTAGAGTTCTTCGTTTGTTATACTCTTACTCCTTATCTGCATTGTTTAAATGTCTAATAGACTTCTTCGTTTGACATTATGCCACTCCTTTAGTGAGTTGTTTAACTCTCAAGTAGAGTTATTTGTTTGTTGTTCATCCCACTCCAAAGTGTCTTGTTTTTATCTCTCAAGTAGAGTTGTTGGTTTGGTGTTTATTCAACTCCATTCATGTTTTGTTTAACTCTCAAGTAGAGTTCTTCGTTCGTTATTTTATTACTCCTCTTGTGTGTTGTTTAAATCTCAAATTGACTTCTCCGTTTGTAATTATCTCACTTCTTTATTGTTTTGTTTAACTCAAGACTAGAATTTTACATTTGTTGTTTAACCCACTCATTTTGTATGTGGTTTACCACTCAAGTAGAGTTCTTCGTTTGTTATACTCTTACTCCTTCTGTGCATTGTTTAAATCTCGAATAGACTTCTTCATTCGACATTATCCCACTCCTTTAGTGTGTTGTTTAACTCTCAAGTAGAGTTATTCGTTTGTTATTTTATTACTCCTCTTGTGTGTTGTTTAAATCTCAAATTGACTTCACCATTTTGTTTAACTTTCAAGTAGAGTTCTTCGTTCGTTATTTTATTACTCCTCTTGTGTGTTGTTTAAATCTCAAATTGACTTCACCGTTTGTAATTATCTCACTTCTTCATTGTTTTGTTTAACTCTAGACTAGAATTTTACATTTGTTGTTATCCCTCTCCAAAGTGTGTTGTTGGTTTGTCATCCCTCTCCAAAGTGTGTTGTTGGTTTGTTGTTGGTTTGTTAACCCACTCCAAAGTGTCTTGTTTTTATCTCTCAAGTAGAGTTGTTGGTTTGTTGTTTATTCAACTCCATTTGGGTTTTGTTTAACTCTCAAGTAGAGTTCTTCGTTCGTTATTTTATTACTCCTCTTGTGTGTTGTTTAAATCTCAAATTGACTTCTCCGTTTGTAATTATCTCACTAATTTATTGTTTTATTTAACTCTAGACTAGAATTTTACATTTGTTGTTTAACCCACTCATTATGTGTGTGGTTTAACACTCAAGTAGAGTTCTTCGTTTGTTATACTCTTACTCCTTCTGTGCATTGTTTAAATCTCGAATAGACTTCTTCATTCGACATTATCCCACTCCTTTAGTGTGTTGTTTAACTCTCAAGTAGAGTTATTCGTTTGTTGTTCATCCCTCTCCAAAGTGTGTTGTTTTTATCTCTCAAGTAGAGTTGTTGGTTTGTTGTTTATTCAACTCCTTTTGTGTTTTGTTTAACTCTCAAGTAGAGTTCTTCGGTCGTTATTTTATTACTCCTCTTGTGTGTTGTTTAAATTTCAAATTGACTTCTCCGTTTGTAATTATCTCACTTATTTATTGTTTTGTTTAACTCTAGACTAGAATTTTACATTTGTTGTTTAACCCACTCATTATGTGTGTGGTTTAACACTCAAGTAGAGTTCTTCGTTTGTTATACTCTTACTCCTTCTATGCATTGTTTAAATCTCGAATAGACTTCTTCATTCGACATTATCCCACTCCTTTAGTGTGTTGTTTAACTCTCAAGTAGAGTTATTCGTTGGTTGTTCATCCCTCTCCAAAGTGTGTTGTTTTTATCTCTCAAGTAGAGTTGTTGGTTTGTTGTTTATTCAACTCCTTTTGTGTTTTGTTTAACTCTCAAGTAGAGTTCTTCGTTATTTTATTACTCCTCTTGTGTGTTGTTTAAATCTCAAATTGACTTCTCCGTTTGTAATTATCTAGCTAATTTATTGTTTTATTTAACTCTAGACTAGAATTTTACATTTGTTGTTTAACCCACTCATTATGTGTGTGGTTTAACACTCAAGTAGAGTTCTTCGTTTGTTATACTCTTACTCCTTCTGTGCATTGTTTAAATCTCGAATAGACTTCTTCATTCGACATTATCCCACTCCTTTAGTGTGTTGTTTAACTCTCAAGTAGAGTTATTCGTTTGTTGTTCATCCCTCTCCAAAGTGTGTTGTTTTTATCTCTCAATTAGAGTTGTTGGTTTGTTGTTTATTCAACTCCTTTTGTGTTTTGTTTAACTCTCAAGTAGAGTTCTTCTTTCGTTATTTTATTACTCCTCTTGTGTGTTGTTTAAATCTCAAATTGACTTCTCCGTTTGTAATTATCTCACTAATTTATTGTTTTATTTAACTCTAGACTAGAATTTTACATTTGTTGTTTAACCCACTCATTATGTGTGTGGTTTAACACTCAAGTAGAGTTCTTCATTTGTTATACTCTTACTCCTTATCTGCATTGTTTAAATGTCTAATAGACTTCTTCGTTTGACATTATGCCACTCCTTTAGTGAGTTGTTTAACTCTCAAGTAGAGTTATTTGTTTGTTGTTCATCCCACTCCAAAGTGTCTTGTTTTTATCTCTCAAGTAGAGTTGTTGGTTTGGTGTTTATTCAACTCCATTCATGTTTTGTTTAACTCTCAAGTAGAGTTCTTCGTTCGTTATTTTATTACTCCTCTTGTGTGTTGTTTAAATCTCAAATTGACTTCTCCGTTTGTAATTATCTCACTTCTTTATTGTTTTGTTTAACTCAAGACTAGAATTTTACATTTGTTGTTTAACCCACTCATTTTGTGTGTGGTTTAACACTCAAGTAGAGTTCTTCGTTTGTTATACTCTTACTCCTTCTGTGCATTGTTTAAATCTCGAATAGACTTCTTCATTCGACATTATCCCACTCCTTTAGTGTGTTGTTTAACTCTCAAGTAGAGTTATTCATTTGTTATTTTATTACTCCTCTTGTGTGTTGTTTAAATCTCAAATTGACTTCACCGTTTTGTTTAACTCTCAAGTAGAGTTCTTCGTTCGTTATTTTGTTACTCCTCTTGTGTGTTGTTTAAATCTCAAATTGACTTCACCGTTTGTAATTATCTCACTTCTTCATTGTTTTGTTTAACTCTAGACTAGAATTTTACATTTGTTGTTATCCCTCTCCAAAGTGTGTTGTTGGTTTGTTGTTGGTTTGTCATCCCTCTCCAAAGTGTGTTGTTGGTTTGTTAACCCACTCCAAAGTGTCTTGTTTTTATCTCTCAAGTAGAGTTGTTGGTTTGTTGTTTATTCAACTCCATTTGGGTTTTGTTTAACTCTCAAGTAGAGTTCTTCGTTCGTTATTTTATTAATCCTCTTGTGTGTTGTTTAAATCTCAAATTGACTTCTCCGTTTGTAATTATCTCACTAATTTATTGTTTTATTTAACTCTAGACTAGAATTTTACATTTGTTGTTTAACCCACTCATTATGTGTGTGGTTTAACACTCAAGTAGAGTTCTTCGTTTGTTATACTCTTACTCCTTCTGTGCATTGTTTAAATCTCGAATAGACTTCTTCATTCGACATTATCCCACTCCTTTAGTGTGTTGTTTAACTCTCAAGTAGAGTTATTCGTTAGTTGTTCATCCCTCTCCAAAGTGTGTTGTTTTTATCTCTCAAGTAGAGTTGTTGGTTTGTTGTTTATTCAACTCCTTTTGTGTTTTGTTTAACTCTCAAGTAGAGTTCTTCGTTCGTTATTTTATTACTCCTCTTGTGTGTTGTTTAAATCTCAAATTGACTTCACCGTTTGTAACTATCTCACTGCTTCATTGTTTTGTTTAACTCTAGACTAGAATTTTACATTTGTTGTTTAACCCACTCATTATGTGTGTGGTTTAACACTCAAGTAGAGTTCTTCGTTTGTTATACTCTTACTCCTTCTGTGCATTGTTTAAATCTCGAATAGACTTCTTCATTCGACATTATCCCACTCCTTTAGTGTGTTGTTTAACTCTCAAGTAGAGTTATTCGTTTGTTGTTCATCCCTCTCCAAAGTGTGTTGTTTTTATCTCTCAATTAGAGTTGTTGGTTTGTTGTTTATTCAACTCCTTTTGTGTTTTGTTTAACTCTCAAGTAGTTCTTCTTCGTTATTTTATTACTCCTCTCAGTGTGTTGTTTAAATCTCAAATTGACTTCTCCGTTTGTAATTATCTCACTAATTTATTGTTTTATTTAACTCTAGACTAGAATTTTACATTTGTTGTTTAACCCACTCATTATGTGTGTGGTTTAACACTCAAGTAGAGTTCTTCGTTTGTTATACTCTTACTCCTTATCTGCATTGTTTAAATGTCTAATAGACTTCTTCGTTTGACATTATGCCACTCCTTTAGTGAGTTGTTTAACTCTCAAGTAGAGTTATTTGTTTGTTGTTCATCCCTCTCCAAAGTGTCTTGTTTTTATCTCTCAAGTAGAGTTGTTGGTTTGGTGTTTATTCAACTCCATTCATGTTTTGTTTAACTCTCAAGTAGAGTTCTTCGTTCGTTATTTTATTACTCCTCTTTTGTGTTGTTTAAATCTCAAATTGACTTCTCTGTTTGTAATTATCTCACTTCTTTATTGTTTTGTTTAACTCAAGACTAGAATTTTACATTTGTTGTTTAACCCACTCATTTTGTGTGTGGTTTAACACTCAAGTAGAGTTCTTCGTTTGTTATACTCTTACTCCTTCTGTGCATTGTTTAAATCTCGAATAGACTTCTTCATTCGACATTATCCCACTCCTTTAGTGTGTTGTTTAACTCTCAAGTAGAGTTATTCATTTGTTATTTTATTACTCCTCTTGTGTGTTGTTTAAATCTCAAATTGACTTCACCGTTTTGTTTAACTCTCAAGTAGAGTTCTTCGTTCGTTATTTTGTTACTCCTCTCAGGTGTAGTTTAAATCTCAAATTGACTTCACCGTTTGTAATTATCTCACTTCTTCATTGTTTTGTTTAACTCTAGACTAGAATTTTACATTTGTTGTTATCCCTCTCCAAAGTGTGTTGTTGGTTTGTTGTTGGTTTGTCATCCCTCTCCAAAGTGTGTTGTTGGTTTGTTGTTGGTTTGTTAACCCACTCCAAAGTGTCTTGTTTTTATCTCTCAAGTAGAGTTGTTGGTTTGTTGTTTATTCAACTCCATTTGGGTTTTGTTTAACTCTCAAGTAGAGTTCTTCGTTCGTTATTTTATTAATCCTATTGTGTGTTGTTTAAATCTCAAATTGACTTCTCCGTTTGTAATTATCTCACTAATTTATTGTTTTATTTAACTCTAGACTAGAATTTTACATTTGTTGTTTAACCCACTCATTATGTGTGTGGTTTAACACTCAAGTAGAGTTCTTCGTTTGTTATACTCTTACTCTTTCTGTGCATTGTTTAAATCTCGAATAGACTTCTTCATTCGACATTATCCCACTCCTTTAGTGTGTTGTTTAACTCTCAAGTAGAGTTATTCGTTAGTTGTTCATCCCTCTCCAAAGTGTGTTGTTTTTATCTCTCAAGTAGAGTTGTTGGTTTGTTGTTTATTCAACTCCTTTTGTGTTTTGTTTAACTCTCAAGTAGAGTTCTTCGTTCGTTATTTTATTACTCCTCTTGTGTGTTGTTTAAATCTCAAATTGACTTCACCGTTTGTAATTATCGCACTGCTTCATTGTTTTGTTTAACTCTAGACTAGAATTTTACATTTGTTGTTTAACCCACTCATTATGTGTGTGGTTTAACACTCAAGTAGAGTTCTTCGTTTGTTATACTCTTACTCCTTCTGTGCATTGTTTAAATCTCGAATAGACTTCTTCATTCGACATTATCCCACTCCTTTAGTCTGTTGTTTAACTCTCAAGTAGAGTTATTCGTTTGTTGTTCATCCCTCTCCAAAGTGTTTTGTTTTTATCTCTCAATTAGAGTTGTTGGTTTGTTGTTTATTCAACTCCTTTTGTGTTTTGTTTAACTCTCAAGTAGAGTTCTTCTTTCGTTATTTTATTACTCCTCTTGTGTGTTGTTTGAATCTAGAAATGGACTTCTCCGTTTGTAATTATCTCACTAATTTATTGTTTTATTTAACTCTAGACTAGAATTTTACATTTGTTGTTTAACCCACTCATTATGTGTGTGGTTTAACACTCAAGTAGAGTTCTTCGTTTGTTATACTCTTACTCCTTATCTGCATTGTTTAAATGTCTAATAGACTTCTTCGTTTGACATTATGCCACTCCTTTAGTGAGTTGTTTAACTCTCAAGTAGAGTTATTTGTTTGTTGTTCATCCCACTCCAAAGTGTCTTGTTTTTATCTCTCAAGTAGAGTTGTTGGTTTGGTGTTTATTCAACTCCATTCATGTTTTGTTTAACTCTCAAGTAGAGTTCTTCGTTCGTTATTTTATTACTCCTCTTGTGTGTTGTTTAAATCTCAAATTGACTTCTCCGTTTGTAATTATCTCACTTCTTTATTGTTTTGTTTAACTCAAGACTAGAATTTTACATTTGTTGTTTAACCCACTCATTTTGTGTGTGCTTTAACACTCAAGTAGAGTTCTTCGTTTGTTATACTCTTACTCCTTCTGTGCATTGTTTAAATCTCGAATAGACTTCTTCATTCGACATTATCCCACTCCTTTAGTGTGTTGTTTAACTCTCAAGTAGAGTTATTCATTTGTTATTTTATTACTCCTCTTGTGTGTTGTTTAAATCTCAAATTGACTTCACCGTTTTGTTTAACTCTCAAGTAGAGTTCTTCGTTCGTTATTTTGTTACTCCTCTTGTGTGTAGTTTAAATCTCAAATTGACTTCACTGTTTGTAATTATCTCACTTCTTCACTGTTTTGTTTAACTCTAGACTAGAATTTTACATTTGTTGTTATCCCTCTCCAAAGTGTGTTGGTGGTTTGTTGTTGGTTTGTCATCCCTCTCCAAAGTGTGTTGTTGGTTTGTTAACCCACTCCAAAGTGTCTTGTATTTATCTCTCAAGTAGAGTTGGTGGTTTGTTGTTTATTCAACTCCATTTGGGTATTGTTTATGTCTCAACTACAGTTGGTAGGTCTATATTTTATTAATCCTCTTGTGTGTTGTTTAAATCTCAAATTGACTTCTCCGTTTGTAATTATCTCACTAATTTATTGTTTTATTTAACTCTAGACTAGAATTTTACATTTGTTGTTTAACCCACTCATTATGTGTGTGGTTTAACACTCAAGTAGAGTTCTTCGTTTGTTATACTCTTACTCTTCTCATGCATTGTTTAAATCTCGAATAGACTTCTTCATTCGACATTATCCCACTCCTTTAGTGTGTTGTTTAACTCTCAAGTAGAGTTATTCGTTAGTTGTTCATCCCTCTCCAAAGTGTGTTGTTTTTATCTCTCAAGTAGAGTTGTTGGTTTGTTGTTTATTCAACCTTTTGTGTTTTGTTTAACTCTCAAGTAGAGTTCTTCTTCGTTATTTTGTTACTCCTCTTGTGTGTTGTTTAAATCTCAAATTGACTTCTCCGTTTGTAATTATCTCACTAATTTATTGTTTTATTTAACTCTAGACTAGAATTTTACATTTGTTGTTTAACCCACTCATTATGTGTGTGGTTTAACACTCAAGTAGAGTTCTTCGTTGTTATACTCTTACTCTTATCTGCATTGTTTAAATCTCTAATAGACTTCTTCGCTTGACATTATCCCATTCCTTTAGTGTGTTGTTTAACTCTCAAGTAGAGTTATTCGTTTGTTGTTCATCCCTCTCCAAAGTGTCTTGTTTATATCGCTCAAATAGAGTTGTTGGTTTGTTGTTTATTCAACTCCATTTGTGTTTTGTTTAACTCTCAAGTAGAGTTCTTCATTCGTTTTTTATTACTCCTCTTGTGTGTTGTTTAAATCTAAAATTGACTTCTCCGTTTGTAATTATCTCACTTCTTTATTGTTTTGTTTAACTCTAGACTAGAATTTTACATTTGTTGTTTAACCCACTCATTATGTGTGTGGTTTAACACTCAAGTAGAGTTCTTCGCTTGTTATACTCTTACTCCTTCATGCATTGTTTAAATCTCTAATAGACTTCTTCATTTGACATTATCCCACACCTTTAGTGTGTTGTTTAACTCTCAAGTAGAGTTATTCGTTTGTTGTTCATCCCTCTCCAAGTGTGTTGTTTATATCTCTCAAATAGAGTTGTTGGTTTGTTGTTTATTCAACTCCTTTTTGTTTTGTTTAACTCTCAAGTAGAGTTCTTCGCTCGTTATTTTATTACTCCCTCAGTGTGTTGTTTAAACTCAGATTGACTCTCCGTTTGTAATTATCCCACTCCTTTATTGTGTTGTTTAACTCTCGAATAGAATTTTATATTTGTTGTTTAACCCACTCATTAGGTGTGTGGTTAACACTCAAGTAGAGTTCTTCGTTTGTTATACTCTTTACTCCTTATGTGCATTGTTTAAATCTCTAATAGACTTCTTTGTTGGACATTATGCCACTCCTTTAGTGAGTTGTTTAACTCTCAAGTAGAGTTATTCGTTTGTTGTTCATCCCTCTCCAAAGTGTCTTGTTTTTATCTCTCAAGTAGAGTTGTTGGTTTGTTGTTTATTCAACTCCTTGTGTGTTTTGTTTAACTCTCAAGTAGAGTTCTTCGTTCGTTATTTTATTACTACTCTTGTGTGTTGTTTAAATCTCAAATTGAATTCTCCGTTTGAAATTATCTCACTTCTTTATTGTTTTGTTTAACTCTAGACTAGAATTTTACATTTGTTGTTTAACCCACTCATTATGTGTGTGGTTTAACACTCAAGTAGAGTTCTTCGTTTGTTATACTCTTCCTCCTTCTGTGCATTGTTTAAATCTCGAATAGACTTCTTCATTCGACATTATCCCACTCCTTTAGTGTGTTGTTTAACTCTCAAGTAGAGTTTTTCGTTTGTTGTTCATCCCTCTCCAAAGTGTCTTGTGTTTATCTCTCAAGTAGAGTTGTTCGTTTGTTGTTTATTCAACTCCTTCTGTGTTTTGTTTAACTCTCAAGTAGAGTTCTTCGTTCGTTATTTTATTACTCCTCTTGTGTGTTGTTTAAATCTTAAATTGACTTCCCCGTTTGTAATTATCTCACTTCTTTATTGTTTTCTTTAACTCTAGACTAGAATTTTACATTTGTTGTTTAACCCACTCATTATGTATGTGGTTTAACTGTGTGGTTTAACACTCAAGTGGAGTTCTTCGTTTGTTATACTCTTACTCTTTCTGTGCATTGTTTAAATCTCGAATAGGCTTCTTCGTTTGACATTATCCCATTCCTTTATTGTGTTGTTTTAACTCTCAAGTAGAGTTATTCGTTTGTTGTTCATCCCTCTACAAAGTGTCTTGTTTATATCGCTCAAATAGATTTGTTCGTTTGTTGTTTATTCAATTCATTTTGTGTCTTGTTTAACTCTCAAGTAGAGTTTTTCATTCGTTATTTTATCTCCCCTCAAGTGTGTTGTTTAAATCTCAGATTGTCTTCTCCGTTTGTAATTATCCCACACCTTTATTTTATTGTTTAACTCTCGAGTAGAATTTTACATTTGTTGTTTCTCCCACTCCTTATGTGCGTGGTTTAACACTCAGGTAGAGTTCTTCGTTTGTTATACTCTTATTCCTTCTGTACATTGTTTAAATCTCTAATAGACTTCTTCGTTTGACAATATCCCACACCTTTAGTGTGTTGTTTAACTCTCAAGTAGAGTTATTCGTTTGTTGTTCATCCCTCTCCCAAGTGTGTTGTTTATATCGCTCAAATAGAGTTTTTCGTTTTGTTGTTTATTCAATTCCTTTTTTGTTTTGTTTAACTCTCAAGTAGAGTTTTTCGTTCGTTATTTTATTACTCCTCTTGTGTGTTGTCTAAATCTCAAATTGACTTCTCCGTTTGTAATTATCCCACTCCTTTATTGTGTTGTTTAACTCTCGAATAGAATTTTATATTTGTTGTTTAACCCACTCATTAGGTGTGTGGTTAACACTCAAGTAGAGTTCTTCGTTTGTTATACTCTTTACTCCTTATGTGCATTGTTTAAATCTCTAATAGACTTCTTTGTTGGACATTATGCCACTCCTTTAGTGAGTTGTTTAACTCTCAAGTAGAGTTATTCGTTTGTTGTTCATCCCTCTCCAAAGTGTCTTGTTTTTATCTCTCAAGTAGAGTTGTTGGTTTGTTGTTTATTCAACTCCTTGTGTGTTTTGTTTAACTCTCAAGTAGAGTTCTTCGTTCGTTATTTTATTACTACTCTTGTGTGTTGTTTAAATCTCAAATTGAATTCTCCGTTTGAAATTATCTCACTTCTTTATTGTTTTGTTTAACTCTAGACTAGAATTTTACATTTGTTGTTTAACCCATTCATTATGTGTGTGGTTTAACCCTCAAGTAGAGTTCTTCGTTTGTTATACTCTTCCTCCTTCTGTGCATTGTTTAAATCTCGAATAGACTTCTTCATTCGACATTATCCCACTCCTTTAGTGTGTTGTTTAACTCTCAAGTAGAGTTTTTCGTTTGTTGTTCATCCCTCTCCAAAGTGTCTTGTGTTTATCTCTCAAGTAGAGTTGTTCGTTTGTTGTTTATTCAACTCCTTCTGTGTTTTGTTTAACTCTCAAGTAGAGTTCTTCGTTCGTTATTTTATTACTCCTCTTGTGTGTTGTTTAAATCTTAAATTGACTTCCCCGTTTGTAATTATCTCACTTCTTTATTGTTTTCTTTAACTCTAGACTAGAATTTTACATTTGTTGTTTAACCCACTCAATGAGAATTTTACATTTGTTGTTTAACCCACTGATTATGTGTGTGGTTTAACACTCAAGTGGAGTTCTTCGTTTGTTATACTCTTACTCCTTCTGTGCATTGTTTAAATCTCGAATAGGCTTCTTCGTTTGACATTATCCCATTCCTTTATTGTGTTGTTTTAACTCTCAAGTAGAGTTATTCGTTTGTTGTTCATCCCTCTACAAAGTGTCTTGTTTATATCGCTCAAATAGATTTGTTCGTTTGTTGTTTATTCAATTCATTTTGTGTCTTGTTTAACTCTCAAGTAGAGTTTTTCATTCGTTATTTTATCTCCCCTCAAGTGTGTTGTTTAAATCTCAGATTGTCTTCTCCGTTTGTAATTATCCCACACCTTTATTTTATTGTTTAACTCTCGAGTAGAATTTTACATTTGTTGTTTCTCCCACTCCTTATGTGCGTGGTTTAACACTCAGGTAGAGTTCTTCGTTTGTTATACTCTTATTCCTTCCAGCATTGTTTAAATCTCAAATAGACATCTTCGTTTGACATTATCCCACACCTTTAGTGTGTTGTTTAACTCTCAAGTATAATTATTCGTTTGTTGTTCATCCCTGTCCCAAGTGTGTTGTTTATATCTCTCAAATAGAGTTGTTTGTTTGTTGTTTATTCAATTCCTTGTGTGTGTGGTTTAACACTTAAGTAGAGTTCTTCGTTCGTTATTTTATCTCCCCTCAGGTGTGTTGTTTAAACTCAGATTGACTCTCCGTTTGTAATTATCCCACTCCTTTATTGTGTTGTTTAACTCTCGAATAGAATTTTATATTTGTTGTTTAACCCACTCATTAGGTGTGTGGTTAACACTCAAGTAGAGTTCTTCGTTTGTTATACTCATTACTCCTTATGTGCATTGTTTAAATCTCTAATAGACTTCTTTGTTTGACATTATGCCACTCCTTTAGTGAGTTGTTTAACTCTCAAGTAGAGTTATTCGTTTGTTGTTCATCCCTCTCCAAAGTGTCTTGTTTTTATCTCTCAAGTAGAGTTGTCGGTTTGTTGTTTATTCAACTCCTTTTGTGTTTTGTTGTACCCTCAAGTAGAGTTCTTCGTTCGTTATTTTATTACTCCTCTTGTGTGTTGTTTAAATCTCAAATTGACTTCTCTGTTTGTAATTATCTCACTTCTTTATTGTTTTGTTTAACTCTAGACTAGAATTTTACATTTGTTGTTTAACCCATTCATTATGTGTGTGGTTTAACACTCAAGTAGAGTTCTTCGTTTGTTATACTCTTCCTCCTTCTGTGCATTGTTTAAATCTCGAATAGACTTCTAATTCAACATTATCCCACTCCTTTAGTGTGTTGTTTAACTCTCAAGTAGAGTTTTTCGTTTGTTGTTCATCACTCTCCAAAGTGTCTTGTGTTTATCTCTCAAGTAGAGTTGTTCGTTTGTTGTTTATTCAACTCCTTTTGTGTTTTGTTTAACTCTCAAGTAGAGTTCTTCGTTCGTTATTTTATTACTCCTCTTGTGTGTTGTTTAAATCTCAAATTGACTTCTCCGTTTGTAATTATCTCACTAAATTTATTGTTTTGTTTAACTCTAGACTAGAATTTTACATTTGTTGTTTAACCCATTCATTATGTGTGTGGTTTAACACTCAAGTAGAGTTCTTCGTTTGTTGTTCATCCCTCTCCCAAGTGTGTTGTTTATATCGCTCAAATAGAGTTGTTCGTTTTGTTGTTTTTTCAATTCCTTTTGTGTTTTGTTTAACTCTCAAGTAGAGTTTTTCGTTCGTTATTTTATCTCCCCCCAGGTGTGTTGTTTAAACTCAGATTGACTCTCCGTTTGGAATTATCCCACTACTTTATTGTGTTGTTTAACTCTCGAATAGAATTTTACATTTGTTGTTTAACCCACTCATTATGTTTGTGGTTAACACTCAAGTAGAGTTCTTCGTTTGTTATACTCTTTACTCCTTATGTGCATTGTTCAAATCTCTAATAGACTTCTTTGTTTGACACTATGCCACTCCTTTAGTGAGTTGTTTAACTCTCAAGTAGAGTTATTCGTTTGTTGTTCATCCCTCTCCAAAGTGTCTTGTTTTTATCTCTCAAGTAGAGTTGTTGGTTTGTTGTTTATTCAACTCCATTTGTGTTTTGTTTAACTCTCAAGTAGAGTTCTTCGTTCGTTATTTTATTACTCCTCTTGTGTGTTGTTTAAATCTCAAATTGACTTCTCCGTTTGTAATTATCTCACTACCTTATTGTTTTGTTTAACGCTAGACTAGAATTTTACATTTGTTGTTTAACCTACTCATTATGTATGTGGTTTAACACTCAAGTAGAATTTTACATTTGTTGTTTAACCCACTCATTATGTGTGTGGTTTAACACTCAAGTGGAGTTCTTCGTTTGTTATACTCTTACTCCTTCTGTGCATTGTTTAAATCTCGAATAGGCTTCTTCGTTTGACATTATCCCATTCCTTTAGTGTGTTGTTTTAACTCTCAAGTAGAGTTATTCGTTTGTTGTTCATCCCTCTCCAAAGTGTCTTGTTTATATCACTCAAATAG
This sequence comes from Plantago major, assembly GCA_026545765.1. Classification (NCBI taxonomy): domain Eukaryota; kingdom Viridiplantae; phylum Streptophyta; class Magnoliopsida; order Lamiales; family Plantaginaceae; genus Plantago; species Plantago major. Next base: position 66,827,279 of record CM048839.1, read on the forward strand.
AGTTGTTCGTTTGTTGTTTATTCAATTCCTTTTGTGTTTTGTTTAACTCTCAAGTAGAGTTTTTCGTTCGTTATTTTATCTCCCCTCAGGTGTGTTGTTTAAATCTCAGATTGTCTTCTCCGTTTGTAATTATCCCACACCTTTATTTTATTGTTTAACTCTCGAGTAGAATTTTACATTTGTTGTTTATCCCACTCCTTATGTGTGTGGTTTAACACTCAGGTAGAGTTCTGCGTTTGTTATACTCTTATTCCTTCTGTACATTGTTTAAATCTCTAATAGACTTCTTCGTTTGACAATATCCTACACCTTTAGTGTGTTGTTTAACTCTCAAGTAGAGTTATTCGTTTGTTGTTCATCCCTCTCCCAAGTGTGTTGTTTATATCGCTCAAATAGAGTTGTTCGTTTTGTTATTTATTCTATTCCTTTTGTGTTTTGTTTAACTCTCAAGTAGAGTTTTTTGTTCGTTAATTTATTTCCCCTCAGGTGTGTTGTTTAAACTCAGATTGACTCTCCGTTTGTAATTATCCCACTCCTTTATTGTGTTGTTTAACTCTCGAATAGAATTTAACTTAGAACTACTAGTGATTCTTCGAGCAACAGAAAGCTTTCAGAAAGGGTAGTAGAGTGCTTGATAGAATACTTTGCTTGATGGTAAGTTTGCAAGATAGATCGTTCTAAGGTGTGTATTTCTCAGCATCTAAGTGTGTGATATATATAGATGAATTTGAGAGTTGTTGGAATGATATACGTTAGACACAATTCAAATTCAGTCCATACTTATCTTGAAATGAGTACTCAGAAGTCCTTGTCTCATGTCTCAGAAGATCGTTTCAAATGGCTTTTCTGCCGATGCAATTAATGCACTTGTACTATTTCTTGTCCTGTAGTCTTCAACGGATACATGAGCCTTTCTGATGGCTTGCATGCTCCATACTCATGATGTCATATGTCCAGAATCATATTTCAAAAGTAAGTAAATACACTTAAGAAAGGATTAAGGACATAGTCTTTATGAGTTAGACTAAACCTTGATATCTTCATAAATCTTGTGCAATCTTCAGTCTTCTAATCTTCAGAAAAGCTCCATTGCTAGGATTGATCTTCATGGTCTTCTGAAAATAAAAATTACACTCAGAAACCTATAATCCTAATACAAGATTTACTAGACTAATCATACTCAGTGATTTCCTCTTTTGCAATGTTCAAGTGAACCAAGAGTACTTAATCACCTTTCTGGCTAAGATAAGAACATGTGATGCGTGATCAAAATACATTTTAGATATTCCTAACATACTCTTTGAACCAATCTGAAAATTTTGTTTCCAACTTCTCTTCAAGCAGTTCTTCAAGCGTGTCATCTGCCATTATTGGATTCTTCTCTAGACAACGCCCTTTGAAAACACTGTGGGCACGATGATATGATTAGATAGCTAGTAGTTAGAAGTTTAAATTTATGTGTTATAGTAAGAGAGCTACTCACCCAGCAAAAATCACCATAAATTTGTGAACTTCAGCACAGTTCGAGAGGACATAATATTGGGCTGTCTTCAGGTCCCTATCCGACAGCCATTCTTTATTTTCTTGTCCCATAGGTCTCTGTGAGACCCTTAAAATTGAAATGGAAACGTCACCATCCTCTTGAAAATATGTCTGCATTGCGAGACGACCTAGATGTCTTTGTCGGCACATGGTCCCCAAAGTAATAGGAGCAGAAGGTTCCAACTTCCTCTCGCACGTATGCATTAGCAATCGATCCCTCAGGCCTACCGTTGTTGCTGACATACTTCTTCAATTTCCCCAAGTACCTGAATTGCATATATATTTAGATAAGAGAATGTAACTTGGGCATTTTATGTAAATTCAGACTTGGAAAAATTCACACCTCTTGAATGGATACATCCGTCGATACTGAACCTGTCCAGCAAGCCTCGCTTCATGTGGGAGGTGAACCGGCAAGTGCTCCATAGAATCAAACCAGCGCGGTGGAAAGATACGCTCGAGCTTGCATAGAATCAATGGTATGTTGCTTTCAAGATTTGCTAACACTTGATCGTCAACCACCCTTGTGCATAAATTCTTGAAAAATAAGCCCAGCTCGGTGAGAGCGATCCATACAGTTTTCGGTAGCAGTTTTCGAAATGCAACCAGGAGAAGCCTCTCCATGAACACATGACAATCGTGGCTCTTCATCCCATACATCTTCGTCTTCTTCAAACCCACACACCGCCCCAACTTCGAGGCTTAATTGTGGGGGAACTTCAATCCCCTCACCCAATCAAACAGTTTGTTCCTAGATTCAGTGTCAATTGTGTAGCATGCCTTGGACCACTTGCCTTCATCATTCCGCTTTGTCAACTCAGGCCTTTTACACCATGTATCCAACTCGGCTCTAGATTTAACCATATCCTTTGTTTTTCCGGGAATGTTGCAAATCATGTTGAAGCAGTTCTCGAACACATTCTTCTCAATGTGCATGAAATACAACATGTGACGTATAAGAAGACTGCTCCAATAAGGAAAATCCTAGAAGATGCTTCTCTTCTTCCATCCACATTTGTCGGCAATTTTCCTGTTATGCTTCTCCCACCCAAGTTCAGTCACTTTCATCAGACCCAGCCTATCTATCTCGGCAAGTATTTACACCAAGAAGTCTCGGGGGCCCTTTCCTCTCTACTTTGTTTTTCAAGAACTGATTCTTGTTCTTCCTGAACGGATGGTTACTTGGTAGAAACCTACGATGACAATCAAACCAAGATTCCTTTCCGCTCTCCTACAGTCTAAATGCATCATTGTCCTCCAAACAATGTGGACAAGCATGAAAGTCCGCGGTTTTCCTTCCAGATGGCATGGAGTACGCCAGAAAATCACTCACGGTCCACAGTAGTGCTGCTCTCAAGGTGAAGTTCATCTTGGTTGACACATCATATGCCGAGATACCATTTTCCCACAACTTAATCAGCTCCTTGATTAGGGGCTACATAAACACATCCAGCTTCAGTGCTGGATCTTCTGGACCAGGCACCAACACAATCAAGAACGTGAACGGTTCCTTCATGCACTCACCAGGGGGCAGGTTGTACGGTGTCAGCATCACTAGCCAACAAGAGTACTTCTGGTCACTTCCAAACGGGTTAAAACCATCCGTACAAAGCTCCAAACGTACATTTCTAGACTCGGCTGTAAACTCCGGATATGTCTTGTCGAACTCTTTCCATGTCGGTGAGTCTGATGAGTGCTCCATTCTACCCCCTACATCCGCTGGGATTACTCTTTCCTTATGCCATCGCATTTTATCGGCACAAGCACTTGAAGCGTACAACCTCTTCAAACGAGGTGCTAGAGGGAAGTACCACATTTTCTTATATGGAAGATTTTTCTTCTGGCGTTTCTTTGCAGCCCTCGCCTTGTAACGCTTGTAGCGGTCCTTCCCACAGAACTTGCATACCAGTAGATCTACATCCTCGCCCTAATAGATCATGCACATGTCCGGACAACAGTCTATGGTTTCCATAGGCAACCCCATCCACCGCATCTTTTTCTTCGCTTGGTAAAAGTTGGTGGGAACTAGGTTTTCTTCAGGACAACACTCCGATATTAGTTGTACGTAATTATTGAAGCTCGCTACAGATTTCCTACCCTCGGCCTTACAACTCATTAGCTGAGCCAACAAAGACAACTCGGTGTGCTTCTTACACCCTGGCCAAATCGGCTTCTTTGCTGATTCCAACAAGTCAAAGAACACCTGATCCTCGGGATTCGGTGGCTCCTCCACATCCCCCTCGGTGTCCATGAACTGAGGGCTAGCAACATTAAACAACATTTCTTCCAACCGTTCATGATCATAATTAGCATCAGATGTAGCCATATTTTGAGTACTTCCGATCACATTTTGCTGCTTTCTTTTACGCTTCCGGATATGCTCATATGACATGAACGGTGTTGGTGTCTCACCATGATAACTCCATACCTCATACTCAGGCACGAACCCCTTACATTTCAAGTGCTCGACTACCATTGTAGGAGGCAAATGCTTGTTCCTACATTTATTGTGACTACAAGGGCACTTCATCATCCTCCCACTCAAACAAGTAGTCTGTGTAAGTGCAAAAGCGATGAACACTTCAACCCCTTCAACAAAACTAGACTGAATACTGCCATTAACAGTGCGACGGTACATCCATGAACGATCGTGTTAAGAATATCTGTTAGTATTTTGATCATTCATCACATGTTCTTATCTTTGCCAGAAAGGTGATTAAGTACTCTTAGTTCACTTGAACATTGTAAAAGAGGAAATCACTGAGTATGATTAGTCTAGTAAATCTTGTATTAGGATTATAGGTCTTTGAATGTAATTTTTATTTCCAAAAAGACCATGAAGATCAATCCTAGCAATGGAGCTTTTCTGAAGATTACAAGACCGGAGATTGCACAAGATTTATGAAGACACCAAGGTTTAGTCTCACTCGGAAAGACTACGTCCTCAATCATTTCTTAAGTGCATTTAGTTACTTTTGAAACATGATTCTGGAACATATGACATCATGAGTATGGAGCATGCAAGCCATCAGAAAGGCTAATGTATCCGTTGAAGACTACAGGAGAAGAAATAGTACATGTGCATTAATTGCATCGGCAGAAAAGCCGCTAAAGCACAGTCCTCTCTGAGATATGAGACAAGGACTTCTGAGTACTCATTTCAAGAGAAGTATAGACTGAATTTGAATTGTGTCTAACGGATAACATCCCAACGACTCTCTAATTCATCTATAAATATCACACACTTAGATGCTGAGAAATACAACAACCGAAGAACGAACTAACTTGCAAACTTACAATCTAGCAAAGTATTCTCTCAAGCACTCTACTACCCTTTCTGAAAGCTTTCTGTTGCTTGAAGAATCACTAGTAGTTCTAAGTTGTCCTGAACCTTAACAAGAGATTGTTATTCGTGAAAGAGTTGAACTATCAGATAACCTTTTTGAAGCTCATTCTCCAGAACGGACATCAATTACTTGGGTCAGTAAAGAGAAGTTTGCCATACACTAAACAAGTGTATTAAGTAGTCTTGTTCTATTAGGCTCTCTGGAAACATAACTGAAAAGTTATACACGAAGCCTCTCTGACAAACCTTATAACCAACACCATCAAGGCATGGAGTAGAGGAAGTACTTGATTTGGGAAATCAGGGAATAACTCCAAGGTTATCTGAGTAGAGGAAGTACTTAGCTCTAGGAGTTGGGGAATAACTCAGGGGGAACATTTGGTTGGGAACCATTTGTTTAGGAATCTTAGAATAGGATTATTGTAAGGTGAACTCAATTATCTGTTCTAGTGAATTCTAGGTCTCATAAAGACCAAAGTGGATTAGTTGGAGGATTACGCCACCTCCAGATACCACTATACTTGCTGTGTTATTTACCTTTCTGTATTTATCTTTCAGCAAAGCACACACACACACACTTACTTATTGTTTCTACACTAACCTATCTTAAAGTCTTCCGCGCTCTGAATTTAAGTATCAGAAACCCCCTCCGATTTCTAAGAAACTGTGTTTATGGACCAACAAGTGGTATCAGAGCAGGAGGTTCCCAAGCCTTCTGCACTGAACCTAGATCCCCAGATAGGTGAAGAAACTTTGTCCCTTTCTGAGGACTATATAATTTGTGTGTTAAGTACGCAGGAATGTCTCTGAGTGATGCACCCATTCTGAAGCCAGAAAACTACGAGAAATGGAAGAACAACATGATGCTCCATCTGGAGGCCATTAGTGATGAGATGATCTATGTCATCAATGAAGGGCCTATTAAAATCAGACAACTCAAACAAGTTACTGAGGTGTCTGATGGAAGAAAAGCCTCAAACAAAGAAGATGAAAGCGAGGATGCGACTGCTAGTGATTGTGGTCATGTTGCTCGTGGAAGCATTATGTATGAAGACAAGCCAAGAGAACTCTGGACATCTGAAGATGCCAAGAGACACAGATTGAATGGTCAAGCTCGTAATATAATCATCAGATCGACACCTGAGCACATACAGTGTAAACTGTGGGGTGCTAAAACGGCGAAAGTTGCCTGGCAATTGATTGAAGAAATCTGTGCCGGAACTGAGAAAACCAAAGAAAACAAGTTCGAAGTTCTTAAATTGAAGTTCCAAAACTTCAAGCAAGGTCCCACTGAAACTCTGGAATTACTCCAGTAGAGCTCTTCTCTAATCTTGCTACTGTAGATTATGAGACAACTCAGAGAGAACAAACAGCTGAGAAGTTGCAAAGTGTTGCTGTAGTCTCTCAAGGTACTTCTAAAAAGAAAGATACCAAAGACGCATCTGAAGAAAATGCTCTTGCAGTAAGACACATGAATAAATTTGTGAGTCAAGAGATTGAGAGAAGAAAAGCTAAAGAAAAGCTGAAAAAGCATCTCAGCCCAAACTATCATCAGTACAAGAACATTCAACTAAACAACTCTCTGAAGACCCCCATTCAGAAAGGTGTTAGTACTGAATCAGCAGAGATAGGAAATGATATCTACTTCTATTCTCAAAAGCCTGGTCACTTCAAGAGAGATTGCCCTGCTCTAAACAAGCTCAAGACATGTGACAAGAAGGACAGAAGAAATTACAAAAGAAATCAAAGGGCCTTACTGAGTGAAGAAAGGAAGAAGATTCAAATCCAACTTGATGCTCTAGATATTGAGACAGATTCTGAAGATGGAGATTCAGATAACTCAAACCTACCATCACCAGAATTGTGTGGAATCACCCACGACGTAATCGACTTCGGCCTTAAGAAGAATGAAATGTGTGGAGCATTGATGACATAGATCATCTCGTCACTAATGGCCTCCAGATGGAGCATCATGTTGTTCTTCCATTTCTCGTAGTTTTCTGGCTTCAGAACGGGTGCATCACTCAGAGACATACCTGCACACTTAACACACAAATTATATAGTCCTCAGAAAGAGACAAAGTTCCTTCACCTATCTGTGGATCTAGGTTCAGTGCAGAAGGCTTGTGAACCTCCTGCTCTGATACAACTTGTTGGTCCAGATAACGGCAAAGTAAAAGACTAGAGGGGGGGGGGTGAATAGTCTTTTAAAACTTTTGTCGATAAACACAGTTTTTCAGAAACCTGGGGGTTTCTGATACTTAAATTCAGAGCGCGGAAGACTTTAAGATAGGTAAGTGCAGAAACAATAAGTATGTGTGTGTGCACTTTGCTGAAATGTAAATACAGAAAGGTAAATGACACAGAAAATATAGTGGTATCTGGAGGTGGCGTAATCCTCCAACTAATCCACTTCGGTCTTTCTGAGACCTCGAATTCACTAGAACAGATAATTGAGTTCACCTTACAATAATCATATTCTAAGATTCTTAAACAAATGGTTTCCAACCAAATGTTCCCCCTGAGTTATTCCCCTTCTCCTAGAGGTAAGTACTTCCTCTACTCAGATAACCTTGGAGTTATTCCCTGATTTCCCAAATCAAGTACTTCCTCTACTCCACGCCTTGATGGTGTTGGTTATAAGGTTTTGTCAGAAAGGCTTCTCGTATAACTTTTCAGTTATGTTTTCAGAGAGCCAAGCAGAACGAGACTACTTAATACACTTGTTCAGTGGATGGCGATCGCTTCTTTACTGACCCAAGTAATTGATGTCCGTTCTGGAGAATGAGCTTCAGAAAGGGTATCTGATAGTTCAACTCTTTCACGAATAACAATCTCTTGTTAAGGTTCAGGACAACTTAGAACTACTAGTGATTCTTCAAGCAACAGAAGGCTTTCATAAAGGGTAGTAGAGTGCTTGAGAGAATAATTTGCTTGATGGTAATTTTGCAAGATAGAGCATTCTAAGGTATGTTCTTCAAGCATCTAAGTGTGTGATATATATAGATAAATTTGAGAGGCATTTGAATTATATCCGTTGTGCTCTCCATCAAATTATATCCGTTTATATCTTGAACTATGTACTCAGAAGTCACTATCTCATTTTTCAGAGAGGACTGCTTTTTGTAGAATTTCTGCCGATGCATTTAATGCATAGTACTGTTCATTGTCCTATAGTCTCAACGGATACATGAGCCTTTCTGATGGCTTGCATGCTCCATACTCATGATGTCATATGTCCAGAATCATAGTAAGTTAATATACTTGAGAAAGGATTAAGGACATAGTCTTTCTGTGTTAGACTAAACCTTTGTGTCTTCATAAACCTTGTGCAATCTTCAGTCTTCTAATCTTCAGAAAAGCTCCATTGCTAGGATTGATCTTCATGGTCTTCTTGAAATAAAAAATTACAGTCAGAGACCTATAATCCTAATACAAGATTTACTAGACTAATCATACTCAGTGATTTCCTCTTTTACAACGTTCAAGTGAACCAAGAGTACTTAATCACCTTTCTGGCTAAGATAAGAACATGTGAGTGATCAAAATACTAACAGATATTCCTAACATATTGATCCTTCTAGTTCAAAACCCATTATGAAATGGATAAGAAATCATCTTGCAAAGGATGTGATTGGTCCCATACACCAAGGAGTTAGAACTAGAAGAGCAATTGTTAAAAAGCAAATTGTCTCTATGGATGTTTCATCTCAAACATTGAACCAAAGACTATAGAAGAAGCATTAAAGGATCAAGATTGGATCTCAGCAATGCAAGAAGAGTTGGATCAATTTGAGAGAAACGAAGTCTGGAAACTGGTTCGATTTGATGACGGAATATCTGTAATTGGAACCAAGTGGGTTTTCAGAAACAAAATGAATGCGTCTGGTGAGATAACCAGAAACAAAGCTAGGTTGGTTGCCAAGGGATTCACCCAGACTGAAGGACTAGATTTTGATGAATCTTATGCACCAGTTGCAAGATTGGATGCAATAAGACTTTTTCTAGCCTTTGCAGCTCATAATGACTTTACAGTTTATCATATGGATGTCAAGAGTGCATTCCTAAATGGTGAACTTGATGAAGAAGTCTATGATAAGCAACCACCAGGTTTTGAAGTTTTCTCAGAAAGTAGGATGGTCTATAAGCCTCAGAAAGCTCTGTATGGGCTGAAACAAGCTCCAAGAGAATGGTATGATACATTGGCCAGATACCTACTCGAAAGTGGTTTCAAGAAAGGAGATGTTGATAAAACACTCTTTACATTGAACCATGATGGGAAACTACTTTTAGTTCAAGTATACATTGATGACATTATATTTGGATCTAAATACAAGCAACTTTGTGAAGACTTTGCTGAACTCATGAAATGTAAATTTGAGATGCTCAATGTAAATTGAATTACTTCCTAGGGCTACAAGTCAAGCAACTCAATGATGGAATATTCATTAGTCAAACAAAGTATGCAAAGGATATGCTCAACAAGTTTAATCTAAAGCCTTCTGAAAAGAATCCTAAGATACCAATGAGCATTGGAACCAAGATGACCTATACTGAATCTGACAAGAGTATTGAAGAACACAAGTATAGGAAATTGATTGCGTCTCTACTGTACCTCACTGCAAGTAGACCTGATATTCAATATGCAGTTGGAGTGTGTGCTAGATTTCAGATAAATCCAATGCAATCACACTACAACATTGCCATGAAAATATTGAGGTATGTAAAGGGTACTGTAGAAGTTGGATTGTGTTATCCAAAAGATAGTGGATTGAGTTTGGTTGGCTATTCAGATGCCGACTATGCTGGATCATTGCTTGATAGAAAAAGCACCTCAGGAACTTGTCAATTTCTTGGTGCTAGATTGATATCTTGGTTCAGCAAGAAACAGAACTCAATTGCCACATCTACCACAGAGGCTGAATATATTGCTGCGGGATGTTGCGCTTCACAAATATTGTGGATACAACAACAACTCAGAGACTATGGACTCAATGAAGAGAAAACTTCCATTTTCTATGACAACACAAGTGCTATTGCCATAACTCAGAATCCTAAGTTTCATGCTAGAATAAAGTACATTGATGTTAGACACCACTTCATCAGAGACCATGTTGAAAAAGGCAATATAGAGATACTCAAGATTGGCACTGAAGACCAACTTGCAGATATCTTCACTAAGACACTACAAGAAAGTAGATTCTTAGCCTTAAGACACAGTCTTGGACTAATGGAACTACCAAAGAACTGAAAAAGTTCAGATATCTGAAGAAGATATCAAAGGAGAGAGAAAATAAATCTGGAACGGGTATCCAGACAAGAGAAGAGGAATCTGGAACGGGTATCCAGAAACCAAAGGCTAAAGGGTAAAATAGCTATTTGAAGATTTCTGAGACAGGTACTCAGATATCTAGATCACTGAGTGAGGGGGAACACAAAAGAGAATAGTCCAACTGTCTACAGTTAACTACTATCTTGAAATCTGAATTATTTCTATCTTTGTGAAAAACTTTGAAAAGACAACAAGTATAAGATAGAATCAGATACAACAGTGTTCTCATTCACACAGAAACGTGATTCAGATAGCTAATAGCCAACATTCATTAAATGGGCACAATTACAATTGTTGATTGTGATCATTGCTGAAGAAGCAATGGTGACCCTTGATGAAATGGGCGATTGATCTTTACGGCGGAGATTAATTCTCGGTAAATAGTGGACTGTTGAAATCCCAGCATGGCCAACTATGCATTTAATGCCGAACAAGCTTTTACCCACGCCTGTCTGCAATACACAGATACTTACACACAAAATTGATTTGTATGTATATGTCTGTTGAGATCTCTTTGCTATATATATAGGATTTTGGCTAAGGAAATCACTTTCGCCTAATCCAACATTCATACTTGCACAAGAATAGCAAAAACAATCCTTCAAACTTTTCTGCAAAACTCTGTTCTTCGATTAGTCTTCTGCAAAGAATCACTAATCCCCCACCTTAATCTCTTTCAGACTATCGAAAACTTTCACTATATAAAGAGATGGCTCCAAAACGCGCTTCTACCCAGAAATCCCAATCTACTACCTCTGGTACTGCTGAAAAGCAAGCACCAAAGTTGGTTGTCATAAACAATCGTTTGGTAGGAGACTTCAATCCTAATCATTGGACTTCAAATCACATGATGATTTGGGGTGGTGCCATGATTAAGGAATATCATACTGCTGCTATTGAAAATCAAGCCGATAGGAAGCTAATCATTGATATGCTTGAAAAGGCACAAATCAAGGGTTTCCTGTCTGCTATTCCCACTGGAGTTTCTTCACTAGATGTGTTGGAATTCTACAACAATTCCAGGATTATTTCCTGTGTATCTGAACGCACTGAAATAGTGTCTATAAAGTCAAAAGTTCAAGGAAAGGATATCTTTTTGAACTTGACAACTTTCTGTGAGTTGTTTGGACTTCAAAATCTTGGAAATGATTTTGAAATATACACCAAGGATGATGATTTCTTTGAAGGTGTGAAGCAACTGTACAGTGATGTGTGTGATCTTGAAAAACCAGATACACCCACAGACTTCAAACTTGCTGACATCAAAATCAGACATTTGTTGGTTCACTGGGATGTGTTGGCATGTATTCTTCACAGATGCTTTGATGGTCTACAAGGAGGTGCCGGCCAAATAAGCCAAGAATGCTGGATGATGATGTTCTTGTTGAAACAACAAGACAGAAGGCTGGAAAACCCCTTCAACTGGGGAAAGTACGCCTTTATGAAATTTGTGAAGAAGATTCAAGGCTTTGAGCCTAAAATCGTTAAGGGCCTTGCTGAGCCAAAAGCCACAGTGAACTATGGACTAAAGATATGCTTCTTTCTGGAGAAGCTTGGCATTGAGCTCAGAGAGAAGGCTGACATAGCCAACAGTAACCTACTCTACAAATATTAGTATACAAACATGATGAAAAAGGTTACTGCATCTCAGAAAGGTTCCAAGAAATGAAAGACTGAAGAGGTATCTGAGGGTTCCGTTGCGACCAAAAAGCCCAGAACTTCACGAAAGAAGTTTTCTGGAAAATCAGAAGGCATACCCATTGTGGATGTCAACTCTTAGATATCTGCCGCCACTGCTGATAAACTCATCAATGAAGATAAACTCATCAATGCTGCAAAAGACACAACTGCTGATGAACTCATCAATGTTGCCAAGGAGAGCCTTGCTGATGAACTCATTGGTAAAAATGAGAGTAGTGGCAGGTACCAAGCCCCATCTGCAGAAACCGCAGGGATTATTGACCAATCAGTTCCTAATGCTGATGAGAGCTCTGACGATGATGATGATGAGTTAGTTATCTCTCAAGTCTTACAGAAATCAAAGAGGGCTAAGGTTGCTGAAAAAGTAACAAGTGTAGAGGTATCTGAAGAAGAACCTACACCACAGGTTGCTAAACAAGCACCTGTTTCAAAGGTTGCTGAAGAAGCAACTGTGTCCAAAGTCACTGGACAAAACACACCATCAGAGCAAGAAACACTTAAGCTTATGGAAGATGCTTTGATGAGTGATAACTTAGTGTTGGAGGATACTGCCATTGCCTCAACACTTAAAAATTTGTCTCAAGCAGATCTGGATAGGCCTCATATAGCATCACCTTCTTCATCCAGATCAGAACCATCACATCAACCACAACAACCAGTAGTGGATGTTGCTGAAATGATACTTGAGTTACAGCGTGAGATACACGCATCTTTCTTTGCCGAAGAAAATCCTGCAAAAGAACAGGTTCCCCAACTCAATGAGAGGGATCAAACTCAGGCATCTGCTCAGAATGATCAACCAGGGGAGGCAACTGAATCGCACATTCAGGAAAGGTCTGAAGTACCTGAAACTTCAAACAAAGAAGCTGAAATGGAACAACAAGACCAACGCATAGAAGGATCACAAGTTCCAGAGACCAATCAGCCTGACACTGCTCAGGTAGCTGAATGGCTTAACTCTTCACTTTTGATATTTTTGTGTTTGTTAATCTTTTTATTTAATAATATTTCTTTGTTACAGGCTGATTTAGAAACACAACATCAAGAGGAAGCTACAAAGCTTGCCTCAGAATCTGAGAAGGAGGCTTCCATAGCCTCACCACTGAAGGAACATGAGCCTGTCTCACAGGTAGAAGATAGTTCCTTAAGTTATAACATCTCAGATATGTGCTTTATACACTTGATTAATACTATTAAGTGTTTGTTTCTAATAGGCTCCAACTGAGAAGAAAAATGAAGAAACTGAAAAGCCTATATCCTCAGAAAAGAATCCAGAGACTTCTAAGGTCTCTGAGGAACAAGTATCTAAACCTTCTGCATAGAAGGTATTTCATTTAGATACCTATAATCTTCAAAGACAAATCTCTGATCATTTTTCTCAAACTAGCACTTTCTACTTAACAGGTTCAAAAAGAAGTAGAAGTTGCTGGGAATTGCCCGCTCAATCCCCACAACAAATGGAAATTGATGAGGCATCAAAGCCTTCATCACAATAAAAATTTCCAGAGACTGCACAAGTCTCTGAGCAACAAGTATCTGAGCCTCCAATACTGGAGGTAATTGACCTCTCAGATATCTGATTTTGTAAATAGAATTTTTCTTGATAAAATTTCCTAAGTGTTATGTTTCTAATCTCAGGTTCAAGCAGAAAGAAAGATCACTGAGGATCAAACTTCCCAGTCTCCTCCTCATATCCAGATATCTGGGGCACCTAGAACCTCAGTAGTCAAGTCATCTGAGCCTGTCACACAGGTAACTCAGATACCTTTCTACTCTAAAGCCCAGATATCTCCTATAGTTTTGAAATTAATTCAGAACACTTTCTTTCAGGCTCAATCAAGTGCCACTAAGGTCCCTGTTGATGAGAAAAAGGACATGCTTCCTTTCTTCAAGGAACACACTTTGCCAAAGCACCTAAAATGCTTCAAGAGATGGCAAAAGCTTCGATGCTCCGATCTATCTGAGATCATAAAGGTGACTGATCACCACACAAGGAGAGCACGAGCCCTTGACTTGGAAAACTATGTCCATGCCATGCTCCCCACTGAACAATATTCCTTTGGAACATTGATGCATAAGGACTTTGTCAAGGAAGTGGCCAAAAAGCTGATTCAAGCTTTTAACCAAGCAGATGGTCAGACCAGAATGCAGATGGCATTCAAGCCTATCTTGCCCCAGACCCTACAGTACATACCCTCTGAACAAGAGGAAGGTAATGGGAAAATGGTCACTATTCTAGAAGTGATCAATCTGGTCTCTGAAGATGAAGAAGAGAAGGAGACTGATGAGAATGATTATGAAGAATCTCCTTCTGACCATCACAAGGATGATAATGATAAGAAGGATGATGATGATGATGCCCCTGCACCAGGGACAGGAGGGATTGCACAAGGTAATAATACCTCAGTTGCTGAAAAGCAAACTGAGAGGACATCACAAAAATCCCCTCCTCCATCTCCTTAGAAATCCACCCATCCATCTCCCCAATAAAAGGACTCTACTAAACAAGTAGTTAAGCACTCTGAGGACAACACTCAGAAAATATTGGATGCACAAGCCAGAGTTGCTCAACTCAAACAACTGTTGGAAGAAGAACAACAGCTAAATCTTCAACTGGATGAAAAGATAGCTGAATCCAGAGTCAAGCTAAATAAACTTGAAGACCAAACCATCAAGGAAATGCAAGCTTACTCTGAGATTAAAGAGCTCCAGGAAGCTGTCAATTCCATTGCTAAGGAGCTAGATACTGAGCAAGTATATGAAGACAAGCATAATGCTAAGGTTGCATCACCAAAAGATGTACCATCCTCCTCTCTGAAAGGAAAGAAACCTATCTCTGAGATGGCTGCTGGACTAGAAAACATTGATGAAAATGTCCAAGAGGATGAAGATCACTGGGTTGATGACTCAGATGATGAAGAAGAGAAGAAATTGGTAGAACACCGAAATGAGCACTTGGTGGTTTCTCATTTGAAAAGGAAGTTGATTGCTCCTGAAATTTTCACCAAGCTGCCAAATGTCAACTCCAATGAACACTTGAGCATATTTCAAGTACTGGCCAAATTGAAAAAGGAGTTATCTTCTCAAGATAAAGCTGCCATTACATCAGTCCCTGAAGAAATGAAGACATTCACTGAGCTTAGAGAACAACCAGTTTGGTTATTGCAAAGAAATACCTAGGCATGGTTAAGGATGATGACCAAAATTTGGCTGTAAAAGCCTTTGAAGAAGCGTGATATGCTACTGGAAAAGCAGAAGCCATACAAGGTCCATGGCAGAGCTCACTGATAAGGAAAATGGACTTATCAAACAAAATCAGGAGCTCAAGGCTGAACTTCAGAAGTTTGTTACGGCCTACAATTACTTGCAAGGGAATTTTGAGTCTCTCTCAGAATCTTTTTTGGTACTTAGTCAGTCAACAATGACTAAGGGGGAAGGATTTGGACCTCAAGGTCAGGGGGAAGGTAAGAAGAAATCTAGAGTTGGTGCTGCTCAGAAAGGAAGAGGAAACAAGAGAACTTCCCAGCCACCACTCAGAATAATTGAGCCCTCATCAAGTCGAGCTGCTTTGCAAATAGTAGCCACTTCCCAGCAACCAACTGAAGGTACAACAATGGTAACAAAGGCCATGGCACAAAGACCTCCAAGGAGTACCAAGGCTCCAAGGAGAAGACAAGTTATAGGGATTGAAGAGTCTTCTGAAGAAGAAGAAGAAGAAGAAGAAGAAGAAGAAGAAGAAGAAGAAATCAAATCCCAGGGCAATGAAGAAGGCTGCAAAATTTTCAGAAGAATTGATCTTAATGATGATGAAGAAGATGAGGATGAAGATGAAGCTCCTCTTCACAGAAAAAGAAGAAAGGTTGATAGCCTATCTGAGCCCATAGCTGCGAAGCCTTTGGCAGCTAAAACACCCTATGGAAATACCAAGTCAATCTAGGGTGGTTCTTCAAGCAATCCCCCAAGGGAGAATTCAAGACAAAGGAGGAACAGACTGAGAGCTGAAAGAAGAAAAAGTCAACTTCCACTCAGGACAGAAGAAGCCAGAATTGAGTATGTGAAGACTGACAACAACTCCTCTATCTACAGGTGCTTTAATCAGAAGAATGGCTACTGGATTCTGGAACTTAAGCCTTACTGGCAAATTCAAAATTTCCAGAACCAATCCATAAATAACTCATGGCATGGAGAAAAGACAAGCCAATCTTGATTAACACCAACCACATCAAAGCCTGGTTGGATTTTGAAGTTATCAAGAGAATAGAAGCCATGAAGAAGGACCTCTCTGATGAATGTCCTTACGGAAAGCCAGATGATGTGCACTGAATTCCCAACATCACTAGAACAGGCACAAGAGCAAGACTTGTTGTGGAACCCTATGAGTCTTTCTATATGATTGAAGATCAATACAAGGGTGACATCAGATATCATAATCGAGCATGCCTGGAAGTGGGGAAAGTATATGTGGGTCAAACACTTTGCCAAGAAGAATCCTACCAAAACCTACAAGGAAGTCTGTGGATTTGCCAGAGACACAGAGATGATTGTCAGAACTCTTCTCTATGACTACTTTGATGATATCAAAAGGTTTGGTGATAGGAAATTTGCAGATTGATCCATGGAACTGCTTTTGAAGACTTGAAGATTTGAAGACTTGAAGACTAGTTTATTAGGATGTTTACTTGGAGCTTGGTTACTCCTGTTGTCCTAATTTACTATGTATTTTGTATCTTGCTGACTGCGCAAAATTGTGTTTTATTAAAGTTATCTGTGAACCTTCTCTGTAATATATCTGATGAACCTACTCTCAAATATTATAAATCTATTATAAGAGACTAAGTTAGATCAAGTTTGGTACCAAGTGAATGGACCATTTTGCCCTCAATGAATTTTAGATTTTCCAACTCCTTCAAAGGTGTTTCTTGTCAAATGCTAAAAGTGAATAGTAATTGTTGTTCTAATGTTGCACTAATTAGGAGATAGATGTAAGAGTTTCTTCCGCTTCTTTATTGGAAATTGTTGCAAACTTAATTTTGATTTATTGTTCATTTCATTGTTAGATAAAACCTCACTTATAGTTGGTATGTGTATTATGCACATTGGTGATTTCATACAAAATTTTAATATGTTTTTCTATAAAATATAATTTATTTAATGTAAAACATTGATGTTATCAAGTGAAAAAAACCTCCAATATTTTTATAGAGAAAGTCTCCTGATAGATGGTCTTTATATCACGTATCTATAGATGGACCTGTATATCAAGAAAACCATCGATTTTGTTAATCAAAACGTCTATGTTCTCAACATTTATTCCTTTTCATATTAAAAAAAACATATTTTGTTAACTACATAGACGTTTTGATTAATAACATGGATGATTTTGTGGATAACATAGGTCCATCTCTAAAGACCGTATCTCTAGAGACGTTTTTTTTACAGTAAGGCCCTGTTCTTTTCGTCTGAACTGAACTAAATTATAGTATAAAATATAACTAAGCAGAACTGAACTGAAATTAATGATTTTTCAGATGAAGAGAACTGATCCTAAGTATGTAACACTCATATTTTCTATCAATTTTTGTCAGTTTATACGATCTCTTCCCATGGAATTATGTTAATTGCTTTTATAAAAAATACTCACATAATGTTATAAATTGTACTTGGCACCGCACTAAGCGCGGTGCGTTCTTACTAGTCAATTTATAAAAAGATAACTTGTCAGCAAAGATCACACCTTGTGATTTGGTTGATGTTTACTTTCTGCACTTATTTGAAAGAATTGAAAGATCTTGTGAATTGATTAAGTGGTGGATTGTTTCCTCATCCAGATTTGTAATAGGTCAGATAGTCATCGTTGACTGATCAAAAAGGGGGAAATTTGTTAGAATATATGTTTAGATTTTGATCAGCAACTTAATGACTTATCTTAGCTCAAATAGGTGGTTAGTACTCTTGGTTCACTTGAACACTATAAAAGAGGAAAATCACTAAGTATGATAGTCTAGCAAATCTTGTATAGGATGTTAGGTCTCTGAATGTAATTTTTTATTTCTATGAAGAAGACCAAGAAGAAGGCATCCGACAGATACCACTATAAAGCTGAGACACCACAAGTCTCAGTAGCACAAGTCTTAACCACAAGTCTTAACCACAAGCCAGGATTACGTCACCTTCAGATACCACTATAAAGCTACTGTGTTATTTACTTTCTGCAATTACTTTCTGCCTTTACTTACTTGCAAAGTAATTTACACACTTTACTAGCTTGCTGAGCACGTGCACTTATCAGAAAGACTTCCGCTATTCTGATTATAAGTATCACAAAGTTACCCAACTTTTTGAGAAACTGTTTTATCGACAAAAGTTTGAAAAGATTTTTCGCCCCCCCCCCCCCCCCCTCTAGTCTTTTACTTTGCCGTTATCTGGACCAACAAGTGGTATCAGATCAGGAGGTTCCCAATCCTTCGCCACTGAACCTGGATCCTAGATAAGTGCTCACTAATCGCTTAACCCATGCACTTGATCTGTTTGTTAAGTTTTATTCTGCAAGATGTCTTTAGAACCAATTTACCAACAACTGATGGCATGGAGAAAGAAAGGCAAAAGATCAAAAGTGATGCCTTCTGAGATAATCAAGACCTGGCTTGACTTTGAAGTTGAAGTCAGACAGAATGCCAGACATGATCTCTCCAAAGAATGCCCTTACATCAGGCCAGAGGATGTGCACATACTTGAAGATGAATCTGAAAAAAGGAACAAACTGCAAGTGTAGCCCTTTGAGTCATTCTACATGACCAAAGAGGAATTTGAAGGAGACATGGAATATCTCAGAGAGATATATGATTATTACAAGCCCACTGAAGAACAGTTGTTTCACTACTGGAAATGGGGGAAGTTTCTGTGGATCAAGGGAATAACCAACAGGACTTACTGACAAACCCTATAAAGAAAGATGTGCTGCCTCCAGAGATTGTGAAATGAGGGTGAGGACCATTCTAAAGGAATACACTGAAGATTGCCTGAAATATGGTAATTTGGAGTTTCTAAAGGAATGAAGACTTGAAGGCCAGCTAGTTAGGATGTTCACTTGGAACTTGGAATTTCCTGTTGTCCTACTAAGCTGTGTAACCTTTTGATTTTTGCTGATTGTACTTACTGTTTAATTATCTTGTAAAAGTTACATGCACTTACTTTGTAATTGTTATCTAATGAACCTACTCTCGGATACTCTCTAATGAAAAGATAACCTGTCAGCAAAGATCACACCTTGTATTTGGTTGATGTCTTACTTTCTACAGATAAATAAAAGAATGATAAATCATAAGAAATGTTTAAGTGGTGGATTGTTTCCTCATCAAAGTTGTAATAGGTTTTTAAAGGTAGTCATAGGTGACTGATCAAAAAGGGGGAAATTTGTTAGGAAATATCTGTTTAGTTTTGATCAGTACATCATTATGACTTACCTTAGTTCAGAAAGGTATCTAGTACTCTTGGTTCACTTGAACATTGTAAAAGAGGAAGTATACTTAGTATGATTAGTCTAGTAAATCTTGTATAGGATGTTAGGTCTCTAAATGTAATTTTATATCTTTGAATAAGACCAATAAGAAAACATCCAGCAGAAAGAGCTCAACTATCTGAAGTTATGAAGACTGCACAAGATTACTGAAGACTAAGGAATTGTGCCTCAGAAACCATATGCAAAAGATAACTTAGTGAAAACAATGTTTCTGGAAGAAACAATGTTTTCCTTAGTTTCTGAAAGGCTTGGAGTTTCTGATAGCGACGTGCACAGCCTTAGACAGCGTGCATAGTTCCGTTGGCACAACATGACAAAAGATAGTACAGTGCATTTAATACCATTTCAGAACTCGCAGACCAAAAGCTTTATCTCTGAACAAAGAGACAAAAGTTCTGTAGTACTATCAACGGATTGTTTGTAGTTGGAATCTCAATAGCCTAACGGATAGTAATTCAAACGGCTTGATTTTCACCTATAAATATCACCACTTAGAATGCTTGAAAACACACACTTGAACGACTGAATTTCATATCCTACACTCAAGCATACAAGCCTTTTCTACTTACTCAAAGCTTACAGTTGCAACCAAGCTCTTGATTCTAAGTAGCACGAAAGTTCTAAGTGTCCTGATCCTTAACAAGCTATATCTATTGTGAAGGAGTTGAATTGAAGCACTGTTGCAACTTGCTAAGATATTCATTCTCTTGAATGAAGAACATAGACTTGGGTCAGAAAAGAACATATCACCACACACTGTCCAAGTGTGTTAAGTGACTCTTGTTCCAGAAGGTAGTATTACATAACTGTGGAAGTTATTAATCTACCAATCTGACAAACTCTTCTTAACGAACACCAGAAAAGGCGTGGAGTAGAGGAAGTACTTAGTTTGGAAAACTAAGGAATAACTCTAAGAAAGGTTCTGAGTAGAGGAAGTACTTGGCTGGGAAAGTCGGGGAAGAACTCAGGGGGAACACTTGGTTGGGAACCTAGTGTATTTAGGAATCGAGAGAAGATATTTGTAAGGTGAATTCAATTATCTGTCTTAGTGGATTCTAGGTCTGAGAAAGGCCGAAGTGGATTAGTTGAATGATTACGACACCTTCAGATACCACTATCAAGCTACTGTGTTATTTACTTTCTGCACTTACATTCTGCCTTTACTTACTTGCAAAGTAATTTACACACTTTACTAGCTTGCTGAGCACGTGCACTTATCAGAAAGACTTCCGCTATTCTGATTATAAGTATTAGAAAGTTACCCAACTTTCTAAGAAACTATTTTATCGATAAAAGTTTGAAAAAACTATTCACCCCTTCCCCCCCCCCCCCCATAGTCTTTTACTTTGTCGTTAACTTGACCAACAAATAGACATCATCCTGAGGCATGTAAGTACCTATATTCTGAGTTCCCGAGATATTACGTGTGGGATCCTAGAGAGAAAACATGGAGAGATAGGAGGATTTTCAATAATAAAGTTGGAAGAATTTACCATGTTCCAATTAAGACCGGTCCTCTCTATTTCATGAGGATAATGTTGAATCACATTAGAGGTGCCACTTGCTTTGAGGATTTGCGTACAGTTGATGGTGTTGTTCATCCAACATACTGCGATGCATGCTACGTTTTGGGGTTCCTCGACGACGACAAAGAGTATATTCATGCTATTAAGGAAACAAGTTTTTGGGGTTCCAGACACTTCATTCGACATTTATTCTCGATGTTGCTCCAGTCTGATAGTATGTCCATGCATGTTCATGTTTGGAAAAATACATGGGAGTATCAATCTGACGACATACAATACATTATGCGAAGGAAGTTGAATATTCCTAGTATAAAATTCAATATTGTATTTGAATTATAATTTTTATAATAAAATTTAAAAATTATTTAATATGTAAATTTATTTCTCTAAATTACAATGTAGGGCTCGAGCTAAATGAAGAACAATTAAGGAATTTTTCTCTTGTTGAGATAGAAGAGTTCCTTTCTAGAAATGGATTCAGCTTGAGTCAGATTGAAGGTATGCCCATGCCTGACGGTGTAGTAATTGAAAATGGTACGAATAATTTGATACTTGAAGAAATGTCATACGATATTGATGATATGATTGAGAAGCACATCCATTTGTATCCATCTCTCACCGATGAGCTAATAAATGTGTACCGTACTATTATTGATGCAGTCGATTCGGGTACAGGTGGAGTTCTTTTTCCTTTATGGTTACGGTGGCACATGAAAGACATTTTTGTGGAAGACATTGTGTTCTGCATTACGTGGTTGACGTGGCATTGTTCTCCAAGTTGCATCGAGTGGTATAGCTTCTCTACTTGTTCCCGGTGGCCGTAATGCGCACTCCATATTTAGTATTACTTTGCATGTCGATGAAACTACCATGTGTAGTAGGATAACCCCATGCAGCAATCTTATGGGACTCTTGAAGAATACACAATTAATAATTTGGGATGAGGCACCCATGACTAATAAATTTTGTTTTGAGGTTCTTGGTCGCAGTCTAAGGGACATAATGCGGGGTCAACATGGTAGAGAATCGAACAAGCCATTTGGTGGATTGGTTGTAATTTTTTGTGGGGATTTCAGACAGATATTGCCAGTCATACATAAGGGTAGCAGGCAGGACGTAGTCCACGCATCTCTTTAATCATCTAAGAAGCTTTGGAGTTCGTGTCGTGTGTTGAAGCTTACTAAGAACATGTGCCTTCAAATTCTTAGCTAACATCTTATATTAATTATAAATTTTCAAGTCAATTTATATATTTTAAATGCATATAAATTATTTTTTGTATTAAGTATATTTAAATTTATGTTATTGAATTATAGTTTGGCCACTCACATGCTGAGATTGATAGCATTAGAGAGTTTGATGATCGGTTGTTAAAGGTTGGAGATGGTGAAGTTGGCGGTGATAATGATGGTGAGGTAGAATTAAAATTGCCTGATGATATTTTAATTTGTTCTACATGTGAACCAATTGTTGCGATATTTGAGAGCACATATCTTAGCATACTAGACATGTCGGCGATGGTCGATATTTCGAGGATAGAGCTATTGTTGCTTCGACCAATGAGATAGTACTGGAAGCCAATGGTCATATCATGTCTCCTTTCCTTGGAGATGCCACCGAATTCATGAGTTCCGATAGCATATGCCCTGATGAAGATGATATCGTCAATGGATAATATGTGTATTATGTCGAGTTCCTAAACACTATTAGGACTTTTGAAATACCAAATCAAATAATTCGACTTAAGGTGGGTTGCCCTATAATGATTCTTAGGAACATTGAACAGTCCGCAGAGCTTTGTAATGGAACTCGGTTGATCGTTACTGCAATTGGAAATCATGTTATTAAGGCGAAGACAATATATGGGAAGAATGCTGGAGTGAAGATTTTTATACCTAGGATGGTACTCACACCTTCTTATTTTACCAAGTTTTCTATTAGATTTCAGCCAAGGCAATTTATTATATCAGTTTGTTATGCAATGACTATCAACAAGAGCCAAGGACAATCATTATCTAATGTTGATCTCTATCTCCCAAAGCCTGTTTTCAGTCATGGTCAGCTCTATGTGGCATTTTCTAGAGTCACGAGCAAGAAAGGTCTCAAGGTTTTAGCTTTGGATGAGGAAGGCAATCCAACAGATACTAAGACCAACGTCGTGTACAAAGAGGTGTTTAGAAAGCTTTGCGGTATGTTTTGTTATACTCCCTCTGTCCCAGTTTCATCTTCCTGCATCCCGCTTTGGGCCGTCGCAACTTCATCTTCCCATCCTTAAATGGAAAATCTCTCTCCTACTTTATACATTATCTCTCTTACTTTATTAACTATTTGTCATACTTTATTTACTCACTTTCCTACTTTATCACCATTTCTCCTACTTTATTTACTTTTATCTTAAATCTTGTGATCGGGCCATCGGGAAGATGAAACCCCGGGACGGAGGGAGTATTAAATAACTATAACTTTCAGGTATCAAAATTCAGTTAATTTATTTTCAACACTAACTACTTTTTTCATATGTTGTGTCTGCAGTTGGTGATTATTGATATACCTACCGCGATTGTTATATATTGACTATGCAGTATCTTTCAAATAATTCAATGTATTGAACTTTTAAATATCATCATACAACTTATCTTTTATATGATTTTTTTTTTCAAACTTATTTATAATTGTAAGTAAATCGAGGCGTTGAGTACTATAGTATTATAATGATAGTGAAATATAAAACTTTTCAAATTAGTAAGGTGAGGTTGATTTTGAAATGAACTAAAATAGAAAGTGGAAAGTTAAGTTCGGATGGATGGAGAGTAAGAGCTTAGACAAAAGCTGGTGGTGTTGTTTCCTTCTGAATTATCCATTCCAAAGAAATGCTGTCGTGCCAAGCCCCACAGCACCACCTCTTGACCACCGTGTACCACCCCCGTCCTCCGCCCCCTCTATTCTCTAACCTCCACCACAACCAACACACCACCGCCCCCGATGAAGACACCACTACAAGTAGAACCCACAACGCCAAGTCCACCACCCTCATCCTCCGGCACCTCGGCCAACAAAACCAAAATCAACAAGATCAGTTTTTGCAACTCAATCAAGATCAAGACAAGCTTTTTCTCCAACTCCAACTCAGCAAAAGGACCCCTTTATTTCCAGGCTCCATTTATGTCGATTCGTCCTCGGAATTAATCGATGCACACCAGGTTGATGATGAAATGCTTGTGAAAGCTCTTGAGATTAGGAGGAAAGTAACGGTGGAGATTCTTAAGGAGGCCATGAGAAAGGCTAAATTTGGGATTACTTATGTTGACAATTTGGTCTCCAAGTTGTCCGATTTTATAGATTATGTCATGATCAAGGCTGCTGCCATGAAAAACTTCCCTCAATTTCAGCACTCTTCTTTCAATGTCCGTGCCAAGGTGTTTATTGATCAATCTCAAGTTGTGCCTCTTATAAGGTACTTTTTCATTAGAGTAAGTTTCACCTATATTAATCAAATCAGGTTCACATTGGTGTTTTTTCATATAACTTATTTGGTTAACAACATATTGGTAACATAGAGACCCGTGTGTCATGACACTTTGTATTTTCATTATGTCCAACAATTTATTAATAGGTATGACTTTAGAGTTGAGCAAATTATTCTGTCAAATTAGGGACATTGTGCCTGGGACTGGTATGGTTATTCTTGGATGTGCAAATTAGGGAAATGTGGCAACAATTGGGTGCCTTGTGGTAGGGTTGTTTCAATTGTGCAGTAAGGTGTTAATAACGTAAACCGGCTAATACAAACTTTTGTCTTCTGACTATTACTTGCACTAAAAAGCTAAAGAGTGCTTATATCATTGCACTAGAGCTTCATTAGTATTTACATTGCACGAAAACTACTAGAGAAGATCGTGTTCCGGATAAGGGTGAGGTTTATACCCGCAAGATTCATAATTGGATCATGATTTTGGCCTGTCTAACATGTTTGAATGGCCATACAAATATTATTGATAGTGTGTTCATGTGGCTATTTGTGATGAAAGAACTTAACCTCAATGAAAAGTGATTAAATTGTGTATTCCTTATAGGTGGTTAAAACATAATTTGCTTTCGTATCCTCAAATTGGGAAGCTGATATGTGCATCAAGTGGGAATCTTGATTTCATAAAGCAGTTGGCGGAGTGGCTCAAGTCAATCCATGTGAAAGGGAGATTCATAGGGGTTACTTTGACACGAGCTGGGGACAATGTGTTTAAACGTAGCTTGAAAGAACTGGATGAAATTATTGAGTATTTGGAGGCCAATGGTGTGCGTAGTGATTGGATGGGGTATGTGGTTAGCAGGTGTCCTGAGATGTTGTTGTTTAGCATAGAAGAAGTGAGAAATCGCGTCGGATTCTATTTGTGTATGGGAATGAGCAAAAATGACTTTGGAACGATGCTTTTTGATTGTCCAAAAGTGTTTGGTTATCTCTCTATGGAACAAATGAACGAAAAGGTACCAATCTTCTTAGCTTCCAGAGAGGATCTCAAAATCTGTTGGGCGCTAGCTTGTCTCTGATACAAGTTAGGAATAGAAACTCTTTTCAACAATTATATTGAGGATTCTTTATTTTTAACTCTTTATACTTTCATCATGTTCCACATGGATTACCGCTTAATGTTTAGGGCAATCGTTGACTTGCTTGACAACTCTGTTAGAGTGTATATTGACCTCATTGAGCTGTGTTATGAATTTTACATGATCTTCGGTCCACAATGCTAAGCATAGTACTTCCTCTGGAGTTTTGACCACAAAAAGTAAATAATATAAAGTTGGTTTTTCTTTTTTCCTTATCCAGATTGCCTATCTGAAGGAGTTTGGCCTCAGTCATGAAGATGTTGGGAGATTATTAGCATTTAAACCTCAGCTGATGGCTTGCAGTATTCAAGATAGATGGATGCCTCTTGTGAAATATTTCTACTACCTTGGGATTTCCAAAGACGGAATGAGAAGAATCCTCACTA
The DNA here is from genome assembly GCA_026545765.1 of Plantago major. NCBI lineage: Eukaryota > Viridiplantae > Streptophyta > Magnoliopsida > Lamiales > Plantaginaceae > Plantago > Plantago major. The sequence continues at coordinate 66,853,236 of CM048839.1, forward strand.
TGAAGCCAATGGTGTTCTGTGTTGATCTAGAGGAAACCATTTCCCCAAAGGTATACTTCATTTATGTCATATTTCAGTGAATGGATAACATTGTTAATGGCCCTTATGTAGTTTTCGAATGGTTAAACGTCGGGCATGGTTGCATTTTAAGATATAGTGAAATTAACGGCTGTCTGTTACTCTGGATTAGAGAATATGGGTATATTTGTCGCTTGCGTTTTGCTAGTCTATCTTAGTGTTAAAACTTTTGATTTTGGTTTTGAAGGTTCAATTTCTACGGGATATAGGAATGCCGGAAGAAGCTATTGGGAGTGCACTTGTCAAATTTCCTTCTTTGTTGACGTACAGCCTCTACAAGAAGATAAGGCCTGTGGTATGGTCTCCTGTTCTCAGTTATTTCTTCTCTTTGTTCATGTGTTCCTAAATTTTGGATGCTTTCATGTGTGAGATGGAATAATTAGATAAATGCTATTAGAACACAGTTTTCTTGCGACTCAATAAAATCAAACGAGTCACTAATGTAGTTCATGTCTTTCTTCTAACCTCAAGCCACATTTTTTATCTTTTCTCATGATTGATATTCTGACAGGTAATCTTCCTGTTAACACATGCTGGCATTTCTCAAAGAGATATCGGTAAGGTGATATCTTTAGTGCCAGAGCTCTTGGGTTGCAGCATAGGAAATAAATTGGATCACAATGTGAAATACTTTTTGTCACTCGGAATATCGATCCCACAATTGGGTGAAATGGTTTCTGATTTTCCCATGCTGCTGCGGTATAACATAGATGTCCTTCGTCCTAAATATCGTTACTTGCGAAGAGTTATGGTTCGACCTTTGCAGGACGTAATTGAGTTTCCAAGGTTAGCAGACATGCATGAATCAATCAGGGTATGCACGCAAATATATATAGTTGATCCATCCTCTGAATACCAAGTTGCTTTTATGACACAACAGGTTTTTCAGCTATTCTCTTGAAGGACGAATAATCCCTCGGCATGAAATTATGGTGGAAAACCGGATTAATTTCAAGCTACGCTACATGTTGGCTAACAGCGATGAAGAATTTGACATGAGAGTGAAGGATGCAGTGGAAAGACGCAGGAGATTTGAATCTGGTGACATTGATGTAGTACTTAACACTAACAGACCATGAAATAGATTGTATGAACTCTCAATGACTATTAAAAACTTAGTGGGATGTACATGAGAAAAAAGAACCTCAAGGTTTACTTAGCTTAAAATAGAGATGGATAGGAAGAAGTGATAATAACTGGACATTAGTCAACTTAGTTTACAGTCAGATTCTCAACTAAAAATAAAATAGCTGAGCATAAGTTTTGTTTAAGAAAGTCATTATAAATCAGGCTATGTTCTCTTCAACTGAAAACTCATTCAGTTCAGTTTAGAAAATTGCAGTTGAAGAGAACAGAGCCTTAATTGGAAATCCAGGACTGTCAATATAACTCTAGTATTAATATTAATCTAAGATGTTGAAACTAGGTTAAGCTAAATGAGTTAAAACATGGTATATATTGATATAGTAGTAAGTAGATAAGTAAAAAATAAAAGAGGTTGAATATATAAAGTATGAATGAGAGTGATAAAAATAAGAAAGGGAGTTTTAATTTTATGAATGTGAAGCTTTAAAAAAAATGCACAATAAGGCAATGGGGGTCCCACAATACCCATATATGGTAGTCCATATGGTTTGTAAGTGAGTGGTGCAATGTTGTGAGTGCATCATCAAACAAATGAACAAATAAGAAAGTACAATAATGTATTTAACATTAGACTGAAAATATCCTTCTATAAAATCAACAAATTACAGGTCAATCATATCATCAACAAAAAAACATTTAATCAGCTTGCTCTTTGTGCCTAATCTCAATTCCTTGAATAATAAGACCCTTCTTTAAGCATGGTTTAATATGCATTAATGTCATCTCCAACTCGCCGTCTTCATCACCATTCACAAAAAACTCTCCCAGCTCGACTTCAATCCACTCGTCCTCTCTATACATGGGATACTTGTCACATGTGGCAGGATGCAACCACCCATTGTTATATGGCTCATCAAAGCAAATTGCATTCTTTTGGCCTTTTTGACCAGTCATGTAAAATCCCGGAATTTATTTTTAACTGTCCATTTGAATTTAAATTGGAGACGAAAATTTTATTGGGCTCGAAAGGAATTACAAATTTTCAACAGGATTAAAGGCCCAATTATTGGAAAGCCCCTTAAGGGTTTTATTTATGTTCCTTTATTTCTTTACTAGTAAATGGCCCGTCGATACTCGACGGGGGGAGTAAAAATAAACTGTCACATATGTCGTCTATAACTCTTTCAATAACGTTAATGTCTTACAATATATAGTACAATTTACAATATGTAGGGATTCATGATTCAACATTTGATACTTACCGAAAAAAGTTGAAAGATATACTATTGTATAAAATGAAATGTACCTATTAATTCTTTTTTATAACATGTATAACACATAATATTATCTCACAATTTGCTGAACACTATCGTCTATTTATACACCACTATTTTCTCATTATCATAAATCAATATTTTAAGACTCTTCCGTCTGGCAACTTAATCATAGAACAACATTAACTGATTATGGATGAATATAAGGGTATGCTTTTAAAACGGTTAGGGTCCAACCCGGCCCTAACCCGTTTAACGGGTACGGGTATAGAAAAATGAACCCATCTAACCCGAACCAAATTGATACAAAAAATTGTAATACACAATTAATCAGGTCGAGTGATCCCTAAACCCCCAAAATGATATTATCATTTTACAAACATAATTAATCACATGTACATATGTATTTTTTTAGGTCCACACCGTGTCCCATAACCCCCCAAGAAAAATCATTAATTCCCAAACTTATTAACATATTTCAGTGTAACATATCAAACCCCCCCCCCCCCCCAACGTTGATATTTTACAAAGACAACCAGAATGTTTGAGAAACTGAGCGGAAAATTCTTCTCTGCAATGAGAACCGTTAGCCCAACATTAATTAGTTCTAGATATCAAATTTGCCTCAACCTGGATTATACTCAAACCCGTCTGGGACCCTATCCAGACCTGTTTAGACCTGTAACTTTTCCTGGATTCTTGGCGTAGGTATTTGAGCTTAAATTTACAAAAAGCATCTTATGTGGTAGCCGGGCTAGGTAGCCTTATGTTCTCAAAGTGATCATATGAATCATCAGTGAAAAGACTGGCATAGTAAAAAGATAAATGAAAAACCATAAAAAAATCAATAGTTATCGAAGATCTGGACACCAAAAGTGTTCTTGTTACAAATTGGACCATACACGACAAAGCACAAAAAATACACCTGAACAGCTTCAACTGCAACCAAGCCAAAAACTCTGGCTAGAATCCTAGAGAAAACCACATCAAAACATTTAACTTTTACAAATAATTCAGACGAAATTCTGACCACCCCATCGTCTAGTATGTCTCAAAACCGAATTTTCGAGCCAAGAGTGAAATCACCGGTGTTCTTTATGAATTTCACATGTTTAAAATTATTTAATTTTGTAGTTTAACTTAATTATTATTTGTAAAATTAGTTATAGTTAATTATTGGGTAAAGAACAAACTTGGCTTCGCCTCTGAAAATCGCACAACTTCAGATGAATAAAGGTACAAAATTACTTCACTTAATTGGCCAATTGAATATCGATGCAATATGCATGTAAATGAGAATATATATATAGAAGATTCAAATAACATTGAAATTGGAAAAAGTATGGAATGATACAGGTTGAATGAATGAAATATTAAATTGATTTACATTACCTTTTGTAATCTCGTTAATAAAGGATGTGGCCTTCAAGTTCAAGGTTTGACCACCGATCACAATTAATACAAATTTTGGCCAACATGGTGTTTAATTAACCAAACAGTAATCTTCATTTGAACACTTGTACATTTACGGGCAAATTTGTAAATATTAATTGATCCCAAATTTAATCATGGTAACCTTTTTCAATCAAAATTAAAACACATCAAACACTCTTAATTTTTTTTTGGACTAATCAGAATGAAAAGATTTGCCAACTATAAATACAATGCACCAATGAGAACTCTTTATTTTTCCACATATTTGAAATTGGACAACCTAGAATGGCTCTAATCCTTTTTTGCTTAATATATTATATAGATAGATATATAGATATTTGAGTAATTGTACTGGGAGACCGTCTTTATAGAGCGGTTAAAAGTAGCCAACTAACATTATAATTATAGTCATAAGAATTAGGGTTTTCACAAAAAAATATCAATTTTATGCATACATCTAAACAATGTTTAATGGTTTGTTGATAATACAAAACAACATTCGAAGACATTATTTAAATATATACTTATAAAATTATTTAAAACATTATACCTATACTTTAGAACATCAATATGCCATTCAAGGCACTTCTAAAATTTCATGTTTAATTTTATTACTAATTTTAATTTTTTTTTTATCATATCTATGAGAATAATGAGCAAGTATCAGAATAAGGACACAACTTTCTTTCCAACAACAATATCTAAGAACGTCAAATTAGCATAACAAATTTAAATGTATGGGATTTAGAACATAACAAATGAGTTCAGTAATAAATATGCAACGAAATAAGTAAATTAATCTTTTACCAAATGCAATACATGTTAATTAGATTACTTCACAAATTCCGTCAATTCGGCACTAATTAATTTATGGCATTTTCCAAATTTACAAAGTAAATCCGTATATCAATCTGCACCAAGTATTATAGACACATAATCTCATTTAATTAAGATGGTCCAATTAAAACATTCCATTTAGCCAACACACAAAATTTTCAACCAATCACAATAGTCTATTTAGACACTTCATAATGTGACATGGCTTCACCACAAGCCTAGAAATTGTTTTCAAATAATAGATATATAGATAGATTATTCTTTGGTTTCTTTAGCCGTTCTGTTCTTCTTCTCGTTCTCTTCTTCTTCCTCACCCATCAACACCATAGCCGCCTCCTTCAATCTTGCCCTTTCGCAGAACCGTCACTACTAATCGTACCGGATTGTGGACAGAAATCGAATGAATATTGGGGGTTATGGTTGTGAAACAAAAACAAGACATAGGAAAACCGATTTTGCGATTCGATTGGACCGATTCATTGATGTTTTGGACTGTTATTGATGGTTTTAGATGGAGGAGATGATGGGTAATCGATTCCTGTAGCCCTTGCTTGGATTTGGAGGAGTTTGGTTTGATTTCATGGAGTTTGGAAAGTATTAGGATTCGCAGGGACTGATTTGAGAGATTTTGAAAAGTATAAACCCTTCCTTTTGAGAATTTGAAGGCGCCAGGGACTTATCGCAATTTAGCGAAGTTTTGTTAATTATGAATCTGCACAGACGGTGAATCAGTTCTTATTAGTACACCTCTGCTTCTGGATCGAATAAGCTACATGCAGGAGGTCAACAGTTCGAATCCCATTGGAGCCTGATTTTGTATCTTTCTATTCCAGCCTATTTTTCGACCCGTTTAAATTACTGTTTTACCCCCGGATATGCAGAATTACAATTGTGCCCTCCCACCATTTATTCCTATTTTTTCTAGCTCCAGAAATTACCGTTTTGCCCTTGTAACCTACTTGTCCCTTTTTGACCTATTGGAACCGGAGTAGAGGCGTTTTGGAGTTAGCAATGGTGCTATTGGAAGATTTAAGGTTCTAGGTGACTTTGGAGAATTCGAGTTGCAAGTAGGAGCTTTCTTGGTTGGCTATGTTAAGTTGGATTCGTATTGACCTTGAGGTAAGGGGAACTCTGACACTTTTGCTTCTATTTTTCGTATATAAAATCTATATGTATAGTTTTCGATTGACAAATAAGTTATGGTTATTATATCATGTTATGGGACTTGATATAATAGTCTATACAAAAAAAGGATCAAGTATGTGTATCCCATAAAATGTTTTGTTGTGTATGCGATTTGTGAAAGTGATTTTATAAAGCAAGGATTATGTGTACGTACGTTTATGCTCATCGATATGCCTATGAAGTGTGTGGACCCTTTCGAGGGATTGTCGTACTTTGGAGTACTCCCAGTGTTATGTGTGTGGACCCCTATAATGTTAGGGGATATGTTATGTGAAAGCTGGCCTGTGTGCCACCACGGTTTGTGTGGCCGTAGTGTATATTTGATTCGAGCTAAATGTGAATAGTGTATTGTGACATGTGTTCCATGCAAAATGATTTTCGACTATGTTTGATATAAAAATGGAGTGTATATGTATGTAAACTTTTCGTATGTACTTGATCCGGGTAAAAGTGCCAGGAGCTCACCCTTACACATTTTTTTAGATATTTAGTAAGTGGTTAGACGAAGATACTTTGGAGTTGAGACGGTAGTCAGATGACGGATACGTGAAGGCTGTTTAGTAGCTGCTGCGACTCTGTGATTTGTATTGTATAGGATTATTAGTACTGTTGAGATTGTCGTTTTGTATCGAGGACATGTAATATTATTGTATTTGGGATTTTAGATGCTCAGTTGTACCACTCTGAGATATTTATGTAGTTTGAGGATTAAAGTAAGGCTTCGTCTTGGCGTGAGCCCATCTCACTATAGACGGCCGGTCGCGCCAAAGTATTTTGGTTTTGGGGCGTGACAAGTTATACAGACAGTACCAAATGCATTTTGGTACCGGAATTTGTAGGGCATGTACTTTGTGGAGTAGACAAGGTAAGCTGCATATCTCGTGTCTGGTGATAGCATATGTATGTTTATCTTGCCATGAATCTCAACCCAAATCGCCGCATAAATCAATTTTGCTACCTCCTCAAACCTTAAATGAAAGCGTAAGTTATTTCCAAGAGAAGATATTGTGTTGTGTTGTGTTGTGTTGTGTTATGTCATGTTATATATGTTATGTAGACATCAAAAAATGGTGCAATGTTAGTTTTACCTGGATTTGGGAAGAGGTATCCATTGCCAATGCTGCGGTTTTTCGCCCCCTCTAATGATCAGGTCTCTCGCACCCAACATGAAGCATTTCTTTCCGGACCATTTCTCCACCAAAAACTCTGATTTATTTATTCAAATACACATGTCAGATGTCACATATATAATCAAATGTTCAACATGCTGAAATAAATAGACCAAGATATATTGCAATGCTTCACTAAGTGTTAGGAAACCAACTTTTTCTAAATATATATATTAAAAAACACTTTTTTTATTTTTTTTATTTTTTAAGAAAAGTTTTCCGCTATATATGTTTTGAACTAACAAAATTTTACCGCTACTACACTTGAACATGGATGAATAACTACCCCCTCCAAATTAGTGTAAATATCAGGCTCCAAACATATTGCCTCATTAAATTCTTCTTCGTACAAATAAGAAAAATCATATATCACCACCACGTCAAATTTTGGTAAACCCTACACACTTGTATAAGATGCCCTTTCCTAATGTTCAAGAACAAGGTTCTTCTTTCTTCTTATTATTCTTTTTTCCTATTCTATTGTTGTTATGAATCACATAATATCTTTTTGTGACATTTAGGACCCAACTATAAAAATGTAATCGATGTGAATATATAGACCCTTGTAACATAAGTCTAGGTTTGGATAGTGTACCCAATTTTTTTTTTGCGTGCTCTAGAATTAATCTAACTAGCCTGGGATTTTTCGCTCCCTACAGGTCTCATAGTGGTGCTACATATTGGATAAACGTAAAAGAATTAATAACTCATTAATTGGTGTAGATATTGTAATCTTATAAGTTACCTGATTTTGATATAAATGTTAGTTGATTAGTCAAGTATATAATATAAAAATAAATCAACTAGAAAATCAATTTAATAGGTTATTTGAGGTACATTATCAAATTACCTATCAGATAAACGTTCCTGTAATAGACTTATCATGATTAAACGGTCCAATAGAGTTCCATAAATTCTAGGAAAAGACCTGCTTTTCCATTAAGCAATGGAAAGACCTGATTTTTAAGTTGCACGGTCAGACCAGTGCCGGTTAGCGGTCAGGCCGAATCACTGTTCTGGTTAGCGTTTTTCACACAGTCCGGCATGTTTGTGCGTTTTTTTTCAACTGCTTCTTTTTGTTTCCCGTTTTGATTTTTTCTCACTTTGATTTATTGTATTTAACTTCCTAATCTTTTTCCCTTACTTTGATTTTGATCGATTGAACTTTTGAACTTTCGTTTTAGTTGTTTTCAGTGTAGAATCGAACTTCAATCTTTAAGGCTTGTTCAGCTCACAGACTTACTTTGATTTGTTCGATTTAACTTCGTTTTCGATTTTATTCAAGGGTTTTTACAATGCCTAAGAGAAGAATAAACGAGGACGATTTGCCGTTGAAGAGTCTGATGGATATCAAGCGTGAATATGGTGTTTCGATTGATATACCTAAGCGTAAGTAGTTTTATTGTTTTCCGGGGGTGTTTTTTTTACTATATGGGTGTTTTTATATGTTATCTGGGTTTTTTATTATACATGGAGATAAAGTTGTATGTTATCTTTTGGTTCCATCATATGTTATCTGGGACTTTTTTCTCATGTAATATGGGTTGTATTATTCATCTGGACCTTTTTCATTTATATGTGTTTTTGGCGCATGTTTTTTTTTTTTTTTATGTTTCGTTTGGATCTGGGGTTTCATATGTGTATCTGGGTGTTCATTTTTGTCATCTGGGTTATTATCGGGGGTTTTTTCGGTGCATGATAACTGTGTTGTTTTTGTGTTGTTCTACATCTGGTCTATCATTTGTGTAACTGTGGGTTTCATTTGTGTATCTGTGGGTTTTATTTTTGCAGTTAAGCCTTCGTATGCACGTAATGAGACAATCAACCATGAAAATGATGCCAATCCTACTGAAAGGATTTTATCAAAGTTGAAGAAGAATAAGGTTACAGCAGTTGAGAAAGGTTGTGAGGCTGAGTTGGGTTCTGATAAGGTCGCTGGTGTGTGTAGGGTTGATGTGGTTCCTGAAGACAGTTTAGTTGTTGGTGGTAAGCTTAAGCTTCCTAAGGTGAGGTTGAAATTACCTCCTCGTAGTTATGTATGTGAGGGTGGGACTAATATTGATTCAACATTAGCTGTTGTTGAAAAGGAATCTATGGTCGTTAATGATTTACCTCTCGATGTAGTTGAAAAAAAGCGTTTCGTTCCAAGAAATCGTCCGAAAAAGCAAGTTGTAATTGTTGATGATGTAGTGAGACCCTTTGAGCAGGCCATGTCTCCTTCTAGTTTCTCAAATATCATATCTTTACTTACTGACAAGTAGACGGCTGATGTTGTTGACATTGGCTTTGGGGGCTTGCTTCATTTTAACATCAGGAGATTACCTGGTGGTATTATTCCATTCTTGGTTAATAATTTCGATTCCGTTACTTTGATTCAAAATATTGAGCCACATAGGTATCAATTGTCAGCCAGAGATGTATATGACATTTTCTTGTTGCCAAGGGTCAGGTGCAATAAGATCATTCCTGTGTCTGATTCTAAGGATTTGAAAGCGGCTTTTATTGCAAAGTACAATAAGACTACTGAAGGTACTACTGTAAATCACTTGAAACCGGTTTTGCAAGGAATGGTTGAAAGTGGTGAAGAGGTCAAGAGACTATTCGTTTTAGTCGCATGTGCTTGCATACTGTCCCCAATTGCAAACCATGTCGTGGACTATATATTGTTACCTCATCTTGTTGATGTTTCTAAGATAAAGAACCTTGATTGGTGCTCGTTCGTTTTGGATAAGTTGTCTAAAGGCGTTTCAAAATACAAGAACACAGGCAGATCTGTGTATGGGTGTGTTCTTGTGTTGTTGATTGCCTATATCCACAGGTTCCCTTTTAAGGGTGAGAGGGAATCAACCGTCCTGCCTCTTATTCAACATTGGCCTAATGATAGATTGTTGTCTAGGGTTTTGTCTGAAAAGGGTGATTTTGGAAAATTGATTATGTTGAAGGGTGTGTACCCTATTAGTTGTGATGTTGGTTTTAATCCATTTGATTTGATCAAGAATCATACTGTACAAGAGAAAGATGGTAAGGATAATGTTGATATGCTCTTGAATGCTGCTTCTGTCATTAGTCCTCAAGTTCAGGATGGAGATGATTTATTTTTGAAGTATCTGATTCCCAATGGATTCAACAAGAACAGTGATATACATAAGCTTGGGTTGGATGTAAGTTTTTTATTTTTTTTTACTTGCATTTTTTTTTATCTGTGACTTCTATTTGACATTATGTGGCTTGCATTTCTTATCTGGGGTTTCTTATTGCAGGATGTAAATGAATCCTGGGCTATTTTTAAACGTGATTTCGATGTTGTGGCACACGCTCATTTATCAAGGATTTGCCCTGAATACCTTGCAAAATTAAATTTGAGTTCTGCTGCAGTCAACAATTCTTCTGAAGTTGTGGATGGCGTGTCGCTTTCTGTTAAAGATGAAGTGGTGAAGGTTGCTTCTCAGGCAATGTTGGACAATGTATGGTCAAAGACTAGTGTGGAGAATGGTAGGACAGAAGGCTCCTCACAGTCAGATGACAGTCAACATTTTTGGGAGAATCCCGATATATGGGCTACATTCGATGCAATGATTGAAGAATTGCAAAGGAAGAAGAAGATGTGTGCTCAGGTGGTTAAGGGATTCGAATTTGATGTACGCGCCCAGTTTGATCTTGGGTTTATCACTCCGCCAGAAGAACAAGTTGTTGATGCACCATCCAAGGGCTTTGATACATTGAAGACAACTGAGCCATTGAAATAATTTGGTGAGCTTTTCACTGACATTGATCTGTCTCAATTTAACATTGATGAGTTGATTAGTGATTCCCCATTAGATGATGGCATGGGATGCTCACTTCAATGCGGCGTTGAGAGGGTCACGTATGAATATGTATCAACGTTCATGAAGGAAAATCAAAATGCTGTTGATGTGATGAAGAAGTTGAGGAAGCAAGTTGTTGATTATACTTTTTCAGAATATGTATCATTGTTAGGAGGAGAGGATTCAAAAGTTGTTGTTGATTATGCTGAAGAAGCTAGTCTATCAAATTGTTTTATTGAAGACTTTCTCACCCTGAATTCTGGTGAAATGAGCTCCAATGCTGTAATTGATGCTTGAGCATTATTGTTGAACTATGTTGAGCAGAAGAAAGAGGCTCCTAACGGGTTCTGGTTCACGCTTGGTCTTATATCATAGCCGTGGACTTTGTGTGTCGTACCCCACAAGGTGAAAAGAAAAAGTTATAATGCATTTTTGAATAGTTTGGAGCATTCATGGAATCACAATCTTGGACACATTAGACCAGAATGTACCAAGAACATAAGACTGGTTAGTTTTCGTCTCTTGTTCTTTCTTTTTTTTTTTTTTTTTTGTGGTTTTGGCCTAAACTTTTTATTTGTTTTGGTTTTTTCTTCACAGTTCTTTCTACCATTGTATAGAGGGAATCGTTTCACTCTTTATGTAGTAGATACTCTGTTTCAAGTTATCCACTACATGGACAATTTACCAGTGAAAAATAATGAACCAAAGTTGAAGATTATCAGGAAATATGTAGATGCAGTGGTAAGACTATCTGTGTTATTTTTTTATTTTTTATATGATGGTTTTGTTTATCAGGTATTTTTTAAAATCTAGCGGGATGTTCTTTTTTTTTGTTGTGTGTTTTTCAGAAAAAACAGTTTGGCATCTTCCTAAGACATGAAGGTCATCCACAAGCACCGTATATCACTAATTATAATGTTGTTCACATGAAACTTCCTTGGGATCTGAAAGAAGGTGAGGGCAACAACGATTGCGGTGTTGATGTGATGTGTGAAATGAAAGATTTTCATGGCGAAGTGTATGAATGCGCTGAGCTTCATGAAGCATCAGGACGAGTGCTTAAAAGAGCTGAGATTTGTGCTTCATTACTCCTATCCGATATAAACAGGGGAAGGGCAGATTTACTTGTAGCTGCAAAATTTTTTGCAAAGAACAAATACTTAATGTTGCAAGAGTTGAAGGAAAAGAAGGTTGCAGAAGAAGCAAAACAGAAGGCTGAGCTTGAAGCAAAGGAGGTTGAAGCAAATGAGGTTGAAGTTAAAAAGAAGACTGAGGAGGCTAAGGAAGGGACAAAGAAGGTCCAGGAAGAGTTGAAGAAACAAAAAGCTGTGGCAGAGTCAAAGAAGGATAATCCGCAAGCAAAAAAAGTTGAAGAAAAGAAGGATATTGCTGGTGTCATAGAAAAACAAAATATTAAATATCATCGCAAGAAGCATGTAACCTTTGCTAATGAGAAAAAAGAGTGATAGGCCTCATCATTTTGTTGTTTTTGATTTGTGTTCCTGTTTTTCGGTTGTATTTGTCTAAACATTTTTTTACCTTAGTTTGTACTTTTATGTATCTGCAACTTTTATCCACTGTCTGTTTTTATTCACTTTGTTATATGTGACTAATATTGTGGGTATATAATTAAGCTTGCAATATTATATGTGATTTTCATTGATGTATCTGGGTTTTTCACTTCTTAGCTGGGACTAATATTGTGGTTATATAATTAAGCTTGCAATTTTTCAATCTGGGATTTTCATTGATCAATCTGGTGTTTTCACTTCTTTATCTGGGACTAATATTGTAAATATACAATATGTAGTTAATACAAAACAGTTTAGAAGTCAAAAGGTCAATCCTTTTTTTTTTATTATTTAGTTTTTGTTAACAGGGAAGAGGTTAAAAACTAGGGTTTTCACTTTTTCACATAGTTCATTTTCAGTCTTCACCATTTTACTCTTCATTCTCACAGTAAATTCCTTCTTTTTACTCTCCATTCTCACAGTAAACCCTAGCTTTTCAGCAGCATTTTACGAAGATGAGAAGCAAGGAACAAATTAAGGAATACATTGAACAATGTAAACGACGAGCAGAGGAAACGAATGCAAACGCAGACGTTTCGAGTTCAAAGAAAAGAAAGATTGTTAAGAAACAACAAGTTGTTTCTGTTGAGGGGTTAGTATACAATACTCTTTCTTATATATATATATATATATATATATATATATATATATATATATATATATATATATATATATATATATATATATATATATATATTTTTTTTTTGTTCATGTTATTTTTGTGTTTTTGAGTTGTTTTTCATTTTGTTGCTGAATATCTTTTTTTGTTGTGTTTTTTTTTTGTTTTTGTTTGATATAGTGTTGAGAAGTCTTTTCAAGTGAATTGCATACCTGGAAGAATTTTTGATTTACTTAAAGGTTTGGGGGATGAAGAAAAAGAAATAGTAAGGTCAATAGGCTTTGGGGGAATACTTGACATTAAGTTGAATCATTTGCTATTAGGGCTTACTCCATATTTGGTTGAGAATTTTGATGTTAATCTGATGGTTCAGAAGATTGGAGATTTTACCTATCAGTTGTCTGTTAAAGATGTACAAGATATATTAATGTTGCCAAGAAATCCAAGCAAACAACTCCCTATAAATAAGGTTTGTAAAAAGTCGGTAAAAATAGTGGAGACATGGGAGGAAATGTTTGGTAAAAATAGTGATGGTATCCCAACTAGGTATCTGTAAGATACAATTAAAATCACCAAAGGTGAGGATTTTGCAAAGTTTTTTGTCTTGTATGTTGTTGGGACTCTGCTTGCACCAACTGCTGGTAGGACAATAGATCTTGCCCTGTTACCATTGGTTGAAGATGTTTCATCAATCAAGACATATGATTGGTGTGGTTATGTGTATGAAAAATTAAGAAAAGCAATCAAAAGGTACAAAGATGGATTGTCGTTGAAGAACTGCAATGGATGTTTGTTGGTTCTTGTCATTTGCTACCTACACATGTTCCCAATTTTTGGTATGAATGAATCTGTGGAGAGGCCGTTGATAAAGCACTGGACTACTTCTAAATTGAGAAAGAGGATTAAGGATGAGAAGATCTGTCTTGGTGGTTTTGGCAAACTTTTGATGTTGGATAATGTTTATCCTATAACCGGGGATGAAGATGTCGTTGGACCAGAGGCATATGAAGAAATGCCTGATCATACCGGCAATGATGGAGATCATGGCACAAGTTATGTGTTATCATTTAATGTCCCAGGTTGTATCATGACAAATTCAGAGATTGAGAAGCTGAAACTCTCCGTAAGTTTTTTTTTTCTTGTTGTTGTTGTTGTTGTTGTTTTTGTTTTTAGTATCCATCTGTTACTTTTCATATGTAATATGTGGTTTTTAGTTTTTCAACTAGGAATTTTGTTTGTTTGTTTTTTGTTGTTAGTTTATCTGGGATTCTTTTTCCCCAGCTATCACCTTGTATATTTTTTTTCCAATCATCTGTTTATTTTTTATCAAGTTTGAGTAGCCTTTGTTTTTGTTTTATGTATCAGGTTGGGACAAACGCTTACACCACTCGGCTGTTGGAACTCAATGGCATCAATCAGCCAATTGAACATGGTTCTGATGAATCAATAGATGCAATTGAGTTTATTTACAAGGGGATGGAAGAGTTTTGTGAAGAGTAAAGGAAAGAAAAAGCAGATAGGGGTGAAGGATCAAGGGTGAATGATAAAGGAGAAACAAGTGGGCAGGCAGATGTGTAAACTGTTTCTAATTGTATTAATCACTGAACAATCCTGTTTCTAATTGTATTAATCACTAAACAATCCTATTTCTAATTGTATTAATCTCTGAACAATCACGTTTTTTTTTCCGGTTTTTGTGTTTTTCGAATTATGATTTTTCAGTTTTTTTTTTTTTTTTTTTTTTTTACAAAGGTATGTGACTGTTGTGTTTTCAATGTATAATTGAATAGTTGTGTCTGTTGGTTTTTTCAAGTTACTTTTTGCAGTGACGTTTTGGCTTTCCATGAATCAACATGACTTTTCATATTCTTAGACGTTTTTTTATATTCTATAAATACACTGATCTTGTGTATACTCATCAAACAATTAATCAAACAAGCCAAAAAAAAAACCCATGTACTCAACCCACAAAAAAGTCCATACTCCTCATAACAGCAAAACTTTAAATAACATGGAGCATATTAATGTTTCAGTTGTACAAGTTGTTGGCTTGAACTATTTGGAAGCACACAGAGGAGAGCCATATGTTGGCTTGAACTATTTCGGGTTTGGGTGAAACTATACCATATGTTGTAGAGAAAGCAGCATACACCTCCTTTTTAAAACATTCAAATACTTCATTAATCTAATCACAAATGATTGATTAAACTCACAAAACTAGACCTAGAATAAATAACCGTAAAAACCTATTCTAGTTTGTTATCACTAGAGTAATTCTCAATGCTTGAAGAACACTCACAAGTAATAACAATATCATGTCTAGTAGAAAACAAGAAAGCCTATCTCTCAATATGGTGACTCGAAGTTCATGAAAAGCGTCACTTGCAGGATGCATTCTTCTTGTATATGTAGATCCTCAAGTCTACTTCTTCTTAGTCGAACAGAAGAAGGAATGCAGTAAAGGCAAGTTGCTTCTTCTTGCTTTCTTCAATCAATCTGCTAGAAGGCAATTTCCATAGATAAATATCTCTTCAATAATTTTCCTTCTTGTTCATATCTTGTTAGATTCTTTCCTTAAGCCATCGTATTGCTTCCAGCTTTGCAAACTTCTATTCCAAGTGTATCGATTGTTTCCTGCAACATAATTACGCAAGAAACCACAAACATTGAAATAATTAAGAAAGACAATATTATCAAAACAAGTGCTCTTAGTAGTCGCACTTTCAATCTCCCCCTTAATCTTGTTCTTTCTTCAAAAAACCACAGAAAGAATTAAAACAAGTTCCTAAACGCAGATTTTCAAATGAAGTACTCCCCCTTAATCCAAAAGATATTTCAAAGGCACAAATATCCTAAAATATTACAGTCCAAGTTCCAAAAACAAAACTGTAATGAAGAACAAGTTCAAATCTAATCTCCCCCTTTTTGTGAGGAAAGAAAAGACACCAAAGTACTTCTGAACTTCAGATTTTTGGTAATCTGTTCTTGAAGATTTTGCATTCTGAGCATCCATAGCTTTGATTTGTTCCAGGAGTATCTTGTCATTTTCAGTGAGAGTACCTGCAGACAAAGATTCAATGCTGGGGAGGGATGTTGACCTATCATTGCCTTCAACATTGGTGTCAACATTGACATGTTGAGCAACAGTAGTAGCAGCATTTGAGGGTCCTGGCACATGTGCATTAGCAGCAGAAGTCTCCATGTTCTCAGGGATATCCATATCAGCGGGAACATCAGGATCAACCCAAGGTAGATCACAAATCCTATTAGAGGTCTCCAAGAGTTGCCTGTTCACAGTAATATTGAGAAAGTTTCCTTGGTAGACCACAGGCTCCCATATTCTTGAACTTCTCTAGATGCTTGAGGATCCTTTCTCCCAAATTGACATTAAGTCCCATTTTGATCCAATACAGGAGTATCCCAGCATCCATGCTTAAACGGTTATTATTGGAGGATGGCAACCAGTTGTACAAACATATCCTAGCCAGAACAGACATCAAAAAGGAGTAGTATTTCAAATCCAATGCTCCTTTCGGCCATTTTTGAACTTTGTTCAAAGTTAACTCTCTAGTAACCTCATCCATGGAAACAGTCAAGGGGGTCTCAACCTCATCTCTATTTCTATGCAAAATAGAGTTTATATCTCTAGCATCAACAGTAAACACTTCACCCCTCATGTATACACTGTGATACTTAGCCCCTCCAACCTTGTCAAAGTTTTCAGATAAGTGAGCATAGAATTCTCGCACAATATCAGGCACAAATGCCTCATACTGAGTCACAACATGGTATAAGTTCCTTTTCTTCAAATACTCATCCAAATTGTAACTTTTAAATGAGTTTTCATCTATGACTCGCTCAACATCTATACACTGTGATACTTAGCCCCTCCAACCTTGTCAAAGTTTTCAGATATGTGAGCATAGAATTCTCGCAGAATATCAGGCACAAATGCCTCATACTGAGTCACAGCATGGTATAAGTTCCTTTTCTTCAAATACTCATCCAAATTGTAACTTTTAAATGAGTTTTCATCTATGACTCGCTCAAAATCCATTGGATGACCCTTAAGATATTTATACTTATTATAATCTTCCACTCGATAAAAACAGAAATTGTAAGCCTCATCATCCCAATCCGAACCACCATCAACATTAATATCATCAAAAGGGATAGGGTTTACCTCAGGAGGAATGGCATCTTCATTATCCATGGATACTTCCACAGTTTCAGGCTCAGATTCTTCAGCAACATATTCCTCAGTGTCATTTGAATCACTCTCACCAGTGTTCAGAGAAGGAGAGTTTTCATGATTGGTTCCAGTAACAGAAATAGACTCGTCAGACTAGTCTACTGCCATATTTTCTCCCCCTTCACCAATTTCTTCAGTGTTTTCCACATTATCCCCAATTTCTTCAGTATGGGACTGTGACCCAATGGACGCAGAGGACATAGGAGTGGCAGTCCTTCGAACAGTTGTAGTCGACCCACCAGTGGTGTGATGGAATTCAACATCCAAGTTCAAAGACCCAAAAGTCAGTCTACTCGGAGATGGGGCTTTGGGAAATGTGTTGGCAGCTGATTGAAAGGAGGCAGCCGAACTGGTATCGGAAGAAACATCAATGGGGGATGGTGGTGGATTTGATTATTAGGAGTCAGAGGAATTGGGGATAACAAAGTTTGGTGGTTCGACTCTCAGGAGTTCAGGGTAAACCTTGACTCTCAGGGGATCAGGGTAAATCTTGGGGGGCGCCATTGATGAAGAAGACGGAGCAGAGAGGTGTGGAGAAGAAGAAGAAAGATGGGCGGGAATTTGGAGAAGAAAGGTTAGGGTAAAAAGTGGGAGGAAGTAAAAAAGGAGAGTTAGGGTAAACAGTTTTTTTTTTCTTTTTTCTTTTTTTAAAGATCCTGCAAATATGTATCAAAGCAACGAAACACTGTGCACAACTGTTAATTAAAGAATAAAGTTGCAAGTAAAACAGTTATCGTTAAGTCAAAGTAATCAGATAAACAGATAAACCCTAGGGAGGTTGACCACAAATCTTGATTTTAAAGAAAATGACTTGAAATGCTAGAACAGGAATGCAGAAATCCAAAAACCCCAAGGAAACACCTTAGACCTACTCTCTCTCAAACCCAAAAGCACACAGAATTACAGCACAAAAAAATGGAGCACAACAAAAGAGCAAAAAGTACTTCATGCAAAGTCTCTGTTGACCAGATTGTTGACTCAACAATGATGACAACATCGGAAAATCAGACCACTTTTATTGTAAGTCAGCCAGGAAAACAAGTCTCAAAATATGAAGATTTGATTAACACCACTAATGCTGAAGGCAAAACAGAGAGAGAGAAAGGAATACCAAAGAAACACACCCAACATTGCCTCAACATGTAAAGTAAACAATTATCATAATTTTGAGTGGGGTTGACCATGAGACAGTGAACCATGTCAAATAATTGGAACACGTATGAATCCGCTCCAATGCCGAAGCCTATGCGGAGTTAGGTAAACACACGTCTCATGGCATAAAGATCACTCATTCGACCACATTGGGTAATTTGGTACTCAACAAGTGAACCAGCAGCATTACGAGAATCGGCACTTTTGTGCGTGTCGGTTTCTAGTACAGGCCATCAACCCTCACGATATATGACACATTGGTAACGTCGATATCTGGATAGTATTTGAACCTGCCCAACACGATCCTCGACGGAAACACTTCGAGCCCTTTTTAACAGAATTCATCAGATTTATTGAGCATAAAGGACATGAGGCAACATCAAGTGCGAGTCAAGGTACGAGTAAACAAAGCCAAAATCAGCAAAAGTGGGTTTTTCATAAAGCAAACACACAAGACACCCGATACCTTTCAACCTTTGTTTCAAACGGTCTTTCGAACCCTAAGCATCACCACCAACGCTCGAGTCAACACACCTTTTCAGCTGGTCCGACCTAGCTAGGTGCATGACTTCCGAACCTGACAAAAGGTCACATGGTCTCACAAGGACCACACACTGTCAGTCCTAGGATGCCAAACGGACCGGACGAGATAAACTCGGACGCCACCTTAACAATAAGACCAAACGTATACACTGGAACCTCCAAGATACTTCCGAGCAGCTAATATTTCGGACCGTCACTGAGCTACCTATGAACAGCCCAACTCAACAGATCTCGGATCATTCTAAAAGGTCTCACACGGACCCATCAGCGGAAAAAGTACTCTAAGGGGAGAAAAGACCAATCTACCCTCCCAGGCCCATCTAATAGTGTTAGACCCTCACATACTATTAGGCCATGGGCCAAGGGAGCATTGTTGTCCAAATCCTGAACATACACTTGGCATCATCTTATGAACCACTTCATAAGTACATGATAACTATAAATATAGCACAAGGTCCCATACATTAAGGTAAGTCAACTCTTGTCATTACTTCCTTCATAAGTACTACATTGAGAGCCTTCCTCTCTCTCTTGAGTAAAGTCTCTTCCCGATTTGACATCTAGCAAACCGGGTTACCTATCTAACCTCCCCCCACTTAGTCTTTTCAGGTGTCCCGGCTCGGACCAAGTCACCAGGTCGGACATCAAGTTGGAGGCGGGCCTTAGAATAGGGATTTGTAGTAGTTTAGTTAGTGTTTGAGGCTTAACCCCTCAACATTTGGCGCCGTCTGTGGGAAACGAACAAAAGGATTCGTGTTTAAGCTGAGCCGATGGTGAGAACAAGACAGAAAGCACGAACCAGTGCCGTTGGCATCGGAACTCCACGTCCACGTCCACGCGGTCATCTACCCAACAGGGGACGAAGGGCCACTGTAGCAGAAAGGAACGCTGAGGGAAGGAGATACCCGGGCGACGGTCACACAGCAAGCCCATCCTCTGATGAGGGAAGAGATGTTCTGTCAAGGGGAATTCGTAATGTTCCTGAGAATGCTGGGCCTGAAAATCACGGAGAAGGGCCCGCTCAAGTTCTTCCGACAAGGACACAAGGTCCTCCACAGGTCAGCACTTTACCATGCCAGATGGTCGTATAGTCCGCACTAGTGACTTTGGATTAAGTGAGAATAAATTTGGTCAACTGCTCACGATAATCCAGGGTTGTCTGGGTCTAACAATGTCCAACCCTAGCAAGTCACTCCGCCAGTGGCTAATCCGAGGCAAGCAGAGCCCGCTCTATCAAGGAACGAGCAACGTTCGATCCAGCAGAGGTTGGGGAATGAGCTACCACAGGAAGATTTGCAGAACCTCCTAGACAGGAGAGCCTCTGCTTCTCAGACACAACGAGAAGGAAGCCCAAATGGGCAGAGAGCATATCAAGAAGACGGAAATAGGCAACCTAGAGCTCCACAACAGATACCTCCACGGGCTAGGGATCACGGGGCGGAAACCATTCCACTGGTCCACTTGGATGAACTTCCCGCGGATGTAGCAATTCATCCTAGAACGGGAGAGATGATGACTGCGGAAGAAATCTATGCTCAACAAAAAACCTTGGAAGCCCAGATTCTCAATCTCAGACGCTTGGTAAAGGATCATGAGCAGATAGCTACTAGTGCGCCAAACCCTTTATGTGTTGATATCATGAAAGAAAAGAAAAGAAACAAGAACTTGGATCAAGTGATTCCGAACTTGGAATACTATTACGAAGATACTTGTCCTGTGGGCCACTTGACAAGGTACAATGGTAAGATGGATTCCAAAGGGATGAGTGATAATACAAAAGCTCTCACTTTCTCATCCACTCTCTTCGGAACAACCATGGATTGGTACACTGCATTGCCAAACAAGTCAGTAAGATCATATGCGGACCTCTCTTCCAAGTTCCTGGGACGATTTGGAAAATCGAAAAGAAGGAAACGATCTGTGGAGCACCTGGCAGAAGTTATACAAAGAGAACAGGAGGATCTTTGGACTTTCCTAGATCGCTTCAATGCGGAGGTCCTCCGAGTTGAGCCTCACAGTATTAAGGAACGGGTCCGTCACCTGTATGCTAATACTTACAACGCAGAATTCCGCATGAAACTTTCTAGCCAGGAAGTAAGAAGTGAAAAGCATTTGGATGACATTTGTGAAGAGTTAATGTACGGAGAGGAGTACCGAAGGATTGTCCCAGTGAGAGCTGGTTCCAAGAGAGGAAAAGAGCTAATGAAGCAAGAGCAATGCCATGGAAAGTTCAATCCGAAGATGGATTATAGGGATAAAGGTTTCAACAGGGAAATGAGTCCGGCAAGAAGATTCGTGGAATACACCCGTCTCAATAAACCAAGATCCGACATCTTGGCAACCATTATTGAGAAAAAGTTGGATATTCAATGGCCAAAGCTATCTCACAATAATCGGAAGAACAAGAACGCAAAAGGGTATTGCAAGTTTCACATGAGCCGTGGCCCTGAGACGGACGATTGCATTCAAATGAAAACTGAGGTTGAGCACTTAATAAGAGAGGGAAAGTTGAAGGAGCACGTCTATACGGATAAGCCTTCTAGGCATGATAGGACGGAACGGAGAAGGGAAGACAGAACCGCAGAACTGCAACCATATCCACTATCCTTGCCACCTCCGCCAACCAATCATCCACCTCGGACAGATCATCACCAGTACAGGTATGATGATGATATCGAAATGGAGAATCTTCCATACAGTGGAGTGATCAACACCATAGCAGGAGGACCGACTGGAGGTGATAGCAGAAACGCAAAAGAACGGACATCTCAGAATCTACGGAATAATGACAGATCCTACGCTGCTCCTGCAATTCATGGAACCAACACTATATCCTTTGATGACAGTGAGATTCCCCCTCCTACGGCAGGAGGAGAGGACATAGATGATCCGGATGTTCCACTAGTAGTCTCTTTAACCATAGCAACTTATCGGGTGAACAAGATCTTGGTAGATACGGGCAGTTCCTCATACATCATTGCCAAAAGAACAATACATCAGATGAACCTGGGAAGAATTTGATATGAGAGAGTCAATACCTCCATACTAGGGTTTGGAGGAGGAACTGTCCGCCCTCTAGGAAGCATCATGTTACATGTATCATTGGGGACACATCCCTCGATAGTGACACAGCTAGTCCGTTTTGTAGTGGTGGATCAAACTTTTGACTAAAATGCCATCTTTGGTCGTCCGGGGCTCAATCAATTCCGAGCTATACCTTCCACCCTCCATAATAGAATGAAGTTTCTGACTACATGCGGGATTGGAGAAGAAGTAGGAAACATCTGAGAAGCTTGGGAATGTTACATCATGTCTACCAGGAGAGCATCCGCTCCCATCTTGGCAATCTCTCTGACTTCTGATCCGCAGATTATTCTCGCACCAAAAAAGGAGAATCTCAACATTGGAATAGGGAGCCAGAAGGACAAGTTTCCCAAAACTGCACGGATCGAACCTCATGAGACTCTCAAGGATGGTGAACTTGTTGTTGGAAGCCCGGACAAGAAGACTAGAATCGGAACGGAGATGAATGCGGAAGTGGAGATGAAGCTCATTGCTTGTCTCTGAGACAACAGTGATGTCTTTGCTTGGAGTACTGACGACCTCAAGGGGATAGATCCGAGGGTCGCTGTTCACCGTCTGAACATGGACCCCTCGATTAAATATATCCGCCAGAGGAGAAAATATTTTGGTCCAATCAAGGATGCCATCATATACGCAGAAGTTGACCGACTCATGAAGGCCGGACACATCGAGGAGGTCCGTTATTCCGATTGGGTTTGCAACGTTGTCCTAGTTGAGAAATCACCGGGCAAATGGCGGATGTGCAATGATTTCACCAGGCTAAATATGTTTTGCCCAAAGGATCCATACCCTTTGCCACGGATTGACCAATTTGTTGATTCCACGGCCGGATGCGCGTTACTGAGTTTCATGGACATGTATCAAGGCTTTTACCAGATTCGGATGGCCAAGGAGGATATTAAGAAAACAGCTTTCTTTGCTGCGGGAGGGGTGTATTGCTTTAAAGTGATGCCCTTTGGATTGAAAAATGCGGGAGCAACTTACCAACGGCTGGTAAATCAAATGTTCAAGGACGAAATCGGCAAGACCATGGAGGTGTACGTGGATGACATGCTCGTCAAAAGTAAAACTGAGGAACAACATATTGAGCACTTAAACAAATGCTTTGCTATCCTTACGAAATATGGAATGAAACTCAATCCGGAAAAGTGCACCTTCGGAGTAAAGGGCGGGAAGTTCCTAGGATACATGGTCACAGAAAGGAGGATAAGTGCAAATCCTGAGAAGATAAAAGCCATCCTAGACCTGCCTAATCCGAAGAACCTCAATGAGGTCCTGGGAAAGCCCGAACAATCCGGATGACTTTCTAAGTGGGCAATTGAGCTGAGCGAATATGACATTAGCTATCAGGCTCCGATAGCCAGGAAAGCTCAAGTTATTGCTGACTTCTTAGTGGAGTACCCCGAAGCGGAGTCAGAGAAAGTCTCGGATAAACAAGCATTTGAGTGCCTGATTACCAAGCAGATCAAACGAAAGTCAGTTCCGCCAAAGATCAACCCAGATAACCTTGAAGATGCTCAGTTCATCAATCAATCTCGGACTACGTCATGGGAAGAAACTCGGGTCAACCAAATGTTCCGCCTTGATGATATCACAAGAGAATCAAATACTAATAACTCTGACCGGGATACTAAAAAGGAGGAGGAACAAAGGTTAAAAATTCAGGAGATTATAGAAGATCCCCAAACCAAGGAACAACCTACCGATATTTGGACATTGGAAGTTGATGATTCATCCACCGGAAGAGTGGGAGGCATTGGTATCTATCTTAAAAGCCCTGATGGCGCGGAACTCGACTATGCGATATCCTTGGACTTCAAGGTTACAAACAATAAAGCTGAATATGAAGCACTGTTGGTCGGACTACATATAGCCAAGTCCCTACAAGTCTGGAAACTCAAAGCTTACACGGATTCACAGTTAGTTGAAGCCCAGTTTTCTGGTGCTTTTGCCACAAAAGGCCCATCAATGATCAAGTATATTGAGCTACTGAAGCAAGAAGTGTGTCTCTTCGATGAGTTCACCCTGTAAAAATTTGATAGGGAATGGAATGAAAGAGCGGATACTTTGGCAAAGTATGAGTCCGCAACAGCTGCTTTAGATACAAGGAGAGTCATTCTACTCACAATTACGAACTCATCCGTCATGAGTCCTACTCCAACCATTATGATCATTGAAACAGGAAGGAATTGGATGACTGATATCTTTAGTTACCTCAAGGACGGATCATTACCTACCGATCCGAAGGAGTCAAGGAGTGTACAGCGCCGAGCAAACAGGTATTTCATACTTGGGGAAGATTTTTATAAGAAATCCATCGCTGGGACACATATGAGATGTTTGGATCCACAAGAAGCGAGGACGGTGCTTGAGGAAATTACAGTGGAAGCTGCGGAAGTCATTCTGGTGGACGGACTCTCGCACAAAAGATCATTCGACAAGGTTACTACTGGCCTACCATTGATAAGAATTCCGCGAGCTTCGCCCGAAATTGCCCTGATTGTCAGTATTATGCGAATGTCCCCCATCGTCCAACACACCCTATGATTCCGTCAGTCATAGCATGTCCGTTTGATCAATGGGGCATTGATATTGTCGGACCTTTCCCAAGAAGCACTCAACAGAAGAAATTCTTAATTGTAGTTGTGGAATATTTCACCAAATGGGTGGAAGCGGAAGCAGTGGCCAATATCACGGAAATCCGTGTGGGGACCTTCATTTGGAAAAACATCATTTGTCGCTTTGGCTTACCAAGAGTTCTTGTCTCGGATAATGGTGCTCAATTTTCAGGCAACAGACTCAAGGAATGGTTGGCCTCTTTTAAGATTGAGCAACGCTTTACATCTGTCGGATATCCACAGGCTAATGGACAAGCTGAATCCACGAACAAAACAATTGTTAAGATCCTGGAGAAGCGACTGAGGACCTCACAGGATAGTTGCGCGGATGACCTGGACGGTGTACTCTTGGCTCACCGCACCACAGGACGGACTGCAACTAGGGAGACCCCATTTGCTCTAGTTTATGGCATGGAAGCAGTCATACCAGCGGAAATTCCAGTCAAAACAATGAGGGTCCAAGAGTTCCATGATTCTTCCAATCAGGAAGCTCAGACCTATGACCTAGATATGCTAGAACAGAAGAGGACCAAGGGATTGGCTAATATCCACAGATACCAAGCAACTACAGCCCAGGCCTACAACAAAAATATTCAAGCTAAAGATTTACAGGTCGGAGACCTGGTGCTCCGTAGAGCTGATATCTTGAGCAATGTTGGGAAGCTCAAGCCTAAGTGGGAAGGACCCTACAAGATTATTGGTGCAAGAGTGAATGGAAGTTATGAACTGGAGGACGAGCACGGACACCCACTCAGGTGTAATTGAAATGCCAAGAACCTTCAAAAGTTCTATGCTTAGGGCTTGTGACACGGAACTCTGTTAGTTGTTTTGACATTCTAGGCTTAAACCGTTTGTTACACGGAACTCCGTCAGTTCTATTTTTGTTAACTCTTTTATCATTGGCCATGCAGCTCACAAGTTGTAATTGAATTTA
This sequence comes from Plantago major, assembly GCA_026545765.1. Lineage (NCBI taxonomy): Eukaryota > Viridiplantae > Streptophyta > Magnoliopsida > Lamiales > Plantaginaceae > Plantago > Plantago major. Next base: position 66,878,878 of record CM048839.1, read on the forward strand.
CGGCAAATCAATACAACTTTCATCTTTCGATTCGAAACGAAATTTGATTATTTAGATGGAAGAAAGATTCTAACAACAATCTTGTTTGTTCAAATGAACAAAGAAACACACAATCTTCTTTGTACGTACTACGATCCGACATAAATATCCGGATCACTACAATATCTACACTACAATGGAAGAGCTTGTCCTGTTCTCCGAGACATACCATAAATTCACCAAAAGATCTCTCAAGCAAAAGGGTCCATCAGAACACCAACATCAGCAATCTTTTTATAGAAAACGAGCAATGGGATGTGCCTGTAACACGAATAAATCAAGAATCAACCTCCGGACACTAAGATTCTTCAACATATCCATTCGTTTGGATCCAAAACACGGATCTGACACATTGATCGTATCATGATTCACCAGCCAGTAGCTCTTTGATGAGACAATATTCAAACGTCTCATTTGGTCTTTTTTAGCGGTCTTTGTGAGTCTTTGTCTTTAGTTTTATAGTCTTTTTAGTTCACTTTTACGCTTTGGTGTTTTGTTTACATTTTGTAGGAATCGATGTCTTTTGAACTAAATGAGCACGAACTGCTTAGCATAGCTCGCCGCGGCGAGGGATTCGGTCTGCCGTGGCGAGATTTTACGACCTTGGACTTGGGAATTGCAGGAAGGCTCGCCTCTGATTTGAAGATTGAAGCTCGCCGCGGCGAAATTATGCGAGGGCTATATATATTGCGATAAAGAAGGCTCGCCGCGGCGAGATTTTGCGAATGGCTCCCCTGTTTTGAAGGAAGACGCTCGCCGCGGCGAGGGATTCAATCCGCCGCGGCGAGAATTTGCGAGCTGGATATATAATCGACAAAAGGAAGCTCGCCGCGGCGAAGCAATTGGCCCGCCGCGGCGAGACGCGCAGGCTCAGAATTTGTTTTCCTTATTAGTTTAGAATTCGTTTTTCTGGGATATACTTCTTTTAACCTAGTTTTTGAAGAGGGCTCCTAGATTCAAACATTGACATTGAGACATCTTTGGAGCTTGGTTATTCATTGATTTTACTCATAGGGATTATTGGTATTGATTTATCTATTGCTTTCTTCTTTACAATTCGTTCTTTATCTTTATCGATTGAATTGTATGTTATTGCATGCGAGTTTCATATCTATGTTTCGTATGATTATTACCATGAATCTCTGTATGCAATTATCTATTATGAGTAGCTAAACACCTTTGAACACAGTAGTATGTGAAGATTATGCATATTCGTTCTAGGGTTTATCAAATCACTCATATAGGTTAGTCTCGTATAAAATCTTCGTAAAAACCTTCAATTCGATAAGTCCGTATTAAATTCTCTAAATTGTTTATGTTTAAGGATCGTGAATTAACGACTCACGGTTTCTCCAGTATAATATATTCTTAGAACAATTGGTTGAATCGAATTGATTTACTGTACAACAACCGTTTGACAAATATGAGTGTTATCCCTAGTTCGAATTAGCATAATTGGATCTTGCTACGGTATTCATCTTTCTCTCATTGTTAATCGTAATCTCAGCTTTAGTCGATCTAGTTAGAAGTATACAAAACCATCAATCAAACTGTTACTGGCAAGTATCTGTTTACTCTCACTATTGCGTAGCTTGATTAATTCCCTAAAGATCGATCACGAGTTTGGCTTTAGTCTGCAACTACAGCTTAATCTCTAATTTCTTTTTAGAGTATAATTTGAGCTTATCAAATTTGGCGCCGCTGCCGGGGAATTAATCCCTATTGTAGCGTTGAGAGCCGGTAGTTACTTGTCATGATTTCATTTTACTTGGACTAACAGAAACTAAGCATCTATTGAGTTACTGTTGTTGAGATACAGGAATTGAGTTTTTTTTCCAGCTACTACGCACCCTCTGCAAGGGTAGTTGGACCTGCTATTGTGATCGACGAAGCATCAATGAAATATGAACTGGAAAGTGATTTGAGGCATACACTACCTGTGTTTTTCGAAAACCCTGAGGAGGATTCCCTCCGGTTCATCCAGCATTTTGAATATGCAGTTAGCAATTTATCCAAACAAGGATTGGAGGAAGAACAGGTTAAGTGTGTGTTATTTCCCCACGTAATGAAGGGTAATGCCAAGGATTGGTTGTGGAGAATTACCCCAGGATCGCTTACTTCTTGAGAGGATATTCTCAAGGCCTTCTACAAAAGGTTCTTCCTACACTCAAAGACAGTGGTGCTTAAAAGAGAAATATCTGAGTTTAGTCAGCAAAAAGGGGAACGTTTTGATTTTGCGTGGGAAAGATACCTTGGAATGTTAAAATCATGCCCACACCATGGATTTTCTGAGCAGGTACTTATGAGCACCTTCTATGAAGGATTGAATGTAGAACACCAGACTGTGGTAGAAGTGAGTGGTGGGGGTATTTTGAACAAGACACCTGTGTAGATGAGGATGGTTTTTGAAGACATGGCAAACTGTGCATTAATCTTGGGAGATAAAAGGAATCCTATCGAGATTAAGGGGCCTTAATTGTTATATGCTGAAGATATTGATAGGATTACCGATGAATTGCGACAGAGTGCAGGGGACCAGCTCCGGAAATGGTGAATAGTGCAAATATTTTACCAGAGAGCAGCTCATTTAGCGAAAGCACATTGGTGGCTTTATTGCCCATGATGAAAAATTTATACAAGTTGTTATGAAGGGGCAAGAGAGAATAGGACAACAGATTGAAGGGATGATGAGCAGAATAGAGGACTTAGCAGATAGTTTGGCTAACTTCGTAGCAGGTCTAGAATTTACGGATGAAGATGAATTGGAAAAAGAGATTCAAGCAACTACAGTACTGCGTAGTGGTAAGGTTGTTGAGAAGCCAGATGTGATGACTAAACCGGAAACTCCACCTACACCAGAAATCGACGTTGCTGAGGAGGAAGTTGAGGAGATTATTGAGGACCCAAGAAGCAGCACTGAGTTTCTACATAAATCTAATAACCCCTTTCGCTCCCCAGGACCACCAGTTTCTAAGCTATCACAATACCCTGGGAGAGTTAAGAAGCCAAAAGACGACAGTAAGTTCAAATCTATTCTGGCAATGCTTTCGAAAGTTAACATGAACATGTCACTGCTGGAGCTTATTGATAATGTCCCCTCTTATGCTAAGTTCTTCAAGGACCTAAATGCTAATAAGAAGAAGTTTTCGTCTACTGAAAAACTGATTCTTCCAGAAACAACAAATTCTGTGATCGGATTACCAGTGAAACAACAAGACCCAGGGAGTTTCGTGATTGATATACAAATGGAGAATGTGAAGGTAGCAAAAGGTATGCTCGACATGGGAGCAAGCATTAATCTTATTACCCATGACCTTCATTAGGAGCTCGGTTTGGGGAAGTTGGAACCAGTGAATATGACTTTGCAGATGGCTGATTGTAGTATCTAGCGACCGCTTGGTATTATTCGGGATGCTTTGGTCAAGGTTTACACGTACTTGGTACCAGCAGATTTTGTAGTTCTAGCTCCCAGCAATGCAACAACCAGCAGAAGAAACCATGTGATTTTGCTAGGAAGGCCATTCATGAAAACTGTGAAACTTCAAGTCGATGTTGCAGAAGGAGAAATATCGATGGATATCGGAGGCAATCGAATCAGCAAGGACGCAGTGCGTCCGGCAGGTAACTCTAATGCCTATTCTGCTACAAATTGTGAAACTGAACATGAGATTGCCAAAGAATTTCATTGCATCATTGACGACTGTGTATATACTACTTTGCTTGATGACATTACTAGTGATAAGTTAGAGGCCAATTTGACACTAGATCCTGATAGGGGAATTCTGACTGAGGAAAGTCATGAGCTAATCTGTGCTTTAGATTCAGCTGAAACTGAACCGGCAGGTGAACTCGATCCCCCTAGTGAACCATTAGGTGAAATCGACTCCCTCAGTAGCAATACTGGGGAAATCGAACCCCCTAGGCCTGACCTGAAGGAACTCCCATCCCACCTTAAGTATGCTTTCCTTGGTGAAAATTGGTCCAAACCTGTGATAATCTCTTCGAAATTGCAAAAGGAAGAAGAGAACAAACTTGTTAAGCTTCTTAAGGAGAATTTTGCGGCTATAGGATGGGGAATTGGAGACATTAAGGGCATTAGCGCAACTCGTTGCACACACATGATAAGTTTAGAAGATGATGCTAAACCTGTTAGGCAACCCCAGCGCAGGCTCAATCCTGTCATGCAAGATGTAGTGAAAACTGAGATCCTTAAGATGCTTGAGCACGACATAATTTACCCCAATGATGATAGTAGATGGGTGAGTCCTGTGCATGTAGTTCCTAAGAAGTCGGGGGTTCCAGTCGAAACAAATGAGAAGGGCATAGAGGTCCCGGTAAGAAAAACCACTGGGTGGCGTGTGTGCATTGACTACAGGAAACTAAACGCAGCCACTAAGAAAGAACACTTCCCTCTGCCATTCATTGATGAGATGCTTAACCGCCTTGCTGGGCGAGAGTTCTATTGTTTTTTTGGATGCTCTTTCAGGTTTCTACCAAATACCCATTGCTTAGGAGGATCAGGAGAAGACGACATTTACTTGTCCCTACGGGACTTTTGCCTATCGCAGAATGCCTTTCGGACTGTGCAACGCTACTGCTACTTTCAAAGATGCATGCTTTCTATATTTTCTGACATGGTGCAGGATTTTATAGAGGTTTTCATGAATGACTTCTCTATTTTTGGAGATTCTTTTGCTGATTGCTTATATAAACTTGATAAAGTGCTTAAACGCTGCATTGAGTGTAACTTAACTCTTAGTTGGGAAAAAAGTCACTTCATGGTTAGAGAAGGAATTGTCTTAGGGCATGTAGTCTCAAAATGTGGGATAGAAGTTGATAGAGCAAAGCTTGATGTGATTGTTAAACTTCCCCCTCCCACATGTGTGAAAGTGCTGCAATCTTTTCTTGGGCTTGTTGGTTTTCATAGGAGATTCATTAAGGATTTTTCGAAAATTGCTAAGTGTTTGAGCAACTTGCTTATGAAAGATGTGCCTTTTGTTTTGAATGATAAATGCATTCAGGCCTTTAACATCTTGAAAGAACAGCTTGTTTCCGCTCCCATTATTGTTACTCCTAACTGGTCCTTACCCTTTGAGATTATGTGTGATGCTTCTGATTTTGCTTTAGGTGTTGTGTTAGGACAAAGGGTAAATGGACATTTTCATGTGATTTACTATTGCAGCAAGACACTTAACCCTGCGCAGGTTATCTACACCACAACTGAGAAAGAATTCCTAGCTGTTCTTTTCGCATTGGATAAATTCCGTTCGTATCTGAAAGGGTTCAAAGTGATCATCCACACGGATCACGCTGCGATCCGCCACCTCATGGCAAAGAGTGATTCTAAGCCGCGCCTCATTCGGTGCGTTTTGATGTTACAGGAGTTCGATTGTGAAATAGTTGATAAGTGTGGTAAAGATAATCTTGTTGCTGACCATTTATCTAGGCTTGATCCTAAGACAATCTCCCCTTCTCCACCTATTCCCGATGACCTTCCTGATGAGCACCTATTCTCTGTTAGCTCAGAGCCTTGGTTTGCAGATATTGTGAATTTTCTTGTTGCAGGTGTCTTCCCCGCTAACATGTCTTCGCAGGAAAGAAGGAACTTTGCGCTCCGAACCAATGGCTACTTTTGGGATGACCCCCACCTTTTCAAGGAGGGAGCTGATGGCATCCTACGGCGCTGCATTCCAGAGAGTGAAGTAGGCAGTGTTCTCACCTTTTGTCATACCACGCAGTGTGGAGGGCACTACAGCAGGAAGAAAACCGCTCTGACGGTTCTTCAATCAGGTTTCTTTTGGCCCTCTCTGTTTAAAGATGCTCATAATTTTTGTGCTAGTTGTGATGCATGTCAGCGTAGTGGTAACATTAGCAAGCGTAATGAGATGCCTTTGACTAGAAATCTTGTGGTAGAACCCTTTGATGTGCGGGGTATTGACTTTATGGCACCCTTTCCCAAAAGAAATGGGAATGAATATATTCATGTTGCTGTGGACTATGTGACTAAGTGGGTGGAGGCTATTTCCACCAGAACTAACAATTCCAAAGTTGTGCTCTCTTTCTTGTCCAAGAATATTTTCAGCAGGTTTAGTACACCCAGAGCAATCATTAGCGATGGCGTATCTCATTTTATTAACCGTTCATTTGCGAACCTGCTCGTGAAGTATGGAGTGCAACACCGTGTCGCAACCGCATACCATCCACAAACTTCTGGTCAAGTGGAAGTCAGCAATAGGAAAATCAAGAGCATTCTCACAAGGGTCGTAAAACCAAATCGTAAGGATTGGTCAACCAAGCTAGATGATGCACTGTGGGCTTACAGAACTTGTTACAAGACTGTTATTGGTACAACCCCCTCCCGGTTGGTTTATGGCAAAGCTTGTCATCTTCCCGTGGAGTTGGAGCACAAAGCGGCATGGGCCACCAAGGAGCTAAATCTCGATATGCAGACAGGTGGGGAAGAAAGATTACTGCAGATCTTTGAGCTGGAAGAACTCCGCCACCTTGCCTTTGAGAATGCAAAGATTTACAAGCAGAAGACAAAAGAGTATCATGACAAGGGGATAATCTGCAAGGACTTGCACCCAGGTATGAAAGTTTTGGTTTTTAACTCTCGTCTTAAACTGTTTCCAGGAAAGTTGCGTCCGCGTTGGGATGGACCATACACGATAATTCATGTGGCACCGCATGGTGCTGTCGAACTCTTGAATTCCGCTGACGGTTCCACCTTCAAGGTCAATGGGCAGCACATTAAACCATACTTTCAAGGGTACATTGAGCGACCCGAAGAAGTGGTCGAACTCTCCGAGTCCAGTACATGACTCTAAACTATACTTCACAGGCCAGACACTTTTGACCCCTTTTATCATTCCACTCTTAGCTTGAGGACATGCTTGAGTTTCAGTTTGGGGAGGGAATTTGAGGCTCTTTAGTTTCTTGAATGTGTTTCTATGTGTTTTTTTTCATATTTTTGTGAGTCTTTCGTGTGTCCGAGTTACCTTTCCAAGTTTTCGAGCAGCTATTGTGAGTGGTAATCCACTTAATGCCTTTGTTTTGTTTGATATGTAACTGGAAGTAGCCTAGTGCATTGTTAATTCCTTAAGGTCTGTTTCTGTTGCAAATATCTAGTCTGTCTAGTTCTTTAGTCCAAAAACCGTGAGAAGCCTGAACCGATGAAAAAATATTGTACCGGCATTTGTATTGTGTGATTCCTGGGATGTGCAAGATTTTACGAATTACTTGCGCCTTTTCATACTTACGTGTACTCATTTTGTTTGGGGATGACGAACGGCATGCTCTTAATTTTGAGTTCTCTATCTTTTAAACCCCGTTCTAGAGAATAGGTTTGGGGAGGAGCTACTTACATGTTTACGACTATTTTTTAGCTTTATATGCTCGATTGTGTTTGAGTCTGTTGCTGTTTCCAAAGGCTGTCTGAATTTAATCTCGGGGTGGATCTATGGTCTTAGTTTATCACCGTCTGTCGTGTTGGGCATGTTTCAGATACTACCTATATACCAGCGTGGCCCTTAAAGCTATATGACCATGAGGGTTGATGGCATGTGTACCAAACTGACATGCACAAAAGTGCGGACTTTCGTTAAAACAGACACCCGTCAAAAAATTGAGATAAAAGAGCCCAATGAGGCCATGCATCGAATACTGCGCAATAATGGTTTATGTTTGATTTGCAAGTGAAAAAGGGAACAAAACAGGTCTTGAACTTTTGTTATAAGTCAATTTTTGAAAAAAAAAAAGTCCCTTCTGATCCATTTGATTTGAGTACATTGGCGTAAGATAGTCTAGGCATTCTTGTGATGCGAGCCACCTTCCCAGTTTACATTTTGAGCGAATAACCCTATTTGACACTTCCAAAGAGAGTAGAGATTGCATATTATTCCTGTGAGGGACTAGCGTGCTGGACTTAAGAATTATTTGCTTGTGAAACATTTTTTTTTTGGGATTATTTGTGCACTTCTCTGCCAAGGTTACTTGAGAACAAAACATTTGCTTGGTGGACTTAATGCTTTCTATGCTAGATTCGATTACTTGGATTTGTAACTCTTGTATTTCTCTACATGGTTTAGAGTCTAATGTGTTTAGGTTGTGTGTTAGCTCGAGGACGAGCAAAGGTTCAGTTTGGGGATTTTGATGAGATAATATTCTAACGTCTCATTTGGTCTTTTTTTAGCGGTCTTTGTGAGTCTTTGTCTTTAGTTTTATAGTCTTTTTAGTTCGCTTTTACGCTTTGGTGTTTTGTTTACATTTTGTAGGAATCGATGTCTTTTGAACTAAATGAGGACAAACTGCTTAGCATAGCTCGCTGCGGAGAGGGATTCGGTCCGTCGGAGCGAGAATTTACGAGCTTGGACTTGGGAATTGCAGGAAGGCTCGCCGCGGTGAGGAAATCAGTCCGTCGCGGCGAGATTTTCTGAATGGAGCCTCTGATTTGAAGATTGAAGCTCGCCGCGGCGAAATTATGCGAGGGCTATATATATTGCGATAAAGAAGGCTCGCCGCGGAGAGGCAATAGGCCGCTGCGGCGAGATTTTGCGATTGGCTCCCCTGTTTTGAAGGAAGGCGCTCGCCGCGGCGAGGGAATCAATCCGCCACGGCGAGAATTTGCGAGCGGGATATATAATCGACAAAAGGAAGCACGCCATGGTTAATCATTGCCTGGCCATGTAGACGCTGCAGTTCTCAATTTGTTTTCCTTATTAGTTTAGAATTTGTTTTTTTGGGATATACTTCTTTTAACCTAGTTTTTGAAGAGGGCTCCTAGATTCAGACATTGACATTGAGACATCTTTGGAGATTGGTTATTCATTGATTTTACTCATAGGGATTATTGGTATTGATTTCTCTATTGCTTTCTTCTTTACAATTCGTTCTTTATCTTTATCGATTGAATTGTATGTTATTGCATGCGAGTTTCATATCTATGTTTCATATGATTATTACCATGAATCTCTGTATGCAATTATCTATTATGAGTAGCTAAACACCTTTCAATACAGTAGTATGTGAAGATTTTGCATATTCGTTCTAGGGTTTATCAAATCACTCATATAGGTTAGTCTCGTATAAAATCTTCGTAAAAACCTTCAATTCGATAAGTCCGTATTAAATTCTCTAAATTGTTTATGTTTAAGGATCATGAATTGACGACTCACGGTTTCTCCAGTATAATATATTCTAAGAACAATTGGTTGAATCGAATTGATTTATTGTACAACAACCGTGTGACAAATATGAGTGTTATCCCTAGTTCGAATTAGCATAATTGGATCTTGCTACTGTATTCATCTTTCTCTCATTGTTAATTGTTATCAAACTATTACTGGCAAGTATCTGTTTACTCTCACTACTGCGTAGCTTGATTAATTCCCTAGAGATCGATCACGAGTTAGGCTTTAGTCTGCAACTACAGCTTTATCTCTAATTGAGTTTTAGAGTATAATTTGAGTTTATCACTCTTCGGATAGGACAAGCTCCTACCGGGTGGATCACGCAGACGACCGATGAGGTCGCCCGTCAGCTTACTCAGATCGGAAAATTTCCCAAGATCTACTTTTCCTAACAACAAATCTCGAGTAATCTATCCCTAGACCCACACTACTATCAAACTCAAAACAATACATGCCAATTTTAGAGTGGACGGGAGTCTCGAGGGGGAGACTAGTCAAGAAATCGTCTTCCTATTGGGACTGCTAGGCTCAAACTGGAATATCAGTCCGAACTTGAGAAAGAAGGAGGAAATTTTCAAGAAGATGAAAATTAGAATTAGATTTATGCTATCAATGCAGTGGGGAACTCGGGTATTTATAGATAGGACGAACCAATTAGAGTCCGCCACATAAGAAGACTGACGTCGAAAATGGGCTTGGGCCATCCGTAAGGGCCAAACAGTATTGGATCATTTGGGCTTACCCCAGCTGATCATATGGAGCCCATGTTTTTAACTTCCCTATAGAAGTATCCGAGTATTCATTCATCGGCAAGTCCGAAAAACATCATTTGCAGAAAGACCCGAAGGTTAAGTCTATCAAGTAGTCCGAGTATCAGACTACATGATTTACATCAAATATTGCTCAACGTGATCCGAGCTTGCAAGAGTTGTGTATTTATGCAGACTACTAAGACTACGCATAACATGATGGATCAAGAAAGCATAAGAACGGAAACATTGATATATTAAAAGAAGCATATTATACTTCGTTACTAATACAGAATGGGAAATCAGTGTACTTGGCAACAGATCCGTGCCATTAAAAATTAGTATTCAGAAGTTACAGTATTACTACGGGGAATACCCCGAACTTCTCATTGCGGAGGAGTCTGGCTTGGGCCGGCTTCATCAGTTCCAGGAGGATTGGTGGAGGACGGATTGACATTGGAGGCGGCCGCAAGGGATTCAGCAACGGCATCAAAGGAAGCCTTGACGCTCTCGAACAAGTTAAAGTCCGCGTCATGGCCAACAACCCGAGAAGGCATGAAATACCAATTCTTCAGGTAGTTCATGTTGTCATGGAAAGGCATGAAGCATACCTTCCCTATAGCCTCAAGGACACATTTGGGAAGAAAGGGTCCGCCGTTGTTGATCTCAATTTCACCTTCCTCGGTGACCACCTCCGCGAACTCACACGCCGCTAACCGCTCATCCGGGACGATTTCCACCGGGATTTCCACTCCACTATCGTCCGCGGATGGATCCAATCCTTTCGCCTTCCAATCAAAGTTCGGAGACACCAGCCCCTTTGCTTGTAACTGGCCAATGGCGGATGAGAACCCCTCCAGGCGGAGACGTCGGCCTGGTCCGCCATGAAGAACTTGAAAGAATCCGACTTCATGAAGTCCTTCACAGCATCAAGATGGGTGAACTAGAGATCTTCGAGGAGCGCGTCCTTAGACTCCAGGAACGCCTTCATTGATGAGTCAATGAAGTTCTCCTGCCACTCCACGTCCGACTTTGCTCGCTCCCAGTTACCCTTCACCTTGGAGATGAGCGTGTCCTTCTTCTTCAATTAGGCCTCTGCCCGCTTAACCTTCTCCGCCTCCTCCGCTGATGCAGCCAGTGCCTTATGCAGGTCCTCTTCAATAGTGGCCCGCTCACTGGCCTTCCACTGCATGGCCTTGATCATGCATCCGAGCTACAAGAAGTCCGCATAGTTAGAAGTTATACTTTTAGCCAAAAACTAAAATCAAACAAGGGAAACACACGGAAGGTACTTACCCTTTGATGGAGTTCATGTATTTATCCGACCCTCTCAACCTCAGGGAGTCCGCGACTCCGTTCATACTCCACGTCAAGGGCCGCCTGGTCGGATAACGGCAAATTCATGGAGAAAAGCTGCCTCTTCGATGCAGGAGAAGCATTCGAGGTCGTGCCCCTTTTCTTGCCAGAGAAGATGGTATCCCGCATCAACACATCCTGCGGAGGCGCGGACGCAGCGGAACCACCAGGCCCAGACGTCCTCGGAGCACCCGCGGTTGGTGTCTTTGATGTAGTAGTGCTGCGGGTTGCAGGACCTTTGCCCTTGTCGGGCACCTCGAAGATCTGCGGATCCTCATCCGCCTTCTTCCACCTCTCTTCTTCGGCAGCAAAGAGGGCCGCATTCTTGGGGTCCGCCATAGGTAGACCCACGGATGTGTTGATAATTTTGGCCCTTTGGCCAGTGGCAAGCTCAAGGGCTTGCTGCTCTCTCCGCTGCTTCTTCTTTTCGCGGAGGGTCGACATGATGTAATTAAACCAGTAAGCTGCGGAAGAAACATATAATGTCAGACACGGGATTATTAACCCACAACTTGCGGATGACATTCAAACATTTAGGTGTGACACTTAAATGAAGGGAAAATACAAGTCCTAAATTAGAGATCCTTACAGAAGTCGGTCTTCCCTCCGACCTCGACGACATCAGTCAGTCTGCACAAGTACGACAGCGACTGACAGATCAATCCGTGAAACGGATACGTTGGTGGATCATTTTTCTTGTGGATCTCTGCCACCCACGGAGTCACATTTTTAGGAAGAGGGCGCCAATCCGGAAGGCTCTCCCTCAGAAATTTTGTGGGCAACCCCCACTGTTCCCACCTTCTAGCGGACTCCCCAGGCTTCAAAGCCATCCGCACGAAGACATACTTTTCCCACCATTTCAATCCGAGCGAGGAGATGGGATCGAAAATGATGTTGTATGACTTCCTATTTACAAATGTGTAGAAGAGGGGATTCCCCGGACTGAAGGTCACGTTAAATAATTGCCGGAAGTTTTCAAAATTTACCGACTGCCCCTTCTTTGCGCAAAAGACTGCGAAACGGATAAGGTTTCCCAAAGGATTTGGGGATAACCTGACTCGGACCGATGCCGATGTGGTTCAGAATGTGCTTCAACTCGGATGCGGTGGGAACCTTCCATCCACAGGAGAAGGCCGCTTCGTGCACACACATGTATCCTGCCGGCGGATTAAAAGGCATGCCCGGGCTCTGGAACCATAATCTCGACGGACTCGGGAATCTCCCACTTCCGTCTCCACTCCGGAATATCTTCCGGCTTCACCTTGGACGGACAGGTGGGAAGCAAACCATCCACGTTGAGCTCACCGTACGGATCTGCTATTACAACGGCAGACGCAGGACTAGGGAATTTAGTCCGCGCCACATGAGCTCCACGACTCGCAGCCAGTGGAGGATTAGGACGAGCGGGCACCTCTAGGTGCAAAACAAGTCGGCGCCCAGAGCGTCCTCGTGGACGAGCAGCTTGAGGGGCTTCCTCCTCTTCCACCTCGTCATCTTCTTCTCCTTCTTCCTCCTCTTCTTCTCCATCTTCGCGTCTCCCAGATGTACTTGGGTTGTTCGGACCTGTTTCCGTCACAACACGGTCTTCTTCACCAGCCTCAAACATTTCTACATCCTCCACCTCACGATCAGTATCACCTCATTGTTCTGTCCGAGGCACGCTCATGTCAGCAGGCATACCACCGCTGCCAATGGTCCAAGATTGGACTCGTACCTTTGTTCTCGTGATATTTGTCTCATTTCTCACAGTCTCGTTCCGAGTAGTGACAGAGTCTTGGACCCCATGCCCAACATCTGAATCTCTAGAAGAGAGAACCTCCACAACGGCCGCGTTACGTTCCTCCGTAGGAAGGTTATTTTGCGAAATCTCCAATTCCGGGTGGTCTGATGCGGACGAGGTCACCATAACAGACTCGGATTCTTGGTTTAATCCATCATCATAATCGTGAGCTTCGTGTTGATTCTGACTATCGCTCTCGGACATCCTAGGGCATAAGGAAACGGATTAGAAAAAGATATTGTGGTCGTCCGAGAGTTCGTTTACGTAACTTATTAAGTCCCATGGTCCAAGAAAACCCTACTTGATTGTGTGTTCCTATGTGTCAATGTCTTTACCTATTGGCACCTACCTTGGCACTTAAGGTCACGCCACAGGGGAGTTCTATGTGCCAATTGACACTATTATCTATCATGCAAGGCGCCATAACAGAAATTTCAACAAGCCTACTGGCACTATATTCTACCATACCTGGCACATTTACAAGGCAAATATACGAGTCATATCTACAAATTGATGCCATAAGTTCAACTACGGAACGCATGCAATATTAGAGTAACCAAAACTCAACATACGGCACAGCACTTGGCAAAAAATACCCTATCTCTACAGCATACGAGCACAGAAATTCCATAAAGCATACATGCATCCATGGTAGAACAAACAATACTCGAAATTTCGAGAAAGCCAGATTTACTTACTTGATGAAGTAGCTGGATAAAGATTGACGGACGACGAATCCTGGCTAGCTCTCCGACAGTGACTTGAACGGCAGATCTGATTACTCACTGGAAACCTTGCTTGCTCGGAAGTTAGTTACTTGCTCGGATTGATTAGGAATGCTCTGAATTCAATTTGGCTAAAGTGTGACAATGACAGATCTGGCGATCTATTTATAGAGGAACAATTGTGGAAGACGAAACGTCACATCTCTTAGCTTTTAACCCCAGCCGTTGATCATTTTAATCCAACGGTTAAGTCGATTCATAGTTGGGGAAAATACATTGTACCCCATTAAATTGTCTTGGGATCCTCACTCATGGGCTGGACGGACGACTTATTGGGCCCCTTGGATCACTGTTCATAGGCCCAAGTAGATCATTTCACATATCCAGCCCAACGGATTGTTTCTTACACATCACTCCTTCACAGGATATTTCTTTACATCCTAAAACCGTACTCGGATCTCAATATATCTCGGATACAGATACCTTTTCCTTCTACAGTCCGTGATTTTTCCTATCCCGGACTGTAGAACGAAAAGGGGGGAGAGAGATATATTAATTTCTTGAAACACGGATGATGTGCTCAAATTACTACTTAGAAAAGAAGTAGAAAGCAGTTGTTGTAAAAAGAAAATGCTAACCACAGAATCGTTAGCTAAGGAACAAATTAAGCTACCAAGCAAATGAAAGCAAATAGTCACTTGTGAAAACAATTTGATTGGTTTGTGTGAATACTTCTAATAACTAGAAAACAGATAAATTAAATAGACGGTTGACGGCAATGAGAGAAGATGAACACAGTAGTAATGATCAAGTAATGCTAATTCGTTCTAGGGCAATCATTCATATTTGTCACGCGGTCGGTGTACAGAAATCAATCAACCCAATTCAACCAATCGTACTTTGAATATTTCAAAGTAGAGTAATCGTGGGTTGTCAATCCACGATCCTTAACCGAAAACGATTTTGAAGATTTAAAACTAGCTTATTGGATTGAAGGTTTTACGAATATTTCAAACTAGACAAACCTATATGAATGAATCTAAAACCTTAGAAACGAATATACAATACTATCACATAACTACAGTGTTCGGAGTGATTTAGCTATTCATAATAGATAATGGCATACGGAGGTTCATGGTAATAATCATACGAAACATAGATGATAAACTCGCATGCAATAACATACAATTCAATCTATAAAGATAAAGAACGAATTGTAAAGAAGAAAGCAATAGAGAAATCAATACCAATAATTCTGATGAGTAAAATCAATGAATAACCAAGCTCCAGAGATATCTCAATGTCAATGTCTGAATCTAGGAGCTCTCCTAAAAAACTTGGTTAAAAGAAATATATCCAAAGAAAGACAAATTCTAAGCTAATAAGGAAAACAAATTACGAGTCTACGTTGCTGGCCACAAGTTAATTGCTTACCATGGCGAGCTTCCTTTTGTCGAATATATATCCAGCTCGCAAATTATCGCCGCGGCGGATTGAATCCCTCGCCGCGGCGAGCGTCTTCCTTCAAAATAGGGGAGCCATTCGCGAAATCTCGCCGCGGCGGACTGATTTCCTCGCCGTGGCGAGCCTCCCTGCAATTCCCAAGTCCAGGCTAGTAAAATCTCGCCACGGCGGACTGAATCCCTCGCCGCGGCGAGCCATGCTAAGCAACTTGTTCTCATTTAGCTCAAAAGACATCGATCCCTACAAAACGTAAACAAAACACCAAAGTGTAAAAACGAACTAAAAAGACTATAAACCTAAAGACAAAGACTCACAGAGACCGTTAAAAAGGACCAAATGAGACGCTAATATTGTCTCATCAAAATCCCCAAACCGAACCTTTGCTCGTCCTCGAGCAAACACACAACAAAATAAAAACAACTAGACTCTAGACAACGACACACAAGAACACATAAACGAGTCAGACTTCTAAGTGACCGAACTCTACCATTGTAAGCGTTAAGTTCACAAGATGCAAAAGGTTTGCACTCAACCAACCTTGACAGAAATAGTGCACAAAAAATCCTGTAAGAGAGTTTCTCAAGTAAATAGCACTTAAGTCTAACTCTCCAATCCCTCACAAGGAAAACCTACACATCTCTCTCTCACACTCTGGAAGTGTCCAGTAGGTTAATTACTCAAGGAACAATAAGAGAAAAGGAAGGTGGTTGTCGTAACAAAGGTGCCTCAAATACCTCATGCAATGTACTCAATCAGTTAAGTCGGAAGGGGCTTTTCCTTGCGCACAACAACTTGTCGGAGCATACAACCAAACTTCTATATCACCAAATATTTGCATACAATAAATTAAATGCTATTCGATTTGGCCACTATGGACTGTTTTAGTCTCACTTTTTTGGTAGTGTATGTTTTACCGAAGTCCGCACTTTTGTGCGTGTCAGTTTGGTATACGTGCCATCAACCCTCACGGTCATATATGACTTTTTAGGACCACGCTGGTATACAAGTAGTATCTGAAACACGCCTAACACAACTACGGTGGGGACAAGCACCACAGATACACTCCGAGACGAATCAACGAATCAGGGGAAGTAATAAATATTACAAAAAATGAATAATAAACATGTCAACACAGCAGATTTCTTCTCCCCAAACCGGTTCTTCGCAATGTACTGGCTTTTGATAAAATGAAACATGAAGAGCATGCCGTTCGTCATACTTAACTTAACTGATTACACATGAGAATGAAAAGGTGCAAACAAGAGGGTTTGCACTTCCTGAAAGGATCACACAAGCGCCAGTATAATATTTTTTCATCAGCTTAAAGGTTATCACCGGATTTTTGGACTAAAGAGTTAAACAGACTTGTTGTTGGTCCAGATAACGGCAAAGGGAAAAGACTAGAGGGGGGGGGGGGTGAATAGTCTTTTACAACTTTTGTCGATAAACACAATTTCTCAGATATTTGTGAAGATATCTGATACTTAATTTCAGAGAGCAGAAGACTTTTCTGTGATAAGTGCACGTGCTCAAAGATAATATGTAAATACTCAAAGAAGGTAAATAAAGCAAGTAATAAATTGCGTAAAGTAAATAACACCGATCTTTATAGTGGTATCCAAGGTATGTAATCCTTCAACTAATCCACTTCGGCCTTTCTCAGACCTAGAATCCACTAAGACAGATAAATGAGTTCACCTTACAAATATCTTATCTCGATTCCTAAATACACTAGGTTCCCAACCAAGTGTTCCCGCTGAGTTATTCCCCGGCTTTCTCAGCCAAGTACTTCCTATACTCAGAAACCTTTGAGCTATTCCTTAGTTTCCCAAACTAAGTACTTCCTATGCTCAGTAACCTTGGAGTTATTCCTTAGTTTCCCAAACTAAGTACTTCCTGTACTACACGCCGTTTAAGGTGTTGGTTAAGGTAGTTTGTCAGGATTTGATAGATTAATAACTTCTACTGTTATGTAATACTACCTTCTTGAACAAGAGTCACTTAACACACTTCACAATGTGTGGTGATATGTTCTTTACTGACCCAAGTCTATGATAAATGTTCTAGAGAAAGAATCTCAAATTCTTGATCTTTTGATTCAACTCCTTCAAAGATAGCAATGGTTGTTAAGGATCCGGCTACTTATAATTCAAGAGCTTAGTCGCAACTGTGAGCTGAAGAATAAGTAGATTGAAGGCTTGTATGCTTGAATGAACAAGTTCGTAGATGTAAGTTCTTGGTGTGTAAGTCCTGTGTGTATTTCAAGCATTCTAAGTGATGATATTTATAGTTGAAAATCATGCCGTTTGAATAGTATCTGTTAAGTTTAATGAAATTCAAACTATTGATATATGAAAATAGTACTGCAGAAGACGTCTCTTTTCAGAGATTTCCTCTTTTGTTCAGATGTCTCTGTCTGCGCATTTATTGCATTGTACTATTTTTGTACTGTAGTTCCAACGGAACTATGCACGCTTTCTAAAGCATTGCATGTCCCTTTCCAGAGACCTTCTCATCTCCAGATACCTGTTGAAACATTGTTTCCCAGAAACATAGTTTTATCCTAGGTATCTGAGTGTAGATGTCTGTGGGCACTTTTCCTCGTTCAGAAACCTTGCGTTCTCAGATATCTTTTACAAAGCTGGTTTATTGAGAAACACTTGTTTGTCAAAGATATCTGGACATAGGTATCTGATAACCTTTGTCTTCAGCAATCTCGTGCAGTCTTCAAAACTTCATTTTAAAATTGAACTTCTCCTGCCGGATGCATTCTTCTTGATCTTCTTTAAGGAAATAAAAAATTACATTCAGAGACCTAACATCCTATACAAGATTTGCTAGACTATCATACTTAGTGATTTTCCTCTTTTACAGTGTTCAAGTGAACCAAGAGTACTAACCACCTTTCTGAGCTAAGATAAGTCATTAGATTGCTGATCAAAATCTAAACAGATATTCCTAACAAATTTCCCCCTCTTTGATCAGTCAACTATGACTATCTTTAAAACCTATTACAACTTGGAAGAGGGAACAATCTAACACTTAATCATTTCTTGTGATCCTTTCAATTCAAATCTTAATTAAGTGCAGAAAGTAAACATCAACCAAATCACAAGGTGTGATCTTTGCTGACAAGTTATCTTTTTATAGATTGATATCTGAGAGTAGGTTCAGCAGATATGTTACAAAGAAAGTTTACATATAACTTTTACAATGATAGAACAATAAAGTACATGCAGCAAGATACAAAATACATAGTTAACTAGGACAACAGGAGTAACCAAGCTCCAAGTAGACGTCCTAATAAACTAGTCTTCATGTCTTCAAAACTTCAAGTCTTCAATCAGCAGATCTATGGATCAATTTGCAAATTCCCTATCCCCAAACCTTTTGATATCATCTGAGTAGTCAAAGAGTAAAGTCTTGACTATCATCTCAGTGTTTCTGACAAATCCACAAACTTCCTTGTAGGTTTTGGTGGGATTTTTCTTGGCAAACTGTTTGACCCACATTACTTTCCCCATTTCCAGGCATGCTCGATTCTGATATCTGATAGCTTGAAGTATTCATATATGATCTTCAGATATCTGATGTCACCCTTGTATTAATCTTCAGTCATGTAGAAGGATTCATAGGGTTCCACAGAAAGTCTTGCTCTTGTGCCTGTTCCAGTGGTGTTGGGAATTCTGTGGACATCATCTGTCTTTCCATAGGGACAATCATCAGAGAGGTCCTTTTTCATGGCTTCTATTCTCTTGATTACTTCAAAATTCAACCAGACTTTGATGTGGCTGGTATTAATCAAGACTAGCTTGTCTTTTCTCCATGTCATGAGCTGTTTATGGATTGGTTCTGGAAAATTTTCATTTACCAGTAAGTGCTTGAGTTCCAGAATCATGTAGCCATACTTCTGATTAATGCATCTGTAGACAGAGGAGTCATTGTTGGTCTTCACATACTCAATCTTGACTTCTTCAGGCCTGAGTGGTAGTTGAAGTTTTCTTTGTTCATCTCTCAGCCTGTTCCTCCTTTGTCTTGAATTTTCCCTTGGGGGATTGCTTGAAAACCCACCCTGGATTGACTTGGTATTTCCAGAGGGTGTTTTAGCTGCCAAAGGCTTTGCAGCTATGTGCTCAGATAGGCTATCAACCCTTTTTCTTTTTCTGTGAAGAGGATCTTCATCTTCATCAATCTCTTCATCATCATCATCAAGATTAATTCTTGTGAAAGTTTTGCAGATTCATTGCCCTGGGATTTTATTTGGCCTTCTTCTTCTTCTTTAGAAGACTCATCAATCCCTCTTACTTGTCTTCTCCTTGGAGCCTTGGTACTCCTTGGAGGTTTCTGTGCCCTGGCCCTTGTTGTCATTCCTTTTTCAGGAAGTTGCTGAGTGGTGGCCACTATCTCAGAAGCGATTCTGGAGGAGGGATCATTTATTCTGAGAGGTGGTTGTTCAGATTTTCTTTTGTTTCCTCTTCCTCTTCCTCTCTGAGCACCTTGAAATCCTCCCCCCTTAGTCATTGTTGACTGACTAAGAATCACAAAGGATTCTGAAAGGGAGTCAAAGTTTCCCTGCAAATAGTTGTAAGGAACAACCAACTATTCCATATTAGCCCTGAGCTCCTGATTTTGTTTGATAAGACCTGTTTCCTTATCAGTGAACTCTGCCAGTGGGCCTTGAATAGCATCTGCTTTTCCAGCAGCATAGCTAGCCTCTTCAAAGGCTTTTGCAGCCAAGTTTTGGTCATCATCCCTAACCATGCCTAGGTCTTTCTGAGCAACGACCAGACTGGTTGTTCACTGAGTGATGAGCTTAGTGAATGTCTTCATTTCTGCAGGGATTGATGCAATGACAGCTTTATCTTGAGAAGACAACTCCTTTTTCAATTTAGCCAGTACTTGATATCTGTTCAAGTGTTCATTGGAGTTGACATTTGGCAGCTTGCTGAATATTTCAGGAGCAATCAGCTTCCTTTTCAAATGAGAAACCGCTAAGTGTTCATTGCGGTGTTCTGCCAATGCCTTATCTTCTTCATCATCTGAGTAATCAGCCCAGTGATCTTCATCCTCTTGGACATTTTCATCAATGGTTTCTAGTCCAGCAACCATCTCATAGATGGGCTTCTTTACTTTCAGTGAGGAGGATGGTACATCTTTTGGTAATGCAGCCTTAGCATCATGCTTTTCTCCAGATACTTGCTCAATATCTAATTCCTCAGCAATTGCCTGAACAGCAAGCTAGAGTTCTTTCATTTCAGCATAAGCTTCCATTTCCTTGATTGTTTGATCTTCAATCTTTTGGAGCTTTGCTTTAGATTCAGCTATCTTCTCTTCCAGATGAAGATTTAGCTGTTGTTCTTCCTCCAACAGTTATTTGAGTTGAGCAACTCTGGCTTGTGCATCCAATATTTTCTGAGTGTTGTCCTCAGAGTGCTCAACTACTTGTTCAGTAGAGTCCTTTTGTTGGGGGAGATGGATGGTGGATTTCTGAGGAGATGGAGGAGGGGATTTTTGTGATGTCCTCTCAGTGTGCTTTTCAGCAACTGAGGTATTATTACATTGTGCAATCCCTCCCGTCCCTGGTGTAGGGGCATCATCATCATCCTTCTTATCATCCTCATCCTTGTGATGGTCAGAAGGAGGTTCTTCATAGTCATTCTCATCAGTCTCCTTCTCTTCTTAATCTTCAGAGACCAGATTGATCACTTCTCGAATAGTGACCATTTGCCCATTAACTTCCTCTTGCTCAGAGGGTATGAATTGTAGAGTTTGGGGCAAAGTAGGCTTGAATGCCATCTACATTCTGGTCTGACCATCTGCCTTTTCAAAGGTTTCAATGAGCTTGTGTGCTACTTCCTTTATGAAGTTCTTATTCATCAATGTGGCAAATGGATATTACTCAGTTGGAAACATTGCATGCACATAATTCTCCAAGTCAAATGCTCTTGCTCTTCTGGTAGGGTGATCTGTGACCCTTGTGATTTCAAACAGATCAGAGCATCTGAGATTCTGCCATTTCTTGAAACACATTAGATGTTTTGGCAGAGTATGAGCCTTGAAGAATGGAAGTAGGTCCTTGTTCAAATCTTCAGGGACCACTAAGGCACTAGATTGAGCCTAAAAGAGATAGTTTTGAGTTAGTTTCAAAACTTTTAGTAGATATCTGGGTTTTACAGTAGTCATGTATCTGTGATACCTGTGCAACATCAACAGGCTCAGAAGGTTGGACTATTGATTTTTCAGGTGCCTCAGATATCTTGGTGTGAGGAGGAGACTTGGAAGTCTGATTCTCAGCATCCTCTCATTCTTTTTGAACCTGAGATTAAAAAACAACATAACACTTAGAAATTTGTCAGGAGAGAAACACTTAGACAACTTGATATCTGAGATGTCAATTACCTCCACAGTAGGAGGCTCAGATACTTGTCTCTCAGAAACTTGTACAGTTTCTGGTATTCTCTCGGGTGATGAAGGTTTGGTGGCCTCATCAATTTCCACTGGTTGAGGGGATTGAGTGGGCAATTACCCAACAACTTCTACTTCTGACGAGTTAGGCTTCTCAGCCTCATCATTTTTCTTCTCAGTTGGAGCCTATTAGAAACAAACACTTTAGTATTATTCATATGTATAAAGCATATATCTGAGATGTTATATCTTAAGGAACTTTCTCACTGCGAGAGTGCTCCTGTTCCTTAAGTGGTGAGGCTATGGAAGCCTCCTTCTCAGATTCTGAGGCAAGCTTTCCAGCTTCCTCTTGTTCTTGTGTTTCTAATTCAGCCTGTAACAAAGAAATTTTATTAAATAACAAGATAAATAAACACAAAATATCACAAGTAGAGAGTTAAACCATTCAGCTACCTGAGCAGTGTCAGGCTGATTGGTCTCTGGAACTTGTTACCCTTCTATATCTTGGTCTTGTTGTTCCATTTCAGCTTCTTTGTTTGAAGTTTCAGGTACTTCAGACCTTTCCTGAGTGACTAACTCAGTTGCCTCCCCTATTTGCTCATTCTGAGCAGGTGTCTCAGTTTGATCCCTCTCTAGGAGTTGGGGAAACTGCTCATTTGCAGGATTTTCTTCACCATATTGCATTGTTGGTATGTCCAAATGGAGTTCATTGACAATTTCATCAACCACTTGTGGCTGTTGTGGTTGTGGTTGTTGTGGTTTTCTGGAAGCAGAAGTTTGAGCATTTGAGAGCTCTTCCAGATTTTTAAGTGTGGTGTTGACATCAGCGTCTACCAACACTAGGTCACCACTCATTAGGGCTTCTTGAAGTTGTTTATACGTGACTTTCCCTGATGGTGTGTTGGCACCAACAACCTTTGCTATAGGTGCTTGCTCAGCAACCTTTGAGCTAGTTGGTTTCTCAGCAACCTTGGACCTTTTGGTCCTCTTTCCCTTGGCCTTGGTTACTTTTTTAGGAACCTTGGGGGCTTGGATCTTCTCCTCCTTGTCCAATTCGTCATCAAATTCTGGAACGGAGTTATCAACAATCCCTGCTGCTTCTGTAGAGAGAGTTTGAAGTTTCTCACTGCTTTTATCAGCATTGATAAGTTCATCTGCAAGGAACTTTGCAGCATTGATGAGTTCATCTGCATTGATGAGTTCATCAGCAGTGGTCTTAGCAGCATTGATTAGTTCATCTGCATTTATGAGTTCATCAGCAGTTGCGGCAGGTATCTGAGAGTCGACATCCATAGAGGGTATGCCTTCTGATTTGCCAGCAGACTTCTTTTGTGAAGTTCTGGGCCTCTTGGTCACAATGAAACCTTCAGATACCTCATCAGTCTTTCATTTCTTGGAACCTTTCTGAGATGCAGTAACCTTTTTCATCATGTTTGTATACTCATATTTGTAGAGCAGGTTACTGTTGGCAATGTCTGCCGTCGCTATGAGCTCAATGCCAAGGCACTCTAGTAAGTAGCAAATCTTCAGTCCATAGCTTACTGTGGCTTTTGGCTCAGCAAGGCCTTTAAAGATTTTAGGCTCAAAGCCTTGTATCTTCTTCACAAACTTCATGAAGGCGTACTTCCCCCAATTAAAAGGGTTTTCCAGCATTTTGTTTCGTTGATTCAACAAGAACATTATCATCCAGCGTTCTTGGCTTATCTGGTCAGCACCTCCTTGTAGACCATCAAAGCATCTGTGAAGGACACATGCCACCACATCCCAGTGGACCAACAAATGTCTGGTCCTTATGTCGGCAAGCTTAAAGTCGATGGGTGTGTCTGGCTTGTCAAGATCACACACGTCACTGTATAGTTGCTTCACACCTTCAAGGAGATCTTCATCCTTGGTGTCAATTTCAAAATCCTTTCCAAGATTTTGAAGTTCAAACAGCTCACAGAAAGCTGTTTCGTCCAACAGGATTTCTTGTCCTTGGACTTTGGTCTTGATAGACACTGTCTCAGTGCCTGCAGAGACTTTGGAGATAATCGTGGAGTTATTGTAAAACTCCAGGACATCCAGTGAAGAAACTCCACTGGGAAGAGCAGATAGAAAGCCCTTGATTTGTGCCTTTCCAAGCATATCAAATACCAGCTTTCTGTCAGTCTAGTTTTCTATTGCAGCTACCAGGTATTCCTCAATCATGGCACCACCCCAAATCATCCTGTGATTTGAAGTCTAATGATCAGGATTGAACTCTCCAATCAACCGATTGTTTGTTATAACCAGCACTGGTGTTTGCTTTTCAGCAGTACCAGATGTAGTAGCTTGGGATTTCTGAGTAAAAGCACGTTTGGGAGCCATCTCTTTAAATAGTGAAGTTTTTGAAAAACGAGAAGAGATTAAGGTAGGAAATTAGTGATTCTTTGTAGAAAAACTAAGAGGGAATCAGAAGTTGCAGAAAAAAAATTGCAGAGAGATTTGAGAGAATTTTGCAGATTTTGTGCAAGAGCAAATGTAGGATTAGGCGACAGTGATTTCTTTTGCCAAAATCCTATATATATATAGCAGTGTAATTTCAACAGACAAAAATACACAAATTAATTTTGTGCATTTGTATCTGTGTACGTGCAGTAAGGCGTGGGTAAAATTCGGTTTGCATTAAATGCTTAGTGGGCCACGTCTGAGTTTCTACTGTCCAATATTTTTCAGAGAATTAATCTCGGCCTTTAAAATGGAACGCCCATTTCATCAATGCTTGGGATTGCTTTTTCAGCATGATCACAATCAACCCATGTGATTGTACCCAATTAATGAATTTTGGCGATTAGCTATCTGAATCACATTTCTTCTGTGTGACTAAGGGACAATTTTTGTATCTGAGTCTATCTCACACTCAGTATCTGTTCATATTTTACACAAAGATAGAAATAACACAAATTTCAAGAGAGTAGTTGACTGCAAACAGTTGTACTATTCTCTTTTGTTCCCCTCATCGAGTGATCTAGATATCGAGTACTGTCTCGTAAATCTTCAAATAGCCATTTTACCTTTAACTTTTCATATCTCGAAAATTCGTCTCGGATACTTGTTTGCTAAGTGTTTCACCTTTTGCCTTTGATATTCGGATTCTGTCCATATCTTATCTCTCCTTTTTCCCTTCATAATCATACTGAGTTCCTGTCTCACTCACATTCTTAGCTTCTTTTAGTATATGAGTTCCCGTCTCAGATACCTTTTTGCCTTGAATATCTAGATACCTGTTCCAGATATCTTTTTCCTTTCTGAATTCTCATCAGAGATTAGAACTTCTCAGTTCCTTTGGTAACTCCATTAACCCAAGACTGTGTCTCAAGGTTAAGAACCTGCTTTCTTGCAAAGGCTTTGTGTTAGGAAATTTGTTAGATATTTTGTTAGAAATATCTGTTTAGATTTTGATCAGCAACATGATGACTTATCTTAGTCTCAGAAAGGTGATTAGTACTCTTGGTTCACTTGAACATTGTAAAAGAGGAAACCCACTAAGTATGATAGTCTAGCTAATCTTGTATAGGATGTTAGGTCTCAAAATGTAATTTTTATTTTATGAAGAGAAGACGAAGAAGAAGACATCCAAGCAGACAAGAAGAAGACATCCAAGCAGAACAAGTTCAACGACATTGAAGATTTGAAGAAACTGCACAAGATTACTGAAACAGTTTTGCAGATACCTTGACCAGATTTCTTGAAGACGCGAATGATTGCTAAACAAATCATGTCACAAGAGATATCTGAGAAGTCAAGAGGTCCATCTGGAAAACAAGGAAAGTGTACACAGATATCTACACTCAGATACCTTGAGCTTTAAACCACATTTCTGATAAAGAAATATATATTGCAAACAAAGTTGTTTCAATAAAAGTGGTATCTGAAGTTAAAGGTAAGGACGTGCTAAAACTCAGAGAAAACTGATAAAGTTAAGTCTCTGATACAAAGCATAGTTCCGTTGGCACTACAGGATAAAAATTATAGTATAATGCATTTAATGCACGGACATAGATGTCTGAACAAGAGCAACGGTACCTTCTGAAGAAGAAGACAAACCTGCTACAGTACTATACACAGATATCAATAGTTTGAATTTGAGTTGAGCCTAACGGATACTATTCAACGGCATTCAAATTCATCTATAAATATCAACACTTAGACTGCTTGAGAAGACACGCTGAACCACAGAGACACAGAACTTACTGAACAACATATTCTCTCAAGCAAACTACTTATCCTCAAAGCTTTCTGTTGCGACCAAAGCTCCTGATCTTAAGTAGTACTAAAGTTCTAAATGTCCTGATCCTAAACAAGCACTGCTATTTGTGAAAGAGTTGAATCGAAAGATCAAGTATCTGAGATTCATTCTCTTGAACAATTATCATAGACTTGGCTTAGTAAAATGAACAAGATACCATACATTGCAAAGTGTATTAAGTATACTTGATTCACAGAGCTATCTGATTAACTGAAAAGTTATTAAAGAAGCTCATCTGACAACTCAAACCAAAACCAACACCATCACTGGCGTGGAGTACAGGAAGTACTTAGTTTGAGAAACTAAGGAAATAATCCAAGGTTATTGAGCACAGGAAGTACTTAGCTTGGGAAGCTAGGGAATAGCTCAAAAAGGTTTCCGAGTACAGGAAGTACTTGGCTGTGAAAGCCGGGGAACAACTCAGGGGGAACATTTGGTTGGGAACCATTTGTTTAAGGAATCTTAGAATAGGATTTTTGTAAGGTGACCTCAATTATCTATTCTAGTGAATTCTAGGTCTTTGGAAGACCGAAGTGGATTAGTTGGAGGATTACGCCACCTCCAGATACCACTATACTTGCTGTGTTATTTACTTTTCTGTACTTACATTTCAGCAACACACACACACACTTTAACTGTTTCTGCACTTATCTATCTTAAGTCTTCCGTGACTGAATCTAAGTATCGAGATATCTACAGATATCCGAGAAATAGTTTTATCGACAAAAGTTTGAAAAGACTATTCACCCCCCCCCCCTCTAGTCTTTTACTTTGTCGTTATCTGGACCAACAAGTGGTATCAGAGCAGGAGGTTCACAAGCCTTCTGCAATTAACCTAGATCCCCAGATAGGTGAAGGAACTTTGTCGATTTGTTAGGACTATTTACTTTGTGTGTTAAGTGTGGGAATGTCTCGAGTGATGCACCCGTTCTCAAACCAGAGAACTACGAGAAATGAAAAATAACATGATGCTCCACCTTGAAGCCATAAGTGACGAAATGATCAGTGATAAAGAATGGCCCAATAGTCGCTCAACAACTTCAACAAGTCATGGAGGTTTCTAATGGTAGAGACAGAGATCAAAGCGAAGGATCTTCACAAACCGATGCGTCAACAAGTGGGAGATCTACTAGTCAAGTTATTTACGAACCAAAGCCAGAGAACTCGACATCGGAAGATGCCAAGAGAAATCGTCTGGATGGTCAAGCTCGTAATATCATCATCGATCGACACTGAGCACATACAAGGTAAACTGGGTGCTAAACGGCGAAAGTTGCTGGCAACCGATTGAAGAAATCTGTTTAATCGAGAAAACGAAAGAAAACAAGTTCAAGTTCTCAAGTTGAAATTTCAAAATTTCAAACAAGGACCCATCAAACTTTGGAAGAACTTGATTTCAGATTTTACACTCTCATGAGTGATATGGCAGACTTGGGAAAGCAACAGATACTCCAAATGTAAAAGATTAAGACTATTGTCAAGTCTTAACCACCACCGGGAGCATACTAAATTCTTTTATTTTAACCAAGGAATGCCAAATATCACTCCAAAGGAACTCTTCTCACATCTTGCTCTGATTGATTATGAGACAACACAAAGAGAACAAACAACTGAAAAGTTGCAGAATATTGCTCTAGTTGCTCAAGGAACTTCTGAAAAGAAGAAAAGCAAGGAAGGGACTAAGGATGCTCTTGCTGCAAAGCAAATGAGCAAATATGTCAGTCGAGAAATTGAGAGAAGAAAAGCCAAAGAGAAGCTGAAAAAGCATCTAGGCTCAAACTATCACCAGTACAAAAATATGCAAAGCTCGCTGAACAAGCCAGCTCAGAAAGCATCATGTACTGAGGAAGTAGAAATTGGAAACGATATCTGTTTCTATTGTCAGAAAACTGGTCATTTCAAGAAGGATTGTCCTGCCTTCAACAAACTAAGGACAGGTGACAAGAAAGATAGAAGAATCTTCAGAAGAAGCCAGAAAGCTTTATTAACTGAAGAAAGAAAGAAAATCAAAACTCAACTGGATGCTCTAGACATTGAGACAGATTCTGAAGATGACAATTCAGATGACTCAACCTTACCATCACCAGAATTATGTGCAGTTACTCATGATATAATCGACTTCGGCCTCAAGAAGAATGAAATGTGGAGTTCTTTGAAATTGACGGTCGCACATCTCTAACATAGAAATCTGTCTTATGGCTGATGAGGTAACACATACTTCTTGTTATACTTATGAAAGTGATGAAGAAGAAATAAAAGATCTAGAAAATCTCAGGAAAGAACTTGACATCTATGAAAGAGAATTTCTAATGATCCGAGCTAGAGCCGAAAATCTTGAAGAAGAAAAGAATTCTCTTGCAAAGGAAAATTCTCAATTAGTTAAGATATCTGAAAAAAAGGATGCTGAAAATGCATTTCTCAAAGCTCATATATCTGAGATTGAAAAGTCACATAAAGAAGCAATGGCTGAATTACGAAAGAAATATGAAGATCTTCTTTCTGAGAACAAGGAACTCGAAAAGTAAGAATTATCTTTTCAATCTTATGCCAAAGCTAGTGACACTCTTACAGAAGTACAATCTTACTTAAGAGATCCTTCATAAAAGAAAGAACTTGGGCTGAATACACAGACAGATTGTTCTATCACTCCGAATAAGAGTGAGGAAAGAAGAACATTTGTAAGTACTCAGCAAGATGGTTTCCATGCAATCTATAGTATCGGTCAGAAGATGAAGATTGTTGACAAAGTAAAGGCAGTTGCGACTAAACCTTTGTGGGAAAAACAAGTAAAAAACAAAACTGTTGGGCACGTCTCTGAAAAGAAACACAACACTGAAAAGTGTAAACACCCACAGTGCTATGTCTCTCAAAAGGGTAGAATTGCAGGAGCTGGCAAATTCTCCCATGTCACTTTTTCTGGAAAGAAATTGGACCAACCAGAGACTAGCAAAGTTGCTGAGAAAAGATCTCAGATAGCTTCAAGTGCTCGAAACGGTATTGGCTATAAAGGCATCGGGAAACAACTTGCTCATGAATACAAACAGGAGCAAGAACGATGGCTAAAGGCTAGAATTGCTCAAAGCAATTATCAGAAGTGGAAGTTGAATCAAGCCACTGAAAATCTGAATGCCAGGGCTAGAAGAAATCTGGCAAGGAAAGCTAAGTTTGCTGAAAAGCAAACTCAGAAACCTGACAGGTATCTGAAAGCACCAAATGGAGCACCTAGGAACACACCAAGGAAGAAAATAATTCTTAATAATGATAATCTTTCAATTAGAATTCCTCCTTATGTTTCTATCAGATAAAAGAATGTTCCAGGGAAATTCATTCAAAAATGGATTCCTACTGGAAGATTGTTTAGTCCTGATGGTTCTAACTGTAAATTGAGAACCTAATCTCCTGTTCCCTGTTGTGTGCAGAATGCTTCTTGGACTAAAGCACAATGGCTATTTGATAGTGGATGCGGAAAGCACATGACAGGAGACAAAGCAAATCTGGTCGATTACAAAGCTTGCAACACAGGATCAGATATCAGATTTGCTGGAGGAGAATTAAATCCCTCTCTGGGATTTGGCAACGCGTCAAATTGGGAACATTAACAATCACCGTATTACATGTTAAGGATTTGAAATATAATCTAATTAGCATGAGCGATTCGCGCATAAAGGTTTTATGTAAAATTCAAAGCAAAATATCGCAAACTAATTGACAATGAGTCAAAGCGCATACCTTGCTTGCTCGGCGGAAAGGCGCCTTTATGTTGCCGATTGGGCATATCCGCCACAATCAAGAATGTCTCATGGTGAGTCAATCTGGTCACATTAAGAGCACTGGTTATGGCACAAAAGAATGAGTCACTTGAACTTCAAAACTCTGAACAAACTTGCCAAGAAAGAGTTAGTGGTTGGCCTTCCCAAAACATCTTTCAGAAAGGATGGTATCTGTTCTGCATGTCAGATGGGGAAACAATCCAAAATCTCTTTCAAGTCCAAAACTAGACACTCTAGTGTTAGACCACTGCAACTACTACATATGGATCTTTTTGAATCATCTGTAACTAGTTATGCAGGAAAGAAATATGGTCTGGTTGTTGTAGATGACTTCTCAAGATTCACTTGGGTTGTCTTTCTGAAACACAAATCTGATGCCAGGGTGGAGATACCAAACTTACTGAAAAAGCTTGAAGTCATGAAAAATAACAAGGTATCTGCAATCAGAACAGACCATGGTACTGATTTTGTCAACCAGTACATAAAGGAGTTTTGTACCTGCAAAGGTATATAACACCAACTTTCCTCTGTAAGAACAACTCAACAAAATGGTGTTGCAGAAAGGAAAAACAGAACCCTTAAAGAAGCTGCAAGGACGATGCTAATGACATCAAATAAGTGAAGTTTATTGGGTTGAAGTCAAACACAAATGCTACACTCGTAATGATGTTTGATAAACAAACACCATGACAAGACCCCTTATGAAATCTTGGTTGGTAGACCCCCTAATATCAAACATCTGAGAGTATTTGGTTGTAGATGTTTTGTTCTAAACAATGGAAAAGATTATATGAGAACATTTCAACCAAAGGCAGATGAAGGTGTATTTCTTGGTTATTCCACGAATAGCAAAGCCTACAGAATTTACAACAAAAGAACAAAAAAAATTGAAGAATCAGTTCATATTGTATTCTATGAAGGAAGTAAGAAAACACCTCCTAATGATGAACTCTCAGAAAGGTTCAAAGAACTAATGTTGAGGGATTCTGAAGAAGAATCCTCAGAAAGGAGAAACATCATTATGGAAAGAGAGGATGACTCTGATGTAGAAAAGCTTGATATGCCTAGTAACAACCAGATGACTCACAAACATGATGAAGAATTTCCTATGAAACTTCCAGAAATGGAAAACTTAAGATATTCATCATGAAGCTATCTCTGGAAATAATCTCTCTAAAAGACATATTCCAGATAGCTCAAACACTGAACAAGTGTCAGACATTAATTGCCCTTCTGAGGAGCAAAATGTCCTAGATACTGAAAAAGTATCAAATAAAAATCCCAGTGATTCACATTCAAATCATTTGGATATTGATCCTACTAGCACTAAACCTATGATGAGATGGATCAAGGATCATCCTGCAAAAGATGTGATTTGACCACTTAATCAAGGTGTTAGGACTAGGAGAGCAATAGCTGAAAATGCTAATTCTCTCTTTGGATGTTTCATCTCAAATATTGAACCCAAAAATATAGAAGAAGCATTAGGAGACCAAGACTGGATCTCTGCAATGCAAGAAGAGTTGGATCAATTTGAGAGAAACAAAGTCTGGAAACTAGTTCCATTTGTGGAAGGAATATCTGTGATTGGAACTAAATGGGTTTTCAAAAACAAAATGAATGAATCTAGTGAAATAACTAGAAACAAAGCAAGATTGGTTGCCAAGGGATTTACCCAGACTGAAGGCTTAGATATTGATGAGTCATATGCACCAGTTGCCAGATTGGATGCAATAAGACTCTTTCTAGCCTTTGCAGCTCATAAAGATTTTAAAGTTTATCAGATGGATGTCAAAAGTGCATTCTTGAACGGTGAACTTGCAGAAGAAGTTTATGTTGAGCAACCACATGGCTTTGAAGTTTCCTCAGAAAGTAGAATGGTCTATAAACTACAGAAAGCTCTGTATGGACTGAAACAGGCTCCAAGAGCATGGTATGACACTTTGGCCAAATACCTTTTGGAAAGTGGTTTCAAGAAAGGTGAAGTTGATAAAACTTTATTTACCTTAAATCATGATGGGAAACTACTCTTAGTTCAAGTATATGTTGATGACATCATATTTGGATCAAAGGACAAGCAACTTTGTAATGACTTTGCAAATCTCATGAAAAGTAAGTTTGAGATGAGCATGATGGGAGAAATGAATTATTTTCTAGGATTGCAAGTCAAGCAACTCAATGATGGAATATTCATTAGTCAAACAAAGTATGCAAAAGATATGCTCACAAAATTCAATCTTAAGCCTTCTGGAAAAGAATGCTAAGATACCTATGAGCATTGGAACCAAAATGACCTATACTGAATCAGATAAGAGTGTTGAAGAACATAAGTATAGCAAATTGATAGGTTCACTACTTTACCTCACTGCAAGTAGACCTGATATTCAATACGCCGTTGGAGTGTGTGCTAGATTTCAGACAAATCCGATGCAAACACACTACAATATTGCTATGAAAATATTAAGGTATGTAAAAGGTACAGTAGATGTAGGATTGTGGTATCCAAAAGAAAGCGGATTGAGTTTAGCTGGGTACTCAGACGCTGATTATGCTGGATCACTGCTTGATAGGAAAAGCACCTCAGGAACTTGTCAGTTTCTGGGTACTATACTTATCTCGTGGTTTAGCAAGAAGCAAAACTCAATTGCAACTTCTACCACAGAGGCTGAATATATTGCTGCTGGTTATTGTGCAACACAAATTCTGTGGATACAACAACAACTTAAAGACTATGGAATCGATGAAGAGAAAACTCCCATTTACTGTGACAACACAAGTGCTATTGCGATTACGCAAAATCCTAAATTTCATGCCAGAACAAAGCATATTGATGTTAGACATCACTTCATCAGAGACCATGTTGAAAATGGCAATATAGAGATACTCAAGATTGGCACTGAAGACCAACTTGCAGATATCTTGACTAAGCCACTACAAGAAAGTAGATTCTTAGCCTTAAGACATAGTCTTGGACTAATGGAACTACCAATGAACTGAAAAAGTTCAGGAATCTGGAACAGGCATCCAGAGAAGAGGTATCTGGAACGGGCATCCAGAGAAGAGAAAAGAGAAATCTGGAACGGGTATCCAGAAGTCAAAAAGGCTAAAGAGCAAAAAGACAGCTTAATATCTCTGAGACGGGAACTTAGATATCTGAATCACTCTATAAACAGGGAACACAAAGGAGAATAGTACAACTATCTGCAGTCAACTACTCTCTTGAAATTCGCATTATTTCTATCTTGATGAAAAACTTGGAAAAATCCTAAGTAT
This sequence comes from Plantago major, assembly GCA_026545765.1. Lineage (NCBI taxonomy): Eukaryota > Viridiplantae > Streptophyta > Magnoliopsida > Lamiales > Plantaginaceae > Plantago > Plantago major. The sequence goes on from CM048839.1 coordinate 66,911,894, forward strand.
AAGACAGATTCAGATGCGAACAGTGTTCTTGGTCATACAAAAACGTGATTCAGATAGCTAATAGCCAAAATTCATTAAATGGGCACAATTACACTTGTTGATTGTCTTGTGATCATTGCTGAAGAAGCAATGGTGACCCTTGATGAAATTAAGCGTTTGATCTATACGGTGGAAATTAATTCACAGTAAATAGTGGACTGTAAAAATTCCGACAAAGCCCACTTTACATTTAATGCCGAACTAGCTTTTGCTCACGCTTACATAAATCACGTACACACGAAATAAATTTGTATGTATTTGTCTGTTGAGATTCTATTGCTATATATATAGGATTTTGGCAAAAGAAATCACTTTCGCCTAATCCAAAATTCTGACTTAAAAAAAATAGCAAAACCTTCTCTTGATTCTCTGCAAACCTTCTACAATCTCTGCAAATCAAGATTAAGTTTTTCTGCAAAGAATTACTGAATCAAATCTCTTTCAAACACCAATCCAAATTCCCTACACTATATAAAGAGATGGCCCCAAAGAATTCTTTCACACAGAAATCTCAATCCTCCACTGGTACTGTTGAAAATCAAACACCAGAGTTGGTTATTGTGAACAACCGACTGGTAGGAGATTTTAATCCTGACCATTGGACTTCAAATCACAGAATGATTTGGGGTGGTGCCATGGTTGAGGAATACCTCACGGCTGCAATAGAGAACCAAGCCGACAGAAAGCTGATTATTGACATGCTTGAAAAGGCACAAATCAAGGGTTTTCTATCTGCTCGCCCAAGTGGAATTTCATCACTCGATGTGTTGGAATTCTACAACAACTCTAGGATAATTTCCTGTGTTTCTGAAGGCACTGCAATAGTGTCTGTCAAAACCTCAGTCTAAGGAAAGGAAATCCTTCTGGACTTAACAACTTTCTGTAAGTTGTTTGAGTTTCAAAATCTTGGAAAGGATTTTGAAATAAACACCAAGGATGATGATCTCCTTGAAGGTGTTAAACAATTGTACAGTGACGTGTGTGATCTTGAAAAATCAGATACACCCACTGAGTTCGAGCTACTTGCTGACATCCGAACCAGACATCTGATGGTTCACTGGGATGTATTGGCTTGCATTCTTCATAGATGCTTTGATGGTCTACAAGGAGGTGCTGACCAGATAAGCCAAGAGTGATGGATCATGATGTTCTTGCTGAATCAACAAGACAAAAGGCTGGAAAACCCTTTTAACTGGGGAAAGTACGCCTTCATGAAGTTTGTGAAGAAGATTCAAGGCTTCGAGCCTAAGATCGCCAAAGGACTAGCTGAGCCAAAACCCACAGTAGGCTATGGTCTGAAGATATGCTACTTGCTGGAGAAGCTTGGCATTGAGCTCAGAGAGACGGCTGAAATAGCCAACAGTAACCTACTCTACAAATATGAGTATACAAACTTGATGAAAAAGGTTACTGGGTCTCAGAAAGGTTCTAAGAAGCGAAAGTCTGAAAAGGTATCTCAAGAAAAGGTTGCGATCAAGAAGCCCAGAACTTCAAGAAAGAAGTCTGCTGGCAAATCAGAAGACACACCCATTGAGGTTATCGATTCTCAGATATCTGCAGGCCTTGCCGATGAACTGATAAAGGCAGATCAACTCATCAATGCTGCAAAAGAGTCATCAACTACTGAAAAAGTAGACTCAGCAAGAGAAAGTGCGTTCAGAAATGTTGCGACTAATGCAGAATGCCTTGCTGATGAACTTATTAATGCTGCCAAAACAGGTAAAAAGCACCAAGCCCCATCTGCAGAAATCGCAGGAGTAATGGACCAATCGGCCCCAATGCGACATTGAAAAATCTGCAGAGCGACGGATAGATCCGTCAATGCTGAGCCTATCCGCCTACCGGGCGACGGATAGAAAATCCGCCTCGAGTCATGGCGGATAAAAATCCGTCACAATTCGACGGATTGACGACGGATTGACCTTTTTTAAAAAAAATGATTATGGGGACGGATAGATCTATCCGCCGCCCATTTTTTAAAAAATAAAATCCGTATACGAATTTTTATATTCGTATACGGATTAATTCCGACAGTGGTGGTGCGGTGGTGGCAGTGGTGGTGCGGTGGGTGTGGTGCAGGTGGTGGTGGGAGGTGGTGGTGGTGGAAGGGTGGTGGTGGTGGCAGGGTGGTGGTGCGGTGGTGGTGGGAGTAGACAGGTGGTGGTGGTGGAGATGGTGGTGGAGGAGGATGGTGGAGGAAAGTAGGTGGTGGAGGAGATGGTGGTGGTGGAGGATGGTGGTGGTGGCAGGGTGGTGGTGGTGGGAGGAGAGAGGTGGTGGTGGTGGTGGTGAGATGGTGGTGGAGGAAAGGAGGTGGTGGAGGAGATGGTGGTGGTGGAGGATGGTGGTGGTGGGAGGAGAAAGGTGGTGGTGGAGGATGGTGGTGGTGGGAGGAGAAAGGTGGTGGAGGAGATGGTGGTGGTGGAGGATAATTTTTTTTTTATTTTGGTCAACGCTCTTTCGCTAAAATTTTTTTTTTTTATTTTATTTTGGTCAACGCTCAGTAGCGACGGATAATTTTATCCGTCGCTACAGAGCGACGGATAACCTTTATCCGTCGCCAAACGGGGCGACGGATAGAATCCGTCGCCCCAAGTAGCGATCCGTCGCTACAGGGGCGACGGATAAAATCCGTCGCCCCTTTCCGTCCCGTTACGGATGGATTCTTGTAGTGTGATGAGAGCTCTGACGATGAAGATGATGAACTAGTCATCTCTCAAGTCCTAGAAAGAATAAAGAGGCTAAGGTTACTGTAACAGTAACTGGTGATAAGGTTTTTGAAGAAAAACCTACACCTCAGGTTGCTGAACAAGAACCTATAGCAAAGGTTGTTGGTGTAAACACATCATCAGGGAACGTTTCTTACGCACAACTTCAAGAAGCCCTGATGAGTGGTAATTTAGTGTTTGGCGATGTCTTGATGAAAATGCCACATCTAAAAATCTGGAAGAACACTCTACTGACCGATCTTCTGCTTCCAGACAACCACAACAGCCACTAGTGGTTGATGAAATGGTAAATGAACTCCATTTCGAATTACCAACATTACAACACGCTGAAGAAAATCCTGCAAAAGAGCAGGTTCTCCAACTCGACAAGAGGGATCAAACTGAGACATCTACTCAGTATGATCAACCAGGGGAGGCAACTGAGTTGCACACTCAGGAAAGGTGTGAAGTACCTAAAACTTCAAACAAAGAAGTCAGATCTTTGAACAAGAAGACCAAAGTATAAAAGGGTCACAAGTTCCAGAGACCAATCAGCCTGACAATGCTCAGGTAGCTGAATGGTTTAACTCCTACCTTGTGAAAAATTTTATGCTTGTATATCTTGTTACTTATATAAAAATTCTTTGTTACAGGCTGAGTTAGAAACACAGAAACAAGAGGAAGTTGGAAAGCTTGCCTCGAACGAGAAGGAGGTTACCCCAACCTCGCCTCTTAAGAAATCTGAGCCTGTACCACAGGTGATAATTGATTCTTAAGATAACACTTTTCAGTCATTTGTCTATGTGCTTAATCATTTAAAGTAATTGTTTCTAACAGGCTCCAACTGAGAAAGAGGAAGATAAGGCAGAAATGCCAGAGACGAACCCAGAGACCGACAAGGTTTCTGAAGAACACATCATTGAGCCTTCTAGCATGAAGGTACATGAAAAATCAGTGATAAGTATTCTTCATCATGGTTTATCTTAAACTTCTTCTAAAATATTCAATACTTTCTACTTACAGGCTCATTCAGAAGTAGAAATGCAAAGGGAAAAAGTTGCGACATCCCCTGCATCAATGGAAATTGATGAAGCTCCCATGGCAACATCACATGAAAGAATTCCAGAAACTAAGAAAGTTTCTGAGAAAAATGACTCTAAGCTTCCTATTGAGGAAGTAAGTCCAAAACTCAGAACTCACTAAAGCATTTTTGCACAAATTCTTTCAAATAATTTCCTAAGTATTGTATTAATCTTAATTCTCAGGTTCAAGAAAGAAAGGTTGATGAGGACCAGACTTCCAAGTCTCCACCTCACAACAAGATATCTGAGACACCAATTGTCTCAGTAGCACAAGTCTCGAGCCCAAGTACTTACTCGTAACTCAGAAACTAAACTACACTTCTACTCAGATATCTACAAAAGTTTTGAAGCTCACTCAAAACTCTTTCTTTCAGGCTCAAACAAGTGCAAAGCAGGCTCCCAATGATGAGAAAAGGGACCAACTTCCCTTCTTCAAAGATCAAATCCTGCCAAAGCATATTCAATGCTTCAAGAAATGGCAAAGGTTAAGGTGCTCTGATCTCTCTGAAATATTGAGAATCACAGATCAACCAACCAGACAAGCACGAGCTCTTGACTTGGAGACGTATATCCATGCAATGTTCCCTCATCGAACAAGACACGCCATTCACTCTATTCCACAAGGATTTCTCCAGAGAAGTGGCACAGTTTGATACAAGCCTTTGAACAAAGTGATGGTCGACAAGATTACATGGCATTCAAACCAGCTTCGCCTGCATCGCAATTTATACCTTCCGAACAAGAAGTGGTTAATGGGCGTAAGATCACTATTCTCAAGTGATCAATCTTCTCAAGATGATGAGGAGGAAGAGATAAACGAAAACTTCATGAACCTCCCACGACCATCACCAAAAGGATGACATACAAAAGGATGATGATGATGCCCCTGCACCAGGGATCGGAGGAATTTCACAAAGAAATCATGCCTCAACTGCTGAAAAGCAAACTGAGAGAAAAGCACAGAAATCTCCGTCTCCATCTCCTCAAAAGTCACCTCATCTATCTTCCTAACAAAAGGTTATTACTGAACAAGTAGTTGAGGATTCTAAGGAAATCGCTCAGAAATTGTTGAATACTCAATCCAGAATCGCCAACTCGCATAACATTGGAAGAAGAACAACAGCTCCATCTTCAACTGGAAGACCAGATAGCTAAATCCAGAGACATGCTTGACCAACTACAAGATCAATATCTGCAAGAGATGATTGCTTACTCTGAGGTTAAAAAGCTACAGGATGCTGTAAATGCCATCACCAAAGAACTCGATATTGAAGAAGTATCTGAAATTAAGCATGATGCTAAGGCTGCATCATCTTCAAAAGAAGTACCATCCTCCTCCCAAAAAGGGAAGAAACCAATCTCTGAGATGGTTGCTGGACTCGACACAATCGATGAGAATGTCCAAGAGGATGAAGATCACTGGGCTGATTACTCAGATGATGAAGAAGACAAGACTTTGGCAGAGCACCGCAATGAACATCTAGCGGTTTCACACTTGAAAAGGAAACTGATTGCTCCTGAAACTTTCAGCAAACTGCCAAATGTCCACTCCCATGAATACATGAACAGATACCAAGTACTGGCTCATCTGAAAAAGGAGTTGTCTTCACAAAACAAGGAAGTAATTGCCTCCGTCCCCTCTAAAATGAAAAAGTTCACTGAGCTCATCACTCAGAGAACAACTAGCATAGTCATTGCTCAGAAAGATCTGGGAATGATAAGGGACAATGATGCGTCTTTAGCTGAAAAAGCTTTTCAAGAGGCAAGTTGCACTGCTGGAAAAGCAGATGCTATCCTAGGCCCATTGGCAGAGGTCACTGATAAGGACAATGGACTTATCAAGCAAAATCAGGAGCTCAAAGCCGAACTTCAGAAGTTGGTCACTGCCTACAATTATTTAAAAGGGCATTTTGACTCTCTCTCAGATTCTTTTATGAGACTGAGTCAGCCAACAATGACTAAGGGGGAAAGAGTGTACAAATCTGGACCTCAAATTCAGGGGGAATGGGAAGAAGGAGAAGAAAACAAGAAGAAATCTGGAGCTGGTGTGGCTCAGAGAGGAAGAAGAAACATGAAAACTTCCCAGCCACCACTCAGAATCAATGAACCCTCCTCAAGCCAAGCTGTTTTGCAAATAGTAGCTGCTTCCCAGAAACCTACTGAAGGAACTACAATGATAACAAGGGCCATGGCACAGAAACCTCCAAGGAGTACCAAGGCTCCAAGGAGAAGACAGGTCAAAGGGATTAATGAATCTTCTGAAGAAAAAGAAGAAGGCCAAATCAAGTCCCTGGGCAATGAAGAAGGTCAGAAACTCTCACAAGATTTAATCTTGATGATGATGAGGAAACGATAAAGATGAAGCTCCTCTTCACGTAAAAAGGAAAATTGACAAATAACTAAGCCCATAGTCGCAAAGCCCCTAGCAGCTAAAACACCTCCGAAATACCAAGTCTATCCGGTGGTTCTTCAAGCAACAACCCCAAAGAGAATTCAAGATGAGAAGGAACAGATCGAGAGTCGAGCAAAGACAAAGTCAACTTCCAAAGCCGTAAGAAGCCAAAATAGAGTATGTGAAGAATGACAATGATTCCTCCGCTCAGTGCATCAATCGTAAAAATGGCTATTGGATTCGAACTTAAGCATCTCTTGGTAAATTCAAGATTTCCGTAACCAATCCATAAAAACTTATGGCATGGAGAAAAGATAAGCCAACCTTGATCAACACCAATCACATTAAAGCCGGTTGGATTTTGAAGTTGTCAAGAGAATCAAGCCATGAGAAAGGACCTCTCTGATGAATGTCCATATGGAAAGCCAGATGATGTGCACAGAATTCTGAATATCACAGGAACAGGCACAAGAGCAAGACTCGTTGTGGAACCCTATGAGTCGTTCTATCTAACTGAAGATCAATACAAGGGTGACATCAGATATCTGAGGATTATCTACGAATACTTCAAGCTTTCGATATCGTAATAGAGCATGCCCGGAAGTGGGGAAAGTATCTCGGGTCAAACATTTTGTCAAGAAAATCCTACCAAAACCTACAAAGAGGTCGTGGATTTGTCGAGACACCGAGATGCTCGTCGTAACACTTCTATGATTATTCTGATGACATCAAAAGGTTTGGAGATAGGAAATTTGCAGACTGATCCATAGAACTACTGTTGAAGACTTGAAGAGTTGAAGACTTGAAGACTAGTCTATTAGGATGTTTACTTGGAGCTTAGCTACTCCTGTTGACCTAATTTACTATTTTTTTTTTTGTTGTATTTTTGCTGACTGAGCTAAACTTGTCTTATGTATTGAAGTTATCTGTAATCTTTCTTTGTAACTTATCTGAAGAACTTATTCTCAGATAGTATTCTATAAAAGATAACTTGTCAGCAAAGATCACACCTTGTGATTTGGTTGATGTTTACTTTTTGCACTTAATTGAATGAATTGAAAAATCTTAAGAAATGATTAAGTGTTGGATTGTTCACTCATCCAGATTTGTAATAGGTCAGATAGTCATCGTTGACTGATCAAAAAGGGGGAAATTTGTTAGGAAATTTGTTAGATATTTTGTTAGAAATATCGGTTTAGATTTTGATCAGCAACATGATGACTTATCTTAGTCTCAGAAAGGTGATTAGTACTCTTGGTTCACTTGAACATTGTAAAAGAGGAAACCCACTAAGTATGATAGTCTAGCTAATCTTGTATAGGATGTTAGGTCTCAAAATGTAATTTTTATTTTATGAAGAGAAGACCAAGAAGAAGACATCCAAGGTAACAAGTTCAACGATATTGAAGATTTGAAGAACCGCACAAGATTATCAGAATAGCTTTTACGAGATACCTTGGTCGATATCTTGAAGACACGAATAGTCTTAAACAAGTCAGTGTCACAAGAGATATCTCGAGAACCGAAGGTTTTCTGAAAACCAGGAAAGTGTCCACAGATATCTACTCTCAGATACCTTGAGCCTTAACCACATTTCTGAAAAAGAAATATATTGCAACAAAGTTGTTTCAATAAAGTGGTATCTGAAGATTGAAGATAAGGACGTGCAAAGAATCATATAACACTAGTCTCTGATACTGAGCATAGTTCCGTTGGCACTACAGGACAAAAAGTATAGTACAATGCATTTAATGCACGGACAGAGATGTCTGAATAAAAGCAATGGTACCTTCTGAAGAAGAAGACAAACCTACTGCAGTACTACTATACACAGATATCAATAGTTTGAATTTGAGCCTAACGGATACTATTCAACGGCATTCAAATTCATCTATAAATATCAACACTTAGAGAGCTTGAGAAGACACACAACCTGAAGAACTTACACTGAACACATACCTCGCTATCTCAAGCAAACTACTTATCCTCAAAGCTTTCTGTTGCGACCAAAGCTCCTGATCTTAAGTAGCACTAAAGTTCTAAGTGTCCTGATCCTAAACAAGCACTGCTATCTGTGAAAGAGTTGAATTGAAAGATCAAGTATCTGAGATTCATTCTCTTGAACATTTATCTAAGACTTGGGTCAGTAAAAAGAACAAGATACCATACATTGAAAAGTGTATTAAGTATACTTGATTCACAGAGCTATTTGATTAACTGAAAAGTTATTAAAGAAGCTCATCTGACAACTCAAACCAAAACCAACACCATCACTGGCGTGGAGTACAGGAAGTACTTAGTTTGAGAAACTAAGGAATAACTCCAAGGTTATTGAGCAGTGAAGTACTTAGCTTGGGAAGCTAGGGAATAGCTCAAAAAGGTTTCTGAGTATAGGAAGTACTTGGCTGTGAAAGCCGGGGAACAACTCAGGGGGAACATTTGGTTGGGAACCATTTGTTTAAGGAATCTTAGAATAGGATTTTTGTAAGGTGACCTCAATTATCTATTCTAGTGAATTCTAGGTCTTTGGAAGACCGAAGTGGATTAGTTGGAGGATTACGCCACCTCCAGATACGACTATACTTGCTGTGTTATTTACTTCTCTGTACTCACATTTCAGCAACACACACACACACTTTAACTGTTTCTGCACTTATCTATCTTAAGTCTTCCGCGCTCTGAATTTAAGTATCAGATATCTACACAGATATCTGAGAAATAGTTTTTATCGACAAAAGTTTTAAAAGACTATTCACCCCCCCCCTCTAGTCTTTTACTTTGCCGTTATTTGGACCAACAAGTGGTATCAGAGCAGGAGGTTCACAAGCCTTCTGCACTGAACCTAGATCCCCAGGTAGGTGAAGGAACTTTGTCCATTTACGAGGACTATTTAATTTGTGTGTTAAGTGTGCAGGAATGTCTCTGAGTGATGCACCCGTTCTCAAACCAGAGAACTACGAGAAATGGAAAAATAACATGATGCTCCACCTTGAAGCCATAAGTGACGAAATGATCGAAGTAATAAAAAATGGCCCAAAAGTCATTCAACAACTTAAACAAGTCATGGAGGTTTCTAATGGTAGAGACAGAGATCAAAGCGAAGGATCTTCACAAACTGATGCATCAACAACTGGGGGATCTACTAGTCAAGTTATTTACGAACCAAAGCCCAGAGAACTCTGGACATCGGAAGATGCCAAGAGAAATCGTCTGGATGGTCAAGCTCGTAATATCATCATCAGATCTACACCTGAACACATACGATTAAAAGCGTAGGGTGCTAAACGGCGAAAGTTGCACTGGCGATTGAAGAAATCTGCGGGCCGAGAAAACCAAAGAAAACAAGTTCGAAGTTCTCAAGTTGAAATTTCAAAATTTCAAACAAGGACCTTGAAACTCGAAGAACTTGATTTGATTTACCACTCTCATGAGTGATATGGCGAGACTTGGGAAAGCAGATACTCGGTCGAGAAAAGATTAAGACTATTGTCAGAAGTCTTAACCACAACTGGGAGCATACTAAATTCTTTTATTTTAATCAAGGTATGCCAAATATCACTCCAGTGGAACTCTTCTCACATCTTGCTACGGTTGACTATGAGACAACACAAAGAGAACAAACAACTGAAAAGTTGCAGAATATTGCTCTAGTTGCTCAATGAACTTCTGAAAAGAAGAAAAGCAAGGAAGAGACTGAGGATGCTCTTGCTGCAAAGCAAATGAGCAAATATGTCAGTCGAGAAATTGAGAGAAGAAAAAGCCAAAGAGAAGCTGAAAAAGCATCTAGGCTCAAACTATCACCAGTACAAAAATATGCAAAGCTCGCTGAACAAGCCAGCTCAGAAAGCATCATGTACTGAGGAAGTAGAAATTGGAAACGATATCTGCTTCTATTGTCAGAAACCTGGTCACTTCAAGAAGGATTGTCCTGCCTTCAACAAACTAAGGACAGGTGACAAGAAAGATAGAAGAATCTTCAGAAGAAGTCAGAAAGCTTTATTAACTGAAGAAAGAAAGAAAATCCAAACTCAACTGGATGCTCTAGACTATGTGACAGATTCTGAAGATGACAATTCAGATGACTCAATCTTACCATCACCAGAATTATGTGGAGTTACTCATGATATAATCTACTTCAGCCTCAAGAAGAATGAAATGTGTGGAGTTGCTGAGATTGACGGTCCAGACATCTCTAACATAGAAATCTGCCTTATGGCTGATGAGGTAACACATACTTCTTGTTATACTTATGAAAGTGATGAAGATGGAATAAAAGATCTAGAAAATCTCAGGAAAGCTTGACATCTATGAAAGAGAATTTCTAATGATCCGAGCTAGAGCCGAAAATCTTGAAGAAGAAAAGAATTCTCTTGCAAAGGAAAATTCTCAATTAGTTAAGATATCTGAGAAAAAGGATGCTGAAAATGCATTTCTCAAAGCTCAGATATCTGAGACTGAAAAGTCACATAAAGAAGCAATGGCTGATTTACGAAAGAAATATGAAGATCTTCTTTCTGAGAACAAGGAACTCAAAAAGAAAGAATTATCTTTTCAATCTTATGCCAAAGCTAGTGACACTCTTACTGAAGTACAATCTTACTTAAGAGATCCTTCAGAAAAGAAAGGACTTGGTGAATACAGATTGTTCTATCACTCTGAATAAGAGTGAGGAAAGAAGAACATTTGTAAGTACTCAGCAAGATGGTTCCCATGCAATCTATAGTATCGGTCAGAAGACGAAGATTGTTGACAAAGGAAAGGCAGTTGCGACTAAACCTTTGTGGGAAAAACAAGTCAAAAATAAAACTGATGGGCACGTCTCTGAAAATAAACACAACACTGAAAAGTGTAAACACCCACAGTGCTATGTCTCTCAAAAGGGTAGAATTGCAGGAGCTGGCAAATTCTCTCATATCACTTTTTCTGGAAAGAAATTGGATCAACCAGAGACTAGCAAAGCTGCTGAGAAAAGATCTCAGATAGCTTTAAGTGCTCGAAACGGTATTGGCTACAAAGGCATCGGGAAACAACTTGCTCATGAATACAAACAAGAGCAAGAACGATGGCTAAAAGCTAGAATTGCTCAAAGCAATTATCAGAAGTGGAACTTGAATCAAGCCACTGAAAATCTGAATGCCAGGGCTAGAAGAAATCTGGCAAGGAAGCTAATAGGTATCTGAAAGCACCAAATGGAGCACCTAGGAACACACCAAGGAAGAAAATAATTCTTAATAATGATAATCATTCAATCAGAATTCCTCCTTATGTTCCTATCAGACAAAAGAATGTTCCATAATTCATTCAAAGCTATAAATTCATTCAAGAAAAATGGATTCTTTTGTTCCTGATTTTTGAAATTCATTCAAAAATGGATTCCTACTGGAAGAGTGTTTAGTCCTGATGGTTCCAGCTATAAATTGAGAACCTAATCTCCTGTTCCCTGTTATGTGCAGAATGCTTCCTGGACTAAAGCACAATGGCTGTTTGATAGTGGATGCGGAAAGCACATGACAGGAGACAAAGCAAATCTGGTCGATTACAAAGCTTGCAACACAAGACCAGATATTAGATTTGCTGGAGGAGAATTAAATCCCTCTCTGGGATTTGGCAACGTGAAATTGGGAACATTAACAATCACTGACGTATTACATGTTAAGGATTTGAAATATAATCTATTTAGCATGAGCCAGTTTGCAGACAAAGGTTTTACTATAAAACTCAAAGCAAAATACTGCAAACTAATTGACAATGAGTCAAAGCAGACAATCTTGGTTGCTCGGCGGAAAGGCAGTCCTTATGTTGCCGATTGGGCATCTGCCACAACTGAAGAATGTCTCATGGTGAGTCAATCTGGTCACACCGAAGAGCACTGGTATGAGTCACTTGAACTTCAAAACTCTGAACAAACTTGCCAAGAAAGAGTTAGTCGTTGGCCTTCCCAAAATGTCTTTCAGAAAGGATGATATCTGTTCTGCATGTCAGATGGGGAAACAATCCAAAATCTCTTTCCAGTCCAAAACTAGACACTCTAGTGTTAGACCACTGCAACTACTACATATGGATCTTTTTAAATCATCTGTAACTAGTTATGCAGGAAAGAAGTATGGTCTGGTTGTTGTAGATGACTTCTCAAGATTCACTTGGGTTGTCTTTCTGAAACACAAATCTGACGCCAGGGTGGAGATACCAAACTTGCTGAAAAAGCTTGAAGTCATGAAAAATGACAAGGTATCTGCAATCAGAACAGACCATGGTACTGAGTTTGTCAACCAGTACATAAAGGAGTTTTGTACCTGCAAAGGTATACAACATCAACTTTCCTCTGTAAAAACACCTCAACAAAATGGTGTTGCGGAAAGGATTTCCTATGAAACTTCCAGAAATGGAAACTGAAGATGTTCATCATGAAGCTATCTCTGGAAACAATCTCTCTGAAAGACATGTTCCAGATAGCTCAAACGCTGAACAAGTGTCAGACATTAATTGCCCTTCTGAGGAGCAAAATGTCTTAGATACTGAAAAAGTATCAAATCAAAATCCCAGTGATTCAGATTCAAATCATTTGGATATTGATCCTACTAGCACTAAACCTATGATGAGATGGATCAAGGATCATCCTGCAAAAGATGTGATTGGACCGATTAATCAAGGTGTTAGGACTAGGAGAGCAATAGCTGAAAATGCTAATTCTCTCTTTAGATGTTTCATCTCAAATATTGAACCCAAAAATATAGAAGAAGCATTAGGAGACCAAGACTGGATCTCTGCAATGCAAGAAGAGTTGGCTCAATTTGAGAGAAACAAAGTCTGGAAATTAGTTCCATTCGTGGAACGATTATCTGTGATTGGAACTAAATGGGTTTTCAGAAACAAATGAATGGATCCGGTGAAATAACTAGAAACAAAGCAAGATTAGTTGCCAAGGGATTTACCCAGACTGAAGGCTTAGATTTTGATGAGTCATATGCACCAGTTGCCAGATTGGATGCAATAAGACTCTTTCTAGCCTTTGCAGCTCATAAAGATTTTAAAGTTTATCAGATGGATGTCAAAAGTGCATTCTTGAACGGTGAACTTGCAGAAGAAGTTTATGTTGAGCAACCACCTGGCCTTGAAGTTTCCTCAGAAAGTAGAATGGTCTATAAACTACAGAAAGCTCTGTATGGACTGAAACAGGCTCCAAGAGCATGGTATGACACTTTGGCCAAATACCTTCTGGAAAGTGGTTTCAAGAAAGGTGAAGTTGATAAAACTTTATTTACCTTAAACCATGATGGGAAACTACTCTTAGTTTAAGTATATGTTGATGACATCATATTTGGATCTAAGGACAAGCAACTTTGTAATGACTTTGCAAATCTCATGAAAAGTAAGTTTGAGATGAGCATGATGGGAGAAATGAATTATTTTCTAGGATTGCAAGTCAAGCAACTCAATGATGGAATATTCATTAGTCAAACAAAGTATGCAAAAGATATGCTAACAAAATTCAATCTTAAGCCTTCTCAAAAGAATGCTAAGATACCTATGAGCATTGGAACCAAAATGACCTATACTGAATCAGACAAGAGTGTTGAAGAACATAAGTATAGGAAATTGATAGGTTCACTACTTTACCTCACTGCAAGTAGACCTGATATTCAATACGCCGTTGGAGTGTGTGCTAGATTTCAAACAAATCCGATGCAAACACAATACAACATTGCTATGAAAATATTATGGTATGTAAAAGGTACAGTAGATGTAGGATTGTGGTATCCTAAAGAAAGCGGATTGAGTTTATTTGGTACTCGAATGATTATCTTTGATCAACTGCTTGATAGGAAAAGCACCTCAGGAACTTGTCAGTTTCTCGGTACTATACTTATCTCATGGTTTAGCAAGAAGCAAAACTCAATTGCAACTTCTACCACAGAGGCTGAATATATTGTTGCTCGTTGTTGTGCAACACAAATTCTGTGGATACAACAACAACTTAAAGACTATGGACTCATTGAAGAGAAAACTCCCATTTTCTGTGATAACACAAGTGCTATTGCAATTACACAGAATCCTAAATTTCATGCCAGAACAAAGCATATTGATGTTAGACATCACTTCATCAGTGATCATGTTGAAAGAGGCAATATAGAGATACTCAAGATTGGCACTGAAGACCAACTTGCAGATATCTTCACTAAGCCACTACAAGAAAGTAGATTCTTAGCCTTAAGATATAGTCTTGGACTAATGGAACTACCAATGAACTGAAAGAGTTCAGGAATCTGGAACGGGCATCCTGAGAAGAGAAAAGAGAAATGCAGGCAGGTATCCGTAAGTCAAAAGCTAAAGAGAAAAAGACGACTTAAGATCTCAAAGCGGAACTCAGATATCTGAATCACTCTATAAACGGTGAACACAAAGGAGAATAGTACAACTATCTGCAGTCAACTACTCTCTTGAAATTCGCATTATTTCTATCTTGATGAAAAACTTGGAAAAATCCTAAGTATAAGACAGATTCAGATGCAAACAGTGTTCTTGGTCATACACAAATGTGATTCAGATAGCTAATAGCCAAAATTCATTAAATGGGCACAATTACACTTGTTGATTGTGATCATTGCTGAAGAAGCAATGGTGACCCTTGATGAAATTAAGCGATTGATCTATACAGTGGAAATTAATTCACAGTAAATAGTGGACTGTAAAAATTCTAACAAAGCCCACTTTGCATTTAATGCCGAACTAGCTTTTGCTCACGCTTGCTTGCAAATCACAGATACGTACACACAAAATCAATTTGTATGTATTTGTCTGTTGAGATTCTATTGCTATATATATAGGATTTTGGCAAAAGAAATCACTTTCGCCTAATCCAAAATTCCGACTTGCACAAAAATAGCAAAACCTTCTCTTGATTCTCTGCAAATCTTCTACAATCTCTACAAATCAAGATTAAGTTTTTCTGCGAAGAATTACTAAATCAAATCTCTTTCAAACACCAATCCAAATCTACACTATATAAAGAGATGGCCCCAAAGAATTCTTCTACTCAGAAATCTCAATCCTCCACTGGTACTGCTGAAAAGCAAGCACCAGAGTTGGTTATTCTGAACAACCGACTGGTAGGAAATTTTAATCCTGACCATTGGACTTCAAATCACAGAATGATTTGGGGTGGTGCCATGGTTGAGGAATACCTCACGGCTGCAATAGAGAACCAAGCCGACAGAAAACTAATTCTTGACATGCTTGAAAAGGCACAAATCAAGGGTTTTCTATCTGCTCGCCCAAGTGGAATCTCATCACTCGATGTGTTGGAATTCTACAACAACTCCAGGATAATTTCCTGTGTTTACAAGGCCTTTGCAATAGTGTCTATCAAAACCTCAGTCCAAGGAAAGGAAATCCTTATGGACTTAACAACTTTCTGTAAGTTGTTTGAGTTTCAAAATCTTGGAAAGGATTTTGAAATAAACACCAAGGACGATGATCTCCTTGAAGGTGTTAAAGAAGCATGTCTGATGGCGTCATGATCTTGAAAAACCAGATACACCACTGAGTTCAAGCTTGCTGACATCCGAACCAGACATCTAATGGTTCACTGGGATGTATTGGCTTGCATTCTTCACAGATGCTTTGATGGTCTACAAGGAGGTGCTGACCAAATAAGCCAAGAACGATGGATCATGATGTTCTTGCTGAATCAACAAGAAAAGCAATTTGAAAACCCTTTTAACGGGAAAAGTACCTTCATGAAGTTTGTGAAGAAGATTCAAGGCTTGAGCCTAAAATCGCCAAAGGACTAGCCGAGCCAAAGGCCACTTGAGGCTATGGTGCGAAGATATGCTACTTTGGAGAAGCTTGGCATTGAGCTCGGAGACGAATAAATAATAGCGATAACCTACTCTACAAATATGAGTATACAAACTTGTTGAAAAAGGTTACTGGGTCTCAGAAAGGTTCTAAGAAGCGAAAGTCTGAAAAGGTATCTGAAGAAAAGGTTGCGACCAAGAAGCCCAGAACTTCAAGAAAGAAGTCTGCTGGCAAATCAGAAGACATACCCATTGAGGTTGTCGATTCTCAGATATCTGCAGGCCTTGCCAATGAACTGATAAAGGCAGATGAACTCATCAATGCTGCAAAAGAGTTATCAACTACTGAACAAGTAGACTCAGCAAGAGAAAGTGCTTTCAGAAATGTGAAGACTATTGCAGAAAGCCTTGCTAATGAACTCATAAATGCTGCCAAAAGTGGTGAAAAACACCAAGCCCTATCTGCTGAAACCGCAGGAGTAATGGACCAATCAGTTCCTAATGCTGATGAGAGCTCTGACGATGAAGATGAGAATCTAGTCATCTCTCAAGTCCTAGAAAGAACAAAAAGGGCTAAGGTTACTGAAATAGTAACAGGTGAAAAGGTTTCTGAAGAAGAACCTACACCTCAGGTTGCTGAACAAACACCTATAGCAAAGGTTGTTGGTGCAAACACTTCATCAGGGAACGTTTCTTACGCACAACTTCAAAAAGCCCTGATGAGTGGTATTTTAGTCTTTGGCGGAATCTTGATGGAAACGCCACATCTAAAAATCTGGAAGAACACTCCACTGACAAATCTTCTGCTTCCAGACAACCACAACAACCACAACCACAACAGCCACAAGTGGTTGATGAAATGGTAAATGAACTCAAACAAAAGAGCAGGTTCCCCAACTCAATGAGAGGGATCAAACTGAGATATCTACTCAGAATGATCAACCAGGGGAGGCATACATACATACATACATACATACATACATACATACATACATACATACATATATATATATATATATATATATATATATATATGTGTGTGTGTGTGTGAAAATCAGTGATAAAAATTCTTCACCTTGGGTTATCTTAAACTTCTTCTAAAATTACTCAATACTTTCTACTCAGAAGTAGAAGTGCATGGGGACAGAGTTGCGACATCCCCTGCACCTATGGAAATTGATGAGGAATCAAGGCCTTCATCACAAGAAAAGATTCCAGAGACTGCACAAGTCTCTGAGAGACAAGTATCTGAGCCTCCCATGGAGGTAATTGACCTCTCAGATATCTGATTTGTCACTTAAAGTTTTTCTTGATAAAATTTCCTAAGTATTGTGATAATTCTCAGGTTCAAGAAAGAAAGGTTGATGAGGACCAGACTTCCAAGTCTCCACCTCACAACAAGATATCTGAGACACCAATTGTCTCAGCAGTACAAGTCTCTGAGCCTGATGTCCTTACTCAGGTAACTCAGAAACTAAACTACACTTGAGTATTCTATATCAAACATGTATATCTCCACTAAATAAGCAAAGTTGTTTTTCCCTAACATTTTCCAGGAAAATCTTATTTTTCTCTATTTTTTTTCTTTTCCCCTATTTTTCCTCAAATCAAATGAAACCTAAAGTTAAAGAAGATTGTATGAAATATCTACGGGGATTTAATTTAACCAAAGATCTGCATATCAGATGAATTGCTCCAATTATATCTAAGGCTGGTCAGATGATCAACATATGTTAACCCGGTTGTAAATATGTAGTTGCAGACTCGGTCGTACTAATCTGTAGGCTAATGGGTCAGATTTTTCTTATCCAATGTTAGCGGATCGGATCTATCCAATACCCTGAGGTCAATGATCTGTTGTTTATACTTACGTATACTATCTCACTATTATTACATACTCTATATAGTTCTATTTTACTATCTTACACTAGTGTCATAGTCATTTTTTAGGAAATTTATTATTATTGTGTATTTATAAACTTGAAATAGTCAAGTTGGTACTTCTTCTATTGGAAGTACCAATGGACATTTAAAATATACAATTAATATATATTCTAATTATACAGAACGAGTACAAGTTGTTGTTTTCTAGATCATCTTGGCTTTTGGGATATGCAATATTTTAGCAAAACACCAATTTTTCATAAAAGTTTAGCAAATAAAATATCTGATGCGGGCTTATTCACATCTAATGCACTTCTCCACCAGTATTGACGAATATCCGCTCGAGTGGATTTGATAGGTTTAAATCCGTTGCGCATACCTAATTATATCTATGAAAAAGAGATTGACTCAATACTAAATTGCGGAACTAGACATAGATATGGTTGGGAATATTAATTCTTGAGCACCATTTAAAATTAACTTTCACCCTGAGATAATTAAGTTAACAACGGTGTGTACAAATCCAGATCATTGATTGGTATTCCTCGTAATCTATGTTGTTCACACAAGATATTCAATACGGACGCTCATTCCGTTTATACTTGTTACAAATTCTGGACCGGGATTGGTACTATGGACTGCTACAGTAGACAATGTTGACAGGAATGTTGAGTCAACAATGTCTTTCAACAATGATCGTCTGGTTGTGAGAAACTAAGAAACAGAGAGCAGCGGACAAGCAACCAGATGTAACAAAATCAAGCCAGTATATATAAAATATACTGACCGTGCCATAGACTAAATTTCCACTAACAGTAAAAGTAGAATTACAGAAACGAAGTTTAATCTAATCACAAACAATTGATTAAACTCCCAAAACTAGACCTAGAATAAATAACAGTAAAAACCTATTCTAGTTTGTTATCACTAGAGTAATTCTCAATGCTTGAAGAACACTCACAAATAATAACAATATCAAGTCTAGTAGAAAACAAGAAAGCCTATCTCTCAATATGGTGAATCGAAATTCATGAAAAGCGTCATTTGCAGGCTCCATTCTTCTTGTATATACAGATCCTCAAGTTGACTTCTTCTTAGTCGAACAGAAGAAGGAATGTAGTAAAGGCAAGTTGCTTCTTCTTGCTTTCTACAATCAATCTGCTAGAAGGAAATTTCCATAGATAAATATCTCTTCAATAATTTTCCTTCTTGTTCATATTGTTCGGAATATCTGTTTAGATTTTGATCAGCAACCTAATGACTTATCTTAGCTCAGAAAGGTGGTTAATACTCTTAGTTAACTTGAACACTGTAAAAGAGGAAACTCACTAAGTATGATAGTCTAGCAAATCTTGTATAGGATGTTAGGTCTCGAATTGTAATTTTTATTTTTCTGAAGAAGACCAAGAAGAAGGCATCCAGCAGGAAAAGTTCAACGGATTTGAAGATTTGAAGACTGCACAAGATTGCTGAAGACAAGGGTTTTTCAGATACCTATGTCCAGATATCTTGAAGAAACAAGTGTTGCAAAAAGATATCTGAGAATAGAAGGTTTCTGAGACGAGGAAAGTGCTCACAGGTATCTACATTCGGATACCTTGACACAATTTATGTTTCTGAGAAGAAACATATTTTAAAAAGTTGTTTCAAACAAGTAGTATCTGAAGTTGTGATAATTTCTGAAAAGAACGTGCAAAGCATCAGAAAACTCTGATAATAAAAGATCTCTGATACAATGCATAGTTCCGTTGACACTACAGGACAAAGTATAGTAGAATGCATTAAATGCGCGGACAGAAATGTCTGAACAAAAGCGGTAGCTTCTGAAGAAGAAGACAAACCTGCTACAGTACTATACTCAGATATCAATAGTTTGAATTTGATTTAAGCCTAACGGATAATATTCAAACGACACTCAAATTCATCTATAAATATCAACACTTAGACTGCTTGAGAACATACAGTGAACACCTTAGAACACTGAACTCACATTGAATACTCACACAAGTTCTCTCAAGCTTACTACTTACCTTCAAGCTTTCTGTTGCGACCAAAGCTCTTGATTCTAAGTAGCACAAAAGTTCTAAGTGTCCTGATCCTTAATAAGCATTGTTATTTGTGAAAGAGTTGAACTAAGATTTCATATCTGAGTTTCATTCTCTTAAACAATTATCATAGACTTGGGTCAGTAGAGAACAAGATACCATACATTGCAAAGTGTATTAAGTATACTTGATTCACAGAGTTATCTGAATAACTGAACAAGTTATCAAAGAAGCTCACATGACAATTTACCTTAACCAACACCTTAATCGGCATGGAGTACAGGAAGTACTTAGTTTGGGAAACTAAGGAATAACTCCAAGGTTATTGAGCATAGGAAGTACTTAGTTTGGGAAACTAAGAAACAACTCAAAAGGTTTCTGTGTACAGGAAGTACTTGGCTGTGAAAGCCGGAGAATAACTCAGGGGGAACACTTGGTTGGGAACCTAGTGTATTTAGGAATCAAGAGAAGATATCTGTAAGGTTACCTCATTTATCTGTCTTAGTGGATTCTAGGTCTGAGAAAGGCCGAAGTGGATTAGTTGAAGGATTACGCCACCTTCAGATACCACTATAAAAATACGTGTTATTTACTTTCTGCAGTTTATTACTTGTTCTACTTATCTTGCAAAGTACTTACTCTTATCTTGCTGAGCACGTGGACTCATCTCAGAAAAGTCTTCCGCTCTCTGAAATTAAGTATCAGATATCTTCACAGATATCTGAGAAACTGTGTTTATCGATAAAAGTTTTAAAAGACTATTCACCCCCCCCTCTAGTCTTTTTCTTTGCCGTTATCTGGACTAACAAGTTGTATCAGAGCAGGAGGTTCCCAAGCCTTCTGCACTGAACCTAGATCCCAGATAAGTGCCCACTAACTGCTTTTCACCTACACTTGATTCGTTTGTTTAGTGTGTTTGCTGCAGGATGTCTTTAAGTGACGCCCCAATTCTCAAGCCAGAGAATTATGAGAAATGGAAGAACAACATGATGCTCCACCTAGAAGCCATCAGTGACGAAATGATCGAAGTAATAAAGAATGGCCCAATAGTCATTCAACAACTCAAGCAAGTCATAGAGGTTTCTAATGGTAGAGACAGAGAATAAAGTGATGGGTCTTCCGCAGACATCGTCAACGGTGGGAGACACGCCACCAAGTTATTTACGAACTAAAGCCCAGAGAGCTCTGGACATCGGAAGATGCCAAGAGAAATCGATTGGATGGACAGGCTCGTAATATCATCATACGTTCTACTACAAAGCACATACCGTGTAAGTGGCCTGGCAACTGATTGAAGAAATTCGTGCCGGCACTGAGAAAACAAAGGAAAATAAGTTCGAAGTTTTGAAGCTCAAATTCCAAAACTTTAAACAAGGTCCCACAGAGACTCTTGAAGAACTAGATTTCCGGTTTACAACACTTATGAGTTACATGGCTGCACTTGGTGAGAGTAATAGATATACCCAGTCAGAAAAGATTAAGACTATTGTGAGAAGTCTAAATCATAACTGGGAACACACAAAGTTTTTCTACTTTAACCAAGGAATGCCATATATCACTCCTGTAGAACTTTTCTCTCACCTTGCCACTGTTGACTACGAGTCAACTCAAAGAGAACAAACAACTGAGAAGTTGCAGAATGTTGCTCTAGTTGCTCAAGGAACTTCTGAAAAGAAGAAAGGCAAGGAGGTGACTGAGGATGCTCTTGCTGTAAAGCAAATGGGAAAATATGTCAGTCGAGAAATTGAGAGAAGAAAAGCCAAAGAGAAGCTGAAAAAGCATCTAGGCTCAAACTATCACCAGTACAAAAATATGCAAAGCTCGCTGAACAAGCCGGCTCAGAAAGCATCAAGTACTGAGAAAGCAGAAATCGAAAACGATATCTTTTCTATTGTCAGAAACCTGGTCATTTCAAGAAGGATTGCCCTGCCTTCAACAAACTTAAGACAGGTGACAAGAAAGATAGAAGAATCTTCAAAAGAAGTCAAAGAGCTATGCTCACGGAAGAAAGGAAAAAGATTCAACTTCAACTGGATGCTCTAGATATTGAGTCTGATTCTGGGGATGAGGATTCAGATGATTCCACACTGCCTTCCCCAGAAATGTGCGGTGTTTCTCATGAAGTAATTGACTTTGGTCAAAAGAAGAAAGAAGTATGTGGAATGGCTGAAGAAATCTTTCCAGATATCTCCAACATTGAACCTTGTCTAATGGCTGATGAGGTAACTCATAGTTCCTGTTATACTTATGAAAGTGATGAAGAAGGAATCAAAGAAGTGGAAAATCTCAGAAAAGAACTTGATCTTTACAAAAGAGAATTTCTAATGTTCCGAGCTAGAGCCGAAAATTTTGAAGAAGAAAAGAATTCTCTTGAAAAGGAAAATTCTCAATTAATCAAGATATCTGAGAAAAAGGATGCTGAAAATGCATTTCTCAAGGCTCAGATATCTGAGACCAAAAAGTCACATAAAGAAGCAATGGCCAATCTTCACAAGAAATGTGAAGATCTTCTTTCTGAAAATAAGGAACTCAAAAAGAAAGAACTATCTTTTCAATCTTATGTCAAAGCTAGTGACACTCTTACTGAAGTACAATCTTATTTAAGAGATCCTTTATAAAAGAGAGGATTTGGGCTGGACACACACACAGACAGTTCCTCCACTCTGAACACACACACACAAAGGTGAAGGTCGCGAACATTTGTCAGTACTCAGCAAGGTGATTCCCAAACAATTTACAGTATCGGTCAGAAAGCTAAAATTGTTGACAAAGGAAAGGCAGTTGCGACCAAGCCTTTGTGGGAAACAAGTCCAAAGGAAAACTGTTGGGAATATATCTGAAAAGAAATATAACACTGAAAAGTGTAATCATCCACAGTGCTATGTCTCTCAAAAAGGAAAAATTGCAGGAGCTGATAAATTCTCCTATGTCAAGTTTTCTGGAAAGAAAATAGATTATCCAGAGACTAGCAAAGCTGCTGAGAAGAGATCTAAGATAGCACCAGGTGCTCGGAATGGTATTGGCTATAAAGCCATCGGGAAACAACTTGTTCGTGAATACAAACAAGAGCAAGAACGATGGCTAAAAGCTAGAATTGCTCATAGTAATTATCAGAAGTGGAAGATGAATCAAGGCACTGAAAATCTGAATGCCAGAGCTAGAAGAAATCTGGCTAGGAAAGCTAAGTTTGCTGAGAAGCAGACTCAGAAACCTGACAGGTATCTGAAAGCACAAAATGGAGCACCAAGGAACACACCAAGGAAGAAAATAGTTCTTAATGACAATGATACTAATCATTTAACTAGAATTCCTCCTTATGTTCCTATTGGACAAAAGAATGTTCCTAAGAAATTCATTCAAAAATGGATTCCTACTGGAAGATTCTTTAGTCCAAATGGTTCCATTGTTGGTATGAGAACCTAATCTCCTGTTTCCTGTTTTGTGCAGAACACTCTAAAGACTAATTCGAAGTGGCATTTTGATAGTGGATGTGGGAAGCACATGACAGGAAACAAAGCAAATCTGATTGTTTATAAAAAGTGCAATGTTGGACCAATTATCAGGTTTGCTGGAGGAGATGAAAATCCAACCATAGGTTTTGGCAATTTGAAGTTTGGAGCCCTTACAATCCCTGAAGTTCTTCATGAAAGGGATTGAAATATAATCTCCTAAGCATGAGTCAACTAGTAGACAAAGGGTACACTATCAAGATCAAGTCAAAACTATGTAAAGTGATTGACAATGAGTCAAAGCAGACAGTCTTGGTTGCAAGGCGTAAAGGAAATCTTTATGTTGCTGATTGGGCATCCGCCACAACCGAAGAATGTCTCATGGTGAGTCAATCTGGCCACACTGAAGAAAATTGGTTATGGCAAAAAGAATGAGTCACTTGAATTTCAAAACTCTGAATAAGCTAGCCAAGAAAGAGTTGGTGGTTGGTTTACCCAAAATGGAATATAGAAAAGAAGGTGTATGCTCAGCTTGCCAAATGGGAAAACAATCCAAAACATCTTTCAAGTCAAAGACTAGACATTCCAGTGAAAGGCCACTGCAATTGTTACATATGAATTTGTTTGAATCCTCAGTAACTAGTTATGCAGGAAAGAAGTATGGTCTAGTTGTTGTTGATGATTACTCAAAATTCACGTGGGTTGTCTTTCTCAAACACAAATCTGATGCAAGGGTTCAGATACCTAACCTGCTGAATAAGCTCGAAGTCATGAAAAATGACAAGGTATCTGTAATCAGAACAGACCATGGTACTGGGTTTGTGAACCAGTACATCAAAGAGTTTTGTACCTACAAAGGTATACAACATCAACTATCTTCTTTAAGGACACCACAACAAAATCATGTTGCTGAAAGAAAGAATAGGACCCTGAAAGAAGCAGCAAGAACAATGCTTGCTGACACTGAAATAAGTGAAATCTATTGGGTTGAAGTTGTAAACACAACATGCTACACTCAAAACAGATGTCTGATTAACAAACACCATGACAAAACTCCTTACGAGCTTTTCATTGGTAGACCCCCAAGTATCAAGCATCTAAGGGTGTTTGGTTGCAAATGTTTTATTCTTTGAACAGATTCTTCGATCTTTTGCGTTCTTTTGTTGTAGATTCTGTAGGCTTTGCTATTCAGAGAATAACCAAGAAAGAAAAAGGTACTCTTGAATGATGATCTCTCAGATAGGTTCAAAGAACTGATGATTAAAGATTCTGAAAAAGGATCCTCAGAAGAAAACAATTCCATCATTCAAATAGAGGATGAGTCTGACGATGAAAAGCAACCTATGCTTAGTAACAACCAGACATGATGAAGAATTTCCTATGAGAATTCCAGAAATGGAACAGGTTACTGAGAACCTTCATCATGAAGAGGTATCTGAAAGTGAGACTGCTGATATGCAAGTTCCAGATATCTCCAACACTGAAAAAGTGTCAGATATTCATAGCATTTCCCATGTGTCAGATATCTTAGATACTGCACAAGTATCTCATCAAGATCATATTGATTCTCATTCAAATCAAAATGATATTGATCCTACTAGTTCAAAACCCATTATGAAATGGATAAGAAATCATCTTGCAAAGGATGTGATTGGTCCCATAGACCAAGGAGTTAGAACTAGAAGAGCAATCGCTGAAAATGCAAATTGTCTCTATGGATGTTTCATCTCAAACATTGAACCAAAAACAATAGAAGAAGCATTAAAGGATCAAGATTGGATCTGTGCAATGCATGAAGAGTTGAATCAATTTGAGAGAAACAAAGTCTGGAAACTGGTTCCATTTGTTGACGGAATATCTGTAATCGGAACCAAGTGGGTTTTCAGAAACAAAATGAATGAGTCTGGTGAAATAACCAGAAACAAAGCTAGGTTGGTTGCCAAGGGATTCACTCAGACTGAAGGATTAGATTTTGATGAATCTTATGCACCAGTTGCAAGATTGGATGCAATAAGACTTTTTCTAGCCTTTGCAGCTCATAAAAACTTTACAGTTTATCAGATGGATATCAAAAGTGCATTCCTAAATGGTGAACTTGCTGAAGAAGTCTATGTTGAGCAACCACCAGGTTTTGAAGTTTCCTCAGAAAGTAAGATGGTCTATAAGCTTCAGAAAGCTCTGTATGGGCTGAAACAAGCTCCAAGAGCATGGTATGATACATTGGCCAGATATCTACTAGAAAGTGGTTTCAAGAAAGGAGATGTTGATAAAACATTCTTCACATTGAACCATGATGGGAAACTACTTTTAGTTCAAGTATATGTTGATGACATTATATTTGGATCTAAAGACAAGCAACTCTGTGAAGACTTTGCTGAACTCATGAAATGTAAATTCGAGATGAGCATGATGGGAGAATTGAATTACTTCCTAGGGCTGCAAGTCAAGCAACTCAATGATGGAATATTCATTAGTCAAACAAAGTATGCAAAGGATATGCTCAACAAGTTTAATCTAAAGCCTTCTGAAAAGAATGCTAAGATACCAATGAGCATTGGAACCAAAATGACCTATACTGAAACTGACAAGAGTGTTGAAGAACACAAGTATAGGAAATTGATTGGATCTCTACTCTACCTTACTGCAAGTAGACCTGATATTCAATATGCAGTTGGAGTGTGTGCGAGATTTCAGACAAATCCAACACAAACACACTACAACATTGCTATGAAAATATTGAGGTATGTAAAAGGTACTGTAGAAGTTGGATTGTGGTATCCAAAAGACAGTGGATTGAGTTTGGTTGGCTATTCAGATGTTGACTATGCTGGATCATTGCTTGATAGAAAAAGCAGCTCGGGAACTTGTCAATTTCTTGGTGCCAGACTGATATCATGGTTCAGCAAGAAACAAAACTCAATTGCTACATCTACCACAGAGGCTGAATATATTGCTGCTGGATGTTGTGCTTCACAGATATTGTGGATACAATAACAACTCAGAGACTATAGACTCAATGAAGAGAAAACTCCCATTTTCTGTGACAACACATGTGCCATTGCCATAACTCAGAATCCTATGTTTCATGCAAGAACAAAGCACATTGATGTTAGACACCATTTCATCAGAGACCATGTTGAAAAAGGCAATATAGAGATACTCAAGATTGGCACTGAAGACCAACTTGCAGATATCTTCACTAAGCCACTACAAGAAAGTAGATTCTTAGCTTTAAGACACAGTCTTGGACTAATGGAGCTACCAAAGAACTGAAAAAGTTCAGATATCTGAACAAGATATCAAAGGAGAGAGAAAAGGAATCTGGAACGGGTATCCAGAAACCAAAGGCTAAAGGGTAAAATATCTATTTGAAGATCTCTGAGACGGATACTCAGATATCTAGATCACTCAGTGAGGGGGAACTCAAAAGAAAATAGTACAACTGTCTATAGTTAACTACTATCTTGAAATTTGAATTATTTCTATCTTTGTGAAAAACTTTGAAAAGACAAGATAGAATCAGATACAACAATGTTCTCATTCACACAGAAACGTGATTCAAATAGCTAATAGCCAAAATTCATTAAATGGGCACAATTACATTTGCTGATTGTGATCATTGCTGAAGAAGCAATGGCGACCCTAGATGAAACGGGCGATTGATCTTTACGGCAGAGATTAACTCTCAGTAAATAGTGGACTGTTGAAACTCCGACAGGGCCCACTATGCATTTAATACCGAACAAGCTTTTACCCACGCCTTACTGCATGTACACATATACAAATGTACAAAATTAATTTGTGTATTTTTGTCTGTTGAAATTACACTGCTATATATATAGGATTTTGGCAAAAGAAATTACTTTCGCCTAATCCTACATTTGCTCTTCCACAGAAACTGCAAAGTTCTCTCAAAATCTCTCTGCAATTTTCTCTGCTACTACTGATTCCCTCTTAGTTTTTCTGCAAAGAATCACTAATTTCATACATTAATCTCTTCTCGGTTTTCAAAAACTTCACTATTTAAAGAGATGGCTCCCGAACGTGCTTCTACTCAAAAATCCCAAGCTACTACTGGTACTGCTGAAAAGCAAGCACCAGTGCTAGTTATAACAAACAAACGGTTGATTAGAGAATTCGACCCTGATCATTGGACTTCAAATCACAGGATGATTTGGGGTGGTGCCATGATTGAGGAATACCTGGTAGCTGCAATAGAAAACCAGACTGACAGGAAGTTGGTACTTGATATGCTTGAAAAGGCACAAATCAAGGAGTTTCTTCACTGGATGTCCTGGAGTTTTACAACAACTCCACAATTATTTCCAAAGTCTCTGAAGGCACTGAGATAGTGTCTATCAAGACCAAAGTCTAAGGACAAGAAATCTTGTTGGACGAAACACCTTTTTGTGAGCTGTTTGAACTTCAAAATCTTGAAAAGGATTTTGAAATTGACACCAAGGATGAAGATCTCATTGAAGGTGTAAAGCAACTATACAATAATGTGTGTGATCTTGCCAAACCAGATACACCCATTGACTTTAAGCTTGCTGACATAAGGACCAGACATCTCTTGGTCCACTGGGATGTGTTGGCATGTATCCTTCACAGATGCTTTGATGGTCTACAAGGAGGTGTTGACCAGATAAGCCAAGAACGATGGATGATGATGTTCTTGCTGAGTCAACAAGACAAAAGGCAGGAAAACCCTTTTAATTGGGGGAAGTACGCCTTCATAAAATTTGTGAAGAAGATACAAGGCTTTGAGCCTAAAATTGTTAAGGGCCTTGCTGAGCCAAAAGCCACAGTAAGCTATGGACTGAAAATATGCTACTTAATGGAATGCCTTGGCATTGAGCTCAGAGAGACGGCAGACATTTCCAATAGTAACCTACTCTACAAATATGAGTATACAAACATGATGAAAAAGGTTACTGGATCTCAGAAAGGTTCCAAGAAGCGAAATAATGAAGAGGTATCTGAGGGAAAGGTTGCGACCAAAAAGCCCAGAACTTCACAGAAGAAGTCTGCTGGCAAATCAGAAGGCACACCCATTGAGGTTGTCGATTCCCAGATACCTGCCGTCACTGCAGATGAAATCATCAATGAAGATGAACTCATCAATGCTGCAAAGAAGTATCGGCTACTGAACAAATAAATTCAGCAAGAGAAAGTGCTTTCAGAAATGTTAAAACTATTGCCGAAAGCCTTGCTGATGAACTCATAAATGCTGAGAAACTTCAAACTTTTTCTGCAGAAGCAGCAGGGATTGTTGATAACTCTGTTCCAGATTTCGATGACGAATCGGACGAGGAGAAGATCCCAGCCCCCAAGGTTGCTGAAAAAGTAACCATGGCAAAGGGGAAAAGGAACAAAAGGTCCAAGGTTGCTGAGAAAGCAACTAGCTCAAAGGTTGCTGAGCAAGAACCTATAGCAAAGGTTGTTGGTGTCAACACACCATCAGGGAATGTCACGTATAAACAACTTCAAGAAGCCCTTATGAGTGGTGACCTAGTGTTGGTAGACGCTGATGTCAACACCACACTTAAAAATCTGGAAGAGCTCTCAAATGCTCAAACTTCTGCTTCCAGACAACCACTACAACCACAACCACAACAGCCACAAGTGGTTGATGAAATGGTCAATGAACTCCATTTCGACATACCAGCTATGCCATATGCTGAAGAAAATCCTGCAAATAAGCAGATTCCCCAACTCCTAGAAAGGGATCAAACTGAGACACCTACTCAGAATGATCAAATAGGGGAGGCAACTGAGCTAGTCACTCTGGAAAGGTCTGAAGTACATGAAACTTCAAACAAAGAAGCTGTAATGGAACAAGAAGACCAAAGCATAGAAGGGTCACAAGTTCCAGAGAACAATCAGCCTGACACTGCTCAGGTAGCTGAATGGTTTAACTCTCTACTTGTGAAATTTTATGTTTATAAATCTTGTTACTTATAAAAATTTCTTTGTTACAGGCTGAATTAGAAACAAAAGAACAAGAGGAAGCTGCAAAGCTTGCCTCTGAGACTGAGAAGGAGGCTCCCATAGCCTCAATGCTTAAGGAACCTGAGCATGTATTCCAGGTGGAACATAGTTTCTTAAGACATGACTTTTCAGAAATCTTTTATACAAACTTGACTAACTCTTTGTTTCTAATAGGCTCCAACTGAGAAGAAAAATGATGAGGCTGAAAAGCCTAACCCATCAAAGAATCAACCAGAGACTCACAAAGTCTCTGAGGAACAAGTATCTGAGCCTTCTATTGAGAAGGTATATATCTCAGATATCTATATTCATCACAATATTACTCTGATCATTTTTCTAAAATACTTAACACTTTCTACTCATAGGCTCAAACAGAAGTAGAAGTTGCAGGGGAATTGCCCACTCAATCCCCTCAACCAATGGAAATTGATGAGGCCACCAAACCTTCATCACCAGAGAAAATACCAGAAACTGTACAAGTTTCTGAGAGACAAGTATCTGAGCCTCCTATTGTGGAGGTAATTAACATCTCAGATATCAAATTGTCTAAGTGTTTTTCTCCTGATAAATTTCTAAGTGTTTTGTTGTATTTTATTCTCAGGTTCAAAAAGAAAGAGAAGATGCTGAGGATCAGACTTCCAAGTCTCCTCCTCACACCAAGATATTTGAGGTACCTGGAACCTCAGTAGTCCAACCTTCTAAGCCTGTTGTTGTTGCACAGGTAACACAGATACTTGACTACTCTAAAACCCAGATATCTACACAAGTTTTGAAACTAACTCAAAACTCTCTCTTTCAGGCTCAAAGTAGTGCCAAGAAGGAGTCAAATGATGACTATGAGAACCTTCTTCCCTTCTTGAAGACTCATACCTTGCCAAAGCATATTCAATGCTTTAAGAAATGGCAGAGGTTAAGGTGCTCTGATCTCTTTGAAATACTGAGAATCACAGTTCAACCAACAAGACGAGCACGAGCTCTTGACCTGGAAAACTACATCCATGCAATGTTCCCTACTGAACAATATCAGGTTGCGACCTTAATGCGTAAGAATTTTTCCAAGGAAGTGGCACACAAATTGGCGCATGCCTTCAAAAAGGCAGATGGTCAGACCAGATTACAGATGGCTTTCAAGCCGGTCTTTCCCAAGACACTCCAATTTATACCCTCTGAGCAAGAGGAAGTAAATGGGCAAATGATCACTATTCCATAAGTGATCAATCTGGTTTCTGAAGATGAAGAAGAAGAGGAGACTGATGAGAATGACTATGAAGATTCTCCTTCTGACCATCACAAGAATGAGGATGAGAAGAAGGATGATGATGATGCCCCTGTACCAGGGACGGGAGGGATTCCACACGGAAACAATTGAGAGGACATCACAGAAATCCCCTCCTCCATCTCCTCCATCTCCTCAGAAATCTACCCATCCAACACAGCAATCCCAACAACAAAAGGACACTACTGAACAAGTAGTTGAGCACTCTGAGGAAACAACTCAGAAGATATTGAATACTCAAACCAGAGCTGCTCAACTCACAATTGTTGGAAGAAGAGCAACAGCTCCATCTTCAACTTGAAGAAGAGCTAGTTAAATCCAGAGATAAGCTTAATAAGTTTCAAGATCAATACATAAAGAATTGGTAGCTTACTCTGAGGTCAAAGAGCTCCAGGATGTTGTAAATGCCATTGCTAAGGAGTTAGATACTGAAGAAGTATCTAAATAAAAGCATGATGCTAAGGCTGCATCACCATCAAAAGATATACCATCCTCCTCTCAGAAAGGAAAGAAGCCCATCTCTGAGATGGTTGCTGGACTAGAAAATCTTGAAAATGTCCAAGAGGATGAAGATCACTGGGCTGATGACTCAGATGATGAAGAAGACAGGACTTTGGCAGCACACCGCAATGAACACTTAGCGGTTTTTCATCTAAAAAGGAAGCTAATTGCTCCTGAAGTTTCAAACTGCCAAATGTCCACTCCCATGAATACATTAATAGATACCAAGTTTTGGCAAATCTTACAAAGGAGTTGTCTTCACAAAACAAAGATGTAATTGCCTCCGTCCCCTCAGATATGAAGAAATTCACTGAGCTCATCACTTAGAGAACAACCAGTATGGTTATTGCTCCGAAAGATCTGGGAATGATAAGGGACGATGATGTGTCATTAGCTGAAAAAGCTTTTCAAGAGGCAAGTTACACTACTAGAAAAGCAGATGCCATACTAGACCCATTGGCAGAGCTCACTGATAAGGAAAATGGACTTATCAAACAAAATCAGGAGCTCAAGGCTGAACTTCAGAGGTTGGTTACTGTCTACAATTACTTGCAAAGGAATTTTGAGTCTCTCTCAGATTCGTTTGTGGTACTTAGTCAGTCAACAATGACTAAGGGGGAAGAATTTGGACCTCAAGATCAGTGGGAAGGAAAGAAGAAATCTAGAGTTGGTTCTGCTCAGAAAGGAAGAGGAAACAGGAAAACATCCCAGCCACCACTCAGAATAAATGAGCCCTCATCAAATCAAGCTGCTTTGCAAATAGTAGCTACTTCCCAGAAACCAACTGAAGAAAGAACAATGGTAACAAGGGCCATGGCAAAAAGACCTCCAAGGAGTACCAAGGCTCGAAGGAGAAGACAAGTAAGAGGGATTGATGAATCTTCTGAAGAAGAAGAAGAAGGCCAAATCAAATCCCTGGGCAATGAAGAAGGCTGTACATGTCTCACAAAAATTAATATTGATGATGATGAAGAGACTGATGAAGATGAAGCTCCTCTTCATAGAAAAAGGAAAATTGATAGCCTAACTGAGCCCATAGCTGCAAAGCCTTTGGCAGCTAAAACACCCCCTAGAAATACCAAGTCTATCCATGGTGGTTCTTCAAGCAATACTCCAAGGGAGAATTCAAGACAAGGGAGGAACAGGCTAAGAGCTGAACAAAGACAACTTCAACTACCACTCAGGCCTGAAGAAGCCAAGATTGAGTATGTGAAGACCAACAGTGACTCCTCTGTCTACAGGTGCATTAATCAGAAGAATGGCTACTGGATTCTGGAACTTAAGCATCTACTGGTAAACTCAAGATTTCCAGAACGAATCCATAAACAACTCATGGCATGGAGAAAAGACAAGCCAATCTTGATTAACACCAACCACATCAAAGTATGGTTGGATTTTGAAGTAATCAGGAGAACAGAAGCCATGAAGAAGGACCTCTTTGATAAATGTCCTTATGGAAAGCCAAATGATGTGCACAAAATTCCCAACATCACTGGAACAGGCACAAGAGCAAGACTTGTGGTGGAACCCTATGAGTCCTTCTACTTAACTGAAGATCAATACAAGGGTGAAATCAGATATCTGAAGATCATATATGAATACTTCAAGCTATCAGATATCAAAATTGAGCATGCCTGGAAATGGGGAAAGTATCTGTGGGTCAAGCACTTTGTCAAGAGAAATCCCACCAAAACCTACAAGGAAGTCTATGGATTTTCCAGAGACACAGAGATGATTGTCAGAACTCTTCTCTATGACTACTCTGATGATATCAAAATGTTTGGTGATAGGAAATTTGCAGATTGATCCATGGAGCTGTTTTTGAAGACTCGAAGTGTTGAAGACTTGAAGACTAGTTCATTAGGATGTCTACTTGGAGCTTGGTTACTCCTGTTGTCCTAATTTACTATGTATTTTTATCTTGCTGACTGAGCTGAATTGTATTATGTACTAAAGTTATCTGTAAACTTTCTCTGTAACATATCTGATGAACTTACTCTCAGATATCATTTTCCATAAAGGATAACTTGTCAGCAAAGATCACAACTTTTGATTTGGTTGATGTTTACTTTCTGCACTTAATTGTATGAATTAAAAAGATCATAAGAAATGATTAAGTGGTGGATTGATTCCTCATCTAGATTTGTAATAGGTCAGATAGTCATCGTTAACTGATCAAAATGGGGGAAATTTGTTATGAATATCTGTTTAGATTTTGATCAGCAACCTAATGACTTATCTTAGCTCAGAAAGTTGGTTAGTACTCTTAGTTCACTTGAACACTGTAAAAGAGGAAACTCACTAAGTATGATAGTCTAGCAAATCTTGTATAGGATGTTAGGTCTCGAATTATAATTTTTATTTTTCTGAAGAAGACCAAGAAGAAGGCATCCAGCAAGAAAAGTTCAACGGATTTGAAGATTTGAAGACTGCACAAGATTGCTGAAGACATGGGTTTTTCAGATACCTATGTCCAGATATCTTGAAGAAACAAGTGTTGCAAAAAGATATTAGAGAATAGAACGTTTCTGAGACGACATATATTTTAACAAGTTGTCAAACAAGTGGTATCTGAAGTTGTGATAATTTCTGAAAAGAACGTGCAAAGCATCAGAAAACTCTGATAATAAAAGATCTCTGATATAATGCATAGTTCCTTTGGCACTACAGGACAAAGTATAGTACAATGCATTAAATGCGCGGACAAAAATGTCTGAACAAAAGCGGTAGCTTCTGAAGAAGAAGATAAACCTGCTACAGTACTATACTCAGATATCAATAGTTTGAATTTGATTGAAGCCTAACGGATACTATTCAAACGGCACTCAAATTCATCTATAAATATCAACACTTAGACTGCTTGAGAACATACACTAAACACCTTAGAACACTGAACTCACATTGAATACTCACAAAAGTTCTCTCAAGCTTACTACTTACTTTCAAGCTTTCTGTTGCGACCAAAACTCTTGATTCTAAGTAGCACAAAAGTTCTAAGTGTCCTGATCCTTAACAAGCATTGTTATTTGTGAAAGAGTTGAACTAAGATTTCATATCTGAGTTTCATTCTCTTAAACAATTATCATAGACTTGGGTCAGTAGAGAACAAGATACCATACATTGCAAAGTGTATTAAGTATACTTGATTCACAAAGCTATCTGAATAACTGAACAAGTTATCAAAGAAGCTCACCTAACAATTTATCCTAACCAACACCTTAATCGGCGTGGAGTACAGGAAGTACTTAGTTTGGGAAACTAAGGAGTAACTCCAAGGTTATTGAGCATAGGAAGTACTTAGTTTGGGAAACTAAGGAACAACTCAAAAGGTTTCTGAGTACAGGAAGTACTTGGCTGTGAAAGCCGGGGAATAACTCAGGGGGAACACTTGGTTGGGAACCTAGTGTATTTAGGAATCAAGAGAAGATATCTATAAGGTTACCTCATTTATCTGTCTTAGTGGATTCTAGGTCTGAGAAAGGCCAAAGTGGATTAGTTGAAGGATTACGCCACCTTCAGATACCACTATAAAAATACGTGTTATTTACTTTCTGCAGTTTATTACTTGTTCTACTTATCTTGCAAAGTACTTACTCTTATCTTGCTGAGCACGTGGACTTATCTCAGAAAAGTCTTCCGCTCTCTGAAATTAAGTATCAGATATCTTCACAGATATCTGAGAAACTGTGTTTATCGACAAAAGTTTTAAAAGACTATTCACCCCACCCCCCTAGTCTTTTACTTTGACGTTATCTGGACCAACACATATCTTGTTAGATTCTTTCCTTAAGCCATCGTATTGCTTCCAGCTTTGCAAACTTCTAGTCCAAGTGTATCGATTGTTTCCTGCAACATAATTACACAAGCAACCACAAATTGAACTAATTAAGAAAGACAAGATTATCAAAACAAGTGCTCTTAGTAGTCACACTTTCAATCTCCCCCTTAATCTTGTTCTTTCTTCACAAAACCACAGAAAGAATTAAAACAAGTTCCTAAACGCAGATTTTCAAATGAAGTACTCCCCCTTAATGATCAAACTCCCCCTTAATCCAAAAGATAGTTCAAAGGCACAAATATCCTAAAATATTACAGACCAAGTTCCAAAAACAAAACTGAAATGAAGAACAAGTTTAAATCTAATTTCCCCCTTTTTTTCTGAGGAAAGAAAAGACACCAAAGTACTTCTGAACTTTAGATTTTTTGTAATCTGTTCTTGAAGATTTGCATTCTGAGCATCCACATCTTTGATTTGTTCCAGGAGTATCTTGTCATTTTCAGTGAGAGTACCTGCAGACAAAGATTCAATGCTGGGGAGGGATATGGACCTATCATTTCCTTCAGCATTGGTGTCAATATTGACATGTTGAGCAACAGTAGTAGCAGCATTTGAGGGTCCTGGCACATGTGCATTAGCAGCAGAAGTCTCCATGTTCTCAGGGATATCCATATTAGCGGTAACATCAGGATCAACCCAAGGTAGATCACAAATCCTATTAGTGATCTCTAAGAGTTGCCTGTTCACAGTAATATTGAGAAAGTGTCCTTGGTAGATTTCTCTGTCATAAACTTCCAAACCCTGCAATTTTAAGATGGCAAAGATGGGATGAGCATGAGACAGTGAACCATGTTAAATAATTGGAACACGTATGAATCCGCTCCAAAGCCGAAGCCTATGCGGAGTTAGGTAAACACACGTCTCATGGCATAAAGATCTCATTTGACCACATTGGGTAATTTGGTACTCAACAAGTGAACCAGCAGCATTACGAGAATCGACACTATGTGCGTGTCGGTTTCCAGTACAGGCCATCAACCCTCACGACATATGACACATTGGTCACGTCGATATCTGGATAGTATTTGAACCTGCCCAACACGACCTCGACGGAAACACTTCAAGCCCTTTTTAATAGAATTCATCAGATTTATTAAGCATAAAGGACATGAGGCAACATCAAGTGTGAGTCAAGGTCCGAGTAAACAAAGCCAAAATCAGCAAAAGTAGGTTTTTCATAAAGCAAACACACAAGACACCTGATACCTTTCAACCATGGTTTCAAACAGTCTTTCAAACCCTAAGCATCACCACCATGAGCCACCAAACAGCAACAACCAGAGACAAATACAGAAGCACAGAAACACAGAAAGAGAACTTATAAAGTAAACAAAAAATCATCACTTTTTCTAGACTGCTAGTGTTGACTGTGATGTTGAGTCAACATTGGACCTAACAATAGAAATCACAGAGAACACAGACCAAGAGACCTTCGAAGACTGAAGAATCTCTCACTATCTAAAGGCTTGGTAAAGATATCTGCAAGCTGATTGGTAGTATCTATGTGTTCTATGTCAATTACTTGCTTATTGACCAAGTCCCTAAGCAAATGATGCCTAATGTCTATGTGCTTCGTGCGTGAGTGCTAAACTGGGTTCTTAGAAATATGTATGGCACTCAAGGTTGTCACAGAACATCAAAAGGGTATCACTTTGAAGACCATAGTCATGTAACATGTTTTTCAACCAAACTAGTTGAGACACATAACTCTCAGCTGCTACATATTCAGATTCAGCAGTTGAAAGTGACACACAGTTCTGTTTCTTGCTATACCAAGACACCAAATTTGGACCAAGATAAAAGCAAGCTCCACTAGTGGATTTTCTATCATCTAGATCACCAGCCCAATCAGAATCACTAAATCCCAACATATTAGTGTTTGAATCACAAGCAAACCATAATCCTAGATTAACAGTTCCTGATATATATCTAAGGATTCTCTTAACAGTAGTTAAATTAGGAATTTTAGGATTGGATTGATACTTGGCACACACACAAATCGAGAACATGATATCAGGTCGACTAGCCGAGAGATACAACAGGCTGCCAATCATTGATCTGTACAATGTTGGTCAACATGGCTTGCACAAACTGATTCACCATTGAGGGGTTAGTTGCACCAAACATAATATCATCAACATAAATTTGTGCAATACAGAGATCTTTCCATTTTCTAAGAATGAACAAGGTTTGATCTCCCTCACCCTTTTTGAATCCAAAATCAACAAGGAACTCTGTGAGTCTAGCGTACCAAGCACGAGGGGCTTGCTTTAGACCATACAAGGGTTTTTGCAATCTATACACATAGTCAGGGTGACTTGGGTCTTCGAAACCTTTTAGCTGTTCCACATACACTTCCTTATCAATGTAGCCATTCAAGAAAGCTCCCTTAACATCCATTTGTTTCAAGTAATGTTTAAGGCACATGCTATGGCTAAGAGAAGTCTAATGGATTCCAACCTAGCTACAGGAGCAAAAGTTTCATCAAAATCGACTCCTTCAACTTGAGTGTAACCTTGTGCAACCAGACATGCTTTATTTTTATCACTACACCATTTTCATCACTTTTATTCTTGAAAATCCACTTAGTTCCTATGACATTTACATCGGGGGGACGGGGAACTAGGATCCAGACTTCATTGGTTTTGAATTGGTGTAGTTCATTTTGCATAGCATTGATCCAGTAGTCATCTTTGAGAGCTTCTTTAACATTCTTGGGTTCAGTAAGAGAGACAAAAAATAAAGCACTTACAGATTGACACAGAGTGATGTGTCTTACCATCTCTTTGATGTTTTTCCTAGTGTTACCTCTTAGAGTCATTCTTCCTCTTGGTTCCCCAATTATTTGAGAACTTGGATGATCTTTACGTATCCTGGCTGGTGGTTCTCTCCTGATGTTATCCAGAGAATTGATTTGAGGTTCAACTAGTTCCTGATCAGATTCAGAGACATCTGACTGACTTTCTGACTGGGATATTGGTCTCAATGTTGAATCAACATTGTAATCAACATTGACTGCTTCTTTTCTGTTTTGACTTGAAGGAGTTTCTGCAACTGGTGGATTGACACCTTCTTCCACTGAGGGATCTGATTCAAGATTGCACCGTAACTGTTTTTACGATTCAAGATTCCGCCTGTTTTGTTGTACTTGATCCGCATCTGTGTCACAGAGTTTCTGAACAAAATGCATAGAATCATCAAAAGTTACATTAAAAGTATCCTGAACAGAATGAGTCCTTGGATTGTAAACTCTATAAGCATGACTGTTTAGAGAATACCCAACAAAAATTCCTTTGTCACTCTTAGAATAAAACTTACTCAGATGATCCCTATCATTGAGCATATAACAAGCACACCCAAACACATGGATATTTCAGATTTGGTTTCTTGCCATTCAAGTTCTCATAAGGAGTAGTTGAAGTTCCTGGTCTAAGATAGACTCTATTGATTATATGGCAAGCCGTATTAACCGCTTCAGCCCATAACCTTTTTTACAGATTCATGGAACTTAACATGACCCTAGCCATTTCTTGTAAGGATCGATTCTTCCTTTCTGCCACCCCATTTTGTTGAGGAGTTTAAGGCGCAGAGAATTCATGACAAATTCCCTTCCTTTCACAAAAGTCAGCAAAAGTTTGATTCTCAAAATCTCTACCATGGTCGGATCTTATTCTTTGAACTATTGTAGAGTATTGAGTACTAAACCTAGCATGCAGCTTCTTAAATGCACTAAGTGTTTCGGATTTTTCCTTTAAAAAGCTTACCCGAGTGTATCTGAAAAAATCATCAACAATGACATATATGTACCACTAACCTCCAAGACTTTCTACCTCAATGGGACCCATCAAATCCATATGCAAGAGTTGAAAATAGTTAGAGGTACCTAACTTGTGTCCTTCAGACTGTAGTGAAGTGTGCACAACCCTAGTTTGTTTACCTCTTAAGCAGTCTCCACACACATGTTTCCCTGTATTGCTTAGTTTTGGCAATCCAATAACTGCATCCAGTTTGACGAGCTTTTCCATGTTCCTATAGTTCACATGTCCAAGCTTCTTGTGCCATGTCACAACTTCTTCATCCTTGGCAAGATTGCACTTGAGGGGATCAGCTACCACATAGCAGTTGCCAGTTTACCTTATACCTGTCATCACAACAGTTTTCTCCTTGCAAGTATACACTTTACAAGCACGTTTGTTAAATTTGACCTTCAGATCATCATCACACAAATGGCTAACAATAATGAGATTAGCAGTTAAACCTTCAACCAAAAGAACATTTTTCAAGGTTGGAAAGCCATCAACAGTTAACACACCTCTACCTAGGGACTGACTCTTTAGGCGTTTCAGATTCAATAGCACTTTTCTCTATCTTACCCCTCTTTAAGTCCTTTTGGTAGACAAAAAAATAAGGCTTTTTGTGACCAATCTTAAGGCAGTATTGTTGAGGGTATGAGTCCCCCAACTACTTGGAGATTATTCTTTAAATTACTCCACACGTAATGACTAAGATATCTTCAAGTAAGAACCTCCGTACTCCAAAGAGCTAACGCGTTAGAATATGAGATACTAGGCCTCTTCAAGATGTTTCCTTGGTAAGAACCTGCACAAGTGACCTTGGGGGGGGGGGGGTTAGGACCTTATATCCGGTTTGCATAGTGTCAAACTGGATAAAGACTTCACTTGAGAGAGACTGGAGATCTACTCTGTATAATGTTCGGGATTAGTTCGTAAAGATGTGACCTTGGGGGGGGGGGGTTAGGACCTTATATCCGCTTGACTTACCTCCATTATCATGGGAATATGTGTCCTATATATAGATATTTTCCCAAGGGGATGGACTTCTTCAGATCGTGCCAAGTGTAAGGCCTGGATCGAGCCACCAAGGCTTCGTTAGGCCCATGGCCCATTAATGCATTTGCCCCATACCACTTTGGGCTTTCAGGGGGTAGTTTAGTCATTAATGTGAGAGTTTTAGAGGCTTTGGTGCAGTCTACTGCGGGTTAGGGTCCGGACGTTTGGTCCGGACCGTACTGGGTTGCCCATAAGATACTCTCATTAGTTTGTCAAATACCTCTCATTCGGACCTTGTGCCTCGGACCTCCTTACTCTCTAGTGCCAGTTTACTTGGTTGCTTATGAGGTTGTTGTGTTGAGTCCGAACGGGTGTCCAGGTCGGACCCCATGGCTACGGACCATCGGCGGGTTCGGACCTTCTACCCTTTGAGCCCTCTTTGCCCTTTTCTTCCTGGATGAGTCGGACTTGCGGGGGCTTAGGGTCGGCCCTACAGGTCGGATTGTAAGGTCTCGGATCCATAAACAACTTAGGACGCCTTAGGATTCGTTCCAAAGGCGTCTATGATGGATTGGACATATTTCCGTATCAACATATGTCCCCCTAGTTTCCAAGTATCTTGGTAGAAGATAGTTGTGGAACTATGGTTAAGAGTGGAGAGGACAGTTTGTTTTCTGGTTCAATCCGTCCCTCGTAAGCAGAAAAAAGGTGTAATCCATGCTCCTTGTAGTCCTTAACTTAATTTATCTCCACCCCCCCCCCCCCCCTTTTTCTTTCTTTTGTTGCAGTTCGAGGGAGAAGGCTCGGAGTGCAACAAAATTAAAGAAAAAAAGGTGTATTTGTAAGCAAGATTAAGTGTAGACCAAGAACGTCGGAGTTATACCTTTGGTAAGTGATGGGATGATCCGAAGATGAATGTCCATATGGACAAGGGTCCGTGTGATGGCGATGTATTCATCCTTGTAAAGATAGGGTTTTTATCAACCTCGTTGGGATGGTCCGGAGAGGGACATCCGAATGGACGACGGTCCGTGTGATAGTGAGGTAGATCATCCTTCATTGTAAAAAGGATAGGGATCCTAGGCGGAGGATGGCTGATCATCCAAAGGTCGAGTGGTGTCCTTGTCCTGGGAGTGGCAGAGTTCGTTGTATGTGTTTTTGTCATCGTAAGGTAAATTTTTTGTACCAATTCGTCATGTTACTTGGTATTGTTGTACTACGCCGTTGGATGAATTTTGATCTACGATTGAGATTTAATCCCGAAAAATCGCGACGGTTAGACTTCCATATTTAACCCTCTATAAATAGGGGTGTCATCGTTGTCACTTTCACACTTCTAGAGAGAAGATTTTCGCATTTTCAGTACATCCGAAGCAAGTTCAAGCAATCTGTTGGTCCATATAACGGCAAATAAAAAGACTGTGGGGGGGGGGGGGGTGAATAGTCTTTTACAACTTTTGTCGATAAACACAAATTCTCAGATATTTGTGTAGATATCTGATACTTAATTTCAGAGAGCGGAAGAATTTTCTGTGATAAGTGCACGTGCTCAGCAAGATGTGTATAAATACTCAGCAAGGTAAATAAAGCAAGTAATAAGTTGCAGAAAGTAAATAACATTGATCTTTATAGTGGTATCTGAAGGTGGCGTAATCCTTTAACTAATCCACTTCAGCCTTTCTCAGACCTAGAATCCACTAAGACAGATAATTGAGTTCACCTTACAAATATCTTCTCTCGATTCCTAAATACACTAGGTTCCCAACCAAGTGTCCCCCTGAGTTATTCCCCGGCTCCCAGCCAAGTACCTTCTATACTAAGTAACCTTGGAGTTATTCCTTAGTTTCCCAAACTAAGTACTTCCTGTACTCCACGCCGTTTAAGGTGTTGGTTAAAGTAGTTTGTCAGGTGAGTAGTCATAATAACTTTCTCAGTTATGTAGGAAAACTCTATAGAAGAAGAATCACTTAACAAACTTCACAATGTGTGGTGATGTGTTCTTTACTGACCCAAGTCTATGTTAAATGTTCTGGAGAATGAAACTCAGATACTTGATCTTTTGATTCAACTCCTTCACAGATAGCAATGCTTTTTAAGGATCAGGACACTTAGAAATTTTGTTCTACTTAGGATTCAAAAGCTTAGTCGCAACTGTAAGCTAAAGAGTAAGTAGGTTGAAGGCTTGTATGCTTGAATGAAATAAGTTTGTTCTGTAAGTTTAAGGTGTTCAGTGTG
Organism: Plantago major; assembly: GCA_026545765.1. NCBI lineage: Eukaryota > Viridiplantae > Streptophyta > Magnoliopsida > Lamiales > Plantaginaceae > Plantago > Plantago major. The sequence goes on from CM048839.1 coordinate 66,953,921, forward strand.
TGTCTTTCAAGCATTCTAAGTGATGATATTTATAGTTGAAAATCATGCCGTTTGAATAGTATCCGTTAGGCTTAATGAAATTCAAACTATTGATATTTGAAAATAGTACTGCAGAAGACGTTGTCTCTTTTCAGAGATTTCCTCTTTTGTTCAGATGTCTCTGTCTGCGCATTTATTGCATTGTACTATTTTTGTCCTGCAGTGCCAACGGAACTATGCATGCTTTATGAAGCATTGCAAGTCCCTTTCCAGAGACCTTCTCATCTCCAGATACCTGTTGAAACAATGTTTCCCAGAAACATAGTTTTATCCAGGGTATCTGAGCATAGATATCTGTGGGCACTTTTCCTCGTTCAGAAACCTTGTGTTCTCAGATGTGTTTTGCAAAACTTGTTCATTGAAAAATGCTTGTTTATTCAAGATATCTGGACACAGGTATCTGAAGACCTTTGTCTTCAACCATCTTGTGCAGTCTTCAAAACTTCAGAAATGGTTGAACTCTCCTGCTGGATGCCTTCTCCTTGGTCTTCGAAGATATAAAAATTACATTCAGAGACCTAACATCCTATACAAGATTTGCTAGACTAACATACTTAGTGATTTTCCTCTTTGACAGTGTTCAAGTGAACCAAGAGTACTAACCACCTTTCTGAGCTAAGATAAGTCATTAGGTTGATGATCAAAATCTAAACAGATATTCCTAGCACCCTCCGAAGCAAGTAGGAAGAAGTCCGTAGCGAGTTATCCGCGCAAAGTTAGCTGTCTTCAATCCAACCATCCGAGTGCAAGTAAGTTACTTGTTTTCTTTCTTTGCTGCCAAGTTTTCTGTGCTTGTTCTTTGTCCATCTTGAAAATGTTGCATGTTCGGATGTATGATTATTTTTCGTATTCCGTAGTTGCAATAACAAAGTGTGCCTTGGATATGTTGAGTAGTTAAAACTAACACTGAACTGACACCTTACTAACTCCGAACTAACCTCGTCCGACAGAGTCATTCCCTATCCTCCGATCGCAAATTTCCTCAACTTTAATCTACGTAAACGGCCTCTCGGACTACAATCTTAAATCTCATAAAATTGCCTTTTCTTTCCCTAGGATGTCCGAGAGTGATAGTCAGAACCGATCTGAGGCTGAAGGATATGATTCCGAAGCATTGTCCCAATCAGATAGCTCCGAGGAGATTGACATTGGTGGTGCGGAGGATTCGGTAAAGCTGGATCATTCTCCTCACCCGAGTCGGTAAGAGCCCGAGGTAAGATCTTTACTTCAGTTAGTTATTTTGGGTTCAGGGTCTCCGAAGGGTCAGGATTACCCGCAAATCTCTATTGTGCAGGGTGTTGGTGCTGTCCAAGAGACGACCTCTCGGACCATAGGGGGTCTCCATCCGCACCGTGCTGGGAAGGAGCCCGAACTCCCGGTAGAGATTCGATCCCTCATACGCAACTTAGGCTATAATTTTAGGAGTAACCCTAACCGAGGGCCATTCATTCCGGATCCACAGGAGCCTAACATCGAGGAAGTGCATGATACCTCTGAGGCACCGCCCGAGCTGGGCATGTTCGAAGAGGGTGTTGAGGATCGGGTCCAGATTGGTACCCCCGTTCGGACGGTAGTTGAGTTCAGTTCGTCGTCCGGGGATGACAAAGTTGAAGAGGAGGCTTGAACTGACAATATCGGTTCTGAGGAGGATGAAGAGGAGGAGATACTTTCTGCTCATGTTTTCCGGAGGGAGTCAGCTGGGCCAGCGGGTATGAGCCACCGTCTAACTGAAGAAGAGTTACCTGAGGGCTGTAAGAAGGGTGAAGACGTATTCCGGGTGAAGTTCTCTCGGTCAAGGGATGACGTAACTCATCCTGATCTGGAGGGCAAGCTGAACGGGGATTGTTCATTGCCAACGTGCCCTTATATTGTGACGTCCGAGGAGGTGGGGGAGCTTCGGAGGAAGTATGAGATTCCGGAGTCCGTGGAGATTCTTATTCCGGATGAGTCACACGACTTCTAGAATCCTCCTCCCGGATACATGTGCGTGCATGAGATAAGTCTGCACTGTGGATGGCGTTTGCCTGTGGCGTCCGAATTGATGGACATTCTGAATGATATGGGGTTGAGTCCGCACCAGATCATTCCTAACTCCCTTGGAAATTTGATGTGCTTCGGGGTGATGTGTAAATACAAGGGCATCCCGGTGACTTTTGACAATTTTCGTAAATTATTTAGTGTAAATTTAAGCAATAGTAACACATTCTTCTATACGCTGGTGTGTCGCCAAGCATATACCGTTTTTGTGGATCCTTTCTTTTCCTTGGGGACCAATTGGTGGAAGAGGTACATCTTCGTCCGGCCCGCATTAAAACAGGGTCAGTCCGAGGCAGAGAGGGTCCAACGACGATTTTAGAAGAAGTTTTTCCGGACAAAAAGTTAAGACCTGGAGAAATATTTCTTTCGAGGATTAATCTGCCAGCCTCTTCCCGACCTAGCTGGATTTTCGGAGCCCAGCTTTTGTGATGGGAAGAAGGATTTGAGTAAGTTCTTCCTCATTCGGTTATGCATTTGTTTTATCCGAGTCGGTGGTTGCTTTATTTCTCTATTTGTTTTGAGTGAGAAAAATGTTATCGTGTATTAACTTTTTGTCCTTCGGATGCACAGATTTTTGTTCGAGTACACCATGTCTACCATGCGGGAGTTGAAGCGGAAATAAAATGCCGCTCAAAGAAAGGAGATGGAGGAGGGCACCCGGACCCAAATCATAAAGACGTCCACTGTGCTTCCGATGGAGGAGCCGAGAAATGCGGCCACTTTCTGAGTGGAGGAGACTCGGAGGGCTGCGGCGGTGAGGAGGCTCAGGCGATACCCACCCCGAATAAGGGCAAGGTGGCGGGCTCTAAGGGGGTAAAGAAACCTCCGAGGTCTGTGTCTCGGGAACCTCCTGCTAGTGGTTCAAGTGTTGCGGCCGGCAAAAGCGTCCGTCCGAAGGTCCTATCCCTCCGGCCAAGAAGGGCAAAGGGAAGATGAGTAGTGAGCCGGACATGGACGCTGAGGTGGCTCGGATGACTGCTGCTTCAGAACTGGACCGGATTAAGGAGCTATCCACAATTCACCAGAAGGTACGTACTAACCCAACCATGGTTTTAATGGTTGAAATGTTTCAACTTTATTTGATTCAGAACCTTGTTTTGATTTTTGCAATGCTGGACATTGTAGCACACTGCCGCTATTCAAGCTTGCTCCGTGGTGGCATGTCGGAGGGCCACAATGGAGGAGGTCCTAGCCAAGGCTGAGGCTGCTCGGGCGACGGAGATGTCCAAGGTGAACAGCTTGTCCGAAAGGCTGAAGAAAACCCTTGCTGCCAAGAAGGAGTCCGAATCAGAGGCGGCGAAGCTGAAGAGTGCCATCCTGTCGTTAGATAAGGATCTAAAGGTGTATCAAGATAGTGTGGATGAGTACGTCAGTGTCTCTCGAAGCTTCAAAGATATGATGCTGAATGAGTTGCTGAAGGTCCAGACGCAGGCTGTCCAAGACTTCTTGGGGTCGGACTCCTGCAAGTTCATGCTTGAGTCCACGTATGACGAGGCTCGGCAGGATGGCTTCGATGCAGCTTTGGGGCAGTTTCGACAGAGGGGTTGGATTCCGAGTGACTGCGATCTGGAAGATGAAGGCATTACTGCTTTCAAAGAGGCGGACGGCTAGGGGTTTGCTCTGGAAGGTGTCTCGGACGAAGACTTGCTCCAGTGCGAGTTTGTGGAGCTAGTCTGTGATGAGACAGAAGACAAGAAGTACGACCATGGTGGTCCGTACCTTCCAGCGTTCGTGCCCCAGGTGCTAATGTCCAATGTCTTCGTCCCTTTAGAGGAACATGTGGAGCACAACCGAGACTGGCTGACCCTGCCCGGGCCCTTCCATGGCTTCTCTCGGGATCTAGATTCGATGAAGCAGTGCCCTGCCTTCCTTGAAGAATTGTGGGCCCGAAGGATGAAAAGGTTGGCTCAGGAAGCCAAAGACCAAAGGCTGGCGGATCTGCAAGCATCACTTGAGAAGGAGATCGTAGGCCCTTCCAGAACACAAGCTGGTTCGCCCGGGCGGCAGGAGAAGTGAAGACGGGGTATGCCCCGGAAGCCTGTAATTTCGGTCTTCGGACCGTGAGACAATGTTTTCCTTTTTGTTGCTTTTTTATGGATAATGTTTATCGAATCTGTATTCCGATAATTGTTGTTGATTTGGTATTTTATTGCATTGGTCCGGGCTCATCAATGGCTCGGATCAGCTCTATCATGTGCTTGTGTTGCTTCTTAATCAAATGCATGTTTTTCATTGCGCACTTAGTTTATGAAATAAACCAGTAACTTAAGCGTCGTTGGCTCAGTCATCAGTTAGTAGATCCGAGTCCACGAGACCAAATGCTTTCGAAATGATGCAATATTTAATTGGTCGACCTTTGACTCGGTCGGACAAGACGTTTGTCCAGGTCTTATCTCTAAATGATAATCGTATAGATAAAATTGGTTTACCCAAATCTGTAACAAATAGGAATAGTTCGGATGTTATCATCCTGCTCGATCCGTAGAGACTTGGTGTACTGCCCTGAACCGTGTTGACTATGTGAAAAGATTGTAAAAAAAGAGACAATCACAGTAGAAAAGTTGAGTGACTTGCTACGGATCATGGTTGTTACGGAAGTTGTTTTGGTGGGCTCGGACAGACGGATCCGAACAGGCAACAGTTCAAAATAATTCACTCAATAAGGCCGGAAATGTAAAGGGACTTTGGGTTGGCCCAATAGCAGCCCAAGTGTTAGGCCCAAGTCCATGTCCAAGCCCATCGCCAGCGGTTACGGGCCACGTGGCGAGTGATGATTGGTCCTTCACTTCTATATATACCCCTCGATTGTATGGCTTTTTGCCAGATCATTCCATTCCTTTTATAGTAGTAGGTGATTCGGATCCTTAGGTCCGGACATCCCAACTAGTAGGTTGATTCCATCGTTCCTATGCGTGATCCGCCTCTGAGGGTTTTTCGGATGTCCGGAAATCCCTTTGGGTCGGACCATGCTGGGGACGATGAAATCGAGTCACTCGGAATTACTCTTCCTCGGATCGTCGTGCTAATCTTCTTTCTTCGGGACTGTAGTGTGTCTCAACAACTTGAGCCCCGGGGAAGCGGATTAGCTCGCTCGTTCCAGGGATTACCAAATATTTGTCACTTCGAAAAAATCGATTCCTCAAGTTGGCTACTCTTTCCACTAATTAACCTTTTCGGAAGTACTTCTCCTCGGATCGCCGTGCTAGCCTTCTCTCTTCGTGGCTATAGTGTGTATCAACAACTTGAGCCCCCGGGGAGCAGGCTAGCTTGCTGGTTCCGGGAACTACTACACCTATTGTTTCGGAGAATCAAATCGTCGGGCTGCCTGCTCCTTCAACCATTTACCATTTTCTCGTGGTGCGGACGGGCATGAACGAGAAAGTGGTTGTGGTGGAAGATGCGGAAGGCCCATTGACTACATCTCTGTCCAACGATATTCACTCGGATTCAAATTTATCCTTTGTCCAGAGGTCAGGCTGTGCGATTCGAAAATCACCACACGAATCCTACAGCTACTGCGTCCGGACCATCTTAAGTTGGTCCGATCGCATCAGTCACGTTTTGCCAGTAACTGGGGTGTCCGTGAGGAAAAAGTGACTGATGCCGTTGTATCATCATAAGCTTGGTTCGAAGAGTCAACTCCGTTTGCTGGCCACTTTGCTTCGGAACGCACAGGGTCGTTGTCAAGGATTCATGATTCAGATGTCAGAGCCATTCCTAAAAAGGTCACTCTAACATGTGTTTGCTCCGATAGGATGCTGTGCCTGTTCTACTCGGAAGTCCAGGCTCGGAATGAGGCCAATTGGTCCGTGGTGGACGGTGGATACCCCTCAAACAACCGCCTCCTGTTTTTGTAAAAAACGACGTAGATTGTCCTTTTGTTTATCGTGACTCAGACAGGCATGTCCGAACTTTGTAATTTGTACTTTTTGAGAAATACTAGATTTCTATTGTGACCTATCTTTGGCCTGTTATATCCCTTCATCCGAATCTGGCTGTGTAGTGTTTTCTTCTTCGAAAAGTCGGATTTGTTTTCTTTCAATCATTCGTTACACCAATTGGCTCGGATCTCCTTAAAGGGTCTGAGGCAGTATTTTTATTTTAAATATAGCACTTGTCTTGGAGAACTAAGTTGTATTGATTTGACAGAAATTCAAGTACAACTGGTGGGCTTCGAGGCCGAAAAAATAAAATGACAAAAACTTTGACAGCTGACGTAGCATATTTTCGGAGTGTAACCCTAAGCATAAAACTTTTGTAGGTTCTTAGCATTCCATGTTCTCTTCAAGGCTCTTCCTTAGTCATCTTCTGACTCGAAGCTTCCATTGACTCTAGCCCCAGTGACCTTGTAGGGTCCTTCCCACTTAGGTTTAAGTTTACCAACATTGCTTAAGATGTCGGCTCTTCGGAGAAGTAAGTCCCCGACATGTATATCTTTGGGAAGAACATGTTTGTTGTAAGCCCGGGCAGACATAGCTTGATAGCGGAGGATGTTAGCTAGTGCCTTGCTTCTTTTGTCTTCGAGGAGCTCAAGATCGTAGATCCTTGCGATTTCATTTCCAGCAGGTTGGTATTGTTGGATTCTTTGGGTTTCCACAGCGATTTCAGAGGGGATGACCGCTTTTGAGCCATAGACTAGCGCGTAGGGTGTCTCCTGAGTAGAAGTTTGTTAGGAATATCTGTTTAGATTTTGATCAGCAACCTAATGACTTATCTTAGCTCAGAAAGGTGGTCAGTACTCTTGGTTCACTTGAACACTGTAAAAGAGGAAAATCATTAAGTATGTTAGTCTAGCAAATCTTGAATAGGATGTTAGGTCTCTGAATGTAATTTTTATATCTTTGAAGAAGACCAAGAAGAAGGCATCGAGAAGGAGAGTTCAACAAATTTTTAAAAGATTTTTAGACTGCACAAGATTGCTGAAGACGAAGGTTATCAAATACCTATGTCCAGATATCTTTAATAAACAAGTGTTTCTCAATGAACAAGTTTTTCAAAAGATATCTGAGAACACAAGGTTTCTGAACAAAGGAAAAGTGTGCAAAGATATCTACACTCAGATATCCTGGATAAAACTATGTTTTCTGGAGATGTAAAGGTTTCTGGAAAGGGACATGCAATGCTTCAGAAAGCGTGCATAGTTCCGTTGGCACTACAGGACAAAAATAATACAATGGAATAAATGTGCAGACAGAGACATCTGAACTAAAGAGGAAATCTTTGAAAAGAGACAACGTCTTCTGCAGTACTATTTACAGATATCAATAGTTTGAATTTCATTAAGCCTAACGGATACTATTCAAACGGAATGATTTTCAACAATAAATATCAACACTTAGAATGCTTGGAATACACACACTGAACACGCCAAGAACTTACATCGACGAACTCATTCAAGCATACAAGCCTTCAACCTACTTACTCTTTAGCTTACAGTTGCAACTAAGCTCTTGAATTCTAAGTAGCACGAAAGTTCTAAGTGTCCTGATCCTTAACAAGCATTGCTATCTGTGAAGGAGTTTAATCAATAGATCGAGTATCTATGTTTCATTCTCTAGAACAGTTAACATAGACTTGGGTCAGTAAAAAACATATCACCACACATTGTGAAGTGTGTTAAGTGATTCTTGTTCTATCAAGTATTCTTACATAACTAAAAAAGTTATAAAGACTACTCACCTGACAAACTACCTTAACCAACACCTTAAACGGCGTGGAGTACAGGAAGTACTTAGTTTGGAAAACTAAGGAATAACTCCAAGGTTACTGAGCATTGGAAGTACTTAGTTTGGGAAACTAAGGAATCACTCCAAGGTTACCGAGTATAGGAGGTACTTGGCTGGGAGCCGGGGAATAACTCAGGGGGAACACTTGGTTGGGAACCTAGTGTATTTAGGAATCGAGAGAAGATATTTGTAAGGTGAACTCAATTATCTGTCTTAGTCGATTCGAGGTCTGAGAAAGGCCGAAGTGGATTAGTTGAAGGATTACGCCACCTTCAAATACCACTATAAAGATCAGTTTTATTTACGTTCTGCATTTTATTACTTTCTTTATTTACCTTGCTGAGTATTTACACATATCTTGCTAAGCACGTGCACTTATCACAGAAAAATCTTCCGCTCTCTGAAATAGAGTATCAGATATCTTCACAGATATATGAGAAATTGTGTTTATCCACAAAAGTTGTAAAAGACTATTCACCCCCGCCCCCCAGTCTTTTCCCTTTGTCGTTATCTGGACCAACAAAGTTCGAGCTGTCATCCGATGTGCCCAGAGGACTCCGTCGAGATCATCTACCCAGCTGTCTTGAGAAGTTCTCAGCCTCTTTTCCAAAATCTTCACGATGGTTTTGTTGGTAGCTTCAACTTGACCATTGGCTTAAGGGTAGCCAATGGAAGTGAAGCGCTATTCTATCTTGAAGGATTGGAGCCACTCTTTCAATCTAGCCCCAGAAAATTGTGCTCCATTATCGGAGACAATGACCCTAGGAAGTCCAAAGCGGCAGATGATGTTCTTCCAAATGAAGGTTCTTACTTGACTCTCTGTGATGGTGGCCACTACTTCGGCCTCAACCCATTTGGTGAAGTTCTCTACCGCGACAATAAGGAATTTCTTTTGGTGCGTGCCACATGGAAAGGGTCCAACTATGTCTATTTCCATTGATCAAACGGACAGGCTATGATTGACGGAATCACAGGGTTGGTTGGGCGCTGTGGTATGTTGGCATAGTATTGGCAGTCTTCGAAAGCATGAGCGAAGTTGACAGCATCCTTATCAATGGTAGGCCAATAGTATCCTTGCCTTATGACCTTTTGAGCCAAGGTTCGTCCCCCGGAGTGACTCCCGCAAATCCCTGCGTGGATTTCTTCCAAAACGGTCTTTGCCTCATGGGGTCCAAGGCATCACATGTGAGTGCCAGTCTGCATAGGATCCTCCTTGCTTCTTTAGGGTCTGAAGGTGGAGAGCCATCATTGAGATAGTGAAATATGTCGGTCATCCAGCTCCTTTCGGTGTCTAGGAAGAAGACTTGTCCATTAGGGTTTACTAGGGAAGAATCTGTGAGAGTCATTAGGATGGCGCGCCTTGTGTCCAAAGCTCCTAAGGCAGAGGCATACTTGGAAAGAGCGTCGGCCTTCTCGTTCCATTCCCTGTGGAATTGTTTAAGCATGAATACTTCAAAGCGATCAACTTCTTTCTTGAGAAGTTCCAAGTATTTGATCATGTTGGGTCCTTTAGTAGTGGAAGACCCGAAAAACTAGGACTCTACGAGCTGGGAATCTGTATAAGCTTTGATTCTTTTTACTTGAAGAGACCTCGCCATTCTCAAGCCGGTAAGTAGTGCCTCGTACTCGGCCTCGTTGTTTGTTACCTTAAAGTTGAGGGTGATGGCGTATTCCAGCCTGGCTCCTTTAGGGCTCTCAAGGAAAATTCCTATTCCTCCTAGTCGTCCAGTAGAGGATCTGTCCACTTGTAGTGTCCAACATTCTTTGCCCTCAAGTTTAGCTTCCAATGCGAGAGTAGGAACTTTCCCATCTTCCTGCTTCTTGACGAAAGATGCAGGTGTTGAAGTGTTGGTTACTTCGTCTAGGAGGAACATGTGTTTCACCCTCAGGGAGTCATCCATGGGTTCTTAATACTTAGCCCAGAGTTGGACATTATTTTTGAACATCTCTTCAAGCTCATTTTCTTTGGTCCTTTCTTCTTCCGGGATAGCCTTCGCCTGTGTGAGCATGACGTAGCTCACGTCCTCTTGTGGACTTTTGGTCCCTCCTTCTGTTTCTTCGGGGTAATCTACCAGGAAGTCGACAAGGACTTGAGCCTTCTTGGTTGACGGAGCTTGGTACCCGATATCATATTCACTCAATTCAATCGCCCACTTGGATAAACGCCCCGACTGATCTGGCTTGCCCAGGACATGCTTGAGTGGCTCATTGGTGAGGACGACGATTCGATGAGATTTGAAGTAAGGCTTCAGTCGCCGGGCAGTGTAAACTAGCGCGAAGGCGAGCTTCTCAAACTTGACATACCTAGCCTCGACACCCACGAGGACCTTGCTTAAGTAGTAGATCGGCAAGTGGTCGTTTCCTTGTATCCGCACCTATATAGAACTCATAGCCTCATCGGTAGTTGCTAGGTAGAGGTAAAGAGGTTCACCTTCTACCGGTTTGGACAAGAGGGGTGGTTAGAGGAGATAGCTCTTAAAATTATCCAAGGCCTCTTCGCATTCCTTTGTCCACTCGAACTTCTCTCATTTCCTTAGAATTTTGAAGAAGGGTAGGTTTTTCTCGGCGGATTTGGAGATGAAGTGGCTCAGGGCCATCACCCTTCCAAGGAGCTTCTGCACTTCATTGATTATCTTAGGTTGTGGTAGGTCCAAGACTGCCTTTATTTTTTCTGGGTTGGCGCTAATACCTCTCTCCGTGACCATGTAACCGAGAAACTTTCCTCCCTTCACACCAAACGTACACTTCTCTGGGTTCAACTTCATTCCATACTTCCTAAGGATGGAAAAGCACCTATTCAGATGCTCTATGTGTTGCTCCTCAGTCTTGCTCTTTACTAGCATGTCGTCCACGTAAACTTCCATGGTTTTGCCCAACTCTTCTTTGAACATCTTGTTCACCAATCATTGGTATGTAGCGCCTGCGTTCTTGAGGCCAAACGGCATGAACTTGAAACAGTAGACTCCTCCTGCTGCAAAGAAGCCCGCCTCTTTGACGTCCTCTTGAGCCATCCTAATTTGGTAGAAGCCCTGATAAGCGTCCATGAAGCTTAGGACTGCACATCCCGCGGTGGAGTCTACTTTCTGGTCAATGCGGGGTAATGGATAAGGATCCTTTGGACAAAACATGTTGAGCCTAGTGAAGTCATTGCACATTCTCCATTTTCCTGGAGCCTTTTCGACGAGGACCACGTTACAGACCCAATCAGAGTATCTGACTTCTTCAATATGTCCTGCTTTCATTAACTTGTCTACTTCTCCCGCTATGATAGCATCTTCAACAGGCCCAAAGTCCTTCCTCTTTTGTCGGATATGTTTTACCGTCGGATCCATGTTCAGACGATGAACTGTGATCCTTGGGTCTATCCCCTTAAGGTCGTCAGTGCTCCAGGCGAAGATATCGCGATTGTCTCGAAGGCATGTGATGAGCTTCATTTCTACCTCCGCGCTCATCTCCAATCTGATCCGGGTTATTTTCTCTCGATCTCCCTCAATCAATTGAACCTCTTTTAAGGCTTCAGGAGGCTCCATACTTACAGTCTTAGGGAACTTTTCCTTGAGCGTCCCAGCACCAATTTCTTCCTTCAATGGTGTAAGAGGCACAGGAGGAGGGCTCCTGGGTCTTTTGGTGACCGAAAGAACGGGTGCTGAAGCTAATCTTGTTGACATGATGTAACATTCCCAGGCTTCCCTAACATTGCCCACTTCCTCTCCCACACCATTTGGGGTAGGGAACTTCACCCTATTGTGTAGGGGGGATGCGATTGCTCTGAATTGATTGAGTCCTGGGCGCCCCAGGATCACGTTATAGTCGAACGTGTTGTCGACCACCACCAAGAGGATTGTCTCAGTCACTCTCGTCGGGAAGGTTCCCATAGAGACTTGTGAGGGAATACTTCCGATGGGGCGCACTATAGAACCCCCGAATCCTACCAAGGAGGTGTATACGTGCCCGTATTGAATATTTTCCAAGTGCATCTGTTCCACGGTTATCTTGGAAATGACATTGGAGGAACTTCCTGTATCAACAAGTACTTTGTTGACCTTATAAGTAGCGATGACTAGAGAGACGAAGGAACATCAGGGTCTTTGAGATCTCCTCCACCAGACGTTGGTGGGGGGAATTTCACTATCATCGAAAGTGATGACATTTGTTCCTTTCAGAGCTGGTGGAGCATAGGTTCTATCGTTGTTTGTTAGATGTTGCGCGGTTCTTTCCCTTGCGTTTAGGCTATCTCCTCCAGTTGGACCTCCTGCTATGGCATTGATAACCCCGCTATAGGGAAGGTTTTCCATTTCCATATCATCAGGGTATCCACAGTACCTTTGGGCATGGTGGGGTGGAATTTCTGCAGGAGGTGGTGGTAAGGATCCTGTCGGAGGTTCCAAACCACGCTCCTCTCTTCTTCGTTCATTTCTCTGGTGCCTGGAGGGCTCTTCTTCAAACACTGGTTCTTTCAACTTTCATCTCCTTATTAGCCCTTCTATTTCTGTTTTCAACTGGACACAATCTTCAGTTGAGTGACCTTTTTGCTTGTGAAACCTACAGTATTCCTTTGAAGCTTTGTTCTTCGTACTGCTCCTTGTAGGTTTTGGCCATCGTATGTCTAATTTTTTCTCGACAATAGAAGCCAAGATGTCGGATCTTGGTCTATTGAGGCGAGTATATTCGACATATCTCCTTGGAGGGGTTATGTCCCTGCGGAACTCCCTCTTGTCTCTAAATTCCTTCTTTTGTTCAAACTTTCCAGGTCGTGGAGGGGGTTCTTGTTTCATTGGCTCTTTCTCCTTTCTGGCCCCGACTCTTATTGGGACATTTCTTCTGTACTCCTTCGCAGATGTCTTCCAAGTATTTTTCGGTTTTGATTTCTTCATTGGAATGATTTCTTCTGAGATCATCGTTGTAAGTGTTAGCATACAGGTGTTGGACCCGTTCTTTGATGCTGTGAGGCTCGACCTGGCGTACTTCGGCATTGAAATGATTAAGAAAGGTTCTAAGATCCTCGTGCTCTTTCTGGATCACTCCTGCCAAGTGCTCCACTGATCTATTCCTCTTTTTTGCTTTCTCAAACCTTTTTAGAAAAAGAGAAGCGATATCCGCATAGGACTTGATGGAGCCATTGGGCAAAGAGGTCGACCAATCCATTGCTTCTCCATAGAGAGTAGCGGAGAAATTAAGAGCCTTCATGTTGTCATTCAGGCCGTTGGTCTCCGTCTTGCTCTCGTACCTAGTAAGGTGCCCCACAGGACAAGAATTCCCATAATAGTGCTCAAGATTTGGGATAGTGGAGTCGGGGCGCTTCCTTTCCCTTCTTATCTCATCACATAAAGGATTGGGAGCTCTAAGAGTCACCTTCTCATGTGCCTTCACCATCTTGCTCAAAGTAGCCATTTGAGTTTCGAAGGCCTTTTCTTGGACATAAATCTACTCATCGGTTAGCCTCTCGCCCGTCCTTGGATTGACGGCCACATCTGGAGGAAGATCATCAATGGAAACTATCGAGATGCTCTCCGCCACGAGGTCTCTCGGCGCATGCTAAAGAGCCCCACGTCGGCTAGTTCTAGCTTCATCTGCTCGTGGTCTCACCGGACTTCTTTTCCGGTGTTCGTGAGAAGCAGCGACCCTCCTGTTCAGAAGGTTCCTTAGGTCCTTTTGTTGAGCTGGTTCCCCTAACCTTTGTTGGATTGGACGATGCTCATTCCTTGATTGTGCGGGTTCAGCTTGTCTCGGAATTGCCAAAGGAGGAGTGGGTTGGGGAGGCTGATGGTTGTTTGATCCAAAGCATCCTTGAATAGTGGTGAGTAAGGGGCCAAACTGATTATGACTTATCCCAAACTCACTTGAGCAAATGATCTGCCCGTTTGGAAGAGTGAAGTTTCTCCCTGGAGGAGGACCATGTGTTCCTGACAGAGCAACATGTCCTTCAACCCCGAGTACCTGGGTCCTTATCAGTGGATCAACAGCTCTTTCCTCCTCTGAAGAGAGACTAGAGGTGTGGCCATCGCTTGGATAGTCCATTGTGTTTCTTGAAGTGGATCTTGCCACTCTTCCTCTCCGAGTGGGAGGTCTACCTCTTTGCCTTGAGGCGGGCGTGCCAATCGCGGTAGCGTTGGTTCTTACAGACCTTCTTGTTCTTGCCATTACTGAAGAGAACAAAACATTTCTTAAAGTTTCCCACAGACGGCGCCAAAATGTTGAGGGTATGAGTCCCCCAACTACTTAGAGATTATTCTTTAAATTACTCCACATGTAATAACTAAGATATCCTCAAGTAAGAACCTCCGTACTCCAAAGAGCTAACGCGTTAGAGTCTGAGATACTAAGCCTCTTCAAGATGTTTCCTTGGTAAGACCCTGCACAAGTGACTTTGTGGGGGGGGGGGGTTAGGACCTTATATCCGGTTTGCGTAGTGTCAAACCGGATAAAGACTTCACTTGAGAGAGACTGGAGATCTACTCTGTATAATGTTCGGGGTTAGTTCGTAAAGATGGCTTGACTTACCTCCAGTATCATAGGAATATGTGCCCTATATATAGAGATTTCCCAAAGGGGATGGACTTCTTCAGATTGTGCCAAGTGTAAGGCCTGGATCGAGCCACCAAGGCTTCATTAGGCCCATGGCCCATTGATGAGCTCAAATTATACTCTAAAAAGCAATTAGAGATAAAGCTGTAGTTGCAGACTAAAGCCTAACTCGTGATCGATCTCTAGAGAATTAATTAAGCTACGTAGCCGTGAGAGTAAATAGATACTTGCCAGTAACAGTTTCATTGAAGGTTTTTGTGTACTTCGAACTAGATCGATTAAAGCTAAGATTACGATTAACAATGAGAGGAAGATGAATACAGTAGCAAGATCCAATTATGCTAATTCGAACTAGAGATAACACTCATATTTGTCACATGGTTGTTGTACAGCAAATCAATCAATTCGATTCAACCAATTGTTCTTAGAAAATATTATACTGGAGAAATTGTGAGTCGTCAATTCACGATCCTTAAACATGAACAATTTAGAGAATTTAATACGGACTTATCGCATTGAAGGTTTTTACGAAGATTTTATACGAGACTAACATATATGAGTGAATCGATAAACCCTAGAACGAATATGCATAATCTTCACATACTACTGTATTCAAAGGTGTTTAGCTACTCGTAACAGATAATTGCATACATAGATTCATGGCAATAATCATATGAAACATAGATGATAAACTCTCATGCAATAACATACAATTCAATCGATGAAGATAAAGAACGAATTGTAAAGAACAAAGCAATGGAGAAAACAATACCAATAATCTTGATGAGTAAAATCAAAGAATAACCAAGCTCCAAGGATGTCTCAATCTCCGAGCTTTTTTTCTCAAAACTAGGTTAAAAGAAGTATGAAAGAAAGAATCAAAAATCTAATCTAATAAGGAAAATAAAACTCTGATCCTGCGTTTCTCGCCGCGGCGGAAGGAATAGCTCGCCGCGGAGAGCGTCTTCCTTCAAAACAGGGGAGACAATCGCAAAATCTCACCGCGGTGGCCCAATTGCCTCGCCGCGGCGACCCTTCTTTATCACAATATATATAGCCTTCACATAATCTCACCGCGGCGGACCAATTACTTCGCCGCAGCGAGTTTTCTTTAATCGAAAAAGATGATCATTCGCTAAATCTCGCCGCGGCGGACTGATTTCCTCACCGCGCCGAGCCTTCTTTCAATTTCCAGTTCCAAGCTCGTAAAATCTCACCGTGCCGGACTAAGTCCCTCGCCGCGGCGAGCCATGCTAACTAGCTTGTTTGATTTCTGCAAAAAGTAAACAAAACACCAAAGCGTAAAAACGAACTAAAAAGACTATAAAACTAAAGACAAAGACTCACAAAGACTGCTAAAAAGGACCAAATGAGACGTTAGAATATTGTCTCATCAAAATCCCCAAACCGAACCTTTGCTCTTCCCCGAGCAAACAAACAAATTAAAGACACACTAGACTTTAGACTACGACACATAATAACACACAACTGAGTCAATCTTCCAAGTGACCGAACTCTACCATTGTAAGCGTTAAATTCAGAAGATGCAAAAGGTTTGCACTCAACTGACGTTGACAGAAATAGTGCACAAAAAATCCTGCAAGAGAGTTTCTCAAATAAATAACACTTAAGCCTAACTCTCCAATCCCTCGCAAGGAAATCCTACACTATTCTCTCTCACTCTCTGGAAGTGTCCAGTGGGTTAAACACTAAAGAACAATAAGAGAAAAGGAAGGTGACTTTAGTCACAAAGGTGCCTCAAATACCTCATGCAATGTACTCAATTAGTTAAGTCAGAAGGGACTTTTTCCTTGCGTATAGCAGCTTGCCAAGACATACACCCAACTTCCATAAACCACATATTTGCATCAAATGAATTAAATTCTAATCAATTTGGCCACTATGGACTCTTTTAGTCTCACTTTTTTGGCAGTGTCTGTTTTACCGAAGTCCGCACTTTTGTGCATGTTAGTTTGGTGTACGTGCCATCAACCCTCACGGACATATGGCTTTTTAGGACCACGCCGGTATATAGGTAGTATTTGAAACACGCCCAACACGAATACGGTGATGACAAGCACTATAGATACACTCCGAGACGATTCAACTAATCAGGGGGAATACATTTTACAAAATTTGAACAGTAACATCATAACGCAGCAGATTTCTTCTCCCCAAACCGGTCTTCGCAATGCACTGGCTTTCGACAAAATGAAACATGAAGAGCATGCCATTCGTCATACTTAACTGAACTGAGTACACATGAGAATGAAAAGGCGCAAACAAGAGGGTTTGCACTTCCCGAAAGGATCACACAAGCGCCGGTACAATATTTTTTCATCGGCTTAAAGTTTCTCACCAGCTTTTTGGACTAAAGGGTTAAACAAACTTGCTATTTACAGGAAAGACAAACTTACGAGATCTTAAATCCACTACACTATCTAAGCTGAGAATCGTGCTAAAAGTAAGCAACAAGCAGATTTAACAATCACAATAGAAGTTTTCGTAACTTGGAAGAATGACTCACGAAAGACTCTAGAGACTCAGAAAACAGAGAAAATGCAGACAAGACACTAGAGAGCACATTCCCCCTCCCCGAACCTAAACTCAAGCATGTCCTCAAGCGTAGAGTAAAGAAGAAAAAAAGAATGGGGTCAACAGTGACTTGCCTGTGATGTACAATTTAGAGTCATTTACTGGACTCGGAGAGTTCGACCACTTCTTCCGGTCGCTCAATGTACCCTTGAAAGTATGGTTTAACTCGCTACCATTGACCTTGAAGGTGGAACCGTCAGCGGAATTCAAGAGTTCGACAGCACCATGCGGTGCCACATGAATTATCGTGTTTGGTCCATCCCAACGCGAACGCAACTTTCCTGGAAATAGTTTAAGACGAGAGTTAAAAACCAAAACTTTCATACCTGGGTGCAGGTCCTTACGGATTATCCCCTTTTCATGATACTCTTTTGTCTTCTGCTTGTAAATCTTTGCATTCTCAAAGGCAAGGTGTCGGAGTTCTTCCAGCTCGGAGATCTGCATCAATCTTTCTTCCCCAGCTGCTTGCATATCGAGATTTAGCTCCTTGGTGGCTCATGCCGCTTTGTGCTCCAACTCCACGGGCAGATGACAAGCTTTGCCATAAACCAACCGGTAGGGGGTTGTACCAATAACAGTCTTGTAACAGGTTCTGTAAGCCCACAGTGCATCGTCTAGCTTGGTTGAACAATCCTTACGATTTGGTTTTATGACCCTTGTGAGAATGCTCTTGATTTACCTATTGCTGACTTCCACTTGACCAGAAGTTTGTGGATGGTATGCAGTTGCGACACGGTGTTGCACTCCATACTTCACAAGCAGGTTCGCAAATGAGCGGTTAATAAAATGAGATCCGCCATCGCTATGATTGCTCTGGGTGTACCAAACCTGCTGAAAATATTCTTGGACAAGAAAGAGAGCACAACTATGGAATCGTTAGTTCTGGTGGCAATAGCCTCCACCCACTTAGTCACATAGTCCACAGCAACAAGAATATATTCATTACCATTACTTTTGGGAAAGGGTCCCATAAAGTCAATACCCCACACATCAAAGGGTTCTACCACAAGATTGCTGGTCAAAGGCATCTCATTACGCTTGCTAATGTTACCACTACGCTAACATGCATCACAACTAGCACAAAACTTATGAGAATCTTTAAACAGAGAGGGCCAAAAGAAACCTGATTGGAGAACCTTCAGAGCGGTTTTCTTCCCACTGTAGTACCCTCCACACTGCGTGGTATGACAAAAGGCAAGAACACTGCCTACTTCACTCTCTGGAAATCAGTGACGTAGGATGCCATCAGCTCCCTCCTTGAAAATAAAATACAAGAAATGAGAAGCCATCATGCGTGAGAGATAATAAACACACGGTGGGGTCATCCCAAAAGTAGCCATTGGTTCGGAGTGCAAAGTTCCTTCTTTCCTGCGAAGACATGTTAGCGGGGAAAACACCTGCAACAAGAAAGTTCACAATATCTGCAAACCAAGGCTCTAAGCTAACAGAGAATAGATGCTCATCAGGTAGGTCATCGGGAATGGGTGGAGAAGGGAATATTGTCTTAGGATCAAGCCTAGATAAATGGTCAGCGACAAGATTATCTTTACCACACTCATCAACTATTTCGCAATCGAACACCTGTAACAGCAAAACCCACCGAATGAGGCGCGGCTTAGAATCACTCTTGGCCATGAGGTGGCGGATCACAGCGTGATCCGTGTGGATGATCACTTTGAACCCTTTCAGATACAAACGGAATTTATCCAATGCGAAAAGAACAGCTAGGAATTCTTTCACAGTTGTGGTGTAGTTAACCTGCGCAGGGTTAAGTGTCTTGCTGGAATAGTAAATCACATGAAAATGTCCATTTATCCTTTGTCCTAAAACAACACCTAAAGAGAAATCAGAAGCATCGCACATAATCTCAAAGGGTAAGGACTAGTTAGGGGCAACAACAATGAGAGCGGAAACAAGCTGTTCTTTCAAGATGTTAAAAGCCTGCATGCATTCATCATTGAAAACAAAAGGCACATCTTTCATAAGCAAGTTTCTCAAACACTTAGCGATTTTCGAAAAATCTTTAATGAATCTCCTATGAAAACTAACATGCCCAAGAAAACATTGCAGCTCCTTCACACAAGTGGGAGGGGGAAGTTTAACAATCACATCAAGCTTTCTTCTATCAACTTCTATTCCACGTTTTGAGACTACATCTCCTAAGACAATTCCTTCTCTAACGATAAAGTGACTTTTTTCCCAGCTAAGAGTTAAGTTACACTCAATGCAGCGTTTAAGCACTTTATCAAGTTTATGTAAGCAATCAGCAAAAGAATCCCCAAAAAGAGAGAAGTCATCCATGAAGACCTCTATAAAATTCTGCACCATGTCAGAAAATATAGAAAGCATGCATCTTTGAAAAGTCGCAGGAGCATTGCACAGTCCGAAAGGCATTCTGCGATAGGCAAAAGTCCCATAGGGACAAGTAAATGTCATCTTCTCCGGATCCTCCTGAGCAATGGGTATTTGGTAGAAACCTGAAAGACCATCCAAAAAATAATAGAACTCTCGCCTAGCAAGGCGGTTAAGCATCTCATCAATGAATGGCAGGGGGAAGTGGTCTTTCTTAGTGGCTACGTTTAGTTTCCTGTAGTAAATGCATACACGCCACCCAGTGGTTTTTCTTACCGGGACCTCTATGCCCTTCTCATTTGTTTCGACAGTAACCCCCGACTTCTTAGGAACTCTATGCACAGGACTCACCCATCTACTATCAGCTATGGGGTAAATTATGTCGTGCTCAAGCATCTTAAGGATCTCAGTTTTCACTACATCTTGCATGACAGGATTAAGCCTGCGCTGGGGTTGCGTAACAGGTTTAGCATCATCTTCTAAACTTATCCTGTGTGTGCAACGGGTTGCACTAATGCCCTTAATGTGTCCAATTCCCCATCCTATGGCCGCAGAATTCTCCTTAAGAAGCTCAACAAGTTGGTTCGCTTCTTCCTTTTGCAATTTCGAAGAGATTATCACATGTTTGGACCGATTCTCACCAAGGAATGCATACTTAAGGTGGGATGGGAGTTCCTTAAGGGCAGGCCTAGGGGGTTCGATTTCCCCAGTATTGCTACTAAGGGAATCGAATTCACCTAATGGTTCACTAGGGGGATCGAGTTCACCTGCTCGTTCAGTTTCAGCTGAATCTAAGGTACAAATTAGCTCATAACTTTCCTAACTCACAATTCCCCTATCTGGATCTAATGTCAAAGCGGACTCTAACTTATCGCTAGTAATATCATCAAGCAAGGTAGTATAAACACAGTCATCAACGATGCAATGAAATTCTTTGGCAATCTCATGTTCAGTTTCACAATTTGTAACAGAATAGGCATTAGAGTTACCTGCAGGGCGGAATGCGTCCTTGTTGATTCGATTGCCTCCGATATCCATCGCTATCTTTCCTTCTGCAACATCGACTTGAAGTTTGACAGTTTTCATGAATGGCCTTCCCAGCAAAATCACATGGTTTCTGCTGTTGGTTTCTGCATTGTTGGGAGGTAGAACTACAAAATCTACTGGTACCAAATATGTGTCAACCTTGACCAAAGCATCCCGAAAAATACCAAGTGTTCGCTGGATACTACAATCAGCTATCTGCAAGGTCATATGCACTAGTTCCAACTTCCCCAAACCGAGCTCCTGATAAAGGTCATGGTTAATGAGATTAATGCTTGCTCCCAAGTTGAGCATACCTTTTGCTACCTTCCCATTCTCCATTTGTATATCAATCACGAAACTCCCTGGGTCTTGTTGTTTCACAGGTAATCCAATCACAGAATTTGTTGTTTCTGGAAGAATCAGCTTTTCAGTAGACGAAAGCTTCTTCTTATTAGCATTTAGGTCCTTGAAGAACATAGCATAGGAGGGGATATTATCGATAAGCTACAGCAGTGGCATGTTCACGTTAACTTTCGAAAGCATTGCTAGAATAGAATTGAACTTACTGTCGTCTTTTGGCTTCTTGACTCTCCCAGGGTATGGTAATAGTCATCATATCCGGCTTCTCAACAACCTTACCACTACGCAGTACTGTAGTTGCTTGAATCTCTTCATCCAAATCATCTTCATCCCCAAATTCTAGACCTGCTACGAAGTTCGCCAAACTATCTGCTAAGTCCTCTATTCTGCTCACCATCCCTTCAACCTGTTGTCCTGTTCTCTCTTGCCCCTTCATAACAACTTGCATAAATTTTTCATCATGAGCAATTAAAGCTACCAATGTGCTTTCGCTAAATGAGCTGCTCTCCGGTAAAGTATTTGTGCTATTCACCATTTTTGGAGCTGGTCTCCCTGCACTCTGTCGCAATTCATTGGTAATCCTATCAATATCTTCAGCATATAACAGTTCAGGTTCCTTGATCTCGATAGGATTCCTTTTAGCTCCCAAGATTAATGCACGGTTTGCCATGTCTTCAAAAACCATCCTCATCTCCACAGGTGTCTTGTTCAAAATACCACCACCGCTCACTTCTACCACATTTTGGTGCTCTACATTCAATCCTTCATAGAAGGTGCTCATAAGTACCTGCTCAGAAAATCCATGGTGTGGGCATGATCTTATCATTCCAAGGTATCTTTCCCACGCAACATCAAAACGTTCCCCTTTTTGCTGACTAAACTCAGATATTGCTTTTTGAAGCTTCACTGTCTTTGAGTGTAGGAAGAACCTTTTGTAGAAGACCTTGAGAATATCCTCCCAAGAAGTAAGCAATCCTGGGGCAATTCTCTATAACCAATCCTTGGCATTACCCTTCATCACGAGGGGAAATAACACACACTTAACATGTTCTTCCTCCAACCCTTGTTTGGATAAATTGCTGACTGCATATTCAAAATGTTGGATGAACCGGATGGAATCCTCCTTAGGGTTTCCGAAAAACACAGGTAGTGTATGCCTCAATTCACTTTCGAGTTCATATTTCTTTGATGCTTCGTCGATCACAATAGCAGGTGCAGCTACCCATGCAGAGGGTGCGTAATAGCTGGAAAAGGACTCCATTCCTGGATCTCAACAACAGTAAATCAACAATTTCTTAGTTTCTGTTAGTCCAAGTAAAAGGAAATCACGACAAGTAACCACTGGCTCTCAGCGCTACAATAGGAATTAATTCCCCGGCAGCGGCGCGAAATTTGATGAGCTCAAATTATACTCTAAAAATCAATTAGTGATAAAGCTATAGTTGTAGACTAAAGCCTAACTCGTGATCGATCTCTAGGGAATTAATTAAGCTACGTAGCAGTGAGAGTAAACAGATACTTGCCAGTAACAGTTTGATTGACGGTTTTTGTGTACTTCTAACTAGATCGATTAAAGCTAAGATTACGATTAACAATGAGAGGAAGATGAATACAGTAGCAAGATCCAATTATGCTAATTCGAACTAGGGATAACACTCATATTTGTCACATGGTTTTTGTACAGCAAATAAATCAATTCGATTCAACCAATTGTTCTTAGAAAATATTATACTGGAGAAATCGTGAGTCGTCTATTCACGATCCTTAAACATGAACAATTTAGAGAATTTAATACGGACTTATCGAATTGAAGGTTTTTACGAAGATATTATACGAGACTAAACTATATGAGTGAATCGATAAACCCTAGAACGAATATGCATAATCTTCATATACTACTGTATTCAAAGGTGTTCAGCTACTCATAACAGATAATTGCATACGTAGATTCATTGCAATAATCATATGAAACATAGATGATAAACTCGCATGCAATAACATACAATTCAATCGATGAAGATAAAGAACGAATTGTAAAGAACAAAGCAATGGAGAAATCAATACAAATAATCTTGATGAGTAAAATCAAAGAATAACCAAGCTCCAAGGATGTCTCAATGTCAATGTCTCAATCTCCGAGCTTTTTTTCTCAAAACTAGGTTAAAAGAAGTATGAAAGAATGAATCAAAAATCTAATCTAATAAGGAAAACAAAACTCTGATCCTGCGTTTCTCGCCGCGGCGGAAGGAGTAGCTCGCCGCGACGAGCGTCTTCCTTCAAAAGGACGCAAAATCTCGCCGCGGCGAGCCTTCTTTATCGCAATATATATAGCCTTCGCATAATTTCACCGCGGCGAGCTTCAATCTTCCAATCAGAGGCTCCATTCGCAAAATCTCGCCGCGACGGACCAATCACTTCACCGCGGCGAGTCTTCTGTAATTGCAAAAGATAATCATTCCCTAAATCTTTCCGCGGCGAGCCTTCTTTCGATTTCCAGTTGCAAGCTCTTAAAATCTCGCCGCGGCGGACTGAGTCTCTCGCCGCGGCGAGCCATGCTAACCAGCTTGTTCGATTTCTGCAAAAAGTAAACAAAACACCAAAGCGTAAAAACGAACTAAAAAGACTATAAAACTTAAGACAAAGACTCCCAAAGATTGCTAAAAAGAACCAAATGAGAAGTTAGAATATTGTCTCATCACCCATTAATGACATATGCCCCATACTACTTTGGGCTTTCAGGGGTGGTTTAGTCATTAATGTGAGAGTTTTAGAGGCTTTGGTGCAGTCTGCTGTGGGTTAGGGTCCGAAGAGGCAGGTCCGGACATTTGGTCTGGACCGTACTGGGTTGCCCATAAGATACTCTCATTAGTTTTTCAAATACCTCTCATTCGGACCTTGTGCCTCGGACCTCCTTACTCTCTAGTGCCAGTTTACTTGGTTGCTTATGAGGTTGTTATGTTGAGTTCGGACGGGTGTCCGGGTCGGACCCCATGGCTACGGACCATCGGCCTTTTGAGCCCTCTTTGCCCTTTTCTTCCTGGATGAGTCGGACTTGCGGGGGCTTAGGGTCTGCCCTACAGGTCGGACTGTAAGGTCTCGGATCCATAAACAACTTGGGACGCCTTAGGATTCGTTCCAAAGGCGTCTATGACGGATTGGACATATTTTCGTATCAACAAGTATTGACACACACAAGTCTTCTTGGTATTTTTCCTAGTTTTACCTTTTTCTTTGATAAAAACAGGAGCATCGACAAGATCAGAGAGAGGTTTAACTTTTTCTTTAATAAACACAGTCTTAGTTCTCTCATCAGACTCATTCAAGACATACTTGCAATGCATGTTGCAGCCTATTTTGTTTTCAAAAGAAGAGTTATTCACTTTGTTATATATGACTAATATTGTGGGTATATAATTAAGCTTGCAATATTATCTGTGATTTTCATTGATGTATCTGGGTTTTTCACTTCTTAATTGGGACTAATATTGTGGGTATATAATTAAGCTTGCAATTTTTCAATCTGGGATTTTCATTGATCAATCTGGTGTTTTCACTTCTTTATCTGGGACTAATATTGTAAATATACAATATGTAGTTAATAGAAAACAGTTTGGAAGTCAAAAGGTCAATCCTTTTTTTTTATTATTTAGTTTTTGTTAATAGGGAAGAGGTTAAAAACTAGGGTTTTCACTTTTTCACATAGTTCATTTTCAGTCTTCGCCATTTTACTCTTCATTCTCACAGTAAATTCCTTCTTTTTACTCTCCATTCTCACAGTAAACCCTAGCTTTTCAGCAGCATTTTACGCAGATGAGAAGCAAGGAACAAATTAAGGAATACATTGAACAATGTAAACGACGAGCAGAGGAAACGAATGCAAACGCAGACGTTTCGAGTTCAAAGAAAAGAAAGATTGTTAAGAAACAACAAGTTGTTTCCGTTGAGGGGTTAGTATACAATACTCTTTCTTATATATATATATATATATATATATATATATATATATATATATTTTTTTTTTTTTTTTTTTTTTTTTTTTGTTCATGTTATTTTTGTGTTTTTGAGTTGTTTTTCATTTTGTTGCTCAATATCTTTTTCTGTTTTGTTTTTTTTGTTTTTGTTTGATATAGTGTTGAGAAGTCTTTTCAAGCGAATTGCATACTTGGAAGAATTTTTGATTTACTTAAAGGTTTGGGGGATGAAGAAAAAGAAATAGTAAGGTCAATAGGCTTTGGGGGAATACTTGACATTAAGTTGAATCATTTGCCATTAGGGCTTACTCCATATTTGGTTGAGAATTTTGATGTTAATCTGATGGTTCAGAAGATTGGAGATTTTACCTATCAGTTGTCTGTTAAAGATGTACAAGATGTATTAATGTTGCCAAGAAATCCAAGCAAACAACTCCCTATAAATAAGGTTTGTAAAAAGTCGGTAAAAATAGTGGAGACATGGGAGGAAATGTTTGGTAAAAATAGTGATGGTATCCCAACTAGGTATCTGTAAGATATAATTAAAATCACCAAAGGTGAGAATTTTGCAATGTTTTTTGTCTTGTATGTTGTTGTGACTCTGCTTGCACCAACTGCTGGTAGGACAATAGATCTTGCCCTGTTACCATTGGTTGAAGATGTTTCATCAATCAAGACATATGATTGGTGTAGTTATGTGTATAAAAAATTAAGAAAAGCAATCAAAAGGTACAAAGATGGATTGTCGTCGAAGAACTGCAATGGGTGTTTGTTGGTTCTTGTCATTTGCTACCTACACAGGTTCCCAATTTTTGGTATGACTGAATCTGTGGAGAGGCCGTTGATAAAGCACTGGACTACTTCTAAATTGAGAAAGAGGGTTAAGGATGAGAGATCTATCTTGGTGGTTTTGGCAAACTTTTGATGTTGGATAATGTTTATCCTATAACCGGGGATGAAGATGTCGTTGGACCAGAGGCATATGAAGAAATGCCTGATCATACCGGCAATGATGGAGATCATGGCACAAGTTATGTGTTATCATTCAATGTCCCAGGTTGTATCATGACAAAT
Source organism: Plantago major (assembly GCA_026545765.1). Lineage (NCBI taxonomy): Eukaryota > Viridiplantae > Streptophyta > Magnoliopsida > Lamiales > Plantaginaceae > Plantago > Plantago major. The sequence continues at coordinate 66,979,626 of CM048839.1, forward strand.
ACAGAGATTGAGAAGCTGAAACTCTCCGTAAGTTTTTTTCTTGTTGTTGTTGTTGTTTTTGTTTTTAGTATCCATCTGTTACTTTTCATATGTAATTTGTGGTTTTCAGTTTTTCGACTAGGACTTTTGTTTGTTTGTTTTTTGTTGTTAGTTTATATGGGATTCTTTTTCCCCAGCTATCACCTTGTATATTTTCTTTCCAATCATATGTTTCTTTTTAATCAAGTTTGAGTAGCCTTTGGTTTTGTTTTATGTATCAGGTTGGGACAAACGCTTACACCACTCGGCTGTTGGAACTCAATGACATCAATCAGCCAATTGAACATGGTTCTGATGAATCAATAGATGCAATTGAGTTTATTTACAAGGGGATAGCAGAGTTTTGTGAAGAGAAAAGGAAAGAAAAAGCAAATAGGGGTGAAGGATCAAGGGTGAATGATAAAGGAGAAACAAGTGGGCAGGCAGATGTGTAAACTGTTTCTAATTGTATTAATCACTGAACAATCCTGTTTCTAATTGTATTAATCACTGAACAATCCTATTTCTAATTGTATTAATCTCTGAACAATCACGTTTTTTTTCCTGTTTTTGTGTTTTTCGAATTAAGATTTTTCATTTTTTTTTTTTTTACAAAGGTATGTGACTGTTGTGTTTTCAATGTATAATTGAATAGTTGTGTCTGTTGGTTTTTTCAAGTTACTTTTTGTAGTGACGTTTTGGCTTTCCATGAATCAACATGACTTTTCATATTCTTAGACATTTTTTATATTCTATAAATACACTGATCTTGTGTATACTCATCACAACAATTAATTAAACAAGCCAAAAAAAAAAAAAACCATGTACTCAACCCACAAAAAAGTCCATACTCCTCATAACAGCAAAACTTTAAATAACATGGAGCATATTAATGTTTAAGTTGTACAAGTTGTTGGCTTGAACTATTTGGAAGCGCACAGAGGAGAGCCATTTTGCAAGACTCTTGTCATCAATATCAACTGTAGAATTACAGTTGGTATTAGTGTAAGTCCTGAGGGGAAGTTTTACTTCTCAATTTTTGAGACTGATGAAAGGTTTGGCAATAAACAACCAATAAAGGTTATGTGGATAAACGCTGTCCATCTGTTCCATGATGGTGATTTCATCCCTACAAATTTCGAGGGGTATGTCTACGAGAAGATCAATGAAGAGAAGCCAGACTTCATGATTGTTTCTTCAACAAACACTAGCATCAACCATGTGCTGCCATTAAGGGGAGATTCTATCCCTATATTCATGAAGGAAAATGGATGGGAGATCCATTTCAGAGATAAACAGATAGGGGTCGAAAGCGGTAGTCTGTTGGTTGCAACACCTGGAAGCGGAGACATCGGGAGTTCATCTGGTTCAACAACTGCCACCAACAATGTCTCCATAATTCCGGATAATGAAGGAGTCCAGAATCTGAAAGATGGTCTTTTCTTCAATTTCAGCCCTTCCAATTGATTTTTCTGGATGTTTTTTTTGTGGTTCCCTTTTTTCTTATATGTAATGTATTTTGCTTAGGTTGGCTTTTAATGTATGTCTGGATGGTTTTAATGTTTTGTTGTAATGTCAGTTGTTTGTCAGTTAGTTATGTTAATCTATGCTATGGTAACCAACATCTATTTTACTGTTATTCTAAGTAATATAAATCAAGGCAGTTCAAGCATTGAAACACCAAGTTATCAATTTAAAAATCCCAGACAACAAACCAAATGAAATTGCAGTCTTACTAATAGTTGTCATATAAATACAGCAGTTTAGTATATGAAATAACCAGTTAAAGACAGTACCTTTTTTGTTCTTTTTTTTTTTTTTGTTTGGTTTGATTTTTTGGCATATGGGTCCATGCATTTTTATGTGTTGTTTTTGTGTTTGCTGGCTTTTTTATCTGTTTTTGTAAACAATCCCATCCAATACTGCTAAAGACTGTGAGTTAAGGTTCAACACAGAAAAATGCATATTTTATAATAAAAAATATCCAAATATTTGAATTACAAGAACATTTTTTTTATTCTTCTTCCATCTATAAAGGATATCAGATCAAGTGAACATTATGTGGTTTGGTTTTCGATCGAATCTGATCAGGTTCAACTGGCTTCTTCATCCCAAACCTCCCTCTTGTAGTTTTTTTCCGCCCTTTTGTGTTCGCTCGTATATGATCCAACACCATGGGAGGCATGTTTGTGTCTCCCTCATTTTTGTTTGTGCAACTTGTTGCTTCTTGATGTTCAATGGAAACAATACCATCACTTAGAATAGATTTTACCTCAATCAAATCTCTATTGAACCCATCTTCTATAATCTTTCGAGCTCTTTCATTTGTTGAACAAATAATGAAGAAGTCATAGTACTTTCTTGTCATTTGTTGTCTCCATGGTAGGGAATCACTTTCGTCTTTCAATGGAGTATCTGTTACGAATATCTGTTTAGATTTTGATCAGCAACCTAATGACTTATCTTAGCTCAGAAATGTGGTTAGTACTCTTGGTTCACTTGAACACTGTAAAAGAGGAAACTCACTAAGTATGATAGTCTAGCAAATCTTGTATAGGATGTTAGGTCTCGAAATGTAATTTTTATTTTCTAAAGAAGACCAAGAAGAAGACTTCCAGCAAGAAAAGTTCAACGGATTTGAAGTTTTGAAGACTGCACAAGATTGCTGAAGACAAATGTTTTTCAGATACCTATGTCCAGATATCTTGAAGAAACAAGTGTTTCGAAACACAAGTGTTGCAAAAGATATCTGAGACTAAAAGGTTTCTGAGACGAGGAAAGTGCCCACAGATATCTACACTCAGATACCTTGGATATAAACTACGTTTCTGAAAAAGAAATATTTTATAACAAAGTTGTTTCAACAAATGGTATCTGGAGTTGTGATAATCGATGGAAAAGAACATGCAAAGTTTCAGAAAACTCTGATTGTATAAAGATCTCTGATACCATGCATAGTTCCGTTGGCACTACAGGACAAAATATATTTCAGTGCATTAAATGCGCAGACAGACATGTCTAAACAAACCTGCTACAGTACTATATTCAGATATCAATAGTTTGAATTTGATTTAAGCCTAACGGATACTATTCAAACGGCACTCAAATTCATCTATAAATATCAACACTTAGACTGCTTGAAAACACACACAGAACACTGAACTTACATTGAAAACTCACACACAAGCTCTCTCAAGCAAACTACTTACCTTCAAGCTTTCTGTTGCGACCAAAGCTCTTGATTCTAAGTAGCACAAAAGTTCTAAGTGTCCTGATCCTTAACAAGCATCGTTATCTGTGAAGGAGTTGAACTAAGATTTCATATCTGAGATTCATTCTCTGGAACACTTACAATAGACTTGGGTCAGTAGATAACAAGATACCATACATTGAAAAGTGTATGAAGTATACTTGATTCATAGAGCTATCTGAATAACTGAATAAGTTATTTAAGAAACTCACCTGACAAACAAACCAAAAACCAACACCATATTCGGCGTGGTGTATAGGAAGTACTTAGTTTGGGAAACTAAGGAATAATTCCAAGGTTGCTGAGCACAGGAAGTACTTAGCTCGGAAAGCTAAGGAATAGCTCAAAAAGGTTTCTGAGTACATGAAGTACTTGGCTGTGAAAGCCGGGGTATAACTTAGGGGGAACACTTGGTTGGGAACCTAGTGTATTTAGGAATCAAGAGAAGATATTTGTAATGTTAACTCATTTATCTGTCTTAGTGGATTCTAGGTCTGAGAAAGGCCGAAGTGGATTAGTTGAAGGATTACGCCACCTACAGATACCACTATAAAAAGACTTGTGTTATTTACTTTATGTAGTTTATTACTTGCTTTACTTATCTTGTAAAGTACTTACACACATCTTGCTGAGCACGTGCACTTATCACATAAAAGTCTTCCGCTCTCTAAAATTAAGTATCAGATATCTACACAGATATGTGAGAAACTGTGTTTATCGACAAAATTTTTAAAAGACTATTCACCCGCCAAGACTGAACCTAGATCCCAGATAAGTGCTCACTAAATGCTTTTCACCTACACTTGATTCGTTTGTTTAGTGTGTTTGCTGCAGGATGTCTTTAAGCCAGAGAATTATGAAAAATGGAAGAACAACATGATGCTCCACTTAGAAGCCATCAATGACGAAATGATCAAAGTAATAAAGAATGGCCCAATAGTCATTCAACAACTCAAGCAAGTCATAGAGGTTTCTAATGGTAGAGACAGAGAACAAAGCGATGGGTCTTCATAGACAGATGCGTCAACCAGTGGGAGACCTACCAGTCAAGTTATTTACGAACCAAAGCCCAGAGAGCTCTGGACATTGGAAGATGCCAAGAGAAATCGACTGGATGGTCAGGCTCGTAATATCATCATACGTTCTACTCCAGAGCACATACAGTGTAAAATTTGGGGTGCAAAAATGACGAAAGTGGCCTGGCAACTGATTGAAGAAATCTGTGCCGGCACTGAGAAAACAAAGGAAAACAAGTTCTAATTTTTGAAGCTCAAATTCCAAAACTTTAAACAAGGTCCCACATAGACTCTTGAAGAACTAGATTTCCGGTTTACAACACTTATTAGTGACATGGCTGCACTTGGTGAAAGTAATAGATATACCCAGTGAGAAAAGATTAAGACTATTGTGAGAAGTCTAAATCATAACTGGGAACACACAAAGTTTTTCTACTTTAACCAAAGAATGCCAGATATCACTCCTGTAGAACTTTTCTCTCATCTTGCCACTGTTGACTATGAGACAACTCAAAGAGAACAAACAACTGAGAAGTTGCAGAATGTCGCTTTAGTTACTCAAGGAACTTCTGAAAAGAAGAAAGGCAAGGAAGTGACTGAGGATGCTCTTGCTGTAAAGCAAATGGAAAAATATGTCAGTCGAGAAATTGAGAGAAGAAAAGCCAAAGAAAAGCTGAAAAAGCATCTAGGCTCAAACTACCACCAGTACAAAAATATGCAAAGCTCGCTGAACAAGTCGGCTCAGAAAGCATCAAGTACTGAGGAAGCAGAAATTGGAAACGATATCTCTTTCTATTGTCAGAAACCTGGTCATTTCAAGAAGGATTGCCATGTCCTCAACAAACTAAAGACAGGTGACAAGAAAGACAGAAGAATCTTAAAAAGAAGTCAGAGAGCTATGCTCACTGAAGAAAGGAAAAAGATTCCACACAGCCTTCCCCAGAAATGTGCGGTGTCTCTCATGAAGTAATTGACTTTGGTCAAAAGAAGAAAGAAGTGTGTGGAATGGCTGAAGAAATCTTTCCAGATATCTCCAACATTGAACCTTGTCTAATGGCTGATGAGGTAACACATACTTCCTGTTATACTTATGAAAGTGATGAAGAGGGAATTAAAGATCTGGAAAAACTCAAAAGAGAACTTGATCTCTACGAAAGAGAATTTCTAATGATCCGAGCTAGAGCCGAAAGTTTTGAAGAAGAAAAGAATTCTCTTGAAAAGGAAAATTCTCAATTAATCAAGATATTGATATTTAAGAAAAAGGATGCTGAAAATGCATTTCTCAAGGCTCAAATATCTGAGACCGAAAAGTCACATAAAGAAGCAATGGCCAATCTTCAAAAGAAATGTGAAGATCTTCTTTTTGAGAATAAGGAACTCAAAAAGAAAGAACTGTCTTTTCAATCTGATGCCAAAGCTAGTGACACTCTAACTGAAGTACAATCTTATTTGAGAGATCCTTCAGAAAAGAGAGGACTTGGGCTGGACACACACACAGACAGTTCCACCACTCTGAATAAGAGTAATGAAGGATGAACATTTGTCAGTGCTCAGCAAGGTGATTCCCAAACAATCTACAGTATCGGTCAGAAAGCTAAGATTATCGACAAAGGAAAGGTAGTTGCGACCAAGCCTTTGTGGGAAAAACAAGTCCAAAGGAAAAATGTGGGAAATGTCTCTTAAAAGAAACATAACACTGAAAAGTGTAATCACCCACAGTGCTATGTCTCTCAAAAAGGAAAACTTGCAGGAGCTGACAAATTCTCCTATGTCACATTTTCTGGAAAGAAAATAGATTATCCAGAGACTAGCAAAGCTGCTGAGAAGAGATCTCAGATAGCACCAGGTGCTCGAAACGGTATTGGCTATAAAGCCATCGGGAAACAACTTGCTCGTGAATACAAACCAGAGCAAGAACGATGGTTAAAAGTTAGAATTGCTCACATCAATTATCAGAAGTGGAAGATAAATCAAGACACTGAAAATCTGAATGCCAGGGCTAGAAGAAATCTGGCTAGGAAAGCTAAGTTTGCTGAGAAGCAGACTCAGAAACCTGACAGGTATCTGAAAGCACCAAATGGAGCACCAAGGAACACACCAAGGAAGAAAATAGTTCTTAACAACAATGATACAAATCATTTAACTAAGATTCCTCCTTATGTTTCTGTTACACAAAAGAATGTTCCTAAGAAATTCATTCAAAAATGGATTCCTACTAGAAGATTCTTTAGTCCAGATGGTTCCATTGTTGGTATGAGAACCTAATCTCGTGTTTCATGTTTTGTGCAGAACACTCTAAAGACTAATTCAAAGTGGCATTTTGATAGTGGATGTGGGAAGCACATGACAGGAGACAAAGCAAATCTGATTGACTACAAAAATTGCAATGATTGACCAATTATCAGGTTTGCTGGAGGAGATGAAAATCCAACCACAGGTTTTGTCAATTTGAAGTTGGAGCCCTTACATTCTCTGAAGTACTTCATGTAAAGGGATTGAAATATAATCTCCTAAGCATGAGTCAACTAGTGGACAAAGGGTAAAGTGATTGACAATGAGTCAAAGCAGGCAGTCTTGGTTGCAAGGCATAAAGGAAATCTTTATGTTGCTCATTGGGCATCCGCCACAACCGAAGAATGTCTCATGGTGAGTCAATCTGGCCACACTGAAGAAAATTGGCTATGGCATAAAAGAATGAGTCACTTGAATTTCAAAACTCTGAATAAGCTAGCCAAGAAAGAGTTAGTGGTTGGTTTACCCAAAATGGCATATAGAAAAGAAGGTGTATGCTCAGCGTGCCAAATGGGAAAACAATCCAAAACATCTTTCAAGTCTAAAACTAGACATTCTAGTGAAAGGCCACCGCAAATGTTACATATGGATCTGTTTGAATCCTCTGTAACTAGTTATGCAGGAAAGAAGTATGGTCTGGTTGTTGTTGATGATTACTCAAGATTTACTTGGGTTGTCTTTCTCAAACACAAATCTGATGCAAGGGTTGAGATACCTAACTTTTGAATAAGCTCAAGTCATGAAAAATGACAAGGTATACATGTCGTAATGCAGACCATGGTACTGAGTTTGTGAACCAGTACATCAAAGAGTTTTGTACCTGCAAAGGTATACAACATCAACTATCTTCTGTAAGGAGACCAAAACAAAATGGTGTTGCTGAAAGAATGAATAGGACCCTGAAAGAAGCAGCAAGAACAATGCTTGCTGACACTAAAATAAGTTAAATCTATTAGGTTGAAGCTGTAAACACAACATGCTACACTCAAAACAGATGTCTAATTAACAAACACCATGACAAAACTCCTTACGAGCTTTTCATTGGTAGACCCCCAAGTATGAAGCATCTAAGGGTGTTTGGTTGCAGATGTTTCATTCTCAACAATGGAAAAGAATACTTGAGAACATTTCAACCAAAGGCAGATGAAGGAGTATTTCTTGGTTATTCTTTGAATAGCAAAGCCTACAGAATCTACAACAAAAGAACGCAAAAGATCGAAGAATCTGTTCATGTAGTGTTCTATGAAGGAAACAAGAAAGTACTCTTAAATGATGATCTCTCAGATAGGTTCAAAGAAATAATGATTAAAGATTCTGAAAAAGGATCCTCAGAAGGAAACAATTCTATCATTCAAATAGAGGACGAGTCTGACGATGAAAAGCAACCTATGCTTAGTAACAACCAGATGACTCTAAGACATGATGAAGAATTTCCTATGAGAATTCCAGAAATGGAACAGGTTACTTAGAACCTTCATCATGAAGAGGTATCTGAAAATGAGATTGCTGAAATGCAAGATTCAGATATCTCTAACACTGAAAAAGTGTCAGATATCCATGGCATTTCCCATGTGTCAGATATCTCGAATCTTGACAAGTATCTCATCAAGATCATATTGATTCACATTCAAATCAAAATGATATTGATCCTACTAGTTCAAAACCCATTATGAAATGCATAAGAAATCATCCTGCAAAGGATGTGATTGGTCCCATAGACCAAGGAGTTAGAACTAGAAGAACAATTGCTGAAAAAGCAAATTGTCTCTATGGATGTTTCATCTCAAACATTCAACCAAAGACAATAGAAGAAGCAGTAAAGGATCAAGATTGGATCTCTGCAATGCAAGAAGAGTTGGATCAATTTGAGAGAAACAAAGTCTGGAAACTAGTTCCATTTGTTGACGGAATATCTGTAATCGGAACCAAGTGGGTTTTCAGAAACAAAATGAATGAGTCTGGTGAAATAACCAGAAACAAAGCTAGGTTGGTTGCCAAGGAATTCACCCAGACTGAAGGACTAGATTTTGATGAATCTTATGCACCAGTTGCAAGATTGGATGCAATAAGACTTTTTCTAGCCTTTGCAGCTCATAATGACTTTACAGTTTATCAGATGGATGTCAAGAGTGCATTCCTAAATGGTGAACTTGCTGAAGAAGTCTATGTTGAGCAACCACCAGGTTTTGAAGTTTCCTAAGAAAGTAGGATGGTCTATAAGCTTCAGAAAGCTCTGTATGGGTTGAAACAAGCTCCAAGAGGTATGATACATTGGCCAGATACCTACTCGAAAGTGGTTTCAAGAAAGGAGATGTTGATAAAACACTCTTCACATTGAACCATGATGTTAAACTACTTTTAGTTCATGTATACGTTGATGACATTATATTTGGATCTAAAGACAAGCAACTTTGTGAAGACTTTGCTGAACTCATGAAATGTAAATTTGAGATGCTCAATGTAAATTGAATTACTTCCTAGGGCTACAAGTCAAGCAACTCAATGATGGAATATTTATTAGTCAAACAAAGTATGCAAAGGATATGCTCAACAAGTTTAATCTAAAGCCTTCTGAAAAGAATCCTAAGATACCATTGAGCATTGGAACCAAGATGACCTATACTGAATCTGACAAGAGTATTGAAGAACACAAGTATAGGAAATTGATTGGGTCTCTACTGTACATCACTGCAAGTAGACCTGATATTCAATATGCAGTTGGAGTGTGTGCTAGATTTCAGACAAATCCAATGCAATCACACTACAACATTGCCATGAAAATATTGAGGTATGTAAAGGGTACTGTAGATGTTGGATTGTGGTATCCAAAAGACAGTGGATTGAGTTTGGTTGGCTATTCAGATGCCGACTATGCTGGATCATTGCTTGATAGAAAAAGCACCTCATGAACTTGTCAATTTCTTGGTGCCAGATTGATATCTGGGTTCAGCAAGAAATAGAACTCAATTGCCACATCTACCACAGAGGTTGAATATATGCTGCGGGATGTTGCGCTTCACAAATATTGTGGATACAACAACAACTCAGAGACTATGGACTCAATGAAGAGAAAACTCCCATTTTCTGTGACAACACAAGTGCCATTGCCATAACTCAGAATCCTAAGTTTCATGCTAGAACAAAGCACATTCATGTTAGACACCACTTCATCAGAGACCACGTTGAAAAAGGAAATATAGAGATACTCAAGATTGTCACTGAAGACCAACTTGCAGATATCTTCACCAAGCCACTACAAGAAAGTAGATTCTTAGCCTTAAGACACAGTCTTGGACTAATGGAGCTACCAAAGAACTGAAAATGTTTAAATATCTGAAGAAGATATCAAAGGAGAGAGAAAAGGAATCTGGAACGGGTATCCAGACAAGAGAAGAGGTATCTGGAACGGGTATCCAGAAACCAAAGGCTAAAGGGTAAAATGACTATTTGAAGATCTACGAGGCGTACTCGGATATCTAGGTCACTCGATGAGGGGAACACAAAAGAGAATAATCTGGTATGCGATCAACTACTATCTTGAAATTTGAATTATTTCTATCTTTGTGAAAAACTTTCAAAAGACAACAGGTATAAGATAGAATCAGATACAACAGTGTTCTCATTCACACAGAAACGTGATTCAGATAGCTAATAGCCAACATTCATTAAATGGGCACAATTACAATTGTTGATTGTGATCATTGCTGAAGAAGCAATGGTGACCCTTGATAAAATGGGCGATTGATCTTTACGGCGGAGATTAATTCTCGGTAAATAGTGGACGGTTGAAATCCCAGCATGGCCCACTATGCATTTAATGCCGAACAAGCTTTTACCCTTTTACGCAATATCTGAGATACTTACACAAAAATTGATTTGTGTGTATATACATTGAGATCTCTTTGATATATATATATATATATAGGATTTTGGCAAAAGAAATTACTTTCGCCTAATCCAACATTCCGACTTGCATAAGAATAGCAAAAACCATTCTATTTTCTCTGCAAATCTCTGCTAACAAATTAGTTTTTCTGCAAAGAATCACTAATCTTACACCTTAATCTCTTTCAAACTTCGAAAAATTTATGATATATAAAGAGATGGCCCCCAAACGATCAACTACCCAGAAATCCCAAAATCTGCTGATGCTGAAAAGCAAGCACCAGAGTTGGTAGTTATTAACAATCGATTGGTAGGGAACTTCAATCCCGATCATTGGACTTCAAATCACAGAATGATTTGGGGTGGTGCCATGATCGAGGAATACCTCACTGCTGCTGTTGAGACTCAAGCCGACAGAAAACTGATACTTGACATGCTTGAAAAGGCAAAAATCAAGGGTTTTCTATCAGCTCTACCCAGTCGAATGTCTTCACTGGATGTGTTAGAATTCTACAACAACTCCAGGATTATATCCTGTGTTTACGGAAAACCTTTGCAATAGTGTCTATCGAACTTTAGTCGAAGGAAAGGAAATCATACGCCTTAACAACTTTACGCAAGTTGTTTGACCTTCAAACTCTTCGAAAGGATTTTGAAATAGACACCAAGGATGATGATCACCTTGAAGGTGTAAAACAAGCTGATGATGTGTGTAATCTTGAAAATCGGATACACCCTTGACTTCAAGCTTCGACATCGAACCAGACATCTGTTGGTTCACTGGGATGTGTTGGCATGCATTCTTCACATATGCTTTGATGGTCTACAAGGAGGTGCTGACCAAATAAGCCAAGAACGCTGGATAATGATGTTCTTGTTGCAACAACAAGACAAAAGGCTGGAAAACCCTTTCAATTGGGGAAAGTACGCCTTTATGAAATTTGTGAAGAAGATTCAAGGCTTTGAGCCTACAATCGCTAAAGGGACTTCTTGAGCGAAGGCCCGCGATGGCTATGGTCTAAAGATATGTTACTTGCTGGAGAAGCTTGGCATTGAGCACAGAGAGAAGGAAGACATTGCCAACAGTAACCTACTCTACAAATATGAGTATACGAACTTGATGAAAAAGGTTACTGGATCTCAGAAAGGTTCCAAGAAGCGAAAGACTAAAGAGGTATCTGAGGGAAAAGTTGCGACCAAGAAGCCCAGAACTTCACGAAAGAAGTCTGCTGGCAAATCAGAAGGCACACCTATTGAGGTTCGATTCGGATACTGCCGTGGCTGATGAACTCATAAATGCAGATGAACTCATCAATGCTGCAAAAGAGGTATCGGTTACTGAACAAGTAGACTCAGCAAGAGAAAGTGCTTTCAGAAATATCAAGACTATTGCCGAAAGCCTTGCTGATTAACTCATAAATGCTGCTAAAGAAAGTAGTGATATATACCAAGCCCTATCTGCAGAAACCGCAGGGATTATGGACCAATCAGTTCCTAATCTTGATGAGAGCTCGGCGATGAAGATGATGAACTAGTCATCTCAAATCCTAGAAAAATCGAAAGGGCTAAGGTTCTTGAAAGTAATGGCGGTGTATAGGTATCTAAAGAAGAACCTACACCACGGGTTCTTTGAACAAGCACTGTTACAAAGGTTTTGAAGAAACAGCGAGTCAAGGTCACTGGACAAATTACACCATCAGAGCAAGAAAGACTAAAGCATATTGAAGATGCTCTGATGAGTGATAGCTTAGTGTTGGAGGATACTGCGATTGCCTCAACACTCAACAGTCAGTCTCAAGCACAACAATCACAACAGCCAGATGTGAATACTGCTGAAATGGTACTTGAGCTGCAGATACCAGCATCTTTCATTGCTGAAGAAAATCACCAAAAAGCGGGTTCTGACTCGATGAGAGGGATCAAAGCGAGACATCTGTTGAATGATCAACCGGGGAAGCAGGAGTTGCATACTCAGGCAAGGTCTGAAGTACCTGAAACTTCAAACAAAGAAGATGAAATGGAACAACAAGACCAACGCATAGAAGGGTCACAAGTTCCAGAGACCAATCAGCCTGACATTGCTCAGGTATCTGAATGGTTTAACTATCTACTTGTGATATTTTGTGCCAAATAATCTTGTTATTTAATAGAATTTCTTTGTTACAGGCTGATTTAGAAACACGAGAACAAGAGGAAGCTGAAAAGCTTGCCTCAGAAACTAAGAAGGAGGCTTCCACACCCTCACAACTTAAGGAATCTGAGCCTGTGCTACAGGTGATAAAGACTTCCTTAAGATATCATTTTTCAGATATTCGTTAATACACTTCACTAATAAGTGTTTGTTTCTAATAGGCTCCAACTGAGAAGAAAATGAAGAGGCGAAAAGTCTATCTCTTGAGAGAGGAATCCAGAGGCTTCCAAGGCCTCACGAGGAACAAATATCTGAACCTTACATGAGAAGGTATTTCATTCAGATATTTATACTCCTCAAAGAGCAATCTCTGATTATTTTTCTTAGACTAACACTTTCTACTTAACAGGTTCAAAAAGAAGTAGAAGTTGTTGAGGAATTGCCAACTCAATCCTCACAACATATGAAAATTGATGAGGCATCAAGGCCTTCATCACAAGAAAAGATTCGAAGCGCACAAGTTTACGTGAGACAAACATCTGAGCCTCCAACAGGTAATTGACATCTTAGATATCGATTTGTCGATAAAATTTTCTTGATAAAATTTCCTAAGTGTTATGTTTTAATTCTCGAGTTCAGCGAAAAAAAGGTTGATGAGGACGGACTTCCAAGTCTCCACCTCACAACAAGATATCGATGCAACCCTGTCTCGAGTACAAGTCTCTGAGCCTGATGTACTCATTCAGGTACCTCAGAAACCTAACTACACTTGTACTCAGATATCTACACAAGTTTTGAATCTAACTTAGAACTCTTTCTTTCAGGCTCAAACAAGTGCCTGAGCGTCCATGATGATGAGAAAAAGGACCTACTTCCCTTCTTCAAAGCTCATACCCTGCCAAAGCACATTCAATGCTTCAAGAAATGGCAGAGGTTAAGGTGCTCAAATCTCTCTGAAATATTGAGAATCACAGATCAACCTACGAGACGAGCACAAGCTCTTGACTTGGAGAACTACATCCATGCAATGTTTCCCACGGAACAGTATCAAGTTGCAACCTTATTGCATAAGGATTTCTCCAGAGAAGTGGCACAGAAGTTGATTCAAGCCTTTAATCAGGCTGATGGTCAGACAAGATTACAGATGGCATTCAAGCCAGTCCTGCCCCAGACTCTACAATTTATTCCTTCTGAACAAGAGGAGGTTAATGGGCAGAAGATCACTATTCCTGAAGTGATTAATCTTGTATCTGAAGAAGATGAGGAGGAAGAAATAGATGAGAATAACTTTGATGAACCTCCCTCTGACCATCACAAAAAGGATGATGATGATGATAAGGATGATGATGATGCCCCTACACCAGGGACGGGAGGGATTTCACACGGACACATTGCCTCAGCTGCTGAAAAGCACACTGAGAGGACTTCACAGCAATCCCCTCCTCCATCTCCTCATAAATCTACTCATCCAACTTCCCAACACAAAGTTACTACTGAACAAGTGGTTGAGCACTCTAAGGGAACAACTCAGAAAATAACAGATGCACAAGCCAGAGTTGCTCAACTCAAACAACTGTTGGAATAAGAACAACAGCTACATCTTCAACTGGAAGAAAAGATAGTTGAATCAAGAGAAAAGCTCCAGAAGCTTGAAGATCAAATGATCAAGGAAATGGAAGCTTATCTTTGAAATGAAAGAACTCCGACTTGCTATTCAAGCAATTCTTTGAGGAATTGAATCTTGAACAAGTATCTAATGACAAGCATGATGCTAAGTGCATTCAGAAGATGTTCCATCCTCCTCCTTTGAAGGAAAGAAACCCATCTACGAGATGGTTCTTTGGACTAGAGAACATTGATGAAAATGTCCGAGAGGATGAAGATCCTTTGGTGATAACTTTCGGATGATGAAGAAGACAAGACTTTGGCAGAACACCGCAATGAACACTTGGCGGTTTCACATTTGAAAAGGAAGCTGATTGCTCCTGAAACATTCAGCAAGCTGCCAAATGTCAACTCCAATGAATACTTGAATAGATATCAAGTACTGGCTAAATTGATAAAGGAGTTATCTTCTCAAGACAAAGCCGCCATTGCATCCGTCCCTGCAGAGCTGAAGTCATTCACTGAGCTCATCACTCAGAGAACAACCAGTCTGGTCATTTCTCAGAAAGATCTAGGCATGGTTAGGGATGATAACCAACTCTTGGCTACAAAAGCCTTTGAAGAGGCTTGCTATGCTGCTGGAAAAGCAGATGCTGTTCAAGGCCCACTGGCAGAGCTTACTGATAAGGATACTGGTCTTATCAAACAAAATCAGGAGCTCAAGGCCGACCTGGAAAAGTTGGTTTCTGCTTACAACTACCTGCAAGGGAACTTTAACTCCCTTTCAGAATCATTTGTGATTCTTAGTCAGTCAACAATGACTAAGGGGGAAGAATATCAAGTGGCTCAGAGAGGAAGAGGAAGAGTAAGAGGAACAAAAGAAAATCTGAACAACCACCTCTCAGAATAAATGAGCCCTCCTCTAGTCAGACTGCTCTACAGATAGTGGCCACCACTCAACTTCCTGAACAAGGAATGACAACAAGGGCCAGAGCACAGAAACCTCCAAGGAGTACCAAGGCTCCAAGGAGAAGACAAGTAAAAGGGATTGATGAATCTTATGAAGAAGAAGAAGGCCAAATCAAATCCCTGGGCAATGAAGAAGGCTGCAAAAGTCTCACAAGAATTGATCTTGATGATGATGATGAAGAGACTGATGAAGATGAAGCTCCTCTTCATAGAAAAAGGAAAATTGATAGCCTAAGCGGGCCCATAGGCTGCAAAGACTTTGGCGGCTAAAACACCTCTGGAAATACCAAGTCTATCCGGTGGTTCTTGACATTACCCCAATGGAAAATTCAAGACAAAGGAGGAACAGGCTGAGAGCTGAACAAAGACAAAGTCAACTTCCACTCAGGCCAAAAGAAGCCAAAATTGAGTATGTGAAGAATGACAACAACTCATCTGTCTACAGGTGCATAAATCAGAAAAATGGCTACTGTATTCTGGAACTCAGGCATTTACTGCTAAATTCAAGGTTTCCAGAACCAATCCATAAACAACTCATGGCATGGAGAAAAGACAAGCCAATCTTGATTAACACCAACCACATCAAAGCCTGGTTGGATTTTGAAGTGATCAAGAGAATAGAAGCCATGAAGAAGGACCTTTCTGATGAATGTCCTTATGGAAAGCGGATGATGTGCAGAATTCCCAACATTACTGGAACAGGCACAAGAGCAAGACTTGCTGTGGAACCCTATGAGTCCTTCTACTTAACTGAAGATCAATACAAGGGTGACATCAGATATCTGAAGATCATTTATGAATACTTCAAGCTGTCAGATATCAAAATCGAGCATGCCTGGAAGTGGAAAAAGTATCAGTGGGTCAAGCACTTTGTCAAGAAAAATCGTACCAAAACTTCTGAGGAAGTCGTGAATTTGCGGAGACACGAGATGATTGTCAGAACTCTTCTCTATGACTATTCTGATGATATCAAAAGGTTTGGTGATAGGAAATTTGCAGATTGATCCATGGAACTGCTTTTGAAAACTTGAAGTATAGAAGACTTGAAGACTAGTTCATTAGGATGTCTACTTGGATTTTGGTTACTCATGTTGTCCTAATTTACTATGTATTTTTGTATCTTGCTGACTGAGCTAAATTGTATTATGTACTAAAGTTTTCTGCAAGCTTTCTCTGTATCATATCTGATGAACTTACTCTCAGATATCATTCTTTATCAAATATAACTTGTCAGCAAAGATCACACCTTGTGATTTGGTTGATGTTTACTTTCTGCACTTAATTATATGAACTTAAAGATCATAAGAAATGATTAAGTGATGGATTGTTTTCTCATCCAGATTTGTAATAGGTCAGATAGTCATCGTTGACTGATCAAAATGGGGGAAATTTGTTAGGAATATCTGTTTAGATTTTGATAAGCAACCTAATGACTTATCTTAGTTCAGAAAGGTGGTTAGTACTCTTGGTTCACTTGAACACTGTAGAAGAGGAAACTCACTAAGTATGATAGTCTAGCAAATCTTGTATAGGATGTTAGGTCTCGAAATGTAATTTTTATTTTCTAAAGAAGACGAAGAAGACTTCCGACAAGAAAAGTTGATGGATTTGAAGATTTGAAGGCGCACAAGATTCTTTGAAGACAAAGGTTTTTCGGATACCTATGTCGGATATCTTGAAGAAACAATTGTTTGAAACAAGTGTTGCAAAAGATATCACGAGAATAAAAGGTTTTTGAGGAGGAAAGTGCTTACAGATATCTACACTCGGATACCTTGGATATAAACTATCTTTACGAAAAAGAAATATTTTATAACAAAGTTGTTTCAACAAATGGTATACGGAGTTGTGATGTCGATGGAAAACAACATGCAAAGTTTGAAAACTACGATTGTATAAAGATCTACGATACCATGCATAGTTCGTTGGCACTCTGAGGACAAAATATAATGCGGCATTAAATGCATGACGAAATGTCTAAACAAAAGCGGTAACCACGAAGAAGACAAACTGCTACGATTACTATATTGATATCAATAGTTTGAATTTGATTTAAGCCAGCGGATACTATTCAAGCGGCACTCAAATTCATCTATAAATATCAACACTTAGGCTTGAAAACACACAGAACGAACTTACATTGAAAACTCACACAAGCTCTCTCGAGCAAACTACTTACCTTGAGCTTTTGTTGCGACCAAAGCTCTTGATTCTAAGTAGCACAAAAGTTACGAGTGTCACGATCCTTAACATGCATCGTTATACGTGAAGGAATTGAACTAAGATTTCATATCTGATTCATTCTCTGGAACACTTACAATAGACTTGGGTCGATGAGAACAAGATACCATACATTGAAAAGTGTATTAAGTATACTTGATTCATAGAGCTATCTGAATAAGCGAATAAGTTATTTAAGAAGCTCACGACAAACAAACCAAAAACCGACACCATATTAGGCGTGGAGTATAGGAAGTACTTAGTTTGGGAAACTAAGGAATAACTCAAGGTTTACGAGCAGGAAGTACTTAGCTTGGGAAGCTAAGGAATAGTGAAAAAGGTTTACAGTCTGGGAAGTACTTGGCTGTGAAAGCCGGGGAATAACTCAGGGGGAACACTTGGTTGGGAACCTAGTGTATTTAGGAATCAAGAGAAGATATCTGTAAGGTTAACTCATTTATCTGAATTAGTGGTTTCTAGGTCTGAGAAAGGCCGAAGTGGATTAGTTGAAGGATTACGCCACCTTCAGATACCATTATAAAAAGACTTGTGTTATTTACTTTCTGCAGTTTATTACTTGCTTTACTTATCTTGCAAAGTACTTACACACATCTTGCTGAGCACGTCCACTTATCACATAAAAGTCTTCCGCTCTCTGAAAATTAAGTATCAGATATCTACACAGATATCTGAGAAACTGTGTTTGTCGATAAAAGTTTTAAAAGACTATTCACCCCTCCCCCCCCCCCCCTAGTCTTTTACTTTGCCGTTATCTGGACCAACAGTATCCCTAATTGTTAGCAATAATTACATAACACAAGTTACATATATATCCAAGAATACACACGATAAAATAACACCCCAAAAATGCACAAGTTGAATGCAAAGTTATAGCTAAAAACTATAACTGCCAGATATCCTAAGTACAATATCATAGTCATTAAATAAAATATCACAGTCACATGATAAAAATGCCCAGAAACACTGCTAAAAACTTTAGTCCTTTTTTTTTATGAAAAATGAGAAACATTTAAATTCACTTTAATTCACCTGCGTACTCCTTATCCCAGACATCCTTTTTCACATGCTTTGTCCATCTTTTGTTTATATATTTCTCAGGGATCCTCGTAACATTCTGCACATCAAAGACCTTGATAGCATGTAGGCACAACTGACTAATGAAGAGTGCTTGCGAGCGATCTGCTATCACATCTTTTCCATTTCTTGCAAAGGCAACAGCACTGGATCGGTTCCATGTGTCTTTCGGGTTTGGGTGAATATTGTATACAATATTGTCATTGTCGACAGATGAAACTATACCATATGTTGTAGAGAAAGCTGCATACACCTCCTTTTTAAAACATTCAAATATTTCATTAATCTAATCACAAACGATTGATTAAACTCACAAAACTAGACCTAGAATAAATAACAGTAAAAACCTATTCTAGTTTGTTATCACTAGAGTAATTTTCAATGCTTGAAGAACACTCACAAGTAATAACAATATCAAGTCTAGTAGAAAACAAGAAAGCCTATCTCTCAATATGGTGAATCGAAGTTCATAAAAAGCGTCACTTGTAGGCTGCATTCTTCTTGTATATACAGATCCTCAAGTCGACTTGTTCTTAGTCGAACAGAAGAAGGAATGCAGTACAGGCAAGTTGCTTCTTCTTGCTTTCTTCAATCAATCTGTTAGAAGGAAATTTCCATAGATAAATATCTCTTCAATAATTTTCCTTCTTGTTCATATCTTGTTAGATTCTTTCCTTAAGCCATCGTATTGCTTCAAGCTTTGCAAACTTTTAGTCCAAGTGTATCGATTGTTTCCTGCAACATAATTACACAAGCAATCACAAACATTGAACTAATTAAGAAAGACAAGATTATCAAAACAAGTGCTCTTAGTAGTCGCACTTTCAATACTATTTCAAGATTTGTTCATATGTTTCTCAATTTGAGAAATTTCAAACAAGGAGATAATATTTCTTGAAATAGATGATGTGGACCAGAGATCCCAATTCACAGGTGTACTGATGAATGTATTAGACTTTGTAAGGCACATGGGAAAACAGTTAATGGAATAATGCGATGTTTTTGATTGGTATACTCATAGGTGGGACATGGAGTGTACTGACAAATATACAAAAAAATATATGTTCTTTGTTACGTCGATTCTTCTAAAATAGGGATTTTCTAAATGGATGTCATAAATTGATAGGATTACAAACTGCACCAATGTTGTTCGAACAGCCCGCCTCACCGTGAAGCTTAGTTTATCTGTAATTGAATATAGTACTTGAACCAACTCTCAAGACCATATTGTGCTAGGAAGCTATGAATTAGATTAATTGTGTTCAGTGTTCCTGTATCGTTAGGCGGCATATATGATGTTTGAATCCGGCGATTACAATATTTTGGTATGTTTACCCGTAAATATTCCCACAACAATCTCGAACATTTTTGGGCTAATTTGGTCGAACGGTTGTGGAAATGTATATGGCAATTGCAAATGCTTCAAGGATTAAATTCTTGTTGGCTAGCCATGCATGGAAAAATACCAACGACTGCCCTATGACATCAGCAACAAACTCTCCCATATCGTGTGATAAGTTACTTCAGAGTATCTTGTTTCACTTTCTTTTCTTCCATCAAATTTGCAAAAACATCTACTTTTGACTCGTTGGAAACCAGGGAATTGTATTTTGGAAGATATAATAATCGAGCGATTTCATAAAACTCGCGAAACCACATTAACTTCCCATGATATCGTTAAATGTGAATCCGTTAATTTTCGTTCGATGGTTAGTAGTTTCCGATCTATCCATCTTCAGATTCTCAAAGTTAACTTGAATGCCAAGAAGCTTTCCCAATCCCTAGCTGGGATATTCATGTTAACGTATGCCAATAGTAATCACGTCAAGCAAGGTACTACCACATAAATATGGATGCTCGGGGTTGAGTAGTCTGTGTCATACAGAAACTATTCTACAATCACATGAGGGACAAAGTGGTTCATGTGATGTAGGCATAAATTTGCATAACATATTATATCAGTTACTCGCTCTCCGAAATTACTATAGCAATAAATTTTATCCGGACTGAACGCATTCAGGTCGGTCCAAGGCTTTCCTAAATTCGGGTTTTGTTAGAAGCTGTGGGATGGATTGGCTTACGGGCCGATTTGAGCGATGTTGACTATTAATGTTGAGTCAACACCGTTTCTCAACAGTGAACAGTGATCGACCAGACTACGACAATAGTGAACTGGAATCAACAAAACTCAGAAAAGTGCGTGAATAAAAGCGAACGAGATTTCTAAAGCCGGTATATAAAGATACCGACGGTGCCGTAGCAAAACTTCTACTAAAATTGAAAAGTAGAATTACAAAAAGAAGTTTAATTTAATCACAAACGATTGATTAAACTTACAGAAAACTAGACCTAGAACAGATAAGAAAAACCTATTCTAGTTCAATGATACTAGAGTAATTCTCAATCTTTAGAGAACACTCACAAGTAAACACCGAGGTAAAGGTCTAGTAAAGCAAGACGCCTAAACAAAATAATCTTCTCTCTTTTTGTTCTTAGAGTCAGCAGCCTTGCAAAGCCTTCTTCTTCCAATATATATATTGCGGCCACTCATCACAGGAAGAAACAAGGTGGCAGCAGGCAGGCCCAAGTCTTCCCAAACTTGGATTCGTGGTAAGGAAACTTCCTTTGATGTATTAATGGTATAAGGAGTCTTCTAGATATCAATCTCTTTTAAATCTCACTTTCCTTATAGCATAATATTCTTTCATGAATCATTATGGCAGCTTCCTTACAACAATTATGGATCCTTTAATCTTCAAGCCCATCACGCCTATTCTTCTTATTTGGCCTTTTACTCTGATTGCCGTTTGCTACGATGGCCTTTTCTGATGGCGTTTTGATACGATGGATCTGATAACAATCGTGATCCATTAAACATGTTGAGGCCCAACTTGATATATCCTACAAAATAATCATAGAAAAAACAACTACAATTGTCGAACCGGTGAATAAACGAAGAAAGGCCGAATTAACAAAACAAGTGCAATATAAATTGCACTTTCAATCTCTCCATAATTCTTGCCTTTCTTCACAAAAACCTGAAAGTAGTTAGTAGGAAAATTCAAGACAATATCAAGCAACTCCCCCTTGCTCCAAGAACTCCCCCTTAATACAAAAAACCAAGAGTACAAACATTCTCCCCCTTTTTTGTGAGAAAGAAAGAAAACAAAGTTCTTTTTACGAAACTTCACCATCTTGTGTCTGTTGAGGACACTGCGGACAAAGTACTAATCTTTGTCGAAGCGATGTTGACTCAACATTGTAGTCAAACGGCAAAGAAAGAAGCGAGCGGGACTATAGAGACGGTCAATTTGAAGGCGATGTCGAAATAGAGTGGATGGTCAATTTGGAGGCGTGATGTGAAGAGAGCGGAAGGTCAAGTACACAACTTACAAGATAAGTCATGATGGGTGTTGTTGGGTTTGCGTCAAGGTAGATTCCTGCAAATATATATCAAAGCAACGAAAAACTGTGCACAACTGTTAATTAAAGATTAAAGTTGCAAGTAAAACAGTTATCCGTCAAGTCAACTTAATCAGATAAACAGATAAACCCTAGGGAGGTTGACCAAAAATCTTGATCTTAAAGAAAGTGACTTGAAATGCAAATGCGAATGCGAAATCCAAAAACCCGAAGAAAACACCTTAGACCTACTCCCCCTCAAACCCAAAAACACACAGAAAAAAAATAAAAGCACAGTAGTTAAGTAACCAGTACTTCAGCATAGTCAATGTTGACCTGAATGTTGACTCAACATTGGTGACAACATCGGGAAATCAGACCACTCTTAATGTAAGTCATCCAGGAAACCAAGTCTCAAAATGTGCAGATTCGATTAACACCACACTGATGCTGCATGCAAAACTGAAAGAGAAAGGAATACCAAAGAAACACACCCAACATTGCCTCAAAAAGTAAATTGAACAATTAGCATAAGTTTGAGTGGGGGTGACCATGAGACTGTGAACCATGTCAAATAATTGAAACACGTATGAATCCGCTCCAAAGCCGAAGCCTATGCGGAGTTAGGCAAACACACGTCTCATGGCATAAAGATCACTCATTTGACTATATTGGGTAATTTAATTTTCGGAAAGTGAACCGGCGACATTACGAGAATCGGCACTTTTGTGCGTGTCGGTTTCGATGCAGACCATCAACCCTCACGACATATGACACATTGGCCACGTCGATATCTGGATAGTATTTGAAACACCTTGACACGATCCTCGTGAAACACTTGAGCCCTTTTATCATAATTCATTAGATTTATTAAGCATAAAGAGCGGAGGCAACATCAAGTGCGAGTCGAGTGCAGTAAAAATAGCCAGCGACAAAGTGGGTTTTACATAAAGCAAACACAGGAGACTCGATACCTTTCAACCTTGGTTTCAAACGACCTTTCAAACCCTAAGCATCACCCTTGTAAGCTACAAACCAAGAACAACCGGAGACGATCTGAAGCACGAACACAAACCTGAGAACTAAAAAGCATAAAAAGCGGCATCACTTATTCTAATTTTCCAATGTTGACGTGATGTTGAGTCAACATTGATACTCAACAATGACAATCACGAGCCACTGGTGAGAGATCTTGAAGGTGAAGAGTCTCTCACTATCTAACGGCTTGGTAAAAATATCTGCAGGTTGATTGGTTGTATCTATGTGAATTACTTGCTTATTGACCAAGTCCATAAGAAAATGATGCCTAATATCTATGTGCTTAGTGCGAGAGTGTTGAACATGGTTCTTAGAGATATATGTATGGCACTAAGGTTATCACAGAACATCAAAAGGGTAGCACTTTGTAGACCATAGTCAAGCAGCATATTTTTCAACCAGACTAGTTGAGTCACACAACTCCCAGCTGCTACATATTCAGATTCGACGGTTGAAAGTGACACCTGATTACATTTCTTGCTATACCAAGACACCAAATTTGGACCAAGATAAAAGTAACCTCCACTAGTGGATTTTCTATCATCTAGATCACAGGCCCAATCAGAATCACTAAATCCCAGTTAGTGTTTGTATCACATACAAATTTTGAAATGAATTAAGAATAAGTAGATTTTATACAATTTTACCCAAATTAAGATATCACCTAATAATGTACCTTCATTTTCTAACAATGCTTTACTTTGGGAGTTGATATTGTGTTTCGTTCATTTATAATTTGTGTTAGATCCTAACCATAATCCAAAATTAACAGTTCCTGATATATATCCAAGGATTCTTTTAATGACAGTTAAATGGGGGCTTTTAGGGTTGGGTGATCTGGAACTGCATAAGCGAGAACATGATATATGGTTCTTGGCGAGATAGATACAAGAGACTTCAATCATTGATCTGTACAATGTTGTGTCAACATCCTCCCAACATCGATTACCTTATCTTCAACGATGTAGCCATCGAATCTTGCATGGTTTGGCACTTTCGAGCCCAAATTTTTGATCGATTCGTGCATACTTTTCTGGGGACGAGAATAGGCCATCTTCATACATTGGATTTGAAGTTCAAGAAAATAGTGAGTTCCCCTATCATACTCATCTCAAAAATTACATCATAGCTTTCTGGCGATCTACCATAGAGGATTAGTTGAGCCAAACACAATATCATCAACATATATTTGAGCAATGCAGGATCATGTCCTTTTCTAAGAATAAGCAGTGTTTGATCTCCCTCCCCTTTTGAAACCAAAATCAACTAGAAAATCAGTTAATCGAGCATACCAAGCACGGGAGCTTGCTTGAACCATCTGAGGGCCTTTTTCAGTTTATACACATAGTCAGGGTGACTTGGATCTTCAAAGCCCTTAGGTTGTTCCACATAAACTTCTTTATCTATATAGCCATTCAAAAAGGCTCCCTTAACATCCATTTGCTTGATTTAATGTTTAAGGCTGCCTTGATAGCAAGCAAAAGTCTAATGGATTCTAATCTAGCCCTTTGGAGCAAAGGTTTCATCAAAATCTATTCCTTCTACTTGAGTGTAACCTTGTGCAACTAGGCAGCTTTATTCTTAACAACTAGCCCATTTTCATCACTTTTGTTCTTGAAGATCCACTTAGTTCCTATGACATTTACTCCTAGAGGACGAGGCACTAAGGACCAAACTTCATTTGTTTTAAATTGGTGCAGTTCATTTTGCATGGCCTCTATCCAATACTCATCTTTTAAGGCTTCTTTCAAATTCTTAGATTCAGTAAGTGAGACAAAACAGGAAGAACTTACTGTTTGGCACAAAGTTGCATTGCTTACCATTTCCTTGTAGTTCTTTACGGTATTTCCCTAAAGTCATTCTTCCCTTGGATCACTGATGGCTTGCGAACTTAGATGATCTTTGTGAATCCTCGGGGGTGGATCACATCTGATGGAATCCAGAGGCACAGTCGGTTCCAGAACAGGTTCATCTTCACTTTCAGAGACAGATTCATCTGATGAGCTCTCCCCCGGCAATGTTGAGTCAACATTGTGATCAACATTGACTCCATCTTCTCAGCGATGGCGATGGGAAATCGATTGATACACGCATCGGTTGATTACTGTCTCATCTTTTCAAGTTACGCATCTTTCGGTTTGGCTCTTCCACCATATGTTCGTCGTGAACTCTTCTTCAAAGGGACAATCTGATAAATCAAGCGAGCCGTACAAGCGGTAAATGTTAGTAGACACGAGTTTTGAGTCGAAAGATTTATCTGGAATATCTCTTCACGATTACGTGAGTCATCATAATCAAAGAAGAGAATGCATGGCGATGTTGAGTTTTCATTGTTGACCAAACGCCGATTTTCAACATCGTCGAGCAGGAGGACAAAAGCTGCAACACGACCTTACAATATCGACTTCACATTCGTCACACTGAATCATCACTAAGACAAGAAAGCGTTTTTCCCTTCTTACGAAGAGTGTTAGCACATTCATTCTGAAAGTGACCCCATCCTTGACATTCAAAACACCTAACTTTGTCTAGTCGTTTAGAATCAAAACCAGGAAGTTCTAAGGCCTTATTGAACTTGTCAGTAGCCTTAGGATTACTTGGGGAGGCATTGTTAGAATTCTTCCTAAAGCTGGTTTTGTTGAAATTTCTAAGCAACTTAGTATAAGCTTTCTGAAAACTTCTTGATAATCTCATCGGACTCATCACTCGCTGCTCGGACTCGAGATTTTTGATTTGGAGTGCATAGACATACTAATAATTTTCGTACCATTCGCTCATTACATTGAATTTCAAAATTCTTTAAATTGTTCATCAAGGTATGAAAATCCATAGCTGGCAAGTTTTGAGTATCTTCCAAAATCATTCTTTTTATGTCAAACTTTGAAGAAACAGATCGAATTACTTTTGAAATCAATTGTTTATTTGACATGGCATCTCCAAGAAGTTGAATATCATTAGAAATAGTGAGAAGCTTGTCAAAGTAAGAATCAATTGTTTCTTCTTCCTTCATTCTCAAGTTTTCAAATTTAGACCAAAGAAGTTGCAATTTAGTTTGTTTGATACTATTATCACCTTCACAATGATTTTGGAGTAAATCCCAAGCTTGTTTAGCGATGAGTGCAATTTTGTATGAGTTTAAACATATGAGGATCAACATGAGAGAAAATTGCATTCAAGGCTTTTTCATTGTAAGAGCTAGCAAGAAAATCATCACCTGACCACTGAGCTTCACGTTTTGGAACGACATCTCCATTAGCATCCGGTCCTATGGTAGGCCACATGTAGCCTTCAAGATTTCCATGCCGCCCTTGATTGATTTGATGTAGTTCGACCCGTATCTTCCGATGGTGGTAGTTAAACCCATATAGCACGGTGATGCATTGACACTTGAATTGATAGCATCCATCGTAGTAGTACCAAATCCGGACACCAATTAATTGGTGTGCGGCTCTATCTCACTTGTTAGAACTGTGGGGCGGGATTGGTACTTACGGGCGATTTGAGCGATGTTGACTATTAATGTTGAGTCGACACCGTTTCTCAACGATGAAACGATGATCGACGGACTACGACAACGATGAGCTGGAATCAACAAAACTTCGAGAAAAGTGTAGCGGAATAAAAGCGAACGAGATTTCTAAAGCGGTATATAAAGATACCGGCGGTGCTTGTAGCAAAACTTCTACTAAAATTGAAAAGTAGAATTACAAAAGAAGTTTAATTCAATCACAAGCGATTGATTAAACTTACGAGAAAACTAGACCTAGAGATAAGAAAAACCTATTCTAGTTCAATGATACTAGAGTAATTCTCAATCTTTAGAGAACACTCACAAGTAAACACCGAGGTAAAGGTCTAGTAAAGCAAGACACCTAAACAAAATAATCTTCTCTCTTTTTGTTCTTAGAAGTGTAGCCTTGCAAAGCCTTCTTCTTCAATATATATATTAAGCCACTCATCACATGAAGAAACAAAGCTGACGTGACGAACCCAAGTCTTCCCAAACTTGGATTTGTGGTAAGGAAACTTCCTTTGATGTATTAATGGTATAAGGAGTCTTCTAGATATCAATGTCTTTTAAATCTCACTTTCCTTATAGCATAATATTCTTCCATGAATCATTATGGCAGCTTCTTTACAACAATTATGGATCCTTTAATCTTCAAGCCCATCACGCCTATTCTTCTTATTTGGCCCTTTTACTACGATTGCACATTTGCTACGATGGCGCTACTGATGACGTTTTGAGTGCGATGGCTACTGATCAATCGTGATCCATTAAACATGTTGAGG
Source organism: Plantago major (assembly GCA_026545765.1). Classification (NCBI taxonomy): domain Eukaryota; kingdom Viridiplantae; phylum Streptophyta; class Magnoliopsida; order Lamiales; family Plantaginaceae; genus Plantago; species Plantago major. Next base: position 67,006,840 of record CM048839.1, read on the forward strand.
CCCAACTTGATATATACTACAAAATAATCATAGAAAAAACAACTACAATTGTTGAACCGGTTAATAAACGAAGAAAGGCCGAATTAACAAAACAAGTGCAATATAAATTGCACTTTCAGGTTTGATCTAGTCTGGTCTAGAAATGGAATTTTTTGGGCCCAAACCGCACTAGACCGATATCTATGTTTTTTTTTTTTTTTTCCAAAATTTTCATTTGTGCCATTGTCCATTTGCAAAATCTCAACTGCCAAACCAAATGTTGCATAGATATGAGTCGGCGCTCGTCCCTAAGATCCTCATCTCATCTCTTCCATCTTTGTTAATTTCATCCCACCTTTTCTATATTTTCTCATTCTCTAACATCTCGCGTAAAGCTAACGCAATTTATGAAGTTTTCAGACGGAGAGAGTAGATTGTTTGAACAACTTTTGGCTCTCAACAATGAATGGTGTTCTCAAGAAGGAAACACCAACTAAAAAAATAAAGAAGGAAAGTGCAAATTTTGGAAGAGATACTTCCAAGAGTTTCGAAACATTGAAAGCACCATGTTATTGACACTAGTCATTAACTTAAGATATCATTCCATGTTTTTAAAGTGAAGTCTTGATCTAACAGCGAAAAACCTTTTAAATCAACAAAAAGAGGTGGCTCCAGGAAGTAGGAATTACGTATGTAACGAAGTTATTAAGTCAACTTTGGCCAAAAGTAATTAACTTGGAGTAATTAAGGTATCAACATAGACATTTTGCTGGAAATACTGAACGACATGAGGTGTCCAGAAATCAACTCAGGCGATTGCATTGCCATGTCAATGTAGACCAGTAAGGGATATAGCTAAATTAAGATTGCAATGGAATTCAAACTTACGCAGTGAATTTAAGTGCTGAAAAGTTGGAAAGTGGATTAGTTGGGAGATTACACCACTTGAGTAACCACTAAAAACTCTAAGTAACTTTACATACAAAACATTTAGATATAGTAGCTTGTTCCTTAATGAACCAACACACAATGGGTCATCCTCTAGAGTATAACAAACTAATACTTCTAATAATTTTAGTAAAAATAAACCAAAGAATTCATATCGAATCTGACTTTTGTGATGTGAAACAACCTGAGTGTGATATGCCTTATACATGCATGTACATAAATGTGTGAACGTATTTTCTTTGTTTTGGTCAATTATAATGGTAAGGAACACTCAAATTTCACAGGCGAAGCTTAATATATGCAAATAAGTAACTTGATCAGGATGAGTCCAATTCATTTTACCTTAAGGCCACCATCAATGAGAGTCTTGTGGTCGCAAAGATACATGAACAAATCCTTCTTTGAATGTATCATTCTTAGTGGAGAACTGGACTTGTCAACTAAGCGGGATATTATTTGTTTATAATCATGAGGCAGCAACCTCTCCCAAACAGCGTCAGATTTAGCAGCATCACGAAAACTAGTTGCCACCATGGACAAACAACAAGCGTCTCCCGGGGTGGTAAGAGACAATGGATTGACTATGCAATCCTCTGGCAAATCAAAGCAAAAACTCCCATTCACATTAATTCTTTTTACTTCTCTCTCTGTCGCCATTACAATGTTCACTAGTCTATTAGAAAATATTTCAGCTGGTTTTTTCTCTCCTTTGATCGAACAGGGCAAAATTTAGGTGAATGCTTCTTTTTGTTCAAAGTTTAGGCTAATATTTTTATCATACATCATAGGTCATCAGTCAAAAGTATAATAATTAAAGCTTCCCATTAAAAATATAAGAAGTCCAAGAGAATTTAATCTTTTTGAAAGTTATTACTTAAATCCTACATATTTTGGTAAAAAGTATTTCTATTCAATTTTACTTTAATTCATCTATTATTATCACAATTAATTAGGAAAAAATTGGGTCCCAATTAACACCTAAAGTTTAGAAAAAATTAATATGAATTTGTTTTGTAGTAATCTCGGAGTGTCGTTCTCTTCGGATACTTAGCATGGACGCTAGCGAATAAAGACACAAAGTTGGTAATCCTAATTATAAAACATGTAATCATAAACAAAGGATCTTTGGAGCTGTTTTGAGACAAATCAATTTAAAGCGTTGAAAACATGCAGGCAAAGCAGTTATACTCCCTCAAGTAAAAATTCTACTTCCATTCTATTTTGGGATGTCCTTTCAACTTCCCATCGCTTTAATGGAATATCCCTCCTCTTTATTCACTATCTACCATCTGTATTCATTCTCTCCTACTTTATTCAATGTCTTTATTACTTTATTACCATTTCTCCTACTATATTCACTTTTTTTAAAAACTTGTGTCAGGCCAGCGGGTAATTATATCCGAGATGGAGGGAGTATATAATAGCAAAATCGTTAAACAGATGGTTGACAATGTAAAGAATCCCCAACCTCCCTCGTATTATGTTACCCACGACTACTTAGTTTCAAACAACGTAATTGCTTTCTATTTGGTAGTCATGATACATATTAATAGACTAAGGCGTAGTTAGTCAAGATACCCTGCTTTTCACCAACGGTCACCTTCTCACACTATAAACCATAACATATCACTAAAATATCAAAATATAGGACAACCATGGTTTATATCTAAAACTAATTAATCAAATATATAAGAATATAATGAGTAACACAATAATAGAGCTTGGCGGTTCACCTATACGGCAGGGTTTAGCTACTTATAGCAGGAGTAGTAACATCATAATACTAATAACAAAGAAAAGAAAAAGAAAGAGTTTGATTGTTGATGACGGTTGCATTCTACGTTTTTCAATGGGTATGACGTCCATGATTTGATTCGGGTTTTTCTTTTCTCTTGTATCTTCTTTTACTTTGAGAGAAGTAGGGTTATGATTTTGAGTGACCTTGCATTGCTTATATAGTGTAGATTGCCTGGATTTTTCGTGCACATCAGTCCAAGGAAGGTGGTGTGTTGCGGGCTACAAAATACGAACTTGGTCCAGGAAGGAACTAGAAGGCAGCAGCCAGACTGCGGTCATGTACGTGGACGAAGGATATTGCGGCCACGTTTGTGGCCATACTCGCCGACTTCTTGACTCCAGTACGCGTCTTTCTCTTACGGGCTAGTTTTTACCTCCGAAACTTAGTTATGTTGAAAAGTGGTCTTCTACAATGTTTTAGTACATTGAATAAACTTCACAATTGTGGGTCTTGTGCCTTCAATTGATTCTTCTAACTCCTCGTACACCTTGATAATCATCTATCAGTATTTCCTTGGACTAAGCGTAAACACATCGTATTTGCCTCAATAATTGCCATAATCCTCTTATTTGGCATATGTGTACCTTGTGAAACACCAAAATAGGTAGTTAGGCATAATATGACAATAATATTCTATATTGCAACCAAACGAGGGTAAAAAAGTGTGTTAAATCGCACATTTCATTGTCACATCAATTCATATGCATTAAACTAGTCTCAATCTTCGTATATGATAATTTCTGGGCTTGCTAGTTTGAAATCTTCTAATCGTTTTGGTTAAGAATTGTTAGATACGATTCGAATAGTTTCGCTAGTTTGAAACACTCTAAAAATGAAAGGTTAAACCCTTGGTTTTGTGGTAAGGCATAAATAACCTATGAATCGTCACTCAAATTTGTTTTACTTTTGAGCAATCAAGTTGTTTTTCTCATGCAAGAAATTTGGAGTCTCCTGTTATCTTTGTTGTTAGTTTGAAGGGACTTTCTGTGGAAGATCAATTTTTGAGCATAACTAGTAGTGGCTTTTTCTTTAGTGATGCCTTTCCTTTTTGTTACTCCGTTTTTAGTTTATCTAGAATAGGCACAAAAAAATGAAAGAATTAATAAAAAGAAGGAAAAATAAAAAAACTAGAAGACAGGGAAAAAAAAAAAAAAAAGAATAAGTTAGTCCAAAAAAATTCAAGCAAAAAAGATACCCAAAAAAAGAAAAAAGGGTACAATTAGTGGACTGCACAAAAAAAATAAAAAAATAAAACAGAGATCACAGTCTTTTATGGCTCTCTCGACTACATTGCTCTTTTCCTCAGTTAAGAGCTGTTTTTGTTGGATAGAGTTTTGTTTTGTGATTAGCACTAGTTGGTTATTTGTCTGCATTAACTGGTTGATCTTCATAGATGTTGACATTTGTAATTTGTTCTTGAGCAAGGCATTGAGCTATCTGTTTTCTGTTGTTTTGTTGCTCAGTAGACAATTTCTGGATAGGGTATATTTTGTACAGGCATGATACTTTGTGTTGAAAAAGTTGAGAGAACTCAAAAAAGAAAAAAAGGCCTGGCGCATTAATTTTGTTGTTGGTGTTGTTAAGCTTTCTCTTATCTTGTTTAGCAGTCTTTGTGAGTGTATTTCTTATGATTTGGTTGTTCTGGGTAGTTGTCCTTCCCCCCATGGTTTTTTATGGGTTTAATCATGTTTGCTGCATGTAGTAAATCAACATTTGGGAGCTCTGTTGGTAACTACTTTCTCTTACCAGCATTTATTATGGATTCTAAGGGTAGATGGCTAGTGTGTGTGTTTCTGAGAGCTACTATAGAGAAAGAGCTCCCCTTTCTCAACACGTTTTCTTCTAAATGACACTTATTTCTTTGTTGGATCCTTTTGGTAATTGTTTACACTGCATTCACTCTCTTTTGTTGCACACTACTTCTATGTTTCTGCATATATGGTGGTATAGGAATCTTTTGGTGCTCGAAAACCAGACTGATAAGTTTTTGACTAGCTACTTGTTGCCCAACACTCTTCATTCATTCTGGATAGAGTTTACAAAGAGTGAGGAACAACAAGTTGATTTCTTTTATAGTTCCAAGCTCTACTGTTGGAGATATTTTTTGGAAAAGCAAATGACTGGAGAAAGAAAGGAAGGCAATTTGAGATCTGATTGCTACTGAAATTACTTCAAGGAATGTTGACATTCCCATTTCATGGATAAATGGAATCATTTCATCTGATAAGCAATTTTTCGGCATGTTCAAGATATCCATGTTGATTCTGTACCTAAACTCTTGCAAACCTCCATGATGTATTTTGTCTTTCATACTTGTTACTACTATCCTAGTGATATTAGGTTGGTAGGATGTTATTTTGTCTAATCTGATAGCATGTAATTAATTACCCAAAAGTCTAGATTGATCTTTTTATGTTTATCTTTGGATACATACTATGGACGGTTAAGTCCTCTATGGTTTATTATCAATAAAAAAAAGCTTCCTCCACCCTTTAAAAAACCTGTGAATCGTCATAAGCAACCTGTGACAATGATCCCGTATATTTGTGCCCAATCATTGCTACTATGTTCATTCTTTTCCATTAATTTTTCAAAGAAAATCTAGTTCTTGTTCCTGATTATCTGCTTAGAGTAAGTAGAAATTCAAATTTGATAATTTGCTCTCACAAACTTGTTTATATGTACTCCATAACATTGCAATTGTTGATTAGTTTTTTGAGAGAACGATTTTGTGATTAAAAGTTTGTGTACACAACACTACTTTTAATAATTAATTTTTAGCTCACAATTCCCACACTAATTTTCGCAAACTTACATACACCAACAACATGACATAAGCTTTCCATCTTGCGTTCTGATGTGACAATGAAATGTGCGATATATCATGCTTTTAGACCCTCATTTTTTGCCTTAGATGCAATACTCGGTTCATTTTATGGTCATTTACCAACTATACGTGTTTTATGTAGGTCAAGATCGCGGTTTTGAGGATTTGCACGATTTTAGGCACCAAAACGGCATAATTGTGTCAAATCAAAAGAAGGAAGCAAATATGCCGGATCAACCATTACCTGAGTTAGGAGTCAAAACATGTCATGCGACCAACCGATGCGAAGATAAATGAAGATGGAACAACTTTGTAGAAGATCACTTTCAGAAGCGGATTCTGGCTTCGAAATTGAAGAACGAAGAAAACAAACTCAAGTCTACAGGAATCGCACTTGGCGGCCACCAGGGGACCGCAGAAGGGCTCACTGTGGCCACTAGGCGGCCGCAGTCATGCCCCTATTTTTTCCAAAACCTTCCTTATTGAAGAATGGTGGTTTGGAGGTCGAAACTTCACCTATAAATAAGACCTCAGGGGTCTCAGATTTCACACCGCTCCTGAAACTGACTCTCCTAGGAGAGAATCACCTCGGGAAGTGAAACTGACCAGCAGCCATCAGGCACCTAGAAGGAGGAAACACCAGGAGCAATAGCATGAAGACATCAAGATCATCAGAGACTAAGCTTCTTCTTCCTTTCTTCTTAGATTTGAATTATTGTTCTTCAATTACTATGAGTAGCTAATTTACATTTGTTAAGGCGAACATGAACTTTGCTTTTGCTACTTCTTTACATACCGTGATATGTTAATGTAATAGTTATTTGGCGTAAATCGTGGTTATACAACTCTATACATCCTTTGGTGTGTTTACATTGAGTGACACAGAGTTTCATTGAATTGAGTAGGGTAATTTTCGTGCATTGCCTTAGCACCATAGTATTATGTCTTGCTGTCGTTAGAGGTAACTGCGTATGATTTTAACTAAGAAGTTGGGAGTAGCATAGCAGAAGGAGGTTGGGGAACCTTTACGCCTGCCAACTATTGATTTACAACAAAGCAATTTAGGGTTTACTGCGAACTGATCATTCTGTCTGAAATTAAAATTGTGTACCTTTCTACATTCAAATTTGCTTGTTCCTATGCTAAGTGTCAGGGAGAACGACATCCAGTCGACTTTCCGCTATAAGCGTGGATTTGAGGACTTCCGACTTATAAATTTAATCTTGATTGTATTTGAAGATTGCAGGTTCTACAACGGAAAAAGAAATCTCTGAGTGCACATAAAAATTTGGCACCGCTGTCGGGGACACTTAACCGCTCAAGCAAGTTTTGTTCGACCGAGATAAGTTGAAATCTTTCTTTCGCTTTTTAATTTACGCACATAAACCCAAAAAAATCAGAAAATATGTGAGAATATATCTCCACAACAAAAAATCCAAAAAATATTTTTTTCCCGTATTAGTTTACTTTCTCATAAAAAAAATCCAGAAAATATTTTCCTTCTGCATTAATACTTCCTTACCAAGAAAATACCAAAAAAATTTCTTTCTTGTATTAGTTTACTTCCTTATCAAGAAAACCAAAAATAATTACTTTTAGATTCCTATTTATTTTGTTTATGGTATTATATATTAAGTATGTACCGGTTTATGCATTCATTTTATACAAGGTAGAAGAAGTGCGGGAACACCATTGGTACCATTTGAGATGATATAGACAAGCTTGAAAAGCGGTATTTGCTACCATCATAGAATCATCTAGCAACATCGGTGGAGAAGGCAAGCAGCGACAATCCATCAGGAGCGTCAACTTCTAAATTTGAGCAAGCTGCTTAAGATTAGACTTGAGATTCAAGCTGAAAGGGAAGAGCTGGAGCAGGTGATGCGCTCAAAATTAATACTTGTAAATAACACAAGTAGTAAAGCGGTTGTCGTAGTACAACAATGCTTAAACCACAGGGTCGTTCTCTCGAGGAATTGATTAAGCTAGTTCTAGGTGTAGGCTCGAGGTGTGAGTTGTAAGCAGATAGTGTGGGTAAGGTTGATACTTGAAACCCTACAACAAATTACAATTACAAGACAAGGTAATACCTAGATCATGCAATTTCTACAATTAAAATGAAGCAAGCGGATCTTTCAAAAGTGCTGACATGATATAGCTAATGGTACACTGCCCGCGAATGCAACACTTTGCTATTGCAAAATCAAACCAGATACAGATTATAAGTACGTATGAGTTACGGCAAAAAGCTTATCACTAGCTATACCCTCATCCGGATATATACTAATTAGAGGTAAAGACTGATGCAAGTTCACAACGATCAAGCATGCGTTCAATGATCAGATATCAATATGTCACAATACAAGTTATTAACGAACCCTAACTCGTACTATTGAATACCTGGGTGCCTATTGGTCTCTACGATCGTCAGAAAGATCAATAATGCTTCTTCGAATTAAAAGAGAGATTGAAATCTCTAAGTGTTTACAATGCTTGGAATTGAAAATATGAAAGTAGAAGTAATGAAGATATATCCTAATGATTGATACAAGTGGTCTATTTATAAGATCAAGGAAGAAGAAACTAGAAATCATGGGATAAAAACTACCAGAAATTGTGGGTTTGATTCTGTCAAACAGAGCTCACCGCAGTGAGGTACTTTTGGGGATCCTCCTCACCGCATTCTAGACCTTCTGCCTCCTTTTCCGCTTGGTTGTACCATGGTGAGCCCGTTTGGATGCGAGGCTCACCGCGGTGAGCCTTGTGTCCGGGAACTCCTCCATTTTTCCCATTTTCTCCACTTTTCTCTCTCTTTTCCAACCTCCATGTCACCTCTCTTGGAGTAATGGCCCACTAACTTAGCCTTATGGTGCTTCTAGAAGGTTTTGAAGTCTTCCTTGTACTTTGGTCCTCCATTTCCTTGCCAATGACGCTAAGACACCTAAAAATGCACAAAAACACACAAAAAACCCAAACCTAACACGGAACAAAAACACTAAATAAAGGCTAAAAGACGCAACAAAATACAAAACAAGGCACTAAATGAGTCGTTAAAATATCGACTCATCAAACTCCCCAAACCGAACCTTTGCTCGTCCTCGAGCAAACAACTCTAAAACTTAGAAAAAGAAAAATGCATAGACATGACAAACAACAGAAGAGTTCAATCGACAAGCTACCGGGACAAGTATTGCCAGAGATAAGCCCTTATTCTGATGTAAACTTCTATCCCCTCTAACTTTGACAAGTAGCTTTGCAAAGATCACAATCTTCCGTTTCACAAGTAAATAAAACTTAATCCTATCCTAGTAGTCCCTCACAAAGGAAGATAATGGTGCAACTCTCAAGTCTCTCATCTGGAAGTGTCCAGTAAAGAAGGGTATTCACTCAAGACTTAACTTAGGATGGTGACAACAAACGTCACAAGCTGCCACTAATATTACATGCTTTTGCACTCAAATCAAACGAGTCAGAAAGGAATTTTTAGGAAAGGGGTCGAAATCAAATACAAGGAAATAAAATTAGCTGTCGTTCTCGTGCTTTGCTCTTTTTGCACGTTTATTTCTTTCTCTTTTTTTTCTTGTGCTTTGCTCTTTTTGCACAGATTTTCTATTTTTTCATTTTTTTTTCTATCTCAATGTTGCAAGTGTATCCCAATAGGTTGCCTAAGATCCGTACTTTTGTACGTGTCGGTTTAGTATACACCCATCAACCCTCTCAACATCTGACAACCGCCCACCTGTTTGGTTTATAGGTAGTATTTGGCATGCATTTTAGAAACAAAACCATCAACCCTCACATATGCACAATCAGCCTGTGTTGGTTTATAGGTAGTATTTGGAAATACAACACGGTCTTAGGCGATCTGAGTGATCTGGAATACACCTTGAGATTTTTCTATATTTTCCTTTTTTAGAATGGCATAGCAATACAAAACAATTCTGAAATCGACTATAGCTCAAGTATAGAAAGTAGTGAGCACAGTATCAGTTGACAAGAGTCCTCCTCCCTAAACCTGTTCCTTGGAAGAGGTTCGAGAATCGAGACAACAAGTCGAAAATGCCGTTCGGCATACTCGTTTTTAAAAAAGAGTGCACATGTATGTGAAGTGGCACAAGTTAAAAAGCCTAGCTCAACCTACTAGAATCACACATTTTCAGGTACAAGATTTTTCATCGGCTTAAAGGCTTCTATGACTTTTTGACTACTAAAACAGGAAGACTTTTTATTTACAAATGAAACGAATTAAAGTGATTTTCCAAAATTCCTTAGCACTCAGCTAGAGGGCATTTAAGATCACATCAGTAAAAAGGCTTAACTAAGGCAATAGATAACCAGACTTGTCAAAAGAACTCAAGACTCGACACAATTTTTTTTGAAATAGGCCAAAACTTAGGCCAAAAGACTCGACTCAACTACAATCACACAAAGGTGGCTAATCATACCACCCCACATAATCGCAAAAATGAAAAAGAAAAGAAAAAACACATATATATACAAGGAAGCAAATATCCGAGGCATGTAAACATATGATACAACTTCCATCCCCAAACTTATTCTATAGCTAGTCTCTAGCCTAAAGAATACATAAAGAAAGTAAATTGTAGAATTACCGCCCATAGTATGCCTCGGTCAGCATGATCACTGGAAGGAGGGCAGACCATGGGGTTCGGAAGATGAGCCTCTTCCCATGTACTGCTGCCACATGTTCTCCTCTCTTGCTAATCTACTCTCTGCCCGTGCATCCAGTTCCCGTAAGGCTGCCAAGTCCGAGGCACTACTTTGGTCCCAAGTATCCATCCTCTGGTTGAGGGCGGTGGCGTACTGGTGGACCTGTGCTACTTTACTGGAGAGGTTTTGGTAGCTGGTCTGGAGTTCGCCATATTATGCGCTCAAGTAGTAGTGGGGCGCCTCTATGGCATTGAATCTAGGGCCAGCCTATCGCTCGAAATGAGGCTCCATCTCCTCGTAGTAGCAAGAGTAGTGTGAGGTTTCCGCACCTAGTTGTGCTGTTTGGTCTTCCTCCTGCTAGACATTTCCCCCCTGGGGTTGTTCAGGAGCGTCCTCATCTTCTTCATCTGCATTTGGATCAAGCTCCTCTTCCTCAAAATCCAAGTCCATGCCTTCATGATCCTCCGGATCCTCAAAAGCCTCGAGAGCCATTACTGCCCTTGAAATGATTGGGTCTATATATCCAACCGACAAGGGAGGTTTTGTCTCTCCGATTTTTCTGATCCTAGGAACACGAGCCCTTTCACACAGCTGTGTGATGATCGTCGGGATGGCAAATCCTTTGGTTTTGGTTCTGTGGGCCCAAGTCTCCCCCAGAATAACCTCCCCGATGTTGATGAAGTCATTGGCCATGAATGCCCCAATCAGCCTTGCGATAGTGGCTGACATGTTGGTGAAGTATAATTTGGGCATCACCAGTGCTCGATCGATGAAAGCACACAAGTCTTCGGAAGGAGAAATTTCTTCTCCACCTTCGTCACGTTGATCCTGATGGAGTATAAAGGGCTTGCCACCCTTCAAAGATCTCTCTCAATAAGGAATCCACCCTGTGCCTCATGGTAGCTGTATTGCCCCCTATCTCGGACAGGGTCATACTCTGTACGTGTACCCAAAAACTCGCTGATCACCTCGGCAGAGTATGGGACGTTCTTCCCCCGAAACCTCACAATGTTGTTGTTGATGTCGTGGAGGTTGGTTTAGAACTCCTGAACCACAGCCGGATCGTACTTACACTTCTCCACGGTAAGACTTCCCCATCCAAGCTCGTCTATCCTCCTCCATATATGAGTAGCAATAGTGCAGTGATCTCGAGGGAAAGATATCCCTCTTTCCGCTACTATTTCTCTTGGAACCGAGAAGTTCCGAACTCGGAAGGCCTCATGGCCGGAGAGAGAGCGAACCGTATTAAATGCAGCTAGGGTCCCTCGATGCATGTTCTTCTCCGTGATCTTCTTCGGATGCTTCATTTGTTCCACAGGCAAGGCGGTCTTTCTTTGAGGCGTAAATCTCTGAGGAGTGTATTAGCACAACTTTTCATAGTTCTTTCCTTTGAAAAAATCTTCTAAATGGTAACAATCATGCTTTGTCCTATCCACGAGAAACATATAGACCATATAGTACATGCATTGTTACAACTAATCCCTCCCAAACGAATTTCATCATGCATCTAACCCAAACGCCTAATCCTATGCCATAATCAATCATCCCATAGTACGTTTGCAATGCGACTGAAATTCGGCTATACTATCGATCAAACAAGCAAAATCATCAATCATACACCACCATATTATTCATAGGATCAAACTAAGTGCTTTAAGAATACCCACTAAGCATGTTTTGCAAGAATCAAGCAAAAGAAGCATGAATAAGTGAATGCTACATCAAATTAGGATACAATAGAAATCAACAAGTTCAAATAGCCATAGTGGAGCAATAATCAAATTCTTAGATGTACAAAATTCTAAAAACCCCAAAATTGAGAAACAGTTAGGGTTTGAAGAGGATTACCTTGATTCCTATGCAATTGGTGGATGAAAATATGAATTGATGCTTGAATCAAAGAGATGACACTTGTAGCTTCGTATAGATACAAGGATTAAGTGATTTGGTGGAGAAATAGTTGTTTTTGAAGATTTTTGGGTAAGAAACCGAAACACGGTGAGGTGAAGATGAAGAAAAGTGAAGAAAAACGGGCTCCTCACTGCGCTTATAACCAGGGCTCACCGTGGTGAGCAAGGGGAACCTTTGACCTCACCGCGGTCTGGCAACAGACAATATGTACTGCCTTTGCTAGACCGCGTTGAGATTGGTTCCGCTATAGGCTCACTGCGGTGAGCTCTCTCTCTCTTTTTTTTTTTTGTTTTTTATTTTAAACTACCTAAATGCAATGTTTATATACACATGTAAATGCATCCTATTACTATACGCAAAGCAGTAAATCATGCTTTTATTATAGTCGTTAGCGTCGACTCTACTGTGGAGCTCGAATTCCTCGACCATGTTTGCCTCCTTGAATGGCTCAATGTATGGCTTTACTCGCTGGCTATTCACCTAAACGTGTCTCCGGTCTTGGGGTCCAAGAGTTCCATGGCACCATAGGGTGCGACGTGGACGATCTCATATGGCCCATCCCACCTTGACCTAAGCTTCCCTGGGATGAGTTTAAGACGTGAATTGAAGAGAAGGGCTTTCATACCTGGGACTAAGTCCCTACGGAGTAGTCCTTTGTCGTGATATACCTTCATATTATCCTTGTAAAGCTTTGCATTCTCAAATGCATTGTTCCTCAGCTCCTCGAGCTCGTTCAAGTCGAGTAAACACTTTTTTCCATCTTCTTCTAAGTTCATGTTAAGGTTCTTGATTGCCCATAGCGCCTTGTGTTCGAGCTCTACTGGCAAGTGGCAGGCTTTCCTGTAAACCAACCGATAGGAGTGGTCCCTATGGCGGTTTTGAAGGTTGTCCTATATGCCACAATGCATCGAGAGCTTGATGGCCCAATCCTTCTGCTTGGTTTTACTAACTTCTCCAAGATGCTCTTGATCGCCTATTGCTCACTTCTACTTGCCACGGCGTGCGAGGGTGATGCGGCGTTGCTCTGGCGGTGTTGCACTCCATACTTCCTAACACGTTTTCCAATGTTCTATTGATGAAGTGTTTGCCACCGTAACGCTTATCGGGACTACGGGACTCGAACCTCGGAAGACGACCTTACGAGGAACGATCGACCACCTTAGAGTCATTCATTTTAGGGATTTCTTGACCCATTTAGTAACGTAACGTCAGCGGCTACCGGGATATATTCGTTGCCTTGATTTGTTAGGAAAAGGCCTCATGAAATCTATCCCCCAAACGTCGAATGGTTCTACGACTAAATTTCCAATCATCGGCATCTCATTCCTCCTGGTTATGTTCCCACTCCTTTGGCACCGATCATACAATGACAATACTCATATGATCTCTCCAAGGTTGGCCAGAAGAAACACGAATGTAAGACTTTATGCGCGGTATTTCTTCCTCCGTAATGCCCTCCACATTCCAGAGCGTGACAGAAGGCCATGATGCTTTCCATCTCATTTTTTGGGATGCACCTCATAAGGATTCCGTCGCCACATTCTTTGAACAGATAGGGGTCGTCCCAGACGTAGAACACCATTTCTTAGAGAAATTTGCCTTCTCTTGACACTGTCATGTTAGTTGCAAATTACTAGTAGCAAGATAGTTCACAATATCGGCATACCAAGGCTCCACATGGATTGAAAAGTCGCTCATCAGGAAAATTCTCGGGGACTGGTTTCGAAGGCTCAATCGCACTAGGGTTTATCCTTGAGAGATGGTCAGCTACAAGATTCTCCTTCCCACATTTGTCAACGATCTCGAAATCGAAATATTGTAGCATCAAGATCCACCAAAGGAGCCTTGGTTCTGAGCCATTTTTGGCCACCAGGTGTCTAATTGCAGCGTGATCTGTATGGATGATAACTTTAAATTCTTGCAAATAGGATCTAAATTTGTCTAGAGCAAAAGTCGCTGCCAAGAATTCTTTCTCAGTCGTGGTGTAATTGACCTGAGCCTCGTTCAGAGTTTTGCTCGCATAGTAGATCACGTGGAAATGTTTGTCTACCCTTTGGCCAAGAACAGCACCAATGGCATAGTCGGATGCATCGCACATAATCTCAAAGGGTAAAGACCAGTCCGGAGCCATAACTATAGGGGCGGATACAAGTCTCTCCTTAAGCGTGTTGAAGGCTTCTATGCAATTTTCATTGAAATCAAAGGGTACGTCTTTGGCTAAGAGGTTGCTAAGACTCTTCGCTATTTTTGAAAAATCCTTTATAAATCTCCTATGAAAGCCTACATGACCAAGGAAAGATTGTAACTCCTTAATAGTGGTAGGATAAGGCAATTTCGAAATCACTTCGAGTTTTGCTTTATCTACCTCTATTCCCCTTTTAGAAACTACGTGCCCAAGCACAATCCCCTCATTTACCATAAAGTGGCTCTTTTCCCAACTTAAGGTTAGGTTACACTCTATACAACGTTTAAGTACAAGTTCAAGTTTACTAAGGCAATCATCAAAAGAATGTCCAAAAACAGAAAAATCGTCCATGAATACCTCAATGAAGTTTTGTACCATGTCTGAGAAGACTTAGAGCATACATCGCTGGAAGGTTGCTGGGGCGTTGCATAATCCAAACGACATTTTGCGGTAGGCAAACGTCCCGAATGGGCAGGTGAAGGTGGTTTTCTCCTGATCCTACGGTGCGATTGGTATTTGAAAAAACTCGGACAGCCCATCTAGGAAGTAGTAGAACTCGTGACCAGCAAGACGGTTCAACATCTCGTCAATAAAGGGTAACGGGAAGTGATCCTTTTTCGTCACTGCATTCAGTTTCCTGTAATCAATGCACATATGCCATCCGGTTGTCTTCCAAACAGGTACTAGCTCTCCCTTGTCATTTTTCTCGACAGTTACTCCCGATTTCTTGGGAACAACGTGCACTGAACTCACCCACCTGCTGTCGGCTATGGGGTAGATCATGTCGTTTTCTAGCAACTTCAGAACTTCTTTCTTCACCACCTCTTGTAGGACTGGGTTAAATCTTCGCTGGGGTTGACGCACCGGCTTAGAACCTTCCTCCAAAGTGATATTGTGCGTACACCTCAAAGGACTGATTCCTTTAATATCCTTGATACTCCATCCAATGGCGCCGGAGTTCCTTCTTAATAGCTCAACCAATTTCTCCTCCACTTCCGGTTTCAGGGTGGCTGAGATGATCACTGGTTTGGTGGTATCTTCTCCCAGAAACATGTACTTGTGGTGACTAGGCAGTTCCTTCAACTATAGCTTGGAAGGCTCGGATATTTCCCCTTCCTATCACCCCCCGTCCCTAGAGTCTCTAACTTCTCCTCTTCGGGGGGAAGGATCTCCGCATTATCGAGTTCCCTCAGAATTTCCACTACTTTGTCATGATGTGTGTTGTATCGGGCATCACCAGTTAATGCGATTTCCAGCTTGTCGTCACATATGTGACGCATGTAGGAGTTGTTAACCACATTGTCGATGATGTAGACAAAACTGTATTCTTCAATTGATTGAGCAGAGGGTTGGCTTGATACCTGGGATAAATCTACAGAATTCTTCTCCCCGTTTATCTCCATCCGTAGGCTCCCTTTGGCGATTGAAATCTCCATGTTGACCGTGCGCATAAAGGGCCTCCCAAATAGAATCACGTGCTCCTTGCCATCGTTTTCCTTTTCTACGGGGGCCAGGACTACGAAGTCAATCGGCACTAAGAACTTATCTACCTTGATTAGGACAACTTCTATAATTACCATTGGCTTCCTTATGGTCCTGTTTGCCATCTGCAAGGTCATCCCGGTCGGTTGTAATTTACCCAATCCAAGCTGCTTGCACAACGAATACGTGATCAAGTTAATGCTAGCCCCTAGGTCCAGCATTCCCTTAGCCAACGTACCGTTCTCCATTTGTATCTTGATAATGAAGCTTCACGGATCCTTTTTCTTCACCGGTAATCCATGCACCGAGTTTTCCATTTCCGACAGAATCTCCTTTCTCCCTTCTTCGTACCGCCTTTTATTCGCCGACACTTCCTTGCAGTACTTAGGAAATGCGGGAAAGTTTTTCACGAGCTCGAAGAGGGGTAAGGTGACACTCCCCTTGGAAAGCATGGTAAAAATGGAGTCTTGCTTCTTGTTTGTCTTGGGTTTCCTTACCCGTCCCGAAAAAGGTAAGGTAGGCGGTCCCGGAGGTTGCATCGCTTCTTCTCGCTTTGTTCTCTATTCCCGCCTCAACTCACCTTCCTCGTCGCTTCCTCCTCCTTGTCTTCCTTGTCCCCGAACCACTTGGCAATTCTTCTGGAATGTAGTCCGGCTTTTCTATTACCTTTCCGCTGCGAAGCGTGCTGGTTGCCATGGCCTCTTCTTCTTCTTGGTAGAAACCGCTCAGCTCCTCCAACAGATTCTCGAGGGTCACGAGTCTATCTCCGATCTCGTTGATTTGGAGATTAATTCGTTCCTACTCCGTTGTTGTAGCGTCATAGATCACGTCCAGAGATCTACACATGGCGACGAACTCTTGCCTCTTGTTCGACTCCTCGGACCTTATCTCCCGTTCGTCCGCCATGTCTGCTTCGATTCCTCCATCGAGGAATTCTACATCTCTTAACATGTAGACATCTTCTACTCTACTTTCAGATCTCCTACTGCCACCTTTTAGCCTTGCGTTTTATGCCATGTAATCATATACCTCCATCATCTCCGAAGGTACTTTCTCCAAAATGTTTCCTCCGCAAGCTAAGTCTACCATGATCTGGTGCATACTGTCTAGGCCATAATAAAACATGAGGGCTACATCATGCTGGGAGATTCCATGGTATGGGCACCTCCTCAACAAGTCACTAAACTGCTCCCATATCTCATCAAACCTTTCTCCCCTCCTTGGCTCGAAATTCACAATGCTATCCTTCAGGCTTTTCGTCAAGGAGTACGGGAAGTATTTGCGGTATAATGCTCTAAGCACTTCCTCCTATGTCCTCAATGACTCGGGCTCTAATGAATGCAACCATTCTTGGCTTGGAATCTCACAGCGAAAGGGAACAATCTCCTCTTGAGTTGGTCCTCACTCAAACCTCTAGGCGGTAGCTCTGTCAGAGCTTGCTCGAACTGACGAATAAAGCCGAAAGCGTCTTCCATCGGTCTCCCCCAAAAGTAAGGAAATAAGCACCCCCACTCATCATCCAAATCGTATTCCCTAGCCTCGGGCTCAAGGCATATTGGTGGTTTCCTTACCACCACTGTAGGTATTAAGTAATCTTTGTACCTAGCCATATGTACCTGTAGAAATCAAACTGCACTGACAAAACTAAATGAAATGTTAGTTTCTATTAGTAAAATAAATTCCTACCCGAGAATGAACGTAACGCAAATACACTAAGATTCCAGTTCCTAAAGAACGTAGGAATCAAGTCCCCGGCAGCGGCGCTAAATTTTGATGCGCTCAAAATTAATACTTGTAAAATAACACAAGTAGTAAAGCGCTTTTCGTAGTACAACAATGCTTAAACCACAAGGTCGTTCTCTCGAGGAATTGATTAAGCTACTTCTAAGGTGTAGGCTCAAGGTGTGAGTTGTAAACATATAGTGTGGGTAAGGTTGATACTTCAAAACCCTACAACAAATTACAATTACAAGATAAGGTAATACCTAGATCATGCAATTTCTACAATTAAAATGAAGCAAGCGGATCTTTCAAAAGTGCTGACGCGATATAGCTAATGGTACACTGCCCGCGAATGCAACACTTTGCTATTACAAAATCGAACAAAATACAGATTATAAGTACATATGAGTTACGGCAAAAAGCTTGTCACTAGCTATGCCCTCATCCGAATATATATAGAAATTAGTGGTAAAGAATGATGCAAGTTCACAACGATCAAGCATGCGTTCAACGATCAGATATCAATATGTCACAATACAAGTTATTAACAACAACCGCCTAACTCGTACTATTGAAGACCTGGGCGCCTATTGGTCTCTGCGATCGTCAGAAAGATCAATAATGCTTCTTTGAATTAAAAGAGAGATTAAAACTCTAAGTGTTTACAATGCTTGGAATTGAAAATATGAAAGTAGAAATAATGAAGATATATCCTAGTGACTCATACAAGTGGTCTATTTATAAGACCAAGGAGGAAGAAACTAGAAATCATTGGAAAAAACTGTCAGAAATCGTGGGTTTAATTATGTCAAACAGAGCTCACCGCGGTGAGCTACTTTTGGGGATCCTCCTCACCGCGTTCTGGACCTTCTGCCTCCTTTTCTGCTTGGTTGTACCGCAGTGAGCCCGTTTGGATGCGGGGCTCACCGCAGTGAGCCTTGTGTCCGGGAACTCCTCAATTTTTCCCATTTTCTCCACTTTTCTCTCCCTTTTCCAACCTCCATGTCACCTCTATTGGAGTTGTGGTTCACTAACTTGGCCTTGTGGTGCTTCTAGAAGGTTTTGAAGTCTTGTTTATACTTTGGTCCTCCATTTCCTTGCCAATGACACTAAGACACCTAAAAATGCACAAAAACACAAAAAAATCCAAACGTGACACGGAACAAAAACACTAAATAAAGGCTAAAAGACGCAACAAAATACGGAAAAAGGCACTAAATGAGTCGTTAAAATATCGACTCATCAGCAGGAAAGGCTAAGGATAGCCGAGGAGAGATTAAGGTTAGATGAGAACCGAAGAAGGGATAACTACACAAGTGTGGAATTGGTGGACGAAGACGACAGAACCATGTGCTACTATGCTATGCCGAGACTTACACCGTATACCTCAAGCATCTATCTGGAAAGGATTGCAAAGGAGTATGATCTGAAGGGAACTCATATGAACCAGCTACCACACTTCTACGAGAACGCAATTGAAGACCCGATGTACTTTATGAGGGAATTCTATGCAATAGTTGGAGGTATACCACTAAATGGGCTCACGGAATGTCAACTCAGAAGAAGGGTCTTCCCCAGTTGCCTTAAGGACAAGGCGAAGAACTGGCTTATCTCACTACAGCCGGGCAGTTTGACTACATGGGATAAAGTCTTCAACATGTTTATGCTCAGATACTTCCCATTGAAGAAGACATCCGACCTGAAGAGCCAGATCCAAAACTTCAGCCAATTTGACGGAGAAACCTTCCATGAAGCGTGGGTGTAACACCCCATTCTAATTAGTGCACTTTTATAACAAATCTTTACACATTTTATTCCAACTTATAATTATATCTTAACTTTAAATTATAATTATATCTTAACTTTAAATCGAAAACTAAATACAAAAAATTATTACTACAAGGTCAATAAGTATAACACTTCCTTAGTAAGCACTACCTAGTATATCAAGTAATGAAAAAGGATCTCTCTTGCAATTTAAAAAGGCAAAAGTGCAAATTTATGATAAGAAGCGTGGCTAGCATTTTCACCAAGTAATATTACTTCTTCCTTTCTTGGTTCACTCCAAATTGACCATTTCAGAGACTCTTCTTCTGCACTCTTCAAGATAATCTTCATCTCCAGTTTATAGCAGGTAGCTGAGTCAACTGATCCAAACTACGTCAATTAATACACCTCAATTCTTCCAAGATAAGTTAACCCCTCCATTTACCACGTATCATCTGCATCCTTTCCTCAATTGCCTATAAATAGAGCTATAGTTTCAATGAAAATCTCACACCCAAATTCTCCAAACCCAGTCAAATATGTAAAAGCAAGCAATTAGAAGTTATAGAAGAAGCTGAGTTTGAGTTATTATAGTAGTAATCAGGTAATCTCTTGTTGATTTTGATTCAATTACATGTTGTTTTAGGGTTATTTTTTCCTTCCACTAGATGACTCTCTATGGTTATACTGTTAATAATTATATGACTATAGTGAGCTTTTAGGGAAAATTGATGTAACGGGGTTATGCCGTTAAGGTCGTCCGAGTAATATTGTTGAAGTGCTGTGTTTCTTTTGCGTGATTTTCGATCTCAATTTATGATAATAAAATTTTGATTCCAACTAGTTGCACCTAAAGATAAATTTTCCAGATACTAAAATAGGTGGTAGTCTGACAATTACAGTTCTTGTGACCATATGATATAGGAAAATGGACATGGTTTAAGTCGATGGAATAGAACCATATTTTGTACTATAAGCTGTTTGTGTATCCCTGTTTCAAGTTTTACTTAGGCGGGTTTTTCAATCTACACAGAAACCGCAAGCCGTTGTATTGTCAATACCCCATAAAACTTCTTTTCCTTTAAAATCAGTCGTAATTTAATATGCTGGAAATTATTGGCTATTGATGAGATATAATTTAGAGTCTCATTTGGTCCTTTTTAGCTGTCTTTGTTAGTCTTCGTTTATAGTTTTTTTTAGTGTTTTTGTACGTTTTTATGCTTTGGTATTTTGGTGTTGTTTTGCAGGAATCAGTAGTTTTGAGCCAAAGATGAGGAGTTGAGGTTAACAAGGCTCGCCACAAAGCATTTTTCTTCAAGTAGATTTTTAAACCGCATTTGAATGGTCAGTGGCTTTCGCCACGGCGAGATTTGACGAGAGCCCCAATAAATCCATCGGGAGGAGCTCGCCGCAGCGAGATTTTGCGAATGAAGTCTCTATTTTGAAGATTTTGCTCGCCGCGGCGGAGCATTTTGCTTGCCGCGGCGAAATTATGCGAGGGCTATATATATTGCGATAAAGAAGGATCACCGCGGCGAGATGCGCAGATGGGAATTTCGATTTCCTTATTACTTTTGCATTTTGTAATTTCTTTCAGACTTTTTTTTAACCTAGTTCTTAGAAAAAAGCTCCATATTTATACTTTGACATTCGCATATATTGGAGCTTGTTTTCATCATTGTTGAAGAATCGATATCGAATTCTGGTAATATTTGATATCTCTATCGCTTATCTCTTCAATTTGTGTTGCTATTGTTATTTGAATTTTATGAGCTTGCGTGCGATTATTAACATGTCTGTGTTTATCATATGAAGTCCCTTGAAGTCTTTGATCTTTGCTTCTACTGTGAGTAGCTAAACCAATCCGAACGCAGTAGTTATGTGACGGTTTTGCGTATTTGTTTCTAGGGTTTCGGATTCGTTCATATAGGTTTGTCTAATTTGAAATCTTGGTAAAACCTTCTATCCAATAAGCTAGTTTTAAATTCTCAAAATCATTTTCGGTTAAGGATCGTGGATTGACGACCTACGATTACTATAATTCAAGACATTCAAATAACGATTGGTTGAATTGGGTTGATTGATTTCTATACACCAACCGTGTGACAAATATGAACGATTACCCTAGAGCGAATTAGGATAACTCGATCATAACCAAGCTTTTCTTCTCTCATTGCTAAAAACCGTTTATCTACTTTTCTAGTCAATAGAATTAAACAAAATCAAAAAAATCAAATTGTTTTCTCAAGTAACTGTTTGCTTTCAAACCGTTGTGGTAGCTTAATTAATTCCTTAGCGAACGACTCTGTGTTTAGCATTGTCTGTCTACAACAACTGCTTTCTACTTGTTTTCTATGTAGTAATTTGAGCATATCAAATTTGGCGCTGCTGCCGGGGAATCAATTCCTACTGTAGCATTTGAGAGTGATTTGTTATTTGCTTGTTTTCAACCTGAAGTTTAGTGCACTTACAGAAACTAAGAATATTTCGAGGCTTTTGAGTTGTGTAGCTTTGACAACAGGTTTATCAGAAAGGAAATTTCGATGGCCCAGCTTACCTATGGAGCTTACATGCACTCGACGGGTTAGGCTTAAAGCGGCAGCTTGTCCCATCTAATGAAGCCGTGAATTTGAACTTAAGTGCTCACCACCTCCACAATCTCCCCAAATTCTACGTAATGGTAGATGAAGATGTGATAAGATTCATCAAGGAGTTTGAACTATTGATTTTGGGGATTCCTCCGATCGGAAAGGGTGATGCTTACTAACGAGGAGATCGTGAAGAAGGTCTTTGTTGGTCTAAATAATGGCAAAGTAAAAGACCTGGGGAGTAGTTTTTAAAATTTTGTCGATATTACAGCTTCTCGTATATCCGTGAAGATATCCGATACTTAATTTCGAGAGCGGAAGACTTTTCTCGTGATAAGTGCACGTCAAGAAGATAAGTGTAAATACTTTGCAAGATAAATAAAGCAAGTAATAAACCGCAGAAAGTAAATAACACAAGTCTTTTTATAGTGGTATCTCAAGGTGGCATAATCCTTCAACTAATCCACTTCGCCTTTCTCGCACTGAATTCACTAAGATGTATAAATGATGTAACCTTACAAATATCTTCTCTTGATTCCTAAATATACTAGGTTCCCAACCGAGTGTTGCCTCGAAGTTATTCTCCACTTTCACGCCCAAGTACTTCGACTCGTAAACCTTTTGAAGCTATTCCTTAGTTTCCCAAGCTAAGTACTTCCTGTGTTCAGTAACCTTGGAGTTATTCCTTATTTTCCCAAACTAAGTACTTCATGTACTCCACGCCGAATATGATATTGGTTTTAGGTTTGTTTGTCAGGTGAGCTTCTTTAATAACTTATTCAGTTATTCAGATAGCTCTATGAATCAAGTATACTTAATACACTTTGCAATGTATGGTATCTTGTTCTTTACTGACCAAAGTCTATCAGTAAGTGTTCAAGAGAATGAATCTCGATATGAAATCTTAGTTCAACTCCTTCACAGATAACAATGCTTGTTAAGGATCAGGACACTTAGAACTTTAGTGCTACTTAGAACCAAGAGCTTTGGTCGCAACAGAAAGCTTGAAGGTAAGTAGTTTGCTTGAGAGAGCTTGTGTGAGAATGTAAGTTCTGTGTTCTAAGGTGTGTTCTGTGTTATCAAGCAGTCTAAGTGTTGATATATATAGATGAATTTGAGTGCCGCTTGAATAGTATCCGTTTTTAACTCAATTTCAAACTATTGATATCCGGTATAGTCAGAGCAGTGTTTGTCTTCTTCTTCGGTTACCATTTTGTTCGTACATTTTGTCTCATGCATTTAATGTACTATATTTTGTCCTCAGAGTGCCAACGAACTATGCATGGTATCGTAGATCTTTATACTATCGTAGTTCTCTAAGCTTGCATGTTCTTTTCCATCGATTATCACAATTCCGATACCACTTGTTGAAACAACTTTATTATAAAATATTTCTTTTCAGAAACATAGTTTATGTCCAAGGTATCTGAGTGTAGATATCTGTGGGCACTTTCCTCCTCTCAGAAACCTTTTATTCTCAAATATCTTTTGCAGCACTTGTGTTTCGAAATGCAAGTTTCTTCAAGATATCTGGACATAGGTATCTGAAAAACCTTTGTCTTCAAAGAATCTTGCAGCCTTCAAATCTTCAAATCAGAGAACTTTTCTCATTGGATGGCTTCTTCGTCTTCTTTAAAAAATAAAAATTACATTTCGAGACCTAACATCCTATACAAGTTTTTCTAGACTATCGTACTTCGTGAGTTTCCTCTTTTACAGTGTTCAAGTGAATCAGGAGTACTAATCACCTTCTGAGCTAAGATAAGTCATTAGGTTGCTGATCAAAATCTAAAATGATATTCCTAACAAATTTCCCCATTTTGATCACCAACGATGACTATCTGACCTATTACAAATCTGGATGAGAAAACAATCCACTACTTAATCATTTCTTATGATCTTTCAATTCATATAATTAAGTGCAGAAAGTAAACATCAACCAAATCACAATGTGTGATCTTTGCTGACAAGTTATCTTTTATAGAAATTGATATCTGAGAGTAAGTTCATCAGATATGTTACAAAGAAAGTTCAGAGATAACTTTAGTACATAATACAACATTTTAGCTCAGTCAGCAAGATACAAAATACATAGCAAATTAGGACAACAGGAGTAACCAGGCTCCAAGTAGACATCCTAATAAACTAGTCTTCAAGTCTTCAACACTTCAAGTCTTCAAAGTGCCCATGGATCAATCATAATTTCCTATCACCAAACCTTTTGATATCATCACAAGAGTCATAGAGAAGAGTTCGACAATCATCTCGTGTCTCCGAAAATCCATGCACTTCCTTGTAGGTTTTGGTAGGATTTTTGGCAAAGTGCTTGACCCACAGATACTTTCCCCACTTCCAGGCATGCTCGATTCTGATATCTGATAGCTTGAAGTATTCATAAATGATCTTCAGATATCTAATGTCACCCTTGTATTGATCTTCAGTCAAGTAGAAGGACTCATAGAGTTCCACAGCAAGTCTTGCTCTTGTGCCTGTTCCAGTGATGTTGGGAATTCTGTGTACATCATCTGGCTTTCCATAAGGACATTCATCAGAGAGGTCCTGGAAACCTTGAATTTACTTCAAAATCCAACCAGGCTTTGGTGTGGTTGTTGTTAATCAAGATCGCTTGTCTTTTCTCCATGCCATGAAATGCATGGATCGTTCGAAACCTTGAATTTAGCAAGAATGCCTAAGTCCGTAATCCAAGAGCCATTCTTCCGATTAATGCACCAGATGAGGAGTCACCGCTGGTCTTCACATACTCAATCTTGGCTACTTCAGGCCTGAGTGGTAGTTGAAGTTGTCTTTGTTCAGCTCTCAGTCTGTTCCTCCTTTGTCTTGAATTCTCCTTTGGGGTAATGCTTGAAGAACCACTCTGGATAGACTTGTTATTTCCAGAGGGTGTTTTATTTGCTAAAGGCTTTGTAGCTATGGGCTCAGTAAAGCTATCAATTTTCCTTTTTCTATGAAGAGGAGCTTCATCTTCATCAGTCTCTTCATCATCATCAATATCAATTCTTGTGAGACTTTTGCAGCCTTCTTCATTGCCTGTGGATTTGATTTGACTTCTTCTTCTTCTTCTTCTTCTTCTTCTTTAGAAGACTCATCAATCCTCTTACTTGTCTTCTCCTTGGAGCCTTGGTACTCCATGGAGGTTTCGTGTTCGCCCCTTGTCATTCCTTTTCGTGAAGTTACGAGTTGTGGCCACTATCTAGAGAGCACCGACCGAGGAGGGCTCATTGATTCGAGAGGTGGTTGTTAAGATTTTCTTTTGTTTCCTCTTCCTCTTCCTCTTCCTCTCTGAGCATCTTGATATTCATCCCCCTTAGTCATTGTTGACTGACTAAGAATCACAAATGATTCTGAAAGGGAGTTAAAGTTCCCTTGCAGATAGTCAGAAAAGAACCAACTAGTCCAAAGTGGCCTTGAGCTCCTGATTTTGTTTGATAAGACCAGTATTCTTATCAGTGAGCTCTTCCAGTGGGCTTTGAGTAGCATCTGCTTTTCAAAGAAGATAGCTAGTCTCATCGAGGGCTTTTTCAAAGAAGATTGTTGTCAAGATCCCTTACCATGCCTAGATCTCTCGAGCAATGACCAAGCTCGTTGTTCTTCGAGTGATTAGCTCTGAACTTTTCATTTCAAAGAGGACCATGCAATTACTTCTTCATTTTGCTAAGACAACTCCTTTCTTAGAGTTGCTGTAACTCGATATCCGCCATGTAATCATGGGAGTTGAGATTTGGTTTCATCAAGCTTTGAGGAGCTATTAGTTTTCTTAAGTGAGAACTCCCAAGTGAACATTTGCATGTTCTACCAAGGTTCTGCCTTCATCATCATCCGTCATCACCAAAGGATCTTAATCCTCTTGGGACATTTTCATCATTGTTTTCTAGTCCAAAGAACCATCTCAAAGATGGGCTTCTTTCCTTCAAAGGAGGAGGATGGTACATCTTTTCGTAATGCACCTTAGCATCATGCTTGTCTTCGATACTTGTTCAAGATTCAATTCCTCAAGAATTGCCCTAACAGAAGTCGAGTTCTTTTATATCAAGATAAGCTTCCCTTTCCTCGATTGTTTGATTTTCAACTTCGAGCTTTGCTTTAGATTTAGCTATCTTTTCTTCCAGCTTGAAGATGTAGTTGTTCTTCCTCCAACAGCTTGTTTGTTGAGCAACTAGCTTGTACATCCGATATTTTTGAGTTGTTCCTCAGAGTGCTCAACTACTTGTTCAAGAGTATCTTTTTGGGGAGTTGGATGATTAGATTTCTGAGGAGATGGTGGAGGGGATTGCTGTGAAGTCCTCTCAGTGTGCTTTTCAGCAGCTGAGGCAATGTTTCCTTGTGTAATCCCTCATGTCCCTGGTGCAGGGGCATCATCATCATCCTTGTTATCTACATCCTTGTGATGGTCAGAAGGAGAATCTTCATAGTCATTCTCATCAGTCTCCTCCTCTTCTTCATCTTCAGAGACCAGATTGAT
This sequence comes from Plantago major, assembly GCA_026545765.1. Classification (NCBI taxonomy): domain Eukaryota; kingdom Viridiplantae; phylum Streptophyta; class Magnoliopsida; order Lamiales; family Plantaginaceae; genus Plantago; species Plantago major. The sequence continues at coordinate 67,033,198 of CM048839.1, forward strand.
CACTTCTGGAATAATGATCATTTTCCCATTAACTTCCTCTTGTTCAGAGGGTATATACTGTAGAGTCTGGGGCAAAGTAGGCTTGAATGCCATCTGCAATCTAGTCTGACCATCTGCCTGATTGAAAGCTTCGATCGCTCGCCACTTGACAAACTCCTTATCCATCAATCTTCCGAAAGAATATTGTTCAGTGGGGAACATCGCATGGACGTAGTTTTCCAAGTCAAGGGCTCGTGCTCTCCTTGTGTGGTGATCAGTCACCTTTAAGATTTCAGATAAATCGGAGCATCGGAGCTTTTGCCATTTCTTGAAGCATTTCAAATGCTTTGGCAAAGTGTGTTCCTTGAATAAAGGAAGCAGGTCCTTTTTCTCATCATCAGGGACCTTAGTGGCACTTGTTTGAGCCTGAAAGAAAGAGTTCTGAATTAATTTCAAAACTTTAGTAGATATCTGGGTTTTAGAGTAGAAAGGTATCTGAGTTACCTGTGTGACAGGCTCAGATGACTTGACTACTCAGGTTCCAGGTGCCTCAGATATCTAGATATGAGGAGGAGACTGGAAAGTCTGATCCTTAGTTGTTTTTGTTTCTGTTTGAACTTGAGATTAGAAACATAACACTTAGGAAATTTTGATCAAGAAAAATTTATTGACTAATCAGATATCTGAGAGGTCAATTACCTCCGTTGGAGGCTCAGATATTGTCTCGTAGACTTGTGCAGCCTCGAATTTTTCTTGATGAAGGCCTTGATGCCTCATCAATTTCCATTGGTTGAGGGGATTGAGTGGGCAATTCCCCTTCAACTTCTACTTCTATTTGAGCCTAAGAGTAGAAAGTGTTAAGTATTTAGAAAAATGATCAGAGAATTATTATGAAGAATATGGATATCTGAGATAAATACCTTCTCTATAGAAGGCTCAGATACTTGTTCCTCGTAGACCTCGAAGTCTCGGATTCTTCTCTCAAGAGATAGACTTTTCACTCTTCATTTTCCTTCTCATTGAGCCTATTAGAAACGAACACTTATTAAATAGTCAAGTGTTTTAACATATATCCGAAAAGTAATATCTTAAGAAACTCTTTATCACCGTAGCTCAGCTCGATTCCTTATGAGGCGAGGTTGTTGAAGCCTCCTTCTCGGCCTCTAAGGAAAGCTTTCCAGCTTCCTCTTGTTCTTGTGTTTCTAATTAAGCCTGTAACAAAGAAATTTTAACAAGATTAATAAACACAAATTATCACAAGTAGAGAGTTAAACCATTCAGCAACCTAAGCAGTGTCAGGCTGATAGGTCTCTGGAACTTGTGACCCTTCAATGTTTTGGTGTTGTTGCTCCATTTCAGCTTCTTTGTTTGAAGTTTCGTACTTGCACCTTTCCGAGTATGCAACCCGCCTCTCTCCTGGTTGATCATTCTGAGTAGATGTCTTAGTTTGATCCCTCTCATTGAGTTGGGAAACCTGCTCTTTTGCAGGATTTTCTTCAGCAATGAAGGATTCTGGTTTCTGCAGCTCAAGTACCATTTCAGTAGTATCCTCATCCGTCATTGTGGTGGTTGTGCTTGAGATGATCATTGAGTGTCGAGGCAATAGCAGTATCCTCCAACACTAAACTATCACTCATCAGAGCATCTTCAATATATTTCAGTCTTTCTTGCTCTGATGGTGTAATTTGTCCAGTGACCTTGGACACAGTTGCTTCTTCAGCAACCTTTGAAACAGGTGCTTGTTCAGCATCATGTGGTGAAGGTTATTCTTCAGATACCTCTACACCAGTTACTTTTTCAGTAACCTTAGCCCTTTTTAATTTCTCTAGGACTTGAGAGATGACTATTTCATCATCTTCATCGTCAGAGCTCTCACCAGCATTAGGAACTGATTGATCCATAATTCCTGCGGTTTCTGCAGATAGGGCTTGCATCCGCTACTACTTTCTTTAGCAGCATTTATGAGTTCATCAACAAGGCTTTTGGCAATAGTCTTCACATTTCTGAAAGCACTTTCTCTTGCTGAGTCTACTTGTTCAGTAGCCGATATCTCTTTTTCAGCATTGATGAGTTCATCTTCATTGATGTGTTCATCAGTAGTGACGGCAGGTATCTGGGAATTGACAACCTTAAAGGGTGTGCTTTCTGATTTGCCAGCAGACTTCTTTCGTGAAGGTCTGGGCTTCTTGGTCGCAAGCTTTCGCTCAGATACCTCTTTAGTCTTTCGCTTCGAACCTTTCCGAGATCCAGAACCTTTTCATCATGTTTGTATACTCATATTTGTAGAGTAGGTTACCGCTGCTATGTCACCTTCTCTCCGAGCTCAATGCCAAGCTTTTCCAAAGAAGTAGCATATCTTTAGACCATAGCTTCGTGTTCTTTCGCTCAAGAAGCCCTTATCGATTTTAGGCTCAAAGCCTCAATCTTCTTCACAAACTTCATAAAGGCGCATTTTCCCAATTGAAAGGGTTTTCCAAATTTTTGTCTTGTCATGCAACAAGAACATCATCATCCAAATGCTTGGCTTATTTGGTCAGCACCTCCTTGTAGACCATCAAAGCATTTGTGAAGAATGCATGCCAACACATCCTAGTGAACCAGCAGATGTCTGGTTCTGATGTCAGCAAGCTTGAAATCAGTGGGTGTATCTGGTTTTTCAAGATCACACACATCACTATACAGTTGTTTTACACCTTTAAGGAGATCATCGTCCTTGGTGTCTATTTCAAAATCCTTTCCAAGAGTTTGAGGATCAAACAACTTACAGAAAGTTGTTCAATCTAGAAGGATTTCCTTTCCTCGACCTTTGTTTTATAGACACTATTTCAAAGGCCTTCGTAAACACAAGATATAATCCTCGAGTTATTGTAGAATTCTAACACATCCAAAGGAAGAGATTCTACCGGGTAGAGCCGATAGAAAACCTCGATTTTGCCTTTTCAAGCATGTCAAGTATCGCCTTTCTATCGGCTTGAATTTCAACAAAGAAATGTGAGGTATTCCTCAATCATGGCACCACCCCAAATCATTCGTGATTTGAAGTCCAATGATCGGATTGAAGTCTCCTACCAATCGATTGTTTATAACTACCAACTCGTGCTTGCTTTTCAAAGTAGCATTCAGTAGTAATTTGGGATTTCTGGGTAGAAGCACGTTTTGGAGCCATCTCTTTATATAGCGTGAGTTTTTCGAAGGTCTGAAAGAGATTAAGGTGAAAAATTAGTGATTCTTTGCAGAAAAACTAATTTGGGAGCAGAGATTTGCAGAAAAATAGAATGGTTTTTGCTATTCTTGTGCAAGTCTGAATGTTGGATTAGGCGAAAGTGATTTCTTTTGCAAAAATCCTATATATATATAGCAACGTAATCCCAATAGTAACACAAATTAATTTTGTGTGTAGTTATCTGTGTATTACAGACATGCGTGGGTAAAAGCTTGTTTGACATTAAATGCATAGTGGGTCCTGTCTGAATTTCAACAGTCCACTATTTACCGAGAATTAATCTCTGCCGTAAAGATCAATCGCCCATTTCATCGAGGGTCACCATTGCTTCTTCAGCAATGATCACAATCAACAATTGTAATTGTGCCCATTTAATGAATGTTGGCTATTAGCTATCTGAGTCATGTTTCTGGGTGAATGAGAATACTGTTTGTATCAGAGTCTATCTTATACTTGTTGTCTTTTCACAGTTTTACACAAGGATAGAAATAATACAAATTTCAAGAGAGTACTTGACTGTAGACAGTTGTACTATTCTCTTTTATGTTCCCCCTCATTGAGTGATCTAGATATCTGAGTACCCGTCTCAGAAATCTTAATATAGCCATTTTACCCTTTAGCCTTTGGTTTTATGGATACCCGTTCCAGATTCCTCTTTTCTGGATACCCGTTCCAGATACCTCTTCTCTGGATACCCATTCCAGATTCCTTTTCTCTCTCCTTTGATATCTTCTTCAGATATCTGAATTTTTTTTTAGTTCTTTGGTAGCTCCATTAGTCCAAGACTGTGTCATAAGGCTAAGAATCTACTTTCTTGCAATGGCTTAGTGAAGATATCTGCAAGTTGGTCTTCAGTGCCAATCTTGAGTATCTCTATATTGCCCTTTTCAACATGGTCTCTGATGAAGTGGTGTCTAACATCAATGTGCTTTGTTCTTGCATGAAACTTAGGATTCCGAGTTATGGCAATAGCACTTGTGTTGTCACATAAAATGGGAGTTTTCTCTTCATTGAGTCCATAGTCTCTGAGTTGTTGTTGTATCCACAATATTTGTGAAGCACAACATCCAAGAAGAATATATTCAAATCTATGGTAGATGTGGCAATTGAGTTTTGTTTCTTGTCAACCAAGATATCAATCTAGCACCAAGAAATTGACAAGTTCGAGGTGCTTTTTCTATCAAGCAATGATCCAAAGATAGTCGGCATCCTAATAGCCAACCAAACTCAATCCACTATCTTTTGGATACCACAATCCAACTTCTACAGTACCTTTTACACATCTCAATATTTTCATCGCAATGTTGTAGTGTGATTGCATTGGATTTGTCTGAAATCTAGCACACACTCCAACTGCATATTGAATATCAGGTCTACTTGAAGTGAGGTACAGTAGAGAACCAATCAATTTCCTATACTTGTGTTCTTCAACACTCTTGTCAGATTCAGTATAGGTCATTTTAGTTCCAATGCTCATTGGTATCTTGGCATTCTTTTCAGAAGGCTTTAGATTAAACTTGTTGAGCATATCCTTTGCATACTTTGTTTGACTAATGAATATTCCATCATTGAGTTGCTTGACTTGTAGCCCTAGGAAGTAATTCAATTCTCCCATCATGCGCATCACAAATTTACATTTCATGAGTTCAGCAAAGTCTTCACAAAGTTGCTTGTCTTTAGATCCAAATATAATGTCATCAACATATACTTGAACTAAAAGTAGTTTCCCATCATGGTTCAATGTGAAGAGTGTTTTATCAACACCTCCTTTCATGAAAACACTTTCTAGTAGGTATTTGGCCAATGTATCATACCATGCTCTTGGAGCTTGTTTCAGCCCATACAAAGCTTTCTGAAGCTTATAGACCATCCTACTTTCTGAGGAAACTTCAAAACCTGGCATTTGCTCAACATAGACTTCCTCAGCAAGTTCACCATTTAGAAATGCACTCTTGACATCCATCTGATAAACTGTAAAGTCATTATGAGCTGCAAAGGCTAGAAAGAGTCTTATTGCATCCAATCTTGCAACTGGTGCATAAGATTCATCAAAATCTAGTCCTTCAGTCTGGCTGAATCCCTTGGCAACCAACCTAGCTTTATTTCTGATTATTTCACCAGACTCATTCATTTTGTTTCTGAAAACCCACTTGGTTCCTATTACAGATATTCCGTCAACAAATGGAACCAGTTTCCAGACTTTGTTTCTCTCAAATTGATACAGCTCTTCTTGCATTGCAGAGATCCAATCTTGATCCTTTAATGCTTCTTCTATAGTCTTTGGTTCAATGTTTGAGATGAAACATCCGTAGAGACAATTTGCATTTTCAGCGATTGCTCTTCTAGTTCTAACTCCTTGGTCTATGGGACCAATCACATCCCTTGCAGAATGATTTATTATCCATTTCATAATGGGTTTTGAACTAGTAGGATCAATATCATTTTGATTTGAATGTGAATCAATTTGATCTTGATGAGATACTTGTGCAGTATCTGAGATATCTGACACTCTTTCAGTGTTAGAGATATCTGAATCTTGCATTTTAGCAATCTCATTTTCAGATACCTTTTCATGATGAAGGTTCTCAGTAACCTGTTCCATTTCTGGAATTCTCATAGGAAATTCTTCATCATTTCTTAGAGTCATCTGGTTGTTACTAAGTATAGGTCATGCTTCATCGTCAGACTCATCCTCTACTTGAATGATAGAATTGTTTCCTTTTGAGGATTCTTTTTTAGAATCTTTAATCATTAGTTCTTTGAATCTATCTGAGAGATCATCATTCAAGGGTACTTTCTTGTTTCCTTCATAGAATACTACATGAACAGATTCCTCAATCTTTTGCGTTCTTTTGTTGTAGATTCTATAGGCTTTGCTATTCAGAGAGTAACCAAGAAATACTCCTTCATCTGCCTTTGGTTGAAATGTTCTCAAGTATTCTTTTCCATTGTTAAGAACGAAACATCTGCAACCAAACACCCTTAGATGTTTGATACTAGGGGGTCTACCAATGAAAAGCTCGTAAGGAGTTTTGTCATGGTGTTTGTTAATCAGACATCTATTTTGAGTGTAGCATGTTGTGTTTACAGCTTCAACCCAATAGATTTTACTTATTTCAGTGTCAGCAAGCATTGTTCTTGCTGCTTCTTTCAGGATCCTATTCTTTCTTTCAGTAACACCATTTTGTTGTGGTGTCCTTATAGAAGATAGTTGATGTTGTATACCTTTGCAGGTACATAACTCTTTGATGTACTGGTTTACAAACTCAATACCATGGTCTGTTCTGATTACAAATACCTTGTCATTTTTCATGACTTCGATCTTATTCAGCAAGTTGGGTATCTCAACCCTTGCATCAGATTTGTGTTTGAGAAAGACAACCCAAGTGAATCTTGAGTAATCATCAACAACAACCAGACCATACTTCTTTCCTGCATAACTAGTTACAGAGGATTCAAAAAGATCCATATGTAACATTTGTAGTGGCCTTTCACTGGAATGTCTAGTTTTAGACTTGAAAGATGTTTTGGATTGTTTTTCCATTTGGCAAGCTGAGCATACACCTTCTTTTCTATATGCCACTTTGGGTAAAACAACCACCAACTCTTTCTTGGCTAGCTTATTCAGAGTTTTGAAATTCAAGTAACTCATTCTTTTATGCCATAGACAATTTTCTTCAGTGTGGCCAGATTAACTCACCATGAGACATTCTTCGATTGTGACGGATGCCCAATCAGCAACATAAAGATTTCCTTTACGCCTTGCAACCAAGACTGTCTGCTTTGACTCATTGTCAATCACTTTAAATAGTTTTGACTTGATCTTGACAGTGTACCCTTTGTCTACTTGTTGACTCATGCTTAGGAGATTATATTTCAATCCCTTTACATGAAGTACTTCAGAGATTGTGAGGGTTCCAAACTTCAAATTGCCAAAACCTATGGTTGGATTTTCATCTCCTCCAGCAAACCTGATAATTGGACCATCATTGCACTTTTTGTAGTCAATCAGATTTGCTTTGTCTCCTGTCATGTCCTTCCCACATCCACTATCAAAATGCCACTTTGAATTAGTCTTTAGAGTGTTCTGCACAAAACAGGAAACAAAAGATTAGGTTCTCATACCAACAATGGAACCATCTGGACTAAAAAATCTTCTAGTAGGAATCCATTTTTGAATGAATTTCTTAGGAACATTCTTTTGTCTAACAGGAACATAAGGAGGAATTCTAGTTAAATGATTAGTATCATTGTTATTAAGAACTACTTTCTTCCTTGGTGTGTCCCTTGGTGCTCCATTTGGTTCTTTCTGATACTTGTCAGGTTTCTGAGTCTACTTCTCAGCAAACTTAGCTATCCTAGCCAGATTTCTTCTAGCCCTGGCATTTAGATTTTCAGTGGCTTGATTCATCTTCCATTTCTGATAATTGCTGTGAGTAATTCTAGCCTTTAACCATCGTTCTTGCTCTTGTTTGTACTCATGAGCAAGTTGTTTCCTGATGGCTTTATAGCCAATACCATTCCGAGCACCTGTGCTATCTGAGATCTCTTCTCAGCAGCTTTACTAGTCTCTAGATAATCTATTTTCTTTCCAGAAAATGTGACATAGAAGAATTTGTCAGCTCCTGCAATTTTTCCTTTTTGAGAGACATAGCACTGTGGGTGATTACACTTTTCAGTGTTATGTTTCTTTCCAGAGACATGCCCAATAGTTTTCCTTTGGACTTGTTTTTCCCACAAAGGCTTGGTCGCAACTGCCTTTTCTTTGTCAACAATCTTAGTTTTCTGACCGATACTATAGACTGTTTGGGAATCACCTTGCTGAGCACTGATAAATGTTCATCCTTGATTACTCTTATTCATAGTGGTGGAACTGTCTGTGTGTGAGTCCAACCCAAGTCCTCTCTTTTCTGAAGGATCTCTTAAATAAGATTGTACTTCAGTAAGAGTGTCACTAGCTTTGGCATAAGATTGAAAAGATAATTCTTTCTTTTTGAGTTCCTTATTTTCAGAAAGAAGATCTTCACATTTCTTTTGAAGATTGGCCATTGCTTCTTTGTGTGACTTTTCGGTCTCAGATATCTGAGCCTTGAGAAATGCATTTTCAGCATCCTTTTTCTCAGATATCTTGATTATTTAAGAATTTTCCTTTTCAAGAGAATTCTTTTCTTCTTCAAGTTTTTCGGCTCTAGATTGGACCATTAGAAATTCTCTTTCGTAGAGATCAAGTTCTTTTCTGAGATTTTCCAGATCTTTGATTCCTTCTTCATCACTTTCATAAGTATAACATGAAGTATGTGTTACCTCATCAGCCATTAGACAAGGTTCAATGTTGGAGATATCTAGAAAGATTTCTTCAGCCATTCCACACACTTCTTTCTTCTTTTGACCAAAGTCAATTACTTCATGAGAAACACCGCACATTTCTGGGGAAGGTAGTGTGGAATCATCTGAATCCTCATCCTCATAATCAGACTCAATATCTAGAGCATCCAGTTGAATTTGAATCTTTTTCCATTCTTCAGTGAGCATAGCTCTCTGACTTCTTTTGAAGATTCTTCTGTCTTTCTTGTCACCTGTCTTTAGTTTGTTGAAGGCAGGGCAATCCTTCTTGAAATGACCAGGTTTCTGACAATAGAAACATATATCATTTCCGATTTCTGCTTCCTCAGTACTTGATACTTTCTAAGACGGCTTGTTCAGCGAGCTTTGCATATGTTTGTACTGGTGATAGTTTGAGCCTAGATGCTTTTTCAGCTTCTCTTTGGCTTTTCTTCTCTCAATTTCTCGACTAACATATTCTCGCATTTGCTTTACAGCAAGTGCATCCTCAGTCACCTCCTTGTCTTTCTTCTTTTCAGAAGTTCCTTGAGCAATTAGAGCAACATTCTGCAACTTCTCAGTTGTTTGTTCTCTTTGAGTTGTCTCATAGTCGATGGGCAAGATGAGAGAAAAGTTCCACAGGAGTGATATTTGGCATTCCTTGGTTAAAGTAGAAAAACTTTGTGTGTTCCCAGTTATGATTTAGACTTCTCACAATAGTCTTAATCTTTTCTGACTGGGTATATCTATTACTCTCACCAAGTGCAGCCATATCACTCATAAGTGTTGTAAACCGGAAATCTAGTTCTTCAAGAGTCTCCGTGGGACCTTGTTTTAAAGTTTTGGAATTTGAGCTTCAAAATTTCGAACTTATTTTCCTTTGTTTTCTCAGTGCCGGCACAGATTTCTTCAATCAGTTGCCAGGCCACTTTCGCGGTTTTTTCACCCCATAGTTTCCACTTTGTGTGCTCTGGAGTAGAACGTATGATAATATTATGAGCCTGACCATCCAGTTGATTTCTCTTGGCATCTTCTGATGTCCAGAGCTCTCTGGGTTTCGTTCAGAATGACTTGACCGCGTGTCTCCCAATCGTCGACGATCTGCTTGTGAGGACCCATCGCTTGTTCTCTGCTCTACCATTAGAAACCTCTATGACTTGCTTGAGTTGTTGAATGACTATCGGGCCATTCTTTATTACTTCGATCATTTCACACCGATGGCTTCTAGTGGAGCATCATGTTGTTCTTCCATTTTCATAATTCTCCCATTGAGAATTGGGGCGCCACTTAAAGACATCCCGCAACAAACACACTAAACAAACAAATCAAGTGTAGGTGAAAACCGCTTAATGGGCACTTATCTCGATCTAGGTTTAGTGCGTATGCTTGGGAACCTCCCGCCCGATACCACTTGTTGGTCAGATAACGGCAAAGTAAAAGACTAGAGGGGGTGAGTCTTTTAAAACTTTTGTCGATAACGATAGCTTCGAGATATCTGAAGATATCCGATACTTAATTTCGTGAGAGCGAAGACTTTTCGTGATAAGTGCACGTGCTCAAGAAGATAAGTGTAAATACTTTGCAAGATAAATAAAGCAAGTAATAAACTGAAAGTAAATAACACAAGTCTTTTTATAGTGGTATCCAAGGTGGCGAATCCTTTAACTAATGTACTTCGCCTTTCAGTTCGAATTCACTAAGATGTATAAATGATGTAACCTTACAAATATCTTCTCTTGATTCCTAAATACACTAGGTTCCCAACCGAGCGTTCCCCCTGAGTTATTCCCTGGCTTTCACAACCAAGTACTTCCTGTACTCAGAAACCTTTTTGAGCTATTCCTTAGCTTCCCAAGCTAAGTACTTCCTGTGCTTAGTAACCTTGGAGTTATTCCTTAGTTTCCCAAACTAAGTACTTCATGTACTCCACGCCGAATATGGTGTTGGTTTTAGGTTTGTTTGTCAGGTGAGCTTCTTTAATAACTTATTCAGTTATTCAGATAGCTCTATGAATCAAGTATACTTAATACACTTTGCAATGTATGGTATCTTGTTCTTTACTGACCCAAGTCTATTGTAAGTGTTCAAGAGAATGAATCTCATATATGAAATCTTAGTTCAACTCCTTCACAGATAACAATGCTTGTTAAGGATCAGGACACTTAGAACTTTAGTGCTACTTAGAATCAAGAGCTTTGGTCGCAACAGAAAGCTTGAAGGTAAGTAGTGTACTTGAGAGAGCTTGTGTGAGAATGTAAGTTCTGTGTTCTAAGGTGTGTTCTATGTGTGTTCTCAAGCAGTCTAAGTGTTGATATTTATAGATGAATTTAAGTGCCGTTTGAATAGTATCCGTTAGGCTTAACTCAATTTCAAACTATTGATATCTAGGTATAGTACTGTAGCAGGTTTGTCTTTTTCTTCAGAAGCTACCGGTTTTGTTTAGACATTTCTGTCTACGCATTTAATGCACTGTACTATATTTTTTCCTGTAGTGCCAACGGAACTATGCATGGTATCAGAGATCTTTATACTATCAGAGTTCTCTGAAGCTTTGCATGTTCTTTTCCATCGATTATCACAACTTCAGATACCACTTGTTGAAATAACTTTATTATAAAATATTTATTTTCAGAAACATAGTTTATGTCAAAGGTATCTGAGTGTAGATATCTGTGGGCACTTTCCTCGTCTTAGAAACCTTTTATTCTCATATATCTTTTGCAACACTTGTGTTTCGAAACACTTGTTTCTTCAAGATATCTGGACATAGGTATCTGAAAAACCTTTGTCTTCAGAAATCTTGTGCAGTCTTCAAATCTTCAAATCCGTTGAACTTTTCCTGCTGGATGCCTTCTTCTTGGTCTTCTTCAGAAAATAAAAATTACATTTCGAGACCTAACATCCTGTACAAGTTTTGCTAGACTATCATACTTAGTGAATTTCCTCTTTTACAGTGTTCAAGTGAACCAAGAGTACTAATCACCTTTCTGAGCTAAGATAAGTCATTAGGTTGCTGATCAAAATCTAAACAGATATATTCCTAACAGTCTTCCCCATTTGCATGCAGGACAAGGCCAAGAGCTAGCTTCTGAACCAGACGGAGGGATCTTTTCATACTTGGGATGCTATGTATAAAGCTTTCACGAACAAGTTCTATCCTGCTGAAAAGACTAAGCAACTCCGTCTCCAGATTGAGAAGTTTATGCAGAGGAGTGATGAGAGTTTCTATGAAGCGAGGGAACAGTTTTTTAATCTACTCTCTCAGTGCCCTCACCACAGGATGTCTGAGATGGATTTGTGTTACAAATTTTATTAGGGTTTAGATTTGGAAGCTCAGAATATGGTCGACATGACTGTTGATAGGACCATTGTCACAGCATCTCCTGCTGCTTTGACCAAAGCATTCAATAAGCTGGCTGCTGTTTCTCAGCTTAAAGGGACGCGTAGTCGGTCTAGAAGGTGTGTAGTTAGAGCTGTGGAGGAAACCTCAGACCCAAGTAACTGCAATGTGGCGGATCAGATCAAGGAGATGAGGATGCTTAGCACGGTCTCCATTCCCAACACTCAAGTAAGTGAGAGGTGCAACCTGTGCGATAACTATGGGCATGGAGCGAATCTGTGTCACCTACCTGAGATGATGAGTGCAAATCCTACTACTGAAATTGTCAGCTGGGTACAGTAGAGACAGAAAATTAACTGGCAGGCACCGCTAAGCATGGATCAGGAAATCCGGAGCCACATGGAGCGATCTGAGAAGTTCTGGTTAGAAGCGCAGAATTCAGTGTGAATGATCAAATGTTCGACAACATTGAGCAGTTACAGAAGCAGTTAGAGAAGACTTTGGGGGATCTAGTTTGTCAGTTTCTGCAATGGAAAAAGGGTAAGCTCCCAGCGACCATAGAAACCAACAGAGTTCTAGCTTTTGAGGTGACATTTGATGAGCCAGGAAAGGTGAAGTCCGTTCTCGCTACCTGCACTTGCAAGCTTAATAATATTGTGGCTCAGGTTGATGCACAAGAAGTAGTTGAGGTAGTACCTGCACTGGCACATGAGAAGCCGGTAGAAGAGAAAGTTGACGAAAAAGAGATGGAAGTGGTTACACCTGGTTCTATGATTCTAGTAGAGAAGGCAAATACTAAACCAACTCACCTTAAGGTGGATTCCACTACTCATGTGATCCAAAAGGCGGAAAAGAGCATCATCGATGCGGATAGCTTTGACTTGGTTGTCGGGATTGGTAACTCGTCTGTGGTAACTGGTATTGTTGATACGGGATCTGCCTGTAATTTGATGACTTTTGCTACTTATGAGAAGCTGAACTTGAAGGGATTGGAGCCCCGTAAATGCTTCGTTCTGCTGACCAATGGGACAAGGAGTAGGTGCATGGGTGTAGTCGAAGATGTTCCGGTAGAACTGGACGGTGATGTGTTTATGGTGGATTTTGTGGTTATGGAGTCGTCTCAGGTCAAGGGAAAAGACATGGAGAAGGATATGTTGCTTTTGGGGCGCCCCCTTCATCAAGTCTACTCGCATGATCATCAATCTTCACGCTCGTACCGGTTTATCAAAGCCAGTGCATAATAAAGAACCGGTTTGGGGAGAAGAATTCTGATGTGCTGTTATGTTTATCTATTCTTGTAATTTGTATTTCTTCCCCTGATTAGTTGATTCGTGTCGGAGTATATCTATGGTGCTTGTCATCACCGTAATCGTGTTGGGCGTGTTTCAAATACTACCTATATACTGGTGTGGTCCTAAAAAGCCATATGTCCGTGAGGGTTGATGGCACGTATACCAAACTGACATGCACAAAAGTGAGGACTTTCGGTAAAACAGACACTACCAAAAAATTGAGACTAAAAGAGTCCATAGTGGCTAAGTTGATTAGCATGTAATTCATTGTATGCAAAAATGTGGTGATATGTAAGTTTAGGTTCTGACAAGCTGCTGCACGTGAAGAAAAAAGTCCCTTACGATTTAACTGACTAAGTATTTTGCATGAGGTATTTGAGGCACCTTTGTGACGAAAGCCACCTTCCTTTCCTCTTGTTGTCTCTTGAGTGATTAAACCACTGGACACTTCCAGAGTGTGAGACAAAGAGAGAGAGATGCGTAGGATTTCCTTGTGAGGGACTGAAGAGTTAGACTTAAGTGCTATTTACTTGAGAAACTTTCTTGCTGGATTTTCTGTGCACTATTCTGTCAAGGTTAGTTGAGTGCAAACCTTTTGCATCTTGTGAACTTAACGCTTACAATGGTAGAGTTCGGTCACTTGGAAGTCTGACTCGTTTATGTGTTCTTGTGTGTCGTTGTCTAGAGTCTAGTTGTTTTTATTTTGTTGTGAGTTTGCTCGAGGACGGGCAAAGGTTCGGTTTGGGGAGTTTGATGAGACGATAATTTAGAGTCTCATTTGGTCCTTTTTAGCTATCTTTGTTAGTCTTCGTTTATGGTTTTTTAGTGTTTTTGTACGTTTTTATGCTTTGGTGTTGTTTTGCAGGAATCGGTAGTTTTGAGCCAAAGATGAGGAGTTGAGGTTAACAAGGCTCGCCGCGGTGAGATTTTGCGAAACTGGCATTGGAATGGCTGAAGAGGCTCGCCGCGGCGAGATTTTGCGAATGAAGTCTTTGTTTTGAAGATTTTGCTCGCTGCGGCGGAGCATTTTGCTCACCGCGGAGAAATTATGCGAAGGCTATATATATTGCGATAAAGAAGGCTTGCCGCGGCGAGATGCACAGATGGGAATTTCGATTTCCTTATTACTTTTGGATTTTGTAATTTCTTTCAGACTTCTTTTTAACCTAGTTCTTAGAAAAAAGCTCCATATTGATACTTTGACATTGAAACATAATTGGAGCTTGGTTTTTATCATTGTTGAAGGATCGATATTGAATTCCTGGTAATATTTGATAATTCTCTATCGTTTATCCTTCGATTCGTGTTGTTATTGTTATTCGAATTTTATGAGCTTGCATGCGATTATTAACATGTCCGTGTTTATCATATGCAATACCTTGAAGTCATTGATCTTTACTTCTACCATGAGTAGCTAAACCAATCCGAACGCAGTAGTTATGTGACGGTTTTGCGTATTTGTTTCTAGGGTTTCGGATTCGTTCTTATAGGTTTGCCTAATTTGAAATCTTCGTAAAACCTTCAATCCAATAAGCTAGTTTTAAATTCTCAAAATCGGTTTCGGTTAAGGATCGTGGATTGACAACCTACGATTACTCTAATTCAAGACATTCAAATAACGATTGGTTGAATTGGGTTGATTGATTTCTGTACACCAACCGTGTGACAAATATGAACGATTAACCTAGAGCGAATTAGGATAACTCGATCATAACTGCTGCATTCTCTTCTCTCACTAGAAGTAATCAAAATCAAACAAATCAAATTGTTTTCTCAAGTAACTGTTTTTTTTTCAAACCGTTGTGGTAGCTTAATTGAATCCTTAGCGAACGACTCTGTGGTTAGCATTGTCTGTCTACAACAACTGCTTTCTACTTGTTTTCTAAGTAGTAATTTGAGCATATCAGCTATGAATCCAGAACCCAGGTTTTAAAATTTATCAAAAAAATACACAGACATAAGTAAGCTCACCACGGTCCACACAAGGCAGAAAGCTAGCCTGTCTGCCAGACCACGGTGAGAAGCGCTCCTGCCCCTACCTCACCGCGGTGAGGCCTGACGATTAAAGAGAAGGAGGGCTTCTCCCTCCTTCACCTTTTTCACTCTCCTTACCCGTTTTTCCCCCAATTTTTGAGATTTTCAACAATTCTCCACCATTTAACTTGGGTAATAGACCGTTGCAAAGGTAGTGAGTTCCTCTACTACTTGGAGACTTCAATTCGTGTTTATATCCATTAATTCTTCTGAAATCGAGGTAATTCTTTCTACTATTTTTACTTTGCAAACTTGGATTTCTATGCTTGATTGATTGATATTGAGTATATGGCTATGCTTATGGGGTATGAAATTGTCTAGATAAGTCATAATCCATGTTAGGTTAGTTAGATTTTCGAGAGATTTATGATGTTTTTGGTGGAAGGGTATTATTGTGCTAGCTTGTTCATCTTAGAATCTGTATTCGTGCTGCATATTTGATGATAGGATTGAGCTTGCTACTGTTTCGATTGGAAAAATCCCTTGTAGTAACGATCTGTGCACTATAGGTGTCTTGACTATGTTATAGGATTAGGCATTGTTGTCACTACATTCGAGAATTGGTTTGGGAAAAAGCATGATGTAGCAACACTTGGATGCACTATGGTTTACTTGAGACTAAGAGTTAGGGTTAGGCATTAGTGTTGTTGCATGTTAAAAATGGGTGTACGCTAACATTATCTATCCAGGTACTATGGCACCCAGGCAAAAGAGTCTGTCCAATAAGAAGCAGAAGGTAGGAAAAGGAAGCTCCAGGTCCCCAGCTCTAAGGATTAGGGCAGACGCTTACGGAATAAAGCTGAGTAGGGAAGCAGATGACTTTAGGATCAAGCACTTCAGCACCCCGAGAGGTTTCATAGTGGAGCGAGGGATAATTGTCTTCGGGGCTCTTCACCCAATGATAGAGACTATCAATGCGAGCATAAGGAGGTTAGGATGGCAAAGGTTGGTAGGTTTGAGGAGAATGTACGATCCGGTCTTGGTCAGAGAGTTCTACATCAACCTCGTTGATCAAGATATCAATAGATTTGAGCCCATCCGCGGGAAGAAGGTGGAGTACACTCGTAACTCCATCAACGACTTTCTTAGAGTACAGACGGTGAAACATGCTCACGCGGATGGGATTTTCAACTCGACCCCTGGACTCAAGGTGGAGGGAGAAGACATAGCTACCATCTGCAATTCTTGGCACAGGGTAGCCGATGGAAGCAGCAAGCTTAAACTCAGGAACCTCAACCCACTTGCGAGGGTTTGGGTGCATTGGGTACAGTACAACATAATACCAAACTCCACCTTCAGTAGGGTATATGCGCAGACAGCCCGCTTGGTATCAGCATTGATGAGAGGGCAGCATATCGATGTAGGAGAGATCATCTTGGCAGAGACATTCACCCACAAACATAGCCCTAAGGCATTGGGATTTCCATGTTTAATCACCGAGATGTGTGAGGCAGTCGATGTGCCAGACATTGTCAAAAATGGCCACCCGAAGAGTTGCCTAGACTTGATAAAGCTACAAAGAATAGAGGCAAATGCGAGGGACTGGGGAAATATGTTTTCAAGATCATCGGGCAAAAGAAATGAGGAATATGATCCCGAGGCAGATACCGGATACGAAGAGGTATCTGTCGAGGAGACCGACAACAAGGTTGAAGATCCAACACCTTCCGGAAAAGGGGAAGATCTCGCCGCAGACTTTCAGCGGCTGAGCACGAGACTCCAGGAATGGATGGGACCCCTGTTTGGGCACATCGAGAGGAGGCAAAGCACGCTAGCCTCCGATCTTTCATAAGTGGGAGAGTGTCACCAGGGATTGACCGCGGACCTCGGAGGCATACATGGAGTATCGCAGCAGTTTGGTATGCACTTGGATCAGTGGGACTCATGCTACTCGAGCCTCACACAGCACATGTCTGCAGCGGACACATAGGCAACTGAGCGCCTAGCGCATATGGAGCAAATGCGCAAAGCTCAAATGGAAGACTAGCAGCAACAAAGAGGAGGCTCATCTTCCGGACCCCATGGTCCACCTTCCTCTTAGTGATTATGCCGACTGAGGCATACTACGGGTGGTAACTCTATAACTCCCTCTTTTTATTTATTCTTTAGGCTAGGGACTAGCTATCGAATAGGTTTGGGGAGGGAAGTTGTACTCATATGCTTACATGCCTCGGATATTTGCTGCCCTTGTATATATGTGTTTTTCCTTTAGTTTTTCGTCTTTGCGATTATGTGGGGTGGTATGTTAGCCACCTTTGTGTGATTGCAGTTGAGTCAAGTCTTTTGGCCTAATTTTTGGCCTATTTCAAAACTTTTGTGTCGAGTCTTGTGTTCTTTTAACAAGTCTGGTTAACTATTACCTTAGTTAAGCCTTTTTACTGATGTGATCTTAGATGGCCTCTGGCTGAGTGCAAGGAATTTTCGAAAATCACTCTAGTTCGTTTCACTTGTAAATAAAAAGTCTTCCTGTTTTAGTAGTAAAAAAGCCGGTGAGAAGCCTTAACGCCGATGAAAAAATCTTGTACCAGCAAATGTGTGATTCCAGTAGGATGAGCAAGGTTTTTTAACTTGCGCCAGTTCACATACATGTTCACTCTTTTTAAAACGAGTATGATGAACGACATTTTCGACTTGGTGTCTCGATTCTCGAACCTGTTCCAAGGAACAGGTTTGGGGAGGAGGATTCTTATCAACTTCATACTCAGGCTCACTACTTTCTATATTTGAGCTATGGTCGATTTCAAAATTGTTTTGTATTGCTATGCTGCCATTCTAAAAAAAAAAAGAAGGAAAAAAATTATAGAAAAAATCTCGAAGTGTTTTTCAGGATCACTTGTGATCGTCTAAGATCGTGTTGGGCATTTCCAAATACTACCTATATACCAACGCGGGGCTGATTGTGCATATGCTGTGAGGGTTGATGGTTTTGTTTCCAAAATCCATGCCAAATACTACCTATAAACTAACGAGTGGGCAGTGCTCGTATGTTGTGAGGGTTGATGGGGTGTATACCAAACCAACACGTACAAAAGTACGGATCTTAGGCAACCTATTGGTATACACTTGCAACATTGAGATAGAAAAAAAAATTAAAAAATAGAAAATCCGTGCAAAAAGAGCAAAGCACAAGAAAAAAAAGAAAGAAACAAACGTGCAAAATTAGCAAAGAACGAGAACGGCAGCTAATTTTATTTCCTTGTGTTCGATTTCGACCCCTTTCCTAAAAAGTCCTTTCTGACTCGTTTCAATTGAGTGCAAAATCATGTAATATTAGTGGCAACTTTGTGACGTTTGTTGTCACCATCCTAAGTTATGTCTTGAGCGAATACCTTATTTACTGGACACTTCCATATGAGAGACTTGAGAGTTGCACTATTATCTTCCTTTGTGAGGGACTACTAGGATAGGGTTAAGTTTTATTTACTTGTGAAACGGGAGATTGTGATCTTTACAAAGCTACTTGTCAAAGTTAGGGGGGATAGAAGTTTACATCAATATAAGGACTTATCTCTGGCAATACTTGTTCCAGTAGCTTGTCGATTGAACTCTTCTGTTTATTTCGTCTTGTCTATGTGTTTTTTCTTTTTTCTAGGTTTTAGAGTTGTTTGCTCGAGGATGAGCAAAGGTTCAGTTTGGGGAGTTTGATGAGTCGATATTTTAACGACTCATTTAGTGCCTTTTTCCGTGTTTTGTTGCGTCTTTTAGCCTTTATTTAGTATTTTTTGTTCCGTGTCACGTTTGGATTTTTGTGTGTTTTTGAGCTTTTTTAGGTACTTTATTGTAATTGGCAAGAAATGGAGGACCAAAGTGCAAAGAAGACTTCAAAACCATTTAGAAGCACCACAAGGCCCAGTTAGTGGGCCACTACTCCAAGAGAGGTGACATGGAGGTTAGAAAAGGGAGAGAAAATAGGAGAAAGTGGGAAAATGCTGATTTTCTCGGGCACACGGCTCACTGCAGTGAGCTCCTGCAACAAGGAGCCTCACCGCGGTACAATCAAGCAGAAAAGAAGGCAGAAAGGGTAGACCGCAGTGAGCAGGAACGGGCAAGGTCCCCTCACCGCGGTGAGGTTTGTTTGACAAAATCAAACCCACGATTTCTGGCAATTTTTCCCATGATTTCTAATTTCTTCTTCCTTGGTCTATAAATAGGACCCTTGTAACAGTCATTAGGACATATCTTCATTACTTCTACTTTCATATTTTCAATTCCAAGCATTGTAAACACTTAGAGATTTCAATCTCTCTTTTAATTCCAAGAAGCATTATCGATCTTTCTGACGATCGCAGAGACCAATAGGCGCCCAGGTATTCAATAGTACGAGTTAGGTGGATGCCGTAATAACTTGTATTGTGACATATTGTTATCTGGTCGTTGAACGCATGCTTGATCCTTGTGAACTTGCATCAGTCTTTACCTCTAATTAGTATATATCCGGATGAGGGCATAGTTAGTGACAAGCTTTTTGCCATAACTCATACGTACTTATAATCTGTATCTGGTTCGATTTTGCAATAGCAAAGTTGTTGCATTCAAGCAGCAGGTACCATTAGCTATATCACACAAGACTTATGAAAGATCCGCTTGCTTCGTTTTAATTGTAGAAATGGCATGATCTAGGTATTACCTTGTCTTGTAATTGTAATTTGTTGTAGGGTTTTGAAGTATCAACCTTACCCACACTATCTATTTACAACTCACACCTTGAGCCTACACCTTAGAACTAGAACGACCCTGTGGTTTAAGCCTTGTTGTACTACGACAACCGCTTTACTACTTGTGTTATTTTACAAGTATTAATTTTGATCGCATCACTCAGTAAGCCAATAAGAGAAGAATAAGGCTTTCTGAGAAAGAAAGGCACTTAAAGAATGAAGGAGATATATGAGACAGGAACTCAGATATCAAGGCTAAATGTAAAAGTTGGTTAAAGTGGTATTTGAAACGGGTATTCAGATATGTGAGGCCACTGAATAAGGGCGAACACAAAAGAAGAGATGTTGACTATTAGTACAATCATTCAAAAGTCAACTATCTTTTGTGTTTTGAAAATTTTTCTATTCTTGTGATAATTTTCAAGCAACACTTGACGCTTAATTAATAAGCTCATAAACCAATTTGTCTCCTAGTTATAAGTTACTGAGAGTCGAAAATGACTCAGATAGCTATTAGCCAAATAGCATTAATTGGGCACAATTACATGTGTTGATTGATATCATTGCTGAGAAATCAATCTCAACCATTGAAAAATGGCGCTTGTAATTCAACGGATCAGATGAGTCCCTCAAGCCCACTAGCGCATAACCCCAGTAACTGGCCCCACAAGCATTAAATGAAAAATTGCCTTTTCACTCACGCCTGTGTAGATTGTGAGATACATAGATACATAATTCGTTTGTATATGTGTACTTGTATTGCTATATAAAGAAGTTTTTGGGAAAAGACAACACTTTCGCCTAAACTTACATTTTACCTAGCACAAAAACAACAAAATCCTTCATCTTTTCTCTGCTAATCTTCTCTGAAATCGTCTGTAATTCTGCTATGTTTTTCTGCAAAGAATCACTTAATCGAATTTGACATTAATCTCTTTCGATCTTACTTCTCTAGATCTCAGAAAAAGGTGCTAGATCTAAGATCTCAGAAGTCCGAAGTCTCTACCTTTAAAGAGATGGCAGCAAAAAGTGCTAGATCTTAGAAGTCCGAAGTCTCTAGCTCTGGTACTGCTGGAAAGCAAGCACTAGAATTGATTATAATCAATAGTCGACTTTCTGGAGATTTTAACCCAGACCATTGGTCTTCCAATCACAAAATGATTTGGGGAGGCTCTCTTATTGACGAGTACATGGTGGGTGCTCCTATAAACAAAACCGATATGTAGCTAATTCTCGACTTTCTTGAAAAGGCAAAAATCAAGGAATCTTGGCGTGTATCCCCTTTGGATGTCTTGGGATTTTACAACAATTCCAGGATTGTTTCATGTCTGGTTAATGGCACTGAAAGAGTGGCCTTCAAAACTAAATGTTGGTCCAGATAACGCAAAGTAAAAGACTAGAGGGGGGCGGGGGGTGAATAGTCTTTTAAAACTTTTTTCGATAAAATAATTTCTCAAAGTTGTTACTCGATACTTATAATCGGAATAGCGGAAGTCTTTCTAATAAGTGCATGTGCTCAGCAAGCTAGTAAAGTGTGTAAATTACATTGCAAGTAAGTAAAGGCAGAAAGTAAGCGCAGAAAGTAAAATAACACAGTAGCTTTTATATTGGTATCTAAAGGTGGCGTAATCCTTCAACTAATCCACTTCGGCCTTCATGCACTCTAGAATCCACTAAGATGTAAAACCGCTCACCTTACAAATATCTTCTCTCGATTCCTAAATACACTAGGTTCCCAACCAAGTGTTCACCCTGAGTTCTTCCCCCGCTTTACCAGCCAAGTACTTCCTCTACTCAGAACCTCTAACCTTGGAGTTATTCCTTAGTTTCCCAAACTATGTACTTCCTCTACTCCACGCCTTTTCTAGTGTTGGTTAAGAAGAGTTTATCAAATTGGTAGATTAATAACTTCCAAAGTTATGTAATGCTACCTTCTAGAACAAGAGTCACTTAACACACTTCGACAGTGTGTGGTGATATGTTCTTTTCTGACACAAGTCTATGTTCTATGTTCAGGAGAATGAATGTCTTAGCAAGTCGCAACAATGCTTCAATTCAACTCCTTCACAACAGATATAGCTTGTTAAGGATCAGGACACTTAGAACTTTAATGCTACTTAGAATCAAGAGCTTGGTCACAACTGTAAAGCTAGATAGTAAGTAGGTAGAAGGCTTGTATGCTTTAGTGTAGAATATGAAATTCGGTTGTTCAAGTGTATGTTCAAGCATTCTAAGTGGTGATATTTATAGTTGAAAATCAAGCCGTTTGCATTACTATCCGTTAGGCTATTGAGATTCAAACTTCAAACATTTCGTTGATAGTACTACAAAACTTTTGTCTCTTTGTTCAGAGATAAAGCTTTTGGTCAGCGAGTTCTGCAATGGAATTAAATGCACTGTACTATCTTTTATCCTCACAGCCAACGGAACTATGCACGCTCGATGTCAGGCACGTTATCGTAAACTCCCAAATTTATGGAAACTAAGGAACACATTGTTTCTCCCAGAAACATTGTTTTCACTGAGTTATCTTTTGCATATGGTTTCTGAGGCACAATTCCTTAGTCTTCGGCAATCTTGTGCAGTCTTCATATCTTCGAGATAGTTGTGCCTTCTCTTGGATGTCTTCTTCTTGGTCTTCTTCAAAGAAATAAAATTACATTCAGAGACCTAACATCCTATACAAGATTTACTAGACTAATCATACTTCCTCGTTTACAATGTTCAAGTGAACCAAGAGTACTAGATATCTCTAAACTAAGGTAAGTCATTATGGTGCACGGATCAAAACTAAATAGATATTTCCTAAAATTTCCCCCCTTTTGATCAGTCACCTATGACTACCTTTAAAAACCTATTACAACCTTGGATGAGGAAACAATCCGCTACTTATACATTTCTTAAGATTTGTCAGTCTTTTATTTAAGTGTATAAAGTAAGACATCAACAAATCACAAGGTGTGATCTTTGCTGACAAGTTATCTTTTCATTAGAATGTATCTGAGAGTAGGTTCATCGATAACAAAATTACAAGGTAAGCACAGATAACTTTTACAAGATAATTAAGTACAATCAGCAAAAATAAAAAATACACAACTAGTAGGTCAACAGGAAAGTCCAAGTTCCAAGTGAACATCCTATCTAGCTGGCATTCATCTTTCTTCATTCTTTTAGAAACTCCAAATTACCATATTTCAGGCAATCTTCAGTTTATTCCTTTACAATGGTCCTCACCCTCATTTCACAATCTCAGAAAAGACATCTTTCTTGATAAGGTTTGTCATCAAGTACTGTGGTTATTCCCTTGATCCACAGAAACATCCCCAATTTCCAGTAGTGAAACAACTGCTCTTCAGTGGGCTTGTAATAATCATATATGTCTCTGAGATATTCCATGTCACCTTCAAAATCCTCTTTGGTCATGTAGAATGACTCAAAGGGCTTCACTTGCAGTTTGTTCCTTTTTCTAGATTCATCTTCAAATGTGTGCACATCCTCTAGCCTGATGTAAGGGCATTCTTTGGAGAGAACCTGTCTGGCATTTTGTCTGATTTCAACTTCAAAGTCAAGCCAGGTCTTAATTATCTCAAAAGGCATCACTTTTGATCTTCGGCCTTTCTTTCTCCATGCCATCAGTTGTTGGTAAACTGGTTCTGGAATCTCATTTCCATTGGCAAGCAAGTACTTGAGTTCCATTATCCAGTAGTCATTCTTGTGAACTTTGATGCAGTTCCAGATAGAGGGCTACTCATTGCTAGTCTTCACATATTCTATTCTAGCTTCCTCAGGCCATGGAGGAAGGGTTCTTCCAAACTTGATGTCTTTGTCCCTCTTCCTTCTCTGTTTGGAATTCAAGCTCTTTTCTGAGGGGTCATTGGCGGATCCATCTTTTTGGATGTGCTTGGTTTCTCCAGAAGGTTTTCTAGCCTTAAGAGGCATTGCAGCTATAGGAGCAGAAGAGTTGATTCTCTTGTGATGAGTTTACCTGTGCTCATCATCATCATCATCATCATCATTTTCTTTCTCAATGGTTTAAGTACCTTTGCAGCTCTCTAGAGAAATTTTTCTTCTCTTTTTAGAGATTTCTCGTTGTTCTGCTTGTTCTTCTTCTTCTTCTTCTTCTTCTTCTTCTTCTTCTTCTTCTTCTTCTTCTTCAGAAACTCCCTTTCTTTTGTCACTCGAGCTCTTGGAAGTTGGAGGTGGCAGGGCAGTTGTTTGAAAGGTCTTTGCCTGGGACCTTGTTATTACTCTTTCCAGATTAAGGGGTCGTTCCTGGTACATCTTTTCCTTACCCTATCCTTTGGGCTTAGCTTGTTTTTGTACCTTATGGAATTCCTTCTCTTCCCCCTTAGTCATAGAGGACTGATCAAAACGAGCCAAGATATCAATATAAGAGTCAGAGAGTGACTCAAAGTTCTTTTGCATCAGAGAGTAGTTGCTTGTGAGTCTTCTGAGCTCACTTCTGAGGTTTTCATTTTGCTGATATAGTTCATGCTCTCTGTCTGTAAGAGTAGAAACCTCAGTAACCACATTCTGGATCTTGGTGGAGGTAATATCAGCAAGATTAGAGGCCTTCTGAGCAATCCTGCTGTTTGAGTCTTGGACTAATCCTAGAACTTTCTGAGAAAGTACTAAGTTGTTGGTTCTCTGAGCAATCATCTCAGCAAACTTATTGAAGTTTTGTTGCACAGACTCAGTTACTTCCTTGTTTTGAGCCTCCAGTTCCTTCCTTATTCTGAACAGTTCTTTGAACCTATTCTCTGTGTTAGCAGTAGGAGTGGGAACTTCTAGAAAGTTTGTGGGAGCCAGAATGTGTTTCTTCAGATAGGGAATATCTGAGAAATTAACTTTCGAGGGGGTATTTCCTTCTAGCTCACTCAGGAAATCATCATCTTCGTCTTCTTCATCCCCGAATCCAGCGACCATTTCTTACTTGAATTTCTTTTCTTTCCAGAGGATGATTGGATTTCCTTTTGCTGCTTGAGTGCCTCAGTGTCCTCATCTTCTATTTCTTCAGCAAATAGCTGGGCATCAAGTATTATGCACTTTTGTTCAGCCAGGGCTTCTGCTTCCTTGCGATTTAGGTCATCAATCTTATGCAGATTGGCATGTATGTTAGCAATCTAGTTTTCTAGTGCCAGATGCAACGAGTTTGCCTCTTCCACCATCGCTTGTAGATTTACAAGAGTTTGTGAAGTTTCTTGAACTTTCTGGTCGACGAAATCATCTTGTCTTGCATCAGAATCCTTTTTCTGAGATGTTGAGGGCTTGGATGATCTCTGAGGAGATGGGGAGGGTGTGTTTTTCCTTTCTGAAGGCTTTTCAGCGATAGAGTTTTTCTTTGATCCAGTGATCCCTCCAGCACCAGATGGTGCATCATCATCCTCATCCTTCTTGGGATCATCCTTCTTTTCATTAGACTTTGGAGACTTAGGTATCTTTACTTCGTTTTCATCCGTCTCCTCATCAGAGTCTAAATTGATGATATCATCAATAGGAATTGTTCTGCTATCCACCGCCTCTTCCTCAGTAGGAGCAGATGTGTAAGTTGGTGGGTGGTTGGGATCAGAAGCAATCTTGATCTTCGTGCTCTGACTCTGAGATTCAAAGTCTTTGATCAGAAGTCTCTGTACATTGTCAACGAATCTTCTGTCCACCAGGGTTGCGAATTCATAGGATTCTGTGGAGAAAAGATTGTTGACGTACTCTTCCAGCTGTTCTGCCCAAAGCCTTTTTATTTGATCATTTAGAAATTTGGCCAAAGACATAATGTTCATTCTTCTGATTCTTTGCCATCTTTTGTAGCCTTTGATCATATCTGGTAGAGCATTTCACATGAACAGATCTAGAAGCCCTTCATCAATGATCGCTTTTTTCGTGATTCTCGTAGGGATCTTTGTTTGAGCCTGAAAGACAAGTTAGGTTTTGATCAGATACCAAAACCTTTGTCAAGAATCTGAATTTTTAGAATATTCAAGTTTTTGAGTTACCTGTGTCGCAACAACAGGCTCATCTTTCTAAATCTTTAAGGCATCAGTATCCTCAGATTCTTTAAGTTTAGAAGGAGCCTTGGAGGCCTCCGTTTCTTCTTTGTCTTTCTGATCCTGAGAAATAGAAAGATATTTAACTTCGAAAGTTTTGAAAGAAAGATTGTTCTTAATGTTCTGATAAAGAGTGTTAAGTACCTCTGCAGAAAGAGGCTCAGATACTAGCTTCTCAGAGACTTTGGAACTCTCTGGCATCTTTTCTGATGATGGCTTTGAAGCCTCATCAACTTTCTTTGGTTGAGGGGACTCTGATGTGTCAGCCTCAACAACTTCTACTTCTTCATGAGACTGAAAGTAGAGTTTGTTAAATACTTTTGAAGAGATGTTTTTCAGAGAATTGAACATGTTATAGATCTTTCTGAAGACTACCTTCTCTGCAGAAGGCTCATGTTCATGTTTGTCAGAGTCTTAAATAGACTCATCATTCTCCTTCGTTGAGTTTGGCTTTTCACCATCTCTTTTCTCAGTTTGAGCCTATAAGAAACAAGCATAGATAGTAAATACTATGTTAAGAATCAAATTCTGAAAAGTTAGCTTAAGAAAACCATTTCACCTGTGAGACAGACTTGGTTTCCATTGGCTCAGAGGTTGAAGCAACCTCCTTCTCAGCTTCTAAGGTAAGCTTTTCAGCCATCTCTAGGATTCTTGTTTCTTGAGTGGCCTGAATGGTGTCAGATTGATCATGTGGTGGATCTATGAGTTGGTCGAGTTGTTCAATGACCACTCCTTCAATAGAAGTTTCAGGGACTTCGAGCCTTTCCACTGAGTAGACTATCTCTTGATGCTCTTGGAATACTTCTTCCACTACAGTGTTGTGTTCCGCAATATCATCTTTCCGACGCATCTCTACAGCTCTTACTACAGTTTCTTCTTCCAGAAATGTAGAGCTTTGTGGTCATTGTGGTTGTTGTTCTTGTGGAGATCTGGATTTTGATGGGGGCGCATCATCAGGGTTATTAAGTTTTATATCCCCAACAACCTTTGCTATAGTAGCATCAACATCCACTAAAGGACCTTCAGAAAAAAATTTCAGAGAGCTTGGTCCTTGTACAGTATTTTCTCAGCATCTGGTTACTATTTCATCAACCATTGATGTAGGAGTATGTCCAGCAATCACATCCTCTTTCGAGGAGGAGCCCATGTGTAGGTCTACTAGTTCCGTAGCAGGGGCCTCCTTGGTTTCATCTACCCTCTTGTCAGCAAGAGTGGTATCTCCATCAGCACAAGATGTGGTCTGTGTAGGGACTGAAGTTTCTTCAGCAACAGGTGCAGCAACATGTTCAAAGAGAATTGTTTGTTCACTGCTTTCTGAGGTGTTAGTCTTATTTTTCCCTCCAGTTCTACGTCTCTTCGAGGGCACTAAAGGTGCTTCAAGGACTCCTTCTGATGCCCTTTTCTTTTGTCTGTTATCAAAATTAAGTCTACACAAGAAATCACCGTATGCAACTTGCACTTTTTCTCTGAGCACTACACCAAAGTGCTCCAGAATGTAACAGATCTTCAGACCAAATGAAAGGGTCATCAGAGGTTCAGCATGACCACGGATGATTGTGGCTTCAAAGGACTTGATGTTCTCAGTGAACTTCTTCCAGATATACCTCCCCTAGTTGAAGGGAGTTGTCCTTTCGCTCAAGGTGTACATATGGGCAAGAGTACCCCATATCTCCAGAGACACCTTGTCAGCCCCTCCTTTGCTTCACTCAAAACATCTATGGAAGATCAGGGAAAGCTAGTTCCAAGGTTCAGTGACATGCTGTCTGCGCATGTTCACAATGTCAAATGTTTCAGGAACATCAACGTTGTCCTCATTTTCTGGAGCCATGTTATTTAAATAAAAGTCGTCAATGGCCTCCTTGGACATGTCTATCTGATGTTCACCACCAGAGTTTGGAAGTACAAACAATTAACAGAAGGTTTCTTCGTCAAGACATATCTCTACTTCTTGAACCTTCGAAGTAATTGACACCCTTTCGGAGCCAATCTCGATTTTCACTGTGGAATTATTGCAGAATTCCAAAACATCCATATAGGATGTGAAAGAGGGTTTTACAGAACATAACTGCTTGATTCCTACTTTCTCAAGTAGTTCAAGCCCTCTTCTCGCTTCTGCTTGGTTGAGTGAAGCTCCAAGCAGGTATTCATCAATTAGTACTCCTCCCTAGAATACCTTGGGTCTGGTATTCCACATACTTGGATTGAAAAATCCAGTTACCTTCTTTTCCTTGATGGTAAGGGTTTGCTTTGCAGCAGTACCAGAAGATGAGAATTGGGATTTTGATGCTGCTCTTTTGGGTGCCATCTCTTTAGTATTTATATAGAAACAGGGAATAGAGAGATGAGAATCGTAGTCGACAAGGATTTCTTTGCAGAAATTCTTAGTAGAGATTCAGACGGAATAGAGAGTTTTTGCAGAGAAGATTAGGAATGTTTTTGCTATTTTCGTGCAAGTGATTTGTGGGACTAGGAAAAAGTGTTTTTCTCTGCCAAATCCGCCTTTATATAGCAATGCAAGTACATGCGATACAGATGAATTATGTTTGTATATTACTCGCGGTTCTGCACAGCCATGGTGAAAAGGCATTATTGCATTTAATGCAAGTGGGGTCAGTTACTTGGTTACTGCGCGAGTGGGCTATTATGGATGCATCTCGATCGTTGAATTACAAGCGTTTCTACTGAAGGGTTGAGATTGAGTCTCAAATCAAAGATATCAATCAACACATGTAATTGTGCCCATTAATGTAATTTGTCACAACTATCCTAAGTGTCTTTCAACTTCTCAGAAACCTGTAACTAGTTGACAAAACTGGATTCAGAGATCATTAATTGATCGTCCAGTAATTGTTTCAAATATTTCACAAGAAAGGAAACTTTCAACACAGAAGAGATGTTTGACTTCTGATAGGAATTGTCTTTTTTGTCAAACTAATCTTTTTGTGTTCCCCCTGACTTAGATGTCTCATGGTTTCTGAATACCCGTTTCAAAGACCACTTCTAAGTGCCTTTTACTACAATGCATTAGATATTTGAATACCCGTTTCAAGTTTCTTTCTGAAATAGCAAATTTTTAAAATTTCTGACAACTGAGTTTTTGTCTCAGTAGTTTCTTCCTTCTCTTATGTATCCCTCAGAACCCTGTAGAGTCTTTTAATGGTTACATGAGTTCCCGTCTCAGAAACCAATTAACACCCTTGGAACCTTTGTTAATTTATCATGGTGTGGCAGGTTCTTCATCAATTACATAGTGATTTCCTTCCTGTTTTGCATTCATGACTACTTTCCTTAAATCATTGTCAACCAATTTGCATAGGTTTGACTTGATCTTTACTAAGTACCCTTGGTCTGCCAATTGAATCATGCTTAGGCGATTATATTTCAATCCCTCTACATGTAGTACTTCTGTGATTGTAAGAGCTCCAAGCTTCAGATCGCCAAAAACTATGGTTGGATTTTCATCTCCTCCAACAAATCTAATAATTGGTCATTTATCACATTCTCTGTAGTTAACCAGATTTGCTTTGTCTCCTGTAATGTGCTTCCCACATCCACTATCAAAATACCACTTCGGGTTCTTCCTCAGAGTGTTCTGCACTACACAAAAAACATGGAGTTAGGCTCTCATTCCAACAATGGAACCTTCTGAACTAAAGAATATCCTTGTAGGAATCCATTTTTGAATGAACTTCGTGGGGGCATCCTTTTGTCTTACTGGAATATAAGGAGGAATTTTAGTTAAATGACTAGTGTCACTATCATTTAAAACTATTTTCCTTCTTGGAGTGTTCCTTGGTGCTCCTTTTGGTGCTTTCAGATACCTGTCCAGTTGCTAAGTCGACTTTTCAGTGAACTCGGTTTTCCTTCTCAGATTCCTTCTAGCCCTGGCATTCAGAGTGGTCGTAGCCTGTTCTTTCTTCCACTTCTGACGATTGCTATGTGCAATCCTGACATTCATCCATCATTCTTGCTCTTGTTTATATTACTGAGCAAGTATCTTTCCGATGGCTTTGTAGCCAATGCCAATTCGAGCACCTTTTGCTTTCTGAGATCTTATCTCAGCAGCTTCACTAGTCTCTGGATCATTATTTCTTCTGAAAAATGGTACATTGGGAAAATTGCCAGCTCCTACAATTTTTCCATTCCTAGAGACATAGCACTGTGGGTGATTGCACTTTTTAGTGGATGGTTTATTTTCAGAAACCTTTTCCACAGTTTTCTTGGGGACTTGTTTTTCCCTCAAAGGTTTGGTCGCAACAGCTTTAACTTTGTCAGTAACCTTAGATTTCTGACCAATGCTATAATAGGTTGTTTGGGAACTACTTTGTTGACCACTAACAAACGTCAGCCTTTCACATCTCTGTCAAGCCCAAGTCCTCCCTTTTCTGAAGGATCTCTTAGGTAACAGTGTACTTCAGTGAGAGTGTCACTCGCTTGGGCATAGGATTGGAAAGATAATTCTTTCTTCTTTAGTTACTCATTCTCAGAAAGAAGGTTTTCACACTTCTTCTGGAGCAACTCCATAGCCTCATAATGTAACTTTCGTGTCTCATCTATCTGAGCCCTTAGGAATGCATTTTCTGCATCCTTGGTGTCAGAAAGACGTTGTAAATGTGAACACTCGCTTTCAAGAGATTCTTTTTCTGTTTCAAGAATTTTGGTTCTAGATCGAGCAACCAAGAATTCTCTTTCATAAAGATCCAACTCCCTTCTGAGATGTTCTAGATCCTTGATTACTTCCTCATCACTATCATAATTAATGAATCGTGAAATTTTAGTTACCTCATCATCAACCATAAGACATGCTCATGGTTAGAGTAAATTGGGTAGATTTCCTCAGCAACTCCACACATTTCATTCTTCTTTTGACCAAAGTCAAATACTTCGTGAGTGTAGGCACATAATTAATTCGTGATGAGCTTCAACTTATCGTAATCATCATCGCCGAATCAATCAAGATCAAGTGCATCCATTGATTTCGATCTTCTTTCTTTCTTCGTAAAGCATAGCTCTGGTTTCTCTTGAAGTTTCTCCTATCCTTTTTGTCACCTGTCTTGAGCTTTTTTAGAACAGGACAGTCCCATTTGAAGTGGGCAGGTTTCTGACAATAGAAACAGATATCGTTTCCAATTTCTGTAACCTCAGTACTTAATGCTTTCTGACCAGGTTTATTCAGAGAGTTGTTCAATTGCATATTCTTGTACTAGTGATAGTTAGGGCCTAGATGCTTTTTCAGCTTCTCTTTGGCTTTTCTTCTCTCAATCTCTTGTCTAACGTATTTGCTCATTTGCTTTACAGCAAGAGCTTCTTCGTCAGTGGATTATTTGGTAATATTCTTTTTAGAAGTACCTTGTGTTACTAGAGCAACACTGTGAGCTTGCTGATCAGCTAATTGTTCTCTCTGAGAGGTTTCATAGTTAACAGTGGCTAGATGAGAGAATAATTCCGTTGGAGTGATGTTTCGCATTCCTTGGTTGAAATAAAAGTACTTAGTATGTTCCCAGTTGTGATTTAAGCTTCTTACGATAGTCTTTAACTTTTCGGCATTGGAGTATCTTTCACTTTCACCAAGTGCAGCCATTTCACTTATCAACATTGTAAACCGAAAATCAAGTTGTTCAAGGGTTTCCGAAGGCCCTTGTTTAAAATTTTGGAACTTTAATTTCAGAACTTCGAACTTATTATCCTTGGTTTTCTGAGATCCAGCACAAATTTGTTGAACCAGTTGCAAAGCCTCTTTCGCCGTTTTTGCACACCACAGTTTGCACTGTATGTGTTCTGGAGTAGAACGAATAATGATGTTTTGAGCTTGACCATCCCATCTATTTCTCTTGAAATGCGACGTCCAGAGATATCTGGGTTTTTCTTCCAAAGCTATCTGACCAATAGCTCTCCCACTTGTAGAAGTTTCTAAAGTGGAGGTTCATCTAGAAGAATCTTCATCTCTTCAGTCAGAGACATCAGTGACTATCTTTGCTTGCTAAATGACTATAGGGCCATTCTTTATAACTTTGATCATTTCATCACTGATGGCTTCCAGATGGAGTATCATATTGTTCCTCCATTTTTCATAGTTTTCCGTATTGAGAACTGGAGCGTCTCCTAAAGACATCCTGCAAAACAACACTTAACAAACAGATCAAGTGCAGGGGTTAAGCGAAAAGTGGGCACTTATCTAGGATCTAGGTTCAGTGCAGAAGGCTTGGGAACCTCCTACTTTGATACCACTTGTTGGTCTAGATAACGGCAAAGTAAAATACTAGGGGGGGGGGGGGGGTGAATAGTCTTTTAAAACTTTTATCGATAAAATAGTTTCTCAGAAAGTTGGGTTACTTTCTGATACTTATAATCAGAATGGATGAAGTATTTCTGATAAGTGCACGTGCTCAGCAAGCTAGTAAAGTATGTAAATTACTTTGCAAGTATGTAAAGGTAGAAAGTAAGTGCATAAAGTAAAATAACATAGAAGCTTTTATAGTGGTATCCGAAAGTGGCGTAATCCTTCAACTACTCCACTTCGGCCTTTCTCAGACCTAGAATCCACTACGACAGATAATTGAGTTCACCTTACAAATATATCTTCTCTCGATTCCTAAATACACTAGGTTCCCAACCAAATGTTCCCCCTGAGTTCTTCCCCTACTTTCCCAGCCAAGTACTTCCTCTACTCAGAACCTCTAACCTTAGAGTTATTCCTTAGATTCCCAAACTAAGTACTTCCTCTACTCCACGCCTTTACTAGTGTTGGTTAAGAAGAGTTTATCAGATTGGTAGATTAATAACTTACACAGTTATGTAATGCTACCTTCTAGAACAAGAGTCACTTAACACACTTGGATAGTGTGTGGTGATATGTTATTTTTTGACCCAAGTCTATGTTCTTCGTTCAGGAGAATTAATGTCTTAGCAAGTCACAACAATGCTTCAATTCAACTCCTTCACAACAGATATAGCTTGTTAAGGATCAGGACACTTAGAACTTTCGTGCTACTTAGAATCAAGAGCTTGGTCGCAACTGTAAAGCTAGATAGTAAGTAGGAAGAAGGCTTGTATGCTTGAGTGTAGGATAGAAAATTTAGTTGTTCAAGTGTATGTTCAAGCATTCTAAGTGGTGATATTTATAGTTGAAAAACAAGCCGTTTGAATTACTATCCGTTAAGCTATTGAGATTCAAACTATAAACATTCCGTTGATAGTACTACAGAACTTTTGTCTCTTTGTTCAGAGATAAAGCTTTTCGTCAGCGAGTTCTGCAATGTCATTAAATGCACTGTACTATCTTTTGTCCTGTTGTGCCAACGAAACTATGCGCGCTTTCTGAGGCTGTGCACGTCGCTATCAGAAACTCCCAGCCTTTTAGAAACTAAGGAAAACATCGTTTCTCCCATAAACATTGTTTTCACTAAGTTATCTTTTGCATATTGTTTCTGAGGCACATTTCATTAGTCTTAGGCAATCTTGTGCAGTCTTCATATCTTCAGATAGTTGAGCTCTTTCTGCTGGATGTCTTCTTCTTGGTCTTCTTCAAAGAAATAAAATTACATTCAGAGACCTAACATCCTATACAAAATTTACTAGACTAATCATACTAAGTATACATCCTCTTGTACAATGTTCAAGTGAATCAAGAGTACTAGATACCTTTATGAACTAAGGTAAGTCATTATGGTGCACTGATCAAAACTAAACAGATATTTCCTAACACTAAAGTTCAAGGAAAACCAATTTTTATGGACTATGTGTCTTTCAGTGAGATCTTTGGACTACCTACCCAAGGAAATGACTTTGAAATAGACACTATTCATGAAATCTTTGTTGAAGTTGTCAAGGCACTATACAGTGATGTATGTGACCTTACTAAATCTGGAGCTTTTCCTAGATTTTACGCATACAAAAATCAGAAGAAGACATCTGGTGGAGCACTGGGATATGATGGCTCACATACTACACAGGAGCTGACAAAATAAGTATGCAGAGATGGATGATTATGCTCCTACTTAACACACATGATGATAGGCTGGAAAACCCAATCAACTTGGGTAAGTATGCCTTCTTGAACTTAGTAGCAGCAGTTCAAAGTTTCGAACCCACAATTGTCAATGGGCTTGCTGAACCTAATGACACTGTGAGTTTTGGACTCAAAATTTGCTACTTGCTGGAGAAACTTGGATTTGTTCTCAGAGAGGAGGTGAGATAGCCAACAAAAACTTGCTCCGTAAGTTTGATTATACAAACTTGATGAAGAAAGCTGTTGGGTCTAAATTACTCAAGCAAGGTTCCAGGAGATGAAAGATTGAAGAGATATCTGAGGGGTCCATTGCAACCAAGAAGCCCAGATCTTCCTGAAGGAAGACAACTTACAAGAAGAGGAAACTCCCATTCTGGAGATAAACTCTCAGATATCTATCCCCAGTGCTGATGTAAACACCAAAGTCAATGAATCCTTAGCACTCATTGGAGAAAGTTGTGAGAGACCACTCACACTCTCTGCTGAAGAAGCATATGAGTTAAATTTTGACCGAATCTTGGAAAGGATTGAGGTTGTTGAGGATGTCCCATCTTCCAAGGTTACTGAGTGATGTGTCAATATCAAAGTTTTAATAATTGTTTAAGCCAAGAGTTAATTCTCAACACTACGAAAACTTGTAGTGCAGTGATGTTAACCCTGAGGTCGGTCTCGAAAGACTTAACTAAGCTGAGCTCGGTTTACGAATAATAACACAGTATGGAAAGCGGTAAATTGTTTGGTTGCTTCGGCAGCAGACTGATTAACTACGTGAAAGTAATCTACTTTGCAGAATAACTAGAAAACGGATTTAAACTTAACGAGATTGATATGAATGAGGAGAATTATGGTGTGGTGACTTGAAGACAAGCTAGCTAGCAGGAAACATGCGATTGTAACGATGTCAATTTACTCAAGTTTTCACTACTTGGTTTCAGAAAACATATAGCATTAGTGGAGGCGTCAATTCCACTAAACTACAATTAATTAAGCTAATCCAGATATTACTGTTCGCAACTAACTGATAGATAAAGCAAGACGAAGTTGTTTTGTTATAAATGAACAAATGCTTAATCTACCAGTGATTTTGACGTAACGCACAACAAACAAAAATATTGGATACGTAATTAATCTAAAAAGCTCAAAGTAAATCGCATCTTATGTATATAATCACATGAACCCTAGCTAGCATGCATTGAATTCGTCACCACCCCAAAATCAGGGTGTTTAGCTACTCATGACATGCGAAGACATAATCTAAATATCGTAAATAAACAAGCAATAAACATAATCTAATACTAAAATCAAAGATTCGAATGGTGATAAAATTTTTACCCTTCGTGTCACAAACCCTAGGTAGAATTGAGAACCTAAATCGAATCGATGCAAAGAGTATGTAGATAATGCTCCCAATCAATTGACAATCTTCGAATTAAAAGATAAAAATCGGTTCAATTACCTAGAATCGGTAATTGCCTTGGAAAATAGGTCTAGGTTGAGAGCAAAAGTATGAAAACTTGACAATAGATGATAATTCAAAGGAATTACGTCCTGTTCTAACTAATAGAAAGTAGAAAAACTAAGTCTGAACGAATTAGGAGAACAAATCGCAGAAAATCGACGAAACCAAGCAACTGGTGGACGCCAGTAAGAAAAACAAACTGCCGTCGCCAATAAGAAAAACTGGCATCGCTAGTTGGAAAACTGGTGTCGCCAGTTGCAACTTCGAGTGCAACTGGCATACGCCAGTCAAGCACTGGCGTCGCCACTTCTTCCTGGAATGACCGTTTTGGCCTTCCCTCTCCACTTTTAGCATCCATACGACGCATTTCAAACTCCATGTCTTGTAGATGTCTGTAAAATACACCATTTTTACTTCAGTTAGCGCGGTTTAGCAAAATACCTACAAAATACACAAAGAAAGAAACAAGTAAAAATACTCTAGAAAAACCAATAAAAACTGTACCTAAGGATGATAATAAGACGGTAAAAAAGACCAAATGAGATGGTGTAAAACCGACTCATCACTGAGCAAGTAACTCCACCAGGGCTATCCACTTTTCAGGATATGCAAGAGGCCTTGAGGAGTAATGAGTTAGTACTAGAGGACACTATCGATGGCTCAGTACTTAAAAATCTAACTCAAAAAGATCTGGACAGACCTCATACATCCACACCCTCATCGTCCAGATCAGGATCAACACAACAACCACAACAGCCCCAGACAGATGAGGAATGTATGTGAAATCCTACTTAATATTAGATACAAATGTGTGTGAAATCCTACTTAATCTTTCTAAGTGTACTAACACTTTTTACTCTCAGCTTCAGAAGAAATGGAAGTTGAAGAGGATAAGACGCCCAAGTCTCCTCTCAAGATATCTGAGTGTCCTGCCACCTCACTGGTCAAGCCATCTGAGCCTGTTGTTGAGACATAGGTAACTCAAAAACTTGACACATTTGATACTCAGATATCTGAACAAGTTTTGACACTTAATCAAAACTCCATTTTCTTTCAGGCTCATTCTCGCGCTATAATGGTGCCTGCTAACAATAAGGATCTCCTACAGTTCTTGAAGGATTACACTATGCCCAGACACCTTAGCTGCTTTAGACAATGGCAGAAAATAAGGAGCTCTCATATAGATGAGATGATCAGAATCCTTGATGATCCCATAAGAAGGGCACAACCACTTGATCTGTAGAACCATGTGCACAACATGTTCCCTTATGAACAATATTCCTTTTTCCCAGCTGATGGAAAAAGTAGTTCGGAAAGGAAGTGGCGCGCCAGCTTATTCAAGATTTTGAGCAAGCAGATGGCTAGACCAGACTGGAAATGGCTCTAAAACCAGTTCTTCCAAAGACACTACAGATTGCTCCATCGGAGCAGGAATAAGACAGTGGTCATTTGATAACTATACCAGAGGTTATCAACTTGGTATCTGAAGATGAGGATGATGATGAGACTGGTGAAAATGATGTTGAAAAACCAAAGTCTCCATCTCCATCTGCTCACAGGAAGGATGATGATCCCAAGGATGATGACGATGGTCCTGCACCTGGAAAAGGAGGGATTGCTAAAACACAAACTGCCTAAGCTACTGAAAAGCAACCTGAGAAGAAAACTCAAAAATCTCCTTCCCCACCCCCTTCAAGATCATCAAGACATCATACCCAACATCAAGTGATGATTCGATATTTTAACGACTCATTTAGTGCCTTTTTCCATGTTTTGTTGCATCTTTTAGCCTTTATTTGGTATTTTTTGTTATGTGTCACATTTGGGTTTTTTTGTGTAATTTTGTGCATTTTTAGGTGTCTTAGCGTCATTGGCAAGGAAATTGAGGACCAAAGTGCAAAGAAAACTTCAAAACCATCTAGAAGCACCATAAGGCCAAGTTAGTGGGCCATTACTCCAAGAGAGGTGACATGGAGGTTGAAAAAGGGAGAGAAAATAGGAGAAAGTGAGAAAATGCTGATTTTCTCGGGCACATGGCTCACCGCGGTGAGCTCCTGCAACAAGGAGCCTCACCGCGGTACAATCACACAGAAAGGAAGGTAGAAAGGGTAGATCGCGGGGGCTGGAACGGGCAAGGTCCCCTCACCGCGG
Source organism: Plantago major (assembly GCA_026545765.1). NCBI lineage: Eukaryota > Viridiplantae > Streptophyta > Magnoliopsida > Lamiales > Plantaginaceae > Plantago > Plantago major. Next base: position 67,070,702 of record CM048839.1, read on the forward strand.
TGAGGTCTATAAATAGGACACTTGCATCAGTCATTAAGACATATCTTCACATTCTCCTACTTTCATATTTTCAATTCCAAGCATTGTAAACACTTAGAGATTTCAATCTCTCTTTTAATTCAAAGAAGCATTATTGATCTTTCTGATGATCGCAGGGACCAATAGGCGCCCAGGTATTAAATAGTACGAGTTAGGTGGATGCTGTTAATAACTTGTATTGTGATATATTGTTATCTGGTCATTGAACACATGCTTGATCGTTGTGCACTTGCATCAGTCTTTACCTCTAATTAGTATATATCCGGATGAGGGCATAGCTTGTGACAAGCTTTTTGCCGTAACTCATGCGTACTTATAATCTGTATCTGGTTCGATTTTGCAATAGCAAAGTTGTTGCATTCGCGGGCAGTGTACCATTAGCTATATCGCGTCAGCACTTTTGAAAGATCGCTTGGTTCGTTTTAATTGTAGAAATTGCATGATCTAGGTATTACCTTATCTTGTAATTGTAATTTGTTGTAGGGTTTTGAAGTATTAACCATACCCACTCTATCTGTTTACAACTCACACCTTGAGCCTACACCTTAGAACTAGCTTAATCAATTCCTGGAGAGAACGACCCTGTGGTTTAAGCCTTGTTGTACTACGACAACCGCTTTACTACTTGTTTTATTTTACAAATATTAATTTTGAGCGCATCAAAATTTGGCGCCGCTGTCGCGGAATTGATTCCTATATTCTTTAGGAAGTGGAATCATAGTGTAGTTGTGTTACGTTCATTCTAGGGTAGGAATTTATTGTACTAACAGAAACTAACATTTCATTTAGTTTTGTCAGTGTAGTTTGATTTCTATAGGCACATATGGCTAGGTACGAAGATTACTTGATACCTACAGTGGTGGTAAGGAAACCACCAATATTCCTTGAGCCCGAGGCTAGGTAATACGATTTGGATGATGAGTGGGGGTGCTTACTTCCTTACTTTTGGGGGAGACCGATGGAAGACGCATTCGGCTTTATTCGTCGGTGATGAGTCGATTTTACATCGTCTCATTCGGTCCTTTTTACCGTCTTATTTCCATTCTCAAGTATTGTTCTTATGGGTTTTATTAGTGTTTTGTTACGTTTTTGTGATTTTTGTGTTTTGTAGGTGTTTGGTGAAAACGCATTAAAACAAGGGCTAAAACAGTGTATTTAATCCATTAATGGAAGCATGGTAGTTTATGGACCTGAAATTTCGTTGAAAAAGGAGTTGATCGGTCGAAACGGAAGTGGATTCGGAGTACGGACGAAGGTTTTAGAGCCGTTTAAGTGAAAACGCACGAAATTCGAACTACAATAGAGCAGCTTTGGAATTTTAGCCATACCTTTTGCATATGAACTCCGATTGCCCTGATCTTGGTGTCCACGCGTAGATACGACCAAGAGATACAACTTTCAAGAAGGAACCATTTCCAAATTCCGACGTTTAGATATACAAAAAGGCAAACAACCGGTGCAGGAGGAAACTGGCGACGCCAGAAGTCAGATTGGCGTCCGCCAGTCACATTCTGTAAGTGACTGGCGACGCCAATTGACTTTTTGGGCCATTTTTGGCCCATTTTCAGCCCAGAACGTGATTTTGAGCGTTTTTCACTACATATAAACCTATTTTCTTGATCTTTTAGACATAACTTAATTATTATTCTTCTCTTCTTATTGATTTTTAACCTAGAACCTTTCCAAGGCAATTACCTACCTATTATTAGAGATAATTGAACCGTTTCTCTTGTAATCCGATGATTGACATTAATTGGGAGATTATCTACATGGCTTTTCGCATCGATTCGTTTCAGTTTTTCAATTCTACCTAGGGTTTGTGACAACGAAGGGTAAATTGTATCAATTCGTTCGAATCTTTGTTTCTAGCTTTAGATTATGTTTGGAACCTGTTATGTACAATATTGATTATGTCATTGCATAATTTGAGTAGCTAAACACCCCGATTATGGGGCGGTGACTGATTCAATGCATGCTAGCAAGGGTTCATGAGATTCGAAGTGCATCGGGTTTAGATTACTTGTGCTTTTTAGATTAATCGCATATCTTGCTATTACGTTTGATGCACAATCCGTCAATATCACTGTTAGATTAAGCATTTGATCCTTGGAAACCAAAACGTTTTTCGTCTTGCTTCAATCTAACAGTTAGTTACACAGTAATAGTAGGATTAGCTAGATTGATTGTAGCCTAGTGGAATTGACGCCTCCACTAGTGCTATTCATTTTTGAACTCAAGATTGTGACAACTTGCGTAATCTATCCTGTGAATCGTATGTATCCTGCTGGCTAGCTTGTTTCACGTTACCGCTCCATAATTCTCCTTATTCATATCATTGTCGTTTGGATTAATCTGTTTTCTTGTTAGATTGCATAAGTAGATAGATAATATATAAAAAATTCTCTGCCGAAGGAAAAAAACTCTTTACTGCTTTCTTTACTGTAATTACTATTCGTAAACAAGACTCAGCTTAGTTAAGTCCTTCGAGATCGACCTCGGGGTTAACTCCACTACATTATAGGTTTTCGTAGTGTTGAGGATTAACTCTTGGCTTTTAAATAAATTTAGAACTTTTAACTCCACGATCTGAAGCCTGGTTTGCGACATCAATTCTTCTGAAATCGAGCGGATATGCAACGAGCTACTAGCTTGTTGTGCACGAGAAGATGCTGAAGAGATACAGAAGATGAGCCCACTACCACCGCCTCTACTGCAATTGAAGAAGAAAATCCAGTCTCAGTTGAAGGAGATTGCGAGAGTTTAGACAATCAATTGGTCATGGAGGAGGAGACGTCCACCGATGTGATCAATGAAGAGACTAAACCACCTGTTTCTGACTATTTGGAGATGGAGCAGACACCTGATACCACCCAGATGAAGCCATCGGATTCACAATTCATTCCCTCATCTTCCAGTGATCTGTACATACTAGCCCCATCTTGCACACGAGATTGGCCTGGGAGTTTCGACCCCTTTTGTCGTTTTTACATTCCCCCTGATTCCGCTAGTTTTATTTTAGTTTTTGATGTTGATTTATTTTATTTTTGTTTGCAGGGAATCATGGAAAACAGGAGAAGAGGAGCTAAGGATGGCTCCCAAATTGCTGAACTAGGCGGGAAGGATGCAAGGGATTCGTTCCCGTTCGATAATGGATAGCAGCAGCCACACGTTTCAGAGAAGTACATTTTCAGCTTTCTTTCTTTCTAGCCTATTCGTTGGGGACCATCACTAGTCTAGATTTGGGGAGGGAGGTAGCTTTCATGTACTTATCCATATATGTGTCTGTGTCGTGTCTTTTATCTTCTTTGAGTGTCTTTTTCTCGTTTTCATGATTTTCTCTTGTGCCTAAGTCTGACTCCCAAGTCGAGCGTCTATTGCATGTACTAAACCTGTTTAATCCTTTTGCTTTGATTGATCCTTGACTATTAGCAGTTTGCATGTTTAAGTTTGCTATGTTCGTTTCTGTTGTATATAGAATGTTGGTTATAATTCTGTAGTCCACAAATCCTGTGAGTAAACCGTAGCCGATGAAAAAATATTGTACCGGCGCCTGTGTGATTTAATTCGGGAAGTGCAAACTCCCTTGTTTGTGCCTCATCATTCTCATGTGTACTCTGTGTAAGTTAAGTACGACGAACAACATGTTTTACATTCTTATTTGCTTAATTTTCTTATGCCAAACCCGTTCCAAGTCCATATTTGGGGAGGAGGTTTATGTGCGTTACTTGTATTGATAAAGACTGTGTTCATGCTTTTAATTCTCTCAAAAATAAAAAAAATAATAAAATAAGTCTCGGAGTGGATCTGTGGTACTAGTTACCACCGTTAGTTGTGTTATGCACGTTTCAGATACTACCTATATACCGGCGTGGCCTTTAAAAGCTATATGTCCGTGAGGGTTGACGTCGTGTACACCAAACCAGCACGCACAAAAGTGCGGAATTTCGGTAAAACAGACACTACCAAAAAATTGTGACAGAAAAAATATATATATTGAAGAAAGAGAGAACGGTTGCCTTTTTATGAGTCTATTGTTGATTGTTACAGAGCTATAAAAAAGTCCCTTCCGACTTAACGGATTGAGTACATTGCATGAGGTATTTGAGGCATCTTTGTGACGCAAGTCACCTTCCTTACCTCTTTATATTCTTGGGTGATTGACCCTATTGGACACTTCCAGGAGTGTGAGAGAATAGATGCGTACGATCCACTTGTGAGGGACTGCTGTTTTAGACTTAAGTTCTATTTACTTTCGAAACGAACTCTTTGAGCTTGTGCATGTTATTCTGTGAATGTCAATGTGATGTCAAAGCTTCTGCATTTCTTGGGCTTGTTACTTGCAATCGTAGACTCGGTAGCTTGGGAGCTATACTTTATTTTGTGTCTATGTGTTTTTTTATTTTTTCTAGGTTTTTTAGAGAGACTGTTGCTCGAGGACAAGCAAGGGTACGGTTTGGGGAGTTTGATGAGTCATTTTACATCGTCTCATTCGGTCTTTTTTACCATCTTATTGCCATTCGCAAGTATAGTTCTTATGTGTTTTATTAGTGTTTTGTTACCTTTTTGTATTTTTTGTGTTTTGTAGGTGTTTGGTGAAAACGCATTAAAACAAGGGCTAAACCAGTGCATTTAATGCATTAATGGAAGCACGAAAGTTTATGAACCTGAAAAGTGGTTGAAAAAGGAGTTGATCGGTCGAAACAGAAGTGGATTCGGAGTTCGGAAGAAGATTTTAGAGTCGTTTAAAAGCGCGCAAAATTCGAACTACAATGGAGCAGCTTTGCAATTTTGGCCATAAATTTTGCATATGAACTCCGATTGACCTGATCTTGCTATCTACGCGTAGATAAGACCAAGAGCTATAACTTTGAAGAAGAAACTATTTCCAAATTCCGACGTTTAGATATTCAAAAAGGTAAAAAACCGGTGCAGAGGAAATCAAGGCGCCTTGAAGTCGATGGCGTCGCTAGTCACATTCAGAAGTGATTTGGCGGCCTTGATTGCCTTTTTGGGCCGTTTTTGGCCCAGAACATGATTTTGAGTGTTTTTCACTACATATAACCTATTTTCTTGATCTTTTAGACATAACTTCATTATTATTCTTCTCTTCTTATTGCTTTTTAACCTAGAACCTTTCCAAGGAAATTACCTACCTATTATTGGAGGTAGTTGAACCATTTCTCTTGTAATCCGACAATTGACATTGATTGGGAGATTATCTACATGGCTTTTCGCATCGATTCGTTTCAGTTCTTCAATTCTACCTAGGGTTTGTGACAACGAAGGGTAAATTGTATCAATTCGTTTGAATCTTTGTTTCTTGCTTTAGATTCTGTTTGGAGCCTGTTTATGTACAATATTGATTATGTCTTTGCATAATTTGAGTAGCTAAACACCCCGATTATGGTGTGGTGACTGATTTAATGCATGCTAGCTAGGGTTCAAGAGATTCGAAGTGCATCGGGTTTAGATTACTTGTGCTTTTTAGATTAATCGCATATCTTGCTATTACGTTTGATGTGCAATCCATCAATATCACTATTAGATTAAGCATTTGATCCTTGAAAACCAAAATATTTTGCGTTTTGCTTCAATCTAACTGTTAGTTGCAAACAGTAATAGTAGGATTAGCTAGATTGATTGTAGCCTAGTGGAATTGACGCCTCCACTAGTGCTATTCGGTTTTTAACTCAAGATAACTTGCGTAATCTATCTTGTGAATCGTATGTATCCTGCTGGCTAGCTTATTTCACGTTACCATCCATAATTCTCCTTATTCATATCATTGTCGTTTTGATTAATCTGTTTTCTATAGATAATATAGAACAAATTCGCTGCCGAAGCAAACAAACTCTTTATTGCTTTCTTTACTGTAATTACTATTTGTAAACAAGACTCAGCTTAGTTAAGTCCTTCGAGACCGACCTCTGGGTTAACTCCACTACACTACAGGTTTCTGTAGTGTTGAGAATTAACTCTTGGCTTTTAAATAAATTTAGAACTTTGATTTGACACATCAGTCGGTTCGAGCAAGTTGTGACACAGCTACCGCCTAGAGGTTTGAGTGAGGACCAACTCAAGAGGAGATTGTTCCCTTACGCTCTGAGATTCCAAGCCAGAGAATGGCTACATTCATTAGAGCACGAGTCATTGAGGACATGGGAGGAAGTTCTTAGAGCATTCTACCGCAAATACTTCCCATACTCCTTGATGAAAAGCCTGAAGGATAACATTGTGAATTTCGAGCAATGGAGGGGAGAAAGGTTTGATGAGATATGGGAACGGTTTAGTGACTTGTTGAGGAGGTGCCCACACCATGGAATCTCCTAGTATGATCTAGCCCTCGTGTTTTATTATGGCCTAGACAGTGTGCACCAGATCATGGTAGACTTAGCTTCCGGAGGAAACATTTTGGAGAAAGTACCTTCGGAGATGATGGAGGTATATGATTACTTGGCAGGAAAACGCAAGGCTAAAAAGTAGTAGTAGGAGATCTGGAGGCGGAGTAGAAGATGTCTACATGGTAAGAGATGTAGAATTCCTCGACGAAAGAATCGAGGTAGTGAGTAGAAGGGAGGAAGCAGAGATGGCGGACGAAAGGGAGATAAGGTCCGAGGAGACGAACAAGAACTTATCCTGTTGGGAAGGACATTCCAGTACACTACAGGAGTGACTCTCAATGTCCGGGACCGCAAAAGTATTATGGAGGTGCTCGGAGTACCCTACGAGGTACCTCTATACACGAGGCCAAAAGTCGGAGGTCCCTCCGCGAAGTACGCCGGCCTAAGAGGCGAGAGTGAGACTCCATAGGTTGGACCTGTGGAGCAAGAGGCAGAGTCGACGCTAACAACTATAACCAAAGCATGACTTGTTGCTTTGCATATAGATATAGGTGCATATTGCATTTCGGATAGATTTTATTTATTAATTTTTTATCATAAACAAAAATTGCGGGAGAACAGATCTCACCGCGGTGAGCCAAGGAAAAAGGCGGCTCCCCGCGGTCTGCAGAAGGCATAAAGTTTGCCTCTCTGCTGTACCGCGGTTAGGGACACCCTAGCCCCTGCCTCACCGCGGTTAGGGACACCCTAGCCCCTGCCTCACCGCGGTGAGGCCTGACGATTAAAGAAAAGGAGGGCTTTCCCTCCTTCACCTTTTTAACTCTCCTTACCCGGTTTTCCTCCAATTTTTCAGATTTTCACCAATTATCCACCATTTAACTTGGGTAATAAACCATTGCGAAGGTAGTGAGTTTCTCCACTACTTGGAGACTTCAACCGTGTTTATATCCATTAATTCTTCCGGAATCGAGGTACTTCTTTCTACTATCTTTATTTTGCAAACATGGATTTCTATACATGATTGATTGTTATTGAGTATATGTCTGTGCTTATGAGGTATGAAATTGTCTAGATAAGTCATAATCCAAGTTAGCTTTGTTAGATTTTCTGGAGATTTATGATGTTTTTGGTAGAAGGGTATTATTAAGCTAGGTTGTTCATCTTAGAATCTGTATTCGTGCTGCATATTTGATGATAGGATTGAGCTTGCTACTGTTTCAATTGGAAAAATCCCTTGTAGTAACAAATGTTTGCACTATGGTAAGCATGATTATGTTGGAGGATAAGGCATTGTTGTTACTACTTGCAAGAATTGGATTGGGGAAGACATTGTTGTGGCCACATTTGAATGCACTATAGTTCGCATGTAACTATGAGTTAGGATTAGGCATTCGTGCAGCTACATTTTGATATGGGTGTAGCACTGACATTTTCTATCCAGGTACCACGGCACCCAAAAGAAAGAGTGTGTCCAAAAAGTAGAAGGGAGCCCCAGTTCGAACACATTAAGGGGAGGCAAATCGTGATAACCTCTGATTTTTCAGAGTTAAGGGGTGCTACCAAGGACTTGCCACATATCTTAGGAGCATACATGGAGTATCGCAGTGGTTCGGTACGCACTTGGATCAGTGGGACTCATGCTATTCGAGTCTCACACAGCACATGGCTGCAGTGGACACGCGGGCAACTGGGCGCCTAGCGCATATGGAGCAAATGCGCAAAGCTCAGACGGATGACCGGCAGCAACAAAGAGGAGGCTCATCTTCTGGACCCCATGGGCCACCTTCCTCTTAGTGATCATGCCAACCGAGGCATACTACGGGCGGTAACTCTATAACTCCATCTTTTTATTTATTCCCTAGGCTAGGGACTAGCTATGAAATAGGTTTGTGGAGGGAACTTGTACTCATATGCTTACATGCCTCGGATTATTGTTGCTTTGTAAATACATATATATGTGTTTTTCTTTTTCTTTTTCATTTTTGCGATTATTTGGGGTGGTACGTTAGCCACTTTTATGTGATTGCAGTTGAGTCGTGTCTTTTGGCCTATTTCAAAAATTTTTTGTGTCGAGTCTTGAGTTCTTTTGACAAGTCTGGTTATCTATTGCCTTAGTTAAGCCTTTTTACTGATGTGATCTTAGATGGCCTCTGGCTGAGTGCTAAGGAATTTTCGAAAATCACTCTAGTTCGTTTCACTTGTAAATAAAAAGTATTCCTGTTTTAGTAGTCAAAAAGCCGGTGAGAAGCCTTAAAGCCGATGAAAAAATCTTGTACCGGTAAATGTGTGATTCTAGTAGGATGAGCAAGGTTTTTTAACTTGCGCCACTTCATATACATGTGCACTCTTTTTTAAAAGGAGTATGACGAATGGCATTTTCGACTTGGTGTCTCGATTCTCGAACCTGTTCCATGGAGGAGGATTCTTGTCAACTTCATACTCAGGCTCACTACTTCCTATATTTGAGCTATGGTCAATTTCGAAATTATTTTGTATTGCTATGCTACCGTTCTAAAAAAAATAGAAAAAATCTCAAAGTGTTTTTCCAGGATCACTTGTGATCATCTAAGATCGTGTTTGGCATTTCCAAATACTACCTATAAACCAACGTGGGGCTGATTGTGCGTATGTTGTGAGAGTTGATGGTTTTGTTTCCAAAATGCATGCCAAATACTACCTATAAACCAGCGCGTGGGCGGTGCTCGTATGTTGTGAGGATTGATGGGGTGTATCCCAAACCGACACATACAAAAGTATGGATCTTAGGCAACCTATTTGGATACACTTTCAACATTGGGATAGAAAAAAATGAAAAAATAGAAAATCTGTGCAGAAAGATCAAAGCACAAGAAAAAAAAAAGAGAAAGAAATAAACGTGCAAAAAGAGCAAAGCACGAGAACGACAGCTAATTTTATTTCCTTGTATTTGATTTCGACCCCTTTCCTAAAAAGTCCTTTCTGACTCGTTTGAATTGAGTCCAATGAGGAGGTTGAAGAAGAATCTGAGGAAGAGGCTGAAGAAGAAAATGATGAAGAAGATGATGTTTCTGCATCTGCTGAGCCAACACCTAATGATGAGGTAAATTCTCCTTGTCAGTCTCAGGATTCTACTTTTGAGGATGTGGCGCATTCTGTCAAGTTTTTCACTAAGGAAATTAGTGATAAATGGAATGAAATTAAAGATAGAGTATTGTAGCCTGAGGCAACAATTGTTGAAGATGTGTACAAGAAGTACAATGTTTATGAGTTTCTGGAAAGTAGGGGAGTTCTCTATACTGTGATTAATCTAGATGATTATACAACTAATGTTGTGAAGGAAATATATGCCAACATGACTGACAACTTCTCGATGAAGATGCTTCAAAATTTGCGAAATCTTATGTGAGAGACAAGGTGTATAGTTTTTCTGCTGGGAGGATTAATCACTATTTAGGCAACCCTAATGTTGAGGAAGGAGAACTTGGTGTGGACTGGAATGAGGTTATTAAAGTCCTAACTGGTGGGCAGGTTACTGTGTGGGATAAGGAGTTTAAGGCCAAGGATGCGACATCTCTTGTGTCTATGCTTTTCAGGTTGTGCATTCATAATTGGCTCCCCACTACAAATGTCAATGTTATCTCCACAAGTGTTGCTGATCTCATGTACAAGATGGTTACTGGGTTGAACTTCAATTTGGTCAAAAGGATTATCAGCCATATAGGAACCTTCAAATATAGAGGAAGACAAGGCAAGCTCATCTACCCTTCTACTTTGTATGGTTTGATCTGTTCTCATGGGTTCTGATGTGACAATGAAATCTGCGATAAAACATACTTTTAAAACCTTGTTTTTTGCCCTAGATGCAATATTTGTGTTGTTTAATGGTCAATTACCAACTTTGCGTGTTTTATGTAGGTCATGATTGCGGTTTTGAGGATTTGCACGATTTCAGGCACCAAAACGGCATAATTATGCCAAATCGGGAAAAGGAAGCAAATACGTCGGATCAGCCGTTGCACAGAGTTCGAGGAGTCAAAATATGTCATGCGACCAACCGATGCGAAGATAGTTGAAGGAGGAACAACTTTGTAGATGATCACTTTTAGAGGAAATAGAGTTACGAAGCCCGAAATTGAAGAACGAAAAAAACATATTCGAAGCTGGAGAAATCGCACTTGGCGGCCACCAAGGGGCCGCATAGGGCATCACTGTGGCCACCAGGCGGCCGCAGTCATGCATCTGTTTTTCTCCTGGGCTATTTTCTGGCTTGTCAAGCTGAGGCCCGCTTTCCTAAACGTTTCTTATTGAAGAATGGCGGTTTGGAGGTCGAAATTTCACCTATAAATAAGACCTCAGGGGTGTCAAAATCCATACAACTCACAGAGCAGCTCTCCTTAGGAGAGAACGAGTCCTCAGGGAAGTGAGACCCCAACCCGCTGGCTGTCAGGCACCTAAAAGGAGGAAACCCTAGGAGGGGCATCACGAAGACATCAAGATCATCAGAGACTAAGGTTCATCTTCCTTTCTTCTTAGATTTCGATTAATGTTCTTTGATTACTATGAGTAGCTAATTTCCTCTTGTGAAGGAGAATCGCCGTAACTCTGCTTTACTTTTATACATACGGGGATATATTAATGGAATAGTTTTTTGACATAAATCATGATTATACAACTCTATACATTCTTCGTGGTGTGATGTTTCTGCTGAGTGACACAGTAGTTTCATTGAACTGAGTAGGGTACTCGTGCCGACTGCACCTTGAGCACCATAGTATTATGCCCTGCTGTCATTAGAGGTAACTGCGTAGGATTTTAACTAGGAAGTTGGGAGTAGCATAGCAGAGGGAGGTAGGGGAACCTTTACTCCTGTCAACTATTGATTTACAACAAACTGGAGGAAGCAAACTACATCCAAGATGGCGAACCATCAAGCCAAACTCCTCCGTCAACCCAAACCTGGCATGAAGCTAGGCAACACCGGAATTGACCTCTTACCCCCATAACACCGATAAGGGTAACCGCACCAGCTCAGCAGGAGTCACCCCTTTTGGAAGGAAAGATACACTTCATCATCAACGAGCTGAGGACAGTAAGGGAGTTCAAGGAGAAACAGAAGGAAAGGGACGACAAGGTAGAGGTATTTATTGAAAGAGCGGACAAAGTGCTCTGCAGGATCAACGAGAAGGTAGAAGAAGTGGAAGGAATCTTGGTAAACATAACGGAAAGGCTGATGATATTTCTAGAGCAATGAGATGAGGAGGAAGAAGAAGACGAAGAAAGCGAAGATGAGTAGGAAGCTATAAAGCGGATGGATGCAGAAGACAGACGGACTTCCAAAAAACTCCTCGATAAGCTCTCTAACTCTAACTTTAACTTTACCTTATCTAGTGAACTGCATATAGAAGATGATTCCTTGAGATTATGCAAGTACATCTACGGGGAAAACAACCAAATAGAGAATTTCAGGAGAAATAAGAGGAAAGAGAACCCCTTCTTCCGAACTAATATCCCCAGTAGGGAGATTAATCCCTTGGCATTTCAAATTCCAGTTAACATAGGGGGAGGGATGGTAGTAGGAACTCTAGACCTGGAATCCGATGTGAATGTTATCCCCTTAGATATGTACAAGAGACTCAAGTTGACAGGGAAGACCGACGCTTGTGGCATGTCCTACAACGTTGGCATGAGCATTGCAAAGAACTATGGGACGGTTAGTAGAACTCTTGGTTTGACTAGCTCTTTTTGTTTTTTTAAATAAGGTACTTCATTCCATTCTATCAAAAACTATTACAACATCTCATGGGGGTTTATAAGAACCCATGAGTACCAAAAGAGGATCTACTATCCAATGTTTGACAAAATACCACTTAGAGTTACAACACCCAAAATTACAACTTAGAAGACAAAGCCACAAAAACTTACTACTAGCTAGCCAAAACATAGTTCAAATTACAAATCAAAGTACTACAAGTAGAACTCCAAGCTAGAGGTCTTGATGGTATCTTCTAAGTAAACTCCAAGCCTTCCACACCAAAAAGGTACAAGTGAACAAGTATCCAAGATACTCAACAGTACAAATGAGGGAAGCATCCTTCTGTCCAGTGAAGATAGAAATATAGGATGAACTATACACAGATCTGCCAGTTTTCATGTAAACACCAAAGTAAGTTAGCATTAGCAAGTTAGGAATTAGTATCCAACAAGTATGCTCCAAAGTCAGAACCTGCACACAGAAAGTACATAATACAGATAACAAAAGATAAGACCAGATTTCCATGGTTTGCAGCAATATATAAGCCAGAAACAAGAGTATAGTATTTTCAGTCTTAGAAACAAGACTCCTGGGGTGAAGCAAAGCTAGAAGCTTGTTTCTCACCACAGGTCTTTCCTGATGTAGGTGTGTCATCAATAATGATAACAAATGTATCATATCTCACCTAACTACAACAGCGGAAAATCACTTCTCCCAGTAGCTTATCTTTGGTACTAAATAAGGTATACTCAGTAAAAAATAGGCTATACATTATAGCAAACCAGAGAAAATCAAACAGACCCCATAACAAGTCCCAAAAAAATCTGACCAAGTAACAACATACCAAGAAAGGAGGGAGATGAGAAGAAGTGTGGATCAGAATGATAATCATCATATCCAGGAACACTGCAAATCCAGAAGAAGAGGTAGAAGAAGAGAGAACACTAGAATAATATATACCAAATAGTATAATGTACCAGACCAACAGAACACAACCAAAAAGAGAGGAAAGAAAGAAAGAAGCTGGATTTGCGAGATAAGGATTAGAGCAAACCTGTTTGATGACAAGTAGTCCATATCTTTTCTCCCGCCATCTCCATCCGAGAGAGTTGCAAAGAGATCAAATGGAAAATCATTTGGATAACCTCGGGTAAGGTATACCATTCTTATCGAGTAAGCATCTTGCCTTACGTAAATAGACACATCTCCAGATCATATTCCATTGACACTCTTCTCCTTAGGGAATCGAGATGCCAACCGTCTGCAAAGATTTCCTTCTCTATAGATATGTATCATAGAGACATTCATCTCTCTACATAAGTATAGGATTTTGGTGATTAGATTGCAGTATCTCCAGTTCCATTGACCATTAGGTCTTTTAATCATTGAGATAGCCACTTGAGAATCAGATTCCACAATAACATCCATACTACCCAATCTTTTACATAGATCAAGTCCTTTCCAAATACTCACAAGTTCAGAGTAGATTACAGAGTAATTTCCAATAAAGGCTTGGTATGCCTTGAGGAGTCTACCTATATCATGTCTAATGAGACCACATATAGCTGCCAGATTAAAAGAATGACTCACTGCCCCATCAGAATTAAGTTTAACAAAGTGGGCAGGGGGAAGGGACCAAATGACCTTTATCACTTTTTTAGACGGAACATGTAAAAAACCAATATTCCAATCCAAAGAAATTTGTAAATCTCCATTCCACAATTTTCTTTCAAAAGGTTTTGATTTGTGAGAAAGTTGGATAAAGGTCACTATGTTTTGGAAAATGTTTTCAGCCACAATCTTTTTATTTCTATGTTTAGCTTCATTCCTTGCAAGCCAATAAAACCAAAAAATCAGAACAGGAATGATGGATATAATGTGACCTTTGCAAATAGTATTGGAAGAGCAAATCCAAGCTTTCAATATAGAAACCATAGAAGTTTGGGAGATAAACTGTACTTGAAAATTTTGAGAGAACCTACTCCACACTTTGGCAACTTCAGAGTTAAACAAAAACACATGCTCAATGGATTCAATTGCATTGCAACACTAGCATTTAGATACAGTACAAATCCCTTTTTTTGAAGTACAGTTAGGGATTCTAGCATGCCAGATAAAGTCAAAGATCCAATTGAAAGCCCTTTTTCTGGTCACCAGGGCCCAGGCAGATTTGGAGGAAAATGAGCCATCTGGTGAGGGTTTCCAAATTAGTTTAGGCTTAGCCTCAGACTCAAAAGGAATTAAGAACAATTTAGAGGCTAAGTGAGAAGGCAAGATTTGAGACAACAAATTCCAGTTCCACATATTTAAAGCACCAAAATCTTGAACCAGTTTCAAATTATCATGTACCTGGGGAGCTAGGGGAAGAAGAGGACCCAAATCAGACCAAACATCATACCAGAAAAAAACTTTCCCCTGACCTATTTTCCAAAAAAGGTTTTGTTCAGCTAAATCTCTCATTCCTAGCATTCTTTTCCAAGTCATGGAGTCAGTCTGTTTCAAAGAAGTAAGACCAGGGAAAGAAGATTTACAATACTTTTTGAACATACAAGAGGCCCATAAAGAATTTTATTCCCTAAATCTAAACCAGAGTTTTAGTGCAAAGGCATCACATAAATCAGAAAGGTTTCTCACTACAATACCTCCTTCATAACAAGGGACACAAAGAGGTTTCAGGCAGACCAATTTATTCTTTTAACATCATCATTTGATCCCCAAAGGAATTTAGAAATGATAGAATCAATCAGCTTAAGCACAGTTTTAGGAGGATTAAGGACTTGCAGCAGGTAAATGGGCATAGCACATAAAACACTTCTTATGATAGTCCATCTTCCTCCTTGAGAGATCAAGTTGGTATTCCATCCCAAAACCTTCTTTCTAATTTTATCAATTAGAGGATTATACAAAGAAATCTTCTTTTTCCTTTAGAAATAGGAGCACCAAGATAGAAGAAAGGCAGAGATTTTACACAGAAGCCAGAAATATTTTGAACAAGATCCAGGTTGCCCTGTTTTCCCAAAAAAAATTCACTTTTTTCATAGTTAACTTGTTGAACAGAAACCTTTTCATAGTATTTCAAGAAATCAATGATACTCTTAACACCCAGTTTGGACCCTTTACTAAAAATAATCAGGTCATCTGCATAAGCCAGATGACTGACAGAGAATCCTTTTTCGGTATCAAAATAGAAATCAGGGTGAAGTGTAAAGATAGAGTTAAGCCCCCTTGAAAGAAATTCACTTGCCATGATAAAAAAGGGCAGGGGATAGGGGATCCCCCTGCCTCAAGCCAGTGCAAGATTTGAAAAAACCCTTGGCACTCCCATTGAGTAAAACACTAAAATGACAACCCTCTACTGCTCTAGAGACAAAATTTATCCAAGAATCAGAAAAACCAAAAGCTCTAAGAATTTTGTATAAAAAGTTCCAGTTCAACTTGTCATAAGCCTTTTTCATATCAATCTTAAAAAACATATTAGAGCTTCTAGTTTTTAAATCCAGAGATTGAGTTAACTCTTGAGTCAGTAGAATATTATCAGAAATCATTCTACCTTTCATAAAACCACTTTGATTTTCAGATATAAGCAAGGGAAGGTAACCAGAAAGTCTTTCATTTAAAAGGCCAGTGATTATCTTATGAGTGCAATTGCAAATACTTACAGGCCTAAATTCATTCCACCCAGAAGGATTAGGCACTTGATGAGCTCAAATTATACTCTAAAAAGCAATTAGAGATTAATCTGTAGTTGTAGACTAAAGCCTAACTCGTGATCGATCTCTAGGGAATTAATTAAGTTATGTAGCAGTGAGAGTAAACAGATACTTGCCAGTAACAGTTTGATTGGTGGTTTGGTTATACTTCTAACTAGTTTAACTAAAGCTAAGATTACGATTAACAATGAGAGAAAGATGAATACAGTAGCAAGATCCAATTATGCTAATCCGAACTAGGGATAACATTCATATTTGTCACACGGTCGTTGTACAGTAAATCAATCAATTCAATTCAACCAATTGTTCTTAGAAAATATTATACTGGAGAAATCGTTAGTCGTCAATTCACGATCCTTAAACATGAACAATTTAGAGAATTTAATACGGACTTATCGAATTGAAGGTTTTTACGAAGATTTTATACGAGACTAACCTATATGAGTGATTTGATAAACCCTAGAACGAATATGCATAATCTTCACATACTACTGTATTCAAAGGTATTTAGCTACTCATACTAGAGATTTGCACGCAAGTATTCATGGTAATAATCATATGAAACATAGATATGAAACTCGCATGCAATAACATACAATTCAATCGATAAATATAAAGAACGAATTGTAAGTAAGAAAGCAATACAGAAATCAATACCAATAATCCTGATGAGTAAAATCAATGAATAATCCAAGCTCCAAAATATCTCAATGTTAATGTCTCAATCTAGGAGCTCTTCTCAAAACTAGGTTAAAAGAAGTATGAAAGAAAAGAATCCAAAATCTAATCTAATAAGGAAAACAAAACTTTGATCCTGCGTTTCTCGCCGCGGCGAGCCTTCTTAATCGAGAAATATATAGCTCTTGTATAATTTCGCCGCGGCGGGAAAATCCATTCGCCGCGGCGAGCTACAATCTTCAAGACAGGAGCTTCATTCGCAAAATCTCACCGCGGCGGACCAATTCCTTCGCCGCGGCGAGCCTTCTTAAATCGCAGAACATAACCATTCGCTAAATCTTGCCGCGGCGGACTGATTTCCTCGCCGCGGCGAGCCTTCTTTCAATTTCCAATTACAAGCTTGTAAAATCTCACCGCGGCGGACTGAATTCCTCGCCACGGCGAGCCATGCTAAGCGGCTTGATCTCATTTAGATCAAAAGACATCGATTTCTGCAAAAAATGTAAACACAACACCAAAGCGTAAAAACGAACTAAAAAGACTACAAAACTAAAGACAAAGACTCACAAAGACCACTAAAAAGGACCAAATGAGACGTTAGAATATTGTTCCACCAAAATCCCCAAACCGAACCTTTGCTCGTCCCCGATCAAACACACAACCTAAACACACTATACTCTAAACCATGTAAACAAACAAAGAGTCAAATTCCCAAGCGACCGAATCTACCATTTAAAACATTAAATTCACAGGATGCAAAAATTTTGTTCTCAAACTAACCTTAGCAGAAATAGTAAGCAGTTAATCAGACACGATCGTTTCTCAAGTAAATAACAATTAAGCCTAGCCTGCTAGTCCCTCGCAGGTGTGTAAAGTGTATCACTCACTCTCATGGAAGTATCCATACAGGGTATAGCTCAAAAAGTAAACTGGGAAGATGACTTTCCTCATAAGGATGCCTCAAACATCTTATGCTGTTGCACTCGTCTCATTGAGTCGAAAGGGACTTTGGCACATGACTGTATTCCTCTAGAAAATCGAAAAACTGAAACTACTCCCCTCATACATTTCAAAACAACATCAGATCTCATAATGCTTCACTGAATTCAATGCATGGCCACCTGGGCTCTTTTAATCTCAATTTTTTGCAGGTGTCTGTTTTACAGAAAGTCCGCACTTTTGTGCGTGTCAGTTTGGTATACGTGCCATCAACCCTCACGGACATATGGCTTTTTAAGGCCACGCCGGTATATAGGTAGTATTTAAAACACGCCTAACACGACTAACGGTGATCAATGAAGACCATAGATCCACCCTGAGATTCAAATATCAAAAGCTTAGGGATCAGTAAACAGATTTTGTAGCACAATTATAATAGCTCGTAACATTCATAGTGAACAATCCTCTCCCCAAACCAGTTCGACAAAACGGGGGAAAATAAAATCCGCTAAGTAAAGCATGCCGTTCGTCATCCCCAACGAAACTAATTACACATAAGTATGAAAAGGCACAAGTAATACGTAAAAACTTGCACATACCAGGAAATCACACAATAATAGGTGCCGGTACGATATTTTTTCTTCGGCTAGGCTCCTTACAGGCTTTTGGACTACAGGGCTAACCAGACTTGCTATTTACAAGAGAAACGACCTTGCAGGATTAAAAGCCTACTACACTACTTCAAGCTATACATCAAACAAAACGTAAGCAGCAAGAGAATTTACCATTCACAATAGACGTTCGACTTGGTAATTGACTCAGACTCACCATAAGAGAAAAAGAAAATACTAACATCTAAACTGAACTCACTGGAAAGGAAATATATAACTAACACAGAAAGGTGGCTAACATACCACCGCAGTCACATAACACAAACAAGTGGCTAACATACCACTTGAACAGAATACATAAAAAAAATAAAAAATAAAAAACAGAGTACAAAATATCAGAAATAGAGTACAAAACGAGACAACTTTAGCTAAAGATACAGTCGACCACCTCCCCAAACCTAAACAAGTGCTAGTCCCTAGCAATGAATGGTGTAAGAACGACTGTATAGAATGACCAACCATAGTGTTGTCTCAGCAGGGGTGATCAAATGGATCCAAAAGGGCCACCACCGAATTGCTGGTCCCAGAAATCCTGCTGCGCCTTCCAGAGTGCCTCCTCGCTCCTCGATGCGGGAGTACTGATCCTCAATCCGGGCATATTGTGTTCCTACCCACTCTTGAAACTGTGCTTGCATCTGCTCTTAGTAACTCTGGAAGTCAGAAGAACCAAGTGGAGCGGGCTGCTCTGTGGTATCATCGGCGCCCCTGATAGGAGTGGGATGGCGGCCGAGGATGACTCTGGTGCTAGCGGATTTCAGAGCTCCTTTGGGTTTCTCGGAGCCCTGAATACCGGGAATATTGAAGGACCGGCAGATATTGGTAATAAGGCATGGAAAACCGAAGAGACTGCCTTTAGCTTTCCGGGACTGAGCCTCCGCCGTAATGATATCTGGGGCATCAACAAACTGCCCGTTTATGATCGCTCGAATAAGGCGGGCTGTGGTAGGGGTCAGGGTGGTAAAATGTGAGTTGGAGGGTCACATTATATTGTATCAGATGTTGCCAGAGGCGAACCTCTGGCTTGATGAAGTGGGTGGCTATGGTGGTTTTGGTCATGTGGTCCTCCGGATCGGTACCAGGTAGGAGTACAAACTCGGCTAAGTCCCTCTCAAACTGACGGTTGTGAAAATTGTCGCCCCAGTGGTTGTACTTGTCATCGTCTGCCTGGAACACCCTGCACTGGAGGAATTCCCGAAGACTTCTAGGTGAGAACTGGATCCTGACACCGCGAATCGTCATCACCCCTTCATCTAAGTCGTGGAGGCTTATGTAGAATTCCCGAACTAGCTTCAGGTCATAGGGCAGCTGCTTGCCGAAGAGCCTGCTCCAGCCTACATATCTGATCCTTGCCCAGACGCGGGTGTAGACAGCATCCTCCAGCTCATCAAGATCTAATTCCCGCTCGGGCCATGCTTTCCTAGGCTCCATAAAATTTGCTTCCATAAAAGTCCTCCCTTCCGCGGACAGGTGGAAGAATTCATCTACAGGACCTCTCTGTTCGGCCACGCTACTGGACTCGCCTCTACGGCATTTGCTGCCTGTGGCTCTGCGAGACATAATGCCATCGAGAAAGGTGTTAGTGTAGAACAATGGGGGTAGAGAACTACCTCCCCAAACCGGTTCATGATCAAAAAGGCCAGAAACAACAAATGAGCAATGAACAGGGGAGAATGCAAAATTCCCCAAACCAACACGAGATTATATATCATGGCCAATGCTCGATTCACGTCAGTTCACAAGCAAAAGAGTAGTGATAAGCAGAGCAACAGTGGGGCAGGATGGTATAAATTGGCAAAAATGGGGAAGTAGTGCAAAAATTGAAAAACGCAAATAAGTTCCAAAATCAACGAGGAAGGGATCCATGCATCAATCAAAATCGAACTACGACACCCAAACAAATACAACTAACGATGATCAACCATGTAATGCAAGTAAACTCGGAAAACATAGGAAGAAGGAAGTTCAAGCTAATTTACCTTTTGAATCCGAAGAATTGGGTGGAAAACACACAAAAGTGATGCAAGAAACGGGGAGAGGAGGAGAAACTCGTTGATTTGCAACAAGAATGGGGGAATTGAGTGAGAAGGGAGATTAGAGTGAAGAGAAGAAAATGAGACGGGAATAGGAAGAAGAGGGAACGGGGCGGTGAAGAAGAAGAAGAAGATAAAAAGATTTGAAAAAACTAGCTCGCCGCGGCGAGTTTTTACGAAACTGCAGTTTTTTTTTTTTTTTTTACTGTCGCCGCGGAGGAAACTTACGAGACAAACACTGGAAAAAAAAACAGACTCTCACCGCGGCGAAGCAAAAGGCTCGCCACGGCGAAAACTTACGAATGCATGAATAGGTTAAGGGAGACCACCTCGCCGCGGCGAGCAAGATGCTTTGCCGCGGCGAGAGTGAATTTTTCGCAAAAAATTTACTTGCACTAGTTCAACCTCGCGTCGCAAGATCGAAACTCCAAGCCTCAGCTAGAGTTTACGAGTTTCCTCGTATGAGTGCAAAGGTCCCAACTTCCAGAGACACAACTAAACTAAAAACAAGCAACCCACATAAACAAATAGTCTAACAATACGACATAACAATCAAGTGTTCGGAAAGAAAATTAGTCTAAATGAATGGAAAACAAAAGGGGGCTTTTGTTTATAGTCGTTACCTCGACTTCTTCCATGCTGGAGCTAATTGAGCTTGAGGTTACCAGCCTTCTCTGTTCCCATGTTCACTCATGAGCGAGAATAGGTGTAGAGTGGACCGGTGTGTGCTGCAATGTAATTCCTGGTGTCAACCTGTGCAGGAGAATATGATGTGGTGACAGCTTGCAACTCACGTTTCTCCCCGCAAACCTTAATAGTACATGTACGGCCATAAAGATCGACTATCATACGAGTAGCCTTGATGAAGGGGCGCCCAAGTAGCATATCCTTGTCCATCTCTTTGATCTTCACCTGCGGTGACTCGACAACCACGAAATCAGTCATAAACACATCTCCACCAATGGTTACGGGAACATCCTCAACAACTCCCATGAATTTGCTTCAAGTACCATTGGCCATGGTCACAACGCATCTTCTCGGTTCTAGACCCTTCAGGTTGAGTTCCTCATAAGTCTCGAATGTCATCAAGTTAACTGCAGCTCCAGTATCAATAATACCTGTAACCTCAGAAGAACTGCCTATCCCGACGACCAAATCGAAACTATTTGCATCACTAATGCTCTTCTCTTCCTTTTGGATCATCTGAGTGGGTCCTGCATTCGCCTTCTCTCCTGGAATCGCATGATAAGATGTTATCACCTTTCTTGCTTCCTGTACCTGTATTGCCTCAACCTGGGAAACCACCTTATCATGGTTACAAGTGCAAGTCATAATAACAGTCTTCACTACTCCTGGCTTGTCAAAAGCTACCTCCACAGCAAGTACTCTGTTATTCTCGACAGTAGCGGGGAATTTACCCTTCTCTCTTTGTTGGAAGGCGCCGACCAGATCACCAAGAGTCTTCGCTAACCTCTTTTGCGATTGCTCAATGCTCTCAAACCTCTGGTCATGCTTGGCTTGATTTCGCTATGCTTCTGCCCAGAACCTCTTTGATCTCTCCATGTGAGCTCTAATCTCCTAATCAGCGTTTTGCGGTGCACTAGTAGGCGGAGCTGAGCTGCATCTTTGGACTCATTGAACGGGGCTGTCGAAACAGAGCTGAATCGAACTCTTGTGCGGAACTCTTTGTGGTGCATTCTCATAGAAGTTACCTCCATAGGATAAATTGGAACGGTCGGGGTTGAAGGGTTGCACCTTACTAGCACCTGCATTTATTCCCTGATTTGGTTGCCAACCACCACGCTGCCTGTTTTGCACCCAACAAATAATCTCCGGACTTGGGTTCTCCCCCATAGTCTCAGGAAGTCTACACATACTAGCACCATGCCCGAAATTAACACACAGATTACACCTCTCATTAACTAGAGCCACCGGTGCAGGGATAGTGCCAAGCATCCTCACCTCCTTAATCTGTTCTGCCAATTCAATAGTACTAGGGCCTGGTGTTTGCTCCACAGCTTTTGCTTCAGCTCTCCTTGGTGTACCTCTAGTTCCCTTAAGCTGGGAGATGGCATCAAGCTTCTCAAAAGCCTCGTTCAATGCAGCCGGAGATGTCGTAACGATAGAGCCATCCACGGTCATATCCACCATGTTATGTGCTTCCCAATCGAGTTCCTCATAGAACTTGCAGTATAAATCCATCTCACTCAACCTATGGTGAGGGCATTGAGAGAGAAAGTTCAGGAATCGCTCCATGGCCTCATAAAAGCTCTCATCACTCATCTGCATGAACTTCTCAATCTGCACTCGAAGCTGCCTAGTCTTCTCCGCTGGATAGAACTTGTTCATAAAGGCCCTGTATAGATCATCCCAAGTAGCCAGAGAACCTTCAGGTTGATTCAATATCCAGCTCTTTGCTTTATCCTGCATACACATAGGAAAGACCTTCTTCCTTATTTCCTCATCAGAAACCGTTACTGTGCCTACAGTAAGCGGAATCCTAGCAATCAGCCCCTCGAACTCCTTGAGAAACCGGATAACATCCTCCTTAGCCATCCCATAATACTTAGGCATGTAATGGAAGTGATGAGACTTGATCTCCATGTTCCTAGCATTGTTAGAGAGCACAATAGCTGATCCCCCAGCCTTAATTTCGCCAGGCTGCATATAGGTCCCATAGGTGATCACAGGGGTCTCAACAGCACCGTTGACTCTGGGAGTAGTCTCGTTGATGTCACCCATTTGAATAGATGCTAAGTTCTGTCTTCGAAGCTGATGGTAGTGTCTATCGATCTCTGGTACTAGAGGTTGCAAAGGTGTTCCTTGCGATCTTGTACCGGGCATAAACCTGCAAAGGTTCCTCTACAAAATCAAAAACCTCGAAAAATCTTAGTTTCTGTTAGTGTAGAAATCGCAGGTAAGTAAAAAAAAGCAAATATAATATTACACTCACACGCTACAGTTGGAATTAATTCCCCGGCAGCGCGCCAAATTTGATGAGCTCAAATTATACTCTAAAAAGCAATTAGAGATTAAGCTGTAGTTGTAGACTAAAGCCTAACTCGTGATCGATCTCTAGGGAATTAATTAAGCTATGTAACAGTGAGAGTAAACAGATACTTGCCAGTAACAGTATGATTAGTGGTTTGGTTATACTTCTAACTAGTTTAACTAAAGCTAAGATTGCGATTAACAATGAGAGAAAGATGAATACAGTAGCAAGATCCAATTATGCTAATTCAAACTAGGGATAACACTCATATTTGTCACACGGTCGTTGTACAGTAAATCAATCAATTTGATTCAACCAATTGTTCTTAGAAAATACTATACTGGAGAAATCGTGAGTTATTAATTCACGATCCTTAAACATGAACAATTTAGAGAATTTAATACGGACTTATCGAATTGAAGGTTTTTACGAAGATTTTATACGAGACTAACCTATATGAGTGATTTGATAAACCCTAGAACGAATATGCATATTCTTCACATACTACTGTATTCAAAGGTATTTAGCTACTCATACTTGATATTTGCATGCAAGGATTCATGGTAATAATCATATGAAACTCGCATGCAATAACATGCAATTCAATCGATAAATATAAAGAACGAATTGTAAGGAAGAAAGCAATAGAGAAATCAATTCCAATAATCCTGATGAGTAAAATCAACGAATAATCCAAGCTCCAAAGATGTCTCAATGTTAATGTCTCAATCTAAGAGCTCTTCTCAAAGCTAGGTTAAAAGAAGTATGAAAGAAAAGAATCCAAAATCTAATCTAATAAGGAAAACAAAACTCTGATCCTGCGTTTCTCGCCGCGGCGGAAGAAATAGCTCGCCGCGGCGAGCCTTCTAAATTGAGAAATATATAGCTCTCGTATAATTTCGCCGCGGCGACCTACAATCTTCAAGACAGGAGCTTCATTCGCAAAATCTCACCGCGGCGGACCAATTCCTTTGCCGCGGTGAGCCTTCTTAAATCGCAGAAGATAACCATTCGCTAAATCTCGCCGCGGTGAGCCTTCTTTCAATTTCCAATTAGAAGCTCATAAAATCTCGCCGCGGCGAGCCATGATAAGCTGCTTGATCTCATTTAGCTCAAAAGACATCGATTTCTGCAAAAAATGTAAACACAACACCAAAGCGTAAAAACGAACTAAAAAGACTACAAAACTAAAGACAAAGACTCACAAAGACCGCTAAAAAGGACCAAATGAGACGTTAGAATATTGTCTCACCAAAACCCCCAAACCGAACCTTTGCTCGTCTCCGAGAAAACACACAACCTAAACACACTAGACTCTAAACCATGTAAACAAACAAAGAGTCAAATTCCCAAGCGACCGAATCTACCATTGAAAACATTAAATTCACAGGATGCAAAAATTTTGTTCTCAACCTAACCTTAGCAGAAATAGTAAGCAAGTAATCAGACACGATCGTTTCTCAAGTAAATAACAATTAAGCCTAGCCTGATAGTCCCTCACAGGTGTATAAAGTGTATCACTCACTCTCATGGAAGTATCCATCAAAAAGTAAACTAGGAAGATGACTTTCGTCACAAGGATGCCTCAAACATCTTATGTTGTTGTACTCGTCTTATTGAGTCGAAAGGGACTTTGGCACATGACTGTATTTCTCCAGAAAATCGAAAAACTGAAATTACTCCCCTCATACATTTCAAAACAACATCGGATCTCATAATGCTTCACTGAATTCAGTGCATGGCCACCTGGGCTCTTTTAATCTCAATTTTTTGCAGGGATATTAGAGAAACTAGGAAAGATAGGAGGGGAAAATTGTGAAGTAAGAACTTCTTCAAAGTAATTTACAGCAGAGGAATGAATGTCATCAAGGTTTGAAATAATCCTTCCCTGGTCTAAAATGGAATGAACTTTAGCCTTCATCCTCTTTCTCTTGACAAAGTTATGAAATAGCTTTGTATTCCTGTCCCCATCTAGATTCCACTTACAACTGGCTTTTTACTTCCAAAAAGTGGCTTCCATATCCAAGGCTACATCAAATTCATAAGATTTCTCCAACCACAGTCTCCTATTGATATCAAAGGGCACAGAGTGAAGATCGGATTATGCACTTGCAACTTGAGATTCTAAGACTCTCAATTTGTCAAACAGATTGCCAAAGCAATTCCTGTTCCACCATTTAAGGTGTTGTTTGAGTCTTTGCAGTTTTTCCCACAGTTTCTTTAAACCACTATGTCTAGCAGGCAGCTCCCAATGTGCTTTCATGCTAGCAAGGAAACCAGGATGTGAAAGCCACATATTCTGGAACCTGAAACTAGAACTCCTGGCAACAATGCTAGAAATAAAAGACAGAATAATAGGACTATGGTCAGAACATCTTCTAACAGCATGAGTCACCTCATTAGTTAGAAAAATTTCAGTCCATTTATGGTTAACCAAAAATCTATCTAATCTTTGTTTGACATTTCTCCATTGCCAAGTGAAAAGTAAACCTTTAAAGCCAACATCAATAAGATTATTATGAATGATGAAAGAACCAAAATCTTCCATAGCCAGGATATTAGGAGGGTTACCCCCTAATCTTTCAGAGTTGTTGACAATAATATTAAAATCTCCACCAAACATCCAAGAAAGGTTATTCAAAGATAAGCCTGATAAATCATGCCAGAGAGCTACTCTTTCTCTTTTGGAACACTTAGCATACACCACAGTAATCAACACATCAGAAGAAAGTTGACTAGAAGACACTAAACAATGAAGGAACTATTCCTTATCTACTAGAACTTCTACAGAAAAGGAGGCAGAGGAAAAAAGCCAAATTTTGTTGTTGCAGTTGGCTTTCACAGAATCCATTTTAAACTTGTTAGAAAAACAAATTCATCCAAGGGAACCAATGGTTCTAGTAAGGCAAAAACATCCAAGTTCTCCAAGTTTTTAAGATACCAAAGTTGGTTTTGAGAGGATTTCTTACCAACACCTCTTATGTTCCAAGACATGAACTTCATTGGGAAACAACAGATTTTGTCCTACCAGTACCACCTTTTGACTTCTTTTGAGCACCAGACACTTTAAAAGCCAACAAAGACTTAGAAGAGTTCCTAGTAGACCTAGGGGGAGGGCTGTTTGACAATAAGTACTTACTGGGATTACCAGTCACAGCTGTAGCCATTTTCTTTTTTTTACCCTTACCAGAAGGAGTACATACAGAGGAGAGATCATTACCAGAGGAGGTAGTTTGAGAAGATTCTACAGAAAGCATAGTAATGGGCTCAATTACACCATGGTAACTTCCATCACTACCTTCAGAAGAATCAGAGAGAGCCACATCATACTGTTCTCCATCAGAGGTGCTTCTAAAGAAGGAAGCATTGACAGGTTCAAATTCAGGGATGTTAATGTTAGCCAACAAACCTTCCTTGGGAATCACCAAAGGATCTGCAACAGAACCAACTAAAACTTCATCAGATGAGGGGGTTACAATCTCTTTCAAAGTGTCCCTGTGTTCAGTTCTATTTCCATCATCCTCATTATGCTCCAACTCATTCTCAGTATCCATTAATCCCACGAGAGGGGAAAAATGGTTAAGAGAAGATTCAGAGCCATTCAAGAAGAAAGAAGAAGGAAGTTGCTGATTCAAGAGAGCATTCTTAGGAGATGTAGGAGGAGAAGGAAGAGGAGAGTTCAAGACATCATTGGATTTGGACTTATCAATACCAGAAGTATAAGAATGTGGAGGGTTAAATCCTCTACCTCCTCTACCTCTAGCATTGAAAGATCCAAATCCTCTGCCACCTCTTGAGCATTATTACTCCAACCACCTCTAGGAGAATTAAAACTTGGAGGGGGAGGGGAAGGTTTACCAAGCACTGAAGCAGTATAGGAAGGTCAATAATGAGGGATCTCCTCAGAAGGAGCAAAATTTTCTAGATTAACAACAGGGGTATCAGCAGTAAGATTAGCCAAACAATAAGCCTTTTCATGCCCCAGTTTCTTACAATGATCACAATATAGAGGAACATTAGAATAAGTCACCTTTACTGCCAAACCAGAACCAAATAAAGCAATCCAAACATGAGATGGTCTAGGTTTAGAGACATCCAGTTCAATGCAGATTGTAGCTTGATTAAGTTTGCTCCTATTAGTAGTATAGCCATCAACTTTAATGGGTTTTCCAATCAGTTTACCAATTTCAAAGAGAGCCTCTTTTTTAAATAGAAAGATGGGGAGTTTTTCAAAAGAAACCCACACAGGAACAACAGGAGATTCTGCTTCAAGAGCAAAGCGAGGAGTCCATTTTGAAAATCTTACTACCAAACCATTAACAGTAAGGTTTTCCAGCAACCACAAAGTATTAAAATCTTCTTCAAGGGCTAGTTGAATAGCAATATGACGTGTATCCATAAAACTAATAGAGAAACGAGATTTGAGCTTGAAATCCTTAAGCATCTTGGTTATTTCAAAGATTTTAGGAATACCATAGTCAAAGGTGACAACAATAGTAAGCGCAAATGATTCAGAGAGTTTGTTTACCTCATCATCTGAGAAACCAATAGAAGGCATGTTGTTGAACACCGAATGGTCCTTGATGTGCACTATCTTTCGCACATCAGGCATAGATCCAAAGGTAAATTGATTCAAAGTGCCGGATCGTTGTTTGTTAAGGCCAGGTCCCATAGATCCATTCAATTGAAGCTTGATATGACCAGCACCCAGAGATCCGTTTTTCTTTAGGGAAGAAATAGTTCCAGCAAAAGATCTCGAGATAGGGAAAGGGGACGGAAGAGGATTAGAAGGGGATACAGAGTCAGAAGGAGGAGACGAGGAAGAAGAGGGAGGAGGGGGAGGCTCGAGAAGAGCCGGAGCTTCCATGTCAACCAGAGGTTGGCCGAAAATACTAAGAACGAAACGCCAAAGGCTGGAAAAGACAGATAATAACTAGGGTTTGGTTAGAGAGCAAAGTTTTTAGAGAGAAGATTTTTTTCCTTTTGTGTGTTACTCATAGGTTTGACTAGCTCTTGTTTTCATGTCTTTTGTGCTAGTTTGGACTTCCATTTGAGTAATTTCTTGGAGTTGTATGCGGGGTCTTATAAACCCCCGTGATTGTATGGTTATCACATTAATAATAGGAGCTTGACTCCAACTTTTATTTAAAAAAAAACACTATGGGACGGTTAGAAACGTGCTGATCAAAGTTGGTGCTCTCATAATCCCGGTGGATCTGCTAGTAGTCGACTACGAGTATAACAACAATAGAAACTTGTATCTGGGAAGGCCCTTTATGATAATGACTAACACCATTATTGATATAACTGGCAGAAAATTTTCTATATTTATTAATGGTTTGCAGAATGACGTGGAATTGTCCCTTAGAAGGTCGCACTTCAAGAAAGGGAAGCTTGTAGCTGAAAGACCACCAAGGAGAAAGAAGGATCAACCACCTGGAGAATTTCAAAATGCACTGACGAAGATGAAGGAAATAGACAAGAACTATTTCTATTCGCATGAGATTCACTTGCAGTTTCTGGATCCGAGGAACGAGGAGGACGAACCCTATAAGATCTACCTGGACAAGTGGATGACCAGAAGATGGTAGTTGGAAAACGAGGGGCTATTCTACGAGAACTACAAGGATGACAAGGGCTTTAGAAATCGACTCAAGAATGAAGGAAGTACCCTCTACATATTCGAGTTTACAAGGGAAGGTAACCGATTCAACATGGGAGTGAAAGATTGGAACACCGACCCGAGCTTCAAGGAAGATTGGTTGACAACTAGCACCGATGGAGAACGGGGGTCCCACCCCAACAACTGAGTCATCAACAACCAGGGGTCGAGCTATAAGACCTTAAACAAGTGCTTCTTAGGAGGCAACCCAAGGTCACGTTTACTTTTACGCACTTGCATTCGTGTTTTCAATTTTCGTCTTTTTCATGTTTTTCGTGCCAAATTTATTTTCTAAAAAACTTTTCAAAATTTCTTATTTTTTATGTTTTCCTTTTGAAAAATCGAAAAACCAAAAAGAATCAAAAAAAGTGCGAAACATCGCAAAGGACAAGGAGGCCTGGCAGCAGCCTCACTACGGCCCCCTAGCGACCACAGTGAGCTGCCCCCAGCTCACCTTCTCCCTTTAAAATCCAAAAAACGGTTTTCCCCTCCCCATTTCATTTCTCTCCCAAATTTCTTCACTTGCTCTTCAATTTTATCATACACATTGCATTAGCAGCTTAACAATCCATCATCAACATCAAGTAAGTGATTTCTACTCATTATTACTCTCATTACATCTTCAATTCAATGTGTTTATCATTCATCTCTTTGCTTGCACTTTCTTCTTTCGTCTTTGGTGCTTAGCAATTATATGCTTCAATTGATTGATTTGTTGATGATTGAGATATGTGGATACATGCTTACTTCTAGTATTCACTACTTCATTACTTGCTTGTTAGAGATTTAACAAATCGTTTGAGAATTTGAAGGATTTTGTTCTTGCCTACCAAGTGTTCGATAAAATGTCTCAATAGAACAAACTACTTTGTCGACCCCTTTCTCCATCGATTACTTGCTTACATTGTAGTAACTTGTTGAAGTATGCTTAGAAAACATGTTTGCATCATCATATGCTCAAGGATGGAGATTACATTGCAATTTTCCTTTCAACTTCTTGCTTGACACAACTTGAAAACTTGAGTTACATGCCTAGTTCTTGCATTATTTTGAAGTGGCTATTGATCTTATTACAAGCTATAATTTTGCATACACTGTTGGTCCAGATAACGGCAAAGTAAAAGACTAGAGGGGGGGGGGGTGAATAGTCTTTTAAAACTTTTGTCGATAACAAATATTTCTCAGATATCTGAATGGATATCTGATACTTAGAATCAGAGTGCGGAAGACTTAATAAAGATAAGTGTAGAAACAGTTAATAAGTGTGTGTGTGTTGCTGAAGTATAAATACAGAAATGTAAATGACACAGCAAGTATAGTGGTATCTGGAGGTGGCGTAATCCTCCAACTAATCCACTTCGGTCTATCAGAGACCTAGAATTCACTAGAACAGATAATTGAGATAACCTTACAAAAATCCTATTCTAAGATTCTGAACAATTGGTTCCCAACCAAAAGTTCCCCCTGAGTTGTTCCCTAGCTTCTTCAGCCAAGTACTTCCTATACTCAGAAACCTTTGAGTTGTTCCCTAGCTTCCCAAGCTAAGTACTTCCTATACTCAAAAACCTTGGAGTTATTCCTTAGTTTCCAAATCAAGTACTTCCTATACTCCGGTAACCTTGGAGTTATTCCCTGATTTTTCAACCTAAGTACTTCCTGTACTCCACGCCGGTTTTGGTGTTGGTTTCGGTTTGAGTTGTCAGATGAGCGTCTTAATAACTTTTCAGTTATTCAGATAGCTCTGTGAACTAAGTTACTTAATACACTTTACAACGTATGGTATCTAGTTCGATTTTCTTGACAAGTCTTATGATATCTGCTCAAGAGAATGAATCTCGGATAGTTGATCTTTTGATTCAACTCCTTACAGATAGCTTTGCTTGTTTCAGATCAGGACACTTAGAACTTCAGTGTTTACTCAAGATCACAAGCTTTAGTCGCAACAGAAAGCTTTGATAATAAGTAAGAAGCTTTGAGAGAGTAAGATCAGAGATCGTATGTTTTAGCGTATTCAGTGTTCTGAGTTGTGTTCCGTGTATTCTCTCAAGTTGTCTAAGTGTTGATATTTATAGATGAATTTGAGTGCCGTTTGAATAGTATCCATTAGGCTCAAATTCAAACTATCGATATCTGTGTATAAATCTTATGCGAGTTTTGTCTTCTTCTCAGAAGTTGCCGTTGTTTTTACTCAGACATCTCTGTCCGTGCATTAAATGCATTGTACTATACTTTTTGTCCTGTAGTGTCAACGGAACTATGCATTGTATCAGAGACTAGACTTGTTGTCTGATTCTTTGCACGTCCTTATCTTCATTCTTCAGATACCACTTGTATTGATTGAAACAACCTTGTTTCTTTTCAGAAACGTGTTTAACGCTCAAGGTATCTGAGAACAGATATCTGTGGACACTTTCCTTGTCTTCAGATATGTATCTCATTTCTCAGATATCTCTTGTGACACAGTTTGTTTGAAACTGTTTGCATCTACAAGATATCTGGCTAAGATATCTGAATAACAGATTCAGTAATCTTGTGCAGTTTTCTTCAAATCTTCAAAAGTTGTTGAGCTTTCTACTTGGATGTCTTCTTCTTGGTCTTCTCTTCATAAAATAAAAATTACATTTTGAGACCTAACATCCTATACAAGATTAGCTAGACTATCATACTTAGTGGGTTTCCTCTTTTACAATGTTCAAGTGAACCAAGAGTACTAATCACCTTTCTGAGACTAAGATAAGTCATCATGTTGCTGAACAAAATCTAAACAGATATTCTAACAAAATATCTAACATACACCTTGTGCCATACATTAGGTTTGGATGAGAAGAATCCCCATTGGATTTGCATGTAAGCCTTAGACATGATTTAACTCCAAACATGCTATCTCACACACTTTTTCGGCCCAGGTACAATGGGAAGAACCAAGGAAGTAAAGGAGGTGGGTGAACCAAGCAACAAGAGAACAAAGAAAGGAAAGAAGGTGGCATCGAAAAATCTCTCTAGCAAGGATCGGAGTTGGCTCTTTAATAATGACCGAGGGGTCGTCCCTGAGAGGAAAGTAGAGATCGAATGGGGGATAAACCCGACCCTTAATTGGACTCACGACGTTTTGAGCATCTATGCTTGGGGCACTTTTACTTCCATTCTTCGAGGGTACGACATCAGAATAGTCCGGGAGTTCTATGCAGAGTACTTCCAACTGAAGGTCAAGAAGCCGGAGGACGCACTTTTGGATTGCCCTGTCATCGTTCGAGGGGAAGAGTTCATGATTGGGCCAAGAGCTATTAACGAGTTCTTCAAAATCCCGGAGGAGCACATCTATGGCGAATACAAGGAACCGAAATACGACGAGATGGAGTATGGAGAGATCCTAGAAGACATCCCACGGATATTACTTGGAGAGAGATTCAGAGAGGATGCAGTGGGAATGTCCATCCCGAGGACTACACTCGACGGAAAGAGCAAGATTTGGATGCACTTTGTAGAGACCAATTTGAAGCCGAACCTGCACCATGAAGGGCTCAAGGGCGATGTAGCTACTCTTGTCTACGAAATTATGGAGGGTCACTACATTGACGTTGGAAGAATCAATGTGCCAAATCGAAAAAAGGAAGCAAATACGACGGATCAGCCATTGCACGGAGCTTGAGGAGTCAAAACAAATCATGCGACCAACCGGCGCGAAGATAATTGAAGGAGGAACAAGTTTGTAGAAGACCACTTTTCGAGGAAACTAAGTTTTGAAGTTCGAAATTGAAGAATAGAAGAAACAAATTCGAGCCATCAGATATTGAACGGCCACGTATTGGCATGAGAGGGTCATCAAGGCCTCCAGTGACCCGACTATTTTTCTCTGGCCGCTTTCTAGCAGTCGAGCCCGCCTTTATAAACCTTTCTTATAGAAGAATAGCTGTTTGGAGGTCAAAATTCCTCCTATAAATAAGACCTCAGGGGTCTCAGAATCCACACAGCTCGCAAAGCAGCTCTCCTTGAGAGAGAACCAGTCCTTAGGGAAGTGAAACCCCAACCCGCTGGCCATCAGGCACCCAGAAGGAGGAAACCCTAGGAGGAGAAGCACGAAGACATCAAGATCATCTGAGACTAAGCTTCTTCTTCCTTTCTTCTTAGATTTCGATTACTGTTCTTTGTTACGATGAGTAGCTAACCTTCTTTTATAAAGGTGAACCGCCGTAACTCTGCTTTTTCTACTTCTTTATATACCATTATATATTAATGAATTAGTTTTAAAACGTAATTCGTGCTTGTTCTTTATTCGTCCGACTCTTTAC
The DNA here is from genome assembly GCA_026545765.1 of Plantago major. Lineage (NCBI taxonomy): Eukaryota > Viridiplantae > Streptophyta > Magnoliopsida > Lamiales > Plantaginaceae > Plantago > Plantago major. Next base: position 67,103,784 of record CM048839.1, read on the forward strand.
GTGGGAAATCCTTACTAACTACGACTTGGTAACGGATTATTTATTGTCCTGTGTGATTTGTCTGAAAACGTGACGAGATAGTGTGTTGAGTGACACAACACATTGTTGGTTTAGTAAGGGTGTCAGGATTAACTACGACTTGATCTGGCATGTTTCTTTGCTACATGTAGACGACAAGTACGTTGTTTGATTCTAAGTAGTTGGGAGTAGCATAGCAGAGGGAGGTTGGGGAACCTTTACGCCCATCAACTATTGATTTACAGCAGAAAGCAATTTAGGTTTACTGCGAACTGATTATTTTGTCTGAGATAAGAAACTGTTTACTTTTCTGTATTCAATTTCAAACGTTATTTGCTTGTTCCTATGCTAAGTATCCGTGGAGAACGACATCCCGAGTCAACTTTCTGCTATAAATTGTGGATTTGAGGACTTCCGACTCATAAATTTAATCTTGATTGTATTTGGAGATTACAGGTTCTACAACGGAAAACGAGATCTCTGAGTGCACATCAACATTTGGCGTCACTGCCAAGGACGCTTGACCGCTCAAGCAAGTTTTGATTGACCGAGTTAAGTTGAAATATTTCTTTCACTTTTTAAATTACGCACTGTCTTTCAATACGTACAGCATAAACCAAAAAAATCAGAAAATCTGTGAGAATCTATCTCCATAGCAAAAAATCCAAAAAATATTTTCTTTCCTATATTAGTTTACTTCCTTATCAAAAAAAACCAAAAACAAGTACCTTTAGATTTATGTTTATTTTCTTTCTTTCTAGTATTATATATTCGTATCTGCAAGGGTTTGTCAGTTAGTCTTTATGCAAAGCAGGAGAAGTGCAGGAATACCGGTAGCACCGCTTAGAGACGACATAGATAAGCTTGGAAGGCGAAGACTGATGTGCTCAAATTACTACTTGGAAAACAAGTAGAAAGCAGTTGTTGTAAATAGACAATGCTAACCACAGAATCGTTCGCCAAGGAATTAATCAAGCTACGTAGCAGTGAGAGTAAACAGATACTTGCCAGTAATAGTTTGATTGATGGTTTTGTATACTTCTAACTAGATTGACTAAAGCTAAGATTATGATTAACAATGAGAGAAAGATGAATACAGTAGCAAGATCCAATTATGTTAATTCGAACTAAGGATAACACTCATATTTGTCACACGGTTGTTGTACAGTAAATCAATCAATTCGATTCAACCAATTGTTCTTAGAATATATTATACGAGAGAAATCATGAGTCGTCAATTCACGATCCTTAAACATGAACAATTTAGAGAATTTAATACGGACTTATCGAATTGAAGGTTTTTACGAAGATTTTATAGGAGACTAACCTATATGAGTGATTTGATAAACCCTAGAACAAATATGCATAATCTTCACATACTACTGTATTCAAAGGTGTTTAGCTACTAATAATTGATAATTGCATACAGAGATTAATGGTAATAATCATACAAAACATAGATGAGAAACTCGCATGCAATAACATATAATTCAATCGATAAAGATAAAGAACGAATTGTAAAGAAGAAAGCAATAGAGAAATCAACACCAATAATCCTGATGTGTAAAATCAATGAATAACCAAGCTCCAAAAGGTGTCTCTCTGTCAATGTCTCAATCTAGGAGCTTTTATCAAGAACTAGGTTAAAAGAAGTATCAGAAAGAGAACCCAATTCTAACATTATAAGGAAAACAAAATAATTCCGCAGACGCCTCTCGCCGCGGCACGCTTAATTGGTCCGCCACGGCGAGCCTTCTTTAATCGATATATATATATATATATATATATATATATATATATATATATATATATATATATATATATATATATATATATATATATATATATATATATATATATATATATAATTTGCTGTGTGGGAATAACATCGGGCATGGCCTATCTTCTCCGTAATTATATGGTCATAGAATCACGCCATGCAGCCAAGAGATCGGGCATGGTGAACTAGTCAGATTTGGTGTTTCTTTCTGCTTCTTCTATACGACGAGGCGGCCTTCAAGAATACTTCGGATTGTGATTTCTTCACTTGATTCACATCTAGCAAAGTCGTCATTACTCCAAACGTACCTAAAGGACAAAAACCTACAAAACACAAACAAGAAACCAAGCATAAAAACGCACTAAAATAATATAAAACTAAGGTCAAAGACTAACAAAAAACGGTTAAAAAGGACCAAATGAGACGTTAGAATATTGTCTCATCAAAATCCCCAAACCGAACCTTTGCTCGTCCTCGAGCAAGCAAATAACCTAGACACTCTAGACTCTAAACCACGTAGACAAATACAAGAGTTACAAAGCCAAGTAATCAAATCTACCATTGAAAGCATTAAGTCCACCAAATGCAAACATTTTTCTCTCAAGTAACCTTGGTAGAAAAGTGCACAGACAATTCCAAAAAATCCTTTCTCAAGCAAATAACTCTGAAGTCCAGCACGCTAGTCCCTCACAAGAATAACATGCAATTTCTACTCTCTTTGGAAGTGTCCAATAGGGTTATGTGCTCAGAAAGTAAACTGGGAAGGTGACTCGCATCACAAAATTGCCTAGACTATCTTATGCTAATGTACTCAAATCAGATGAATCAGAAGGGACTTTTTCTCAAAAACGACTTATAACAGAAGTTCAAGACCTGTGTTGTTCCCTTTTTCACTTGCAAATCAAACATAAACCATTATTGCACTGTATTCAATGCATGGCCTAACTGGGATCTTTTATCTCAATTTTTTGACGGGTGTCTATTTTACCGAAAGTCCGCACTTTTGTGCGTGTCAGTTTGGTATACATGCCATCAACCCTCACGGTCATATAGCTTTAAGGGCCACGCCGGTATATAGGTAGTAACTGAAACATGCCCAACACGACAGATGGTGATCAACTAAGACCATAGATCCACCCCGAGATTAAATTCAGACAGCTTTGGAAACAGCAACAAACTCAAACACAATCAAGCATATAAAGCTCAAAAATTAGTCGTAAACATGTAAGTAATTCTTCCCCAAACTGTTCTTTAGAACGGGGTTTAAAAGTTAGAGAACTCAGAATTAAAAGCATGCCCTTCGTCATCCCCAAACAAAATGAGTACACATAAGTATGAAAAGGCGCAAGTAATTCGTAACAAAACTTGCACATCCCAGGAATCACACAATACAAATGCCGGTACAATATTTTTCATCGGCTCAGGCTTCTCACGGCTTTTAGACTTAAGAACTGGAGAGGCTAGATATTTTCAAGAGAAACAGACCTTAAGGAATTAACAATGCACTACGCTACTTCCAGTTACATATCAAACAAAACAAAGGCAATAAGTGGATTTACCACTCACAATAGCTGCTCGAAAACTTGGAAAGGTAACTCAGACTCGACACTACTGCTACTAGGACATAATTAATGAAATAAAGAAAAATAACACAAAGGTGGCTAACATACCACCACAGTCACTATACAGAATAAGAAACATAAGCTAATGATACAGTCGAAACATCCCGAAACCTACACAAGTGCTAGTCCCTAGCAACGAATAGTGGAAAAATAAACGACTGCATAGAGTGACCAACCATAGTGATGTCTCGGCACTATACTCAACTGGATGCACCTCCGAAGTGTTGGGTCCAGTAGTCCTACTGCTCCTTCCAAAGCCTCTCATGCTGCTCCAAGCGCTGGATCTCGCACTGTTCCCTCTCATTGGCTCGGCGATACCGCTCCTCCTGCTGCTGGTAATGCGCCTCAATGCGGGTATACTGTTCTTCAATATGCTGATAATGCGGTCCCGCCTAGATCTGGAACTGTGCTGTCATCTGCTCAAAATAGGCAGAGAAGTCCGTGGGACCGGGAGGGATGTCTTTGTTCTTCGAGGGCGGCCTTCGAAGCTAGTTGTCTTTGGCTATCTTTGGATCGGAATCTCTCCAAAATAGTCCTGGCAGCTGAGATATTGAGCGCACCCTTGGGTCTTGCAGACCCCACAATACAAGGTACATGGTGATGCTGGCAGTAGGCCGTGATGAGGCATGGGAATCCAAGAACGCTCCCCCTCGCAGTTCTGGAGAGAATCTCCTTCAATATAATATCAGGAGCATCAACATACCGTCTTGTCATAATAGCTCGAATGATACGAGCGGTGGGAGCTGTTAAGTTGTGGAAGTGGCCGTTTGGAGTCACATTGTACTGGATCATGTGCCACAATCGAATCTCAGGTTTGATACATTGAGCGGTGATCTTGGACTGGTACCTGAAATCCTGAGCGTGATACTCAGGAAGGATCACAAATTCTGCCAAATCTTCCTCAAACAGGCGCCTGGTGAAGTTATCTCCAAAGTGCTCGTACCTTGTATCTCTCTCGCTGATGTCGAACTCGCTGCAATGCAAAAAGGTCCTGATGCTGTCCTTAGTGAATGAGAGTTGAACCCCTCAGACAATCATCTGGCCACCTTCAGACCTGTCATGGAGACTGATGTAAAACTCTCGCACCATTTCCCAAAGAGTACCTCCCAATGTAGGTACTGGATCCTTTCATGGAGCCTCCAAAAGATCTCATCCGCCATCTCGTTAACATCAAACTGACGCTCAGGCCAAAACTGGCGTAGCTCACTGAAGTGGTCCACCATATAAGTTCTCCCATCCATAGACAGATGAGAGAACTCATCCACAAGTCCTCTCTCAGCCGTTGCTCGGCTGCTCCCTCCCCTAGTGCGCTTGTTTCCTGCTCGTTTAGACATAGTGCCTTTTGAATCTTGAAATTGGATGGGTGGAACTCGAAATTGATTGAAGAATCAAAGGGAGGAGAGAAATTTGGATGTTTTGGGACAAGAATGGACTGATTTGGTGGAGTATTGAAGGAGTTTGGAGTTTTTTGGGTGTGGAGGATCGATGGTATGAAGGAGAAGAGAAGAGAAAGTGAGGAGGGAGAAGGACGATCGGTTTGTTTTCTTTTTTTTTAAAAACACGATCTGCCGTGGCGGGCTTTAGGGCTCGCCGCGGTGAGAATCTGCGAATGTAAAAGGAAAAAAAAAAAGTGTGCTCGCCGCGGCACAGCAAAAATGCTAGCCGCGGCGAAAATCTGAGAATGCAGAGAGGGGAAGGGAAAAGGAGGCTACATGCTCAAAGAAAATGCTCACCGCAGAAAAAATTCCGGTTAAAAAACAAAAGTCGGCTACCATACGAACATAACAATTTGGGCCATGACGTACAAAATTTAAAATTTTCTACTTGCACGAAATTTTTTCACTTTTTCAACCTCGCCTTCTGAGATTGAAACTCTAAGCCGCAGCTAGAGTTCACGAGTTTCCTCATGTAAGTGCAAAGGTCACGCCCTTCAAAACACAACTAAACTAAAAGAAAACAGAAAACCACTTTTTTTTTGAAATAAATAAGTAGTCTAACAGTACGAAAAATAAAGCAAAGTACGGAATGAAAAAATTAGTCTAATGAATGTAAAAACAAAAAGGGGGCTTTTGTTTATAGTCGTTAGCTCGACTTCTTCCACGCTAGAGCTAATGGAGCTTGAGCCTCCCAGCCTTCTCTGTCCCCATGCTTACCCTTGAGCGAGAATAGGTGTAGAGTGGACCGGTGTGTGCTGCAATGTAGTTCCTGGTGTCAACCTGTGTAGGAGAATATGATGTGGTGATAGCTTGCAACTCACGTTTCTCACCGCAAACCTGAATAGTACATGTACGGCTATAAAGATCGACTATCATACGAGTAGCCTTGATGAAAGGGTGCCCAAGAAGCAGCATATCCTTGTCCATCTCTTTGATCTTCACCTGCGGTGACTCGACAACTACGAAGTCAGTCATAAACACATCTCCACCAATGGTTACGGGAACATCTTCAACAACTCCCATGCATTTGCTTCGAGTACCATTAGCCATGGTCACAAAGCATCTTCTCGGTTCTAGACCCTTCAGGTTGAGTTCCTCATAAGTCTCGAATGTCATCAAGTTAACTGCAGCTCCAGCATCAATAATACCTGTAACCTCAGAAGAACTGCCTATCCCGACAACCAAATCGAAACTGTTTGCATCACTAATGCTCTTCTCATCCTTTTGAATCAACTGAGTTGGTCTAGCATTCGCCTTCTCTCCTGGAATCGCAGGACCAGATGTTATCACCTTTCTTGCTTCATGTACCTGTGTTGCCTCAACCTGGGAAACCACCTTATCATGGTTACAAGTGCAAGTCATAATAACAGTCTTCACTACTCCTGGCTTGTCAAAAGCTACCTCCACAGCATGTACCCTTCGCAGGGAATTTACCCTTCTCTCTTTGTTGGAAGGCACCGACCAGATCACCAAGAGTCTTCTCTAACGTCTTTTGTGATTTCTCAATGCTATCAAACCTCTGCTCATTCTTGGTTTGATTCCGCTGTGCTTCTGCCCAGAATATCTCTAATCTCTCCATGTGAGCTCTAATCTCCAGATCAGCGTTTCGCGGTGCACTAGTAGGCGGAACCGAAAACTGTTGTGCTGGACCCTGCTGAAACGGAGCCTGTCGAAACAGAGCCAGCTGAACTGGAACCTGCTGTACCGAAACCTGCTGTGGTGCATTCTCATAGAAGTTACCTCCATAGGATAAATTGGAACGATCGGGGTTGAAGGGTTACACACTAGTAGCACCTGCATTCATTCCCGGATTTGGTTGCCAACCACTACGCTGTCTGTTCTGCACCCAGCAAATAATCTCCGGAGTTGGGTTCTCCCCCATAGTCTCAGGAAGTCTACACATACTAGCACCATGCCCGAAATTACCACACAGATTACACCTCTCATTCACTGGAACCACTGGTGCAGGGATAGTGCCAAGCATCCTCATCTCCTTAATCTGTTCTGCCAATTCAATAGTAGGCCCTGGTGTTTCCTCCACGGCTCTTACCTCAGCTCTCCTTAGTCTACCTGTAGTTCCCTTAAGCTGGGAGATGGCAACAAGCTTCTCAAAAGCCTCATTCAATGCAGCCGGAGATGTCGCGATGATAGAGCCATCCACGGTCATATCCACCATATTCTGTGCTTCCCAGTCGAGTCCCTCATAGAACTTGCAGTATAAATCCATCTCACTCAACCTATGGTGAGGGCATTGAGAGAGAAAGTTCAAGAATCGCTCCCTGGCCTCATAAAAACTCTCATCACTCATCTGCATGAACTTCTCAATCTGGACTCGAAGCTGCCTAGTCTTCTCCGCTGGATAGAACTTGTTCATAAAGGCCCTGTATAGATCATCCCATCTAGCCAGAGAACCTTCAGGTTGATTCAATAGCCAGCTCTTTGCTTTATCCTGCATACACATGGGAAAAACCTTCTTCCTTATTTCCTCATCAGAAAACGTTAGTGTGCCTATAGTAAGCGGAATCCTAGCAATCAGCCCCTCGAACTCCTTGAGAAACCGGATAACATCCTCATTAGCCATCCCATAATATTTAGGCATGTCATGGAAGTGATGAGACATGATCTCCATGTTCCTAGCATTGTTAGAGAGCACAATAGCTGATCCCCCAGCCTTAATTTCACCAGGCTGCATATAGGTCCCATAGGTGATCACAGAGGCCTCAACAGCACCGTTGACTCTGGGAGTATTCTCGTTGTTGTCACCCATTTGAATAGCTGCTAAGTTTCGTCTTCGAAGCTGATGGTAGTGTCTATCGATCCTAGGTACTAGAGGTTGCAAAGATTTTCCTTACGATCTTGTACCGGGCATAAACCTGCAAAAAGTTCCTCTACAAAATCAAAACCTCGAAAAATCTTAGTTTCTGTTAGTGCAGAAATCGCAGGTATGCAAAAAAAAAGCTAATAAGATCTCACACTCACACGCTACAGTAGGAATTAATTCCCCGGCAGCGGCGCCAAATTTGATGTGCTCAAATTACTACTTGGAAAACAAGTAGAAAGCAGTTGTTGTAAACAGAGAATGCTAACCATAGAATCTTTCACCAAGGAATTAATCACGCTACGTAGCAAAGAGAACAAATAGATACTTGCCTGTAACAGTTTGATTGATGGTTTTGTATACTTCTAACTCGATTGATTAAAGCTAAGATTACGATTAACAATGAGAGAAAGATGAATACAGTAGCAAGATCCAATTATGCTAATTTGAACTAGGGATAACACTCATATTTGTCACACGGTTGTTGTACAGTAAATCAATCAATTCGATTCAACCAATTGTTCTTAGAATATATTATACGAGAGAAATCGTGAGTCGTCAATTCATGATCCTTAAACATGAACAATTTAGAGAATTTAATACGGACTTATTGAATTGAAGGTTTTTACGAAGATTTTATACGAGACTAACCTATATGAGTGCTTTGATAAATCCTAGAACGAATATGCATAATCTTCACATGCTACTGTATTCAAAGGTGTTTAGCTACTAATAATTGATAATTGCATACAGAGATTCATGGTAATAATCATACAAAACATAGATGAGAAACTCGCATGCAATAACATATAATTCAATCGATAAAGATAAAGAACGAATTGTAAAGAAGAAAGCAATAGAGAAATCAATACCAATAATCCTGATGTGTAAAATCAATGAATAACCAAGCTCCAAAAGGTGTCTCTCTGTCTCAATCTAGGAGCTTTTATCAAGAACTAGGTTAAAAGAAGTATCAGAAAGAGAACCCAATTCTAACATTATAAGGAAAACAAAATAATTCCGCAGACGCCTCTCGCCGCGGCACGCTTAATTGGTCCGCCACGGCGAGCCTTCTTTTATCGAGATATATATATATATATATATATATAATTTGCGCCGCTCGCCGCGGCGAGCCTATCGTCTCCAGAATTATATGGCTTCGCCGAATCACGCCGCGGCGAGCCAAGAGACTGGGCCGCGACGAACTAGTCAGATTTGGTGTTTCTTTCTGCTTCTTCTATACGACGAGGCGGCCTTAAAGATTACTTCGGATTGTGATTTCTTCACTTAATTCACATCTAGCAAAGTCGTCATTACTCCAAACGTACCTAAAGGACAAAAACCTACAAAACACAAACAAGAAACCAAGCATAAAAACGCACTAAAATAATATAAAACTAAGGTCAAACACTAACAAAAGACGGTTAAAAAGGACCAAATGAGACGTTAGAATATTGTCTCATCAAAGACTGTTTACTGCCACAATGGAAGCATCTAGCAACATGGGTGGAGTAGGAAACAGCAACGACAATCCAACTGGGAATGTCGATATTTCTGAACAGCTGCTTAAGATTCGACTTGAGATTCAAGCTTAAATGGAAGAGCTGGAACAGGAAACAAAGGAAAGAAGGTGGCATCGGTAAATCTCTCTAGCAAGGCTTGGAGTTGGCTCTTTAATATAGACCGAGGGGTGGTCCACGAGAAGAAAGTAGAGATCGAATGGGGGATAAAACCGGCCCTTAATTGGATTCACGACGTTTTGAGCCTCTATGCTTGGGGAACTTTCACTTCCATTCTCTGAGGGTACAACATCAAGATAGTCCGGGAGTTCTATGTGGAATACTTCCAACTGAAGGTCAAGAAGCCGACGGACGCACTTTTGGATCGCCCCGTCATTGTTCGAGGGGTAGAGGTCATGTTTGGGCCAGGAGCTATGAACGAGTTCTTCGAAATCCTGGAGGAGCACATCCATGGCGAATACAAGGAACTGGCATATGACGAGATGGAGTACGGAGAGATCCCAGAAGACATCCCATGGGTATTACTTGGAGAGAGATTCAGAGATAATGCAGTGGGAATGTCCATCCCGAGGGCTACACTCAACGGAAAAGCAAGATTTTGGATGCACTAAGTAGAGACCAATTTGAAGCCGACCCTGCATCATGAAGGGCTCAAGGGCGATGCAGCCACTCTTGTCTACGCAATTATGGAGGGTCACTACATTGATGCTGGGAGAATCATTGTGAAGGAGATGCAAAATGGTGAAGAACAGCACGAGAAGGAACCTACCATTCCCCAGTCTCATCACCGCAATATGCCAAAAGAATGGAGTTCCTATCAGTGAAACAGGATTTGCTCGACTCACAGAACCTTTTGATGGAGACAGAACTATCCACCTCCTTCAAATGCAGGAGAAGGCTGCCAAAGCTTAGAAGAAGAGGAGTAGCGGATCAGCCGCAAGGAGCTTTTGACATGAATTCGTTCAGGAATTCGTGAACAATTATCAGATGGAGAGTCAAGGGAGTGCACAAAGTCGAGCTGAGATGAACGGAATGGGCCGGAGGTCGGAGTGGAACAACCATGTCACCTACCTGCATCGTTACGATCATATCTGCTTCTGGCCGGAGAACATCGACGGGTACGGTCACCACGGGTATCCACCTTATTACCCACCACTGCAGCTCTATCCACCACCCGAAGTCGATCCGACGCTGTACTATCAAGGCTATCAGGGATTTTATTCTCCACCGCCTCCACGAGGATCATCATCTTGAAGCGCCATCTGGACTGGAGAAGCAGCACCGAGAGGGGAGTATCTTTTCTTTTTCTCTTTACTTTCCTAGTTTTCTCTACTCTTAGCTAGGTTTGGGGGAGGAATTTGATTTGTTTGCTACCTGCTTAACTATTCGGTCTATAATAACCTTAAATACTCGCACTTAGTAACTTGTAGTTTAATTTCTGTTAGATTTTATTTGCATATGTTATGTCTAAGGTCTTCTACTTGCTGAAAAATGTTTTGATATGTGGGAGAGAACCAAGTTTGGGCCATAACTAGGATGAGGGGCAGTGGATTTGCTTTCTGCTTTGCTACTTGCTGAATATATGCTCTGACTGAATTTGACCCATGCTACTTTGATGAGTGAGTTTGCTTGATACTCTAATTGAAAGTCCTATGTGCACCCGTGTGAACACTGCCACCCTTGAGTCTTTATTTATCAACAGCATGAATATGATTAGTGGTACTCACCTTTCTGAATCCTTTTTCTATACATTTCACTAACCCCGCTGAAAGCCTTTACAGCCTTTATGAAAACTACACCATATATCCTATACTTGCTTTACTTAAGCGTTGACAGCAACCTACCGCCGAGCTTGAACGAAAAACGAAGCAACGAGTTCCAAAGAATGGAGGAGAATCATGTTTTGATCATGATCGAGAACAGGTTTGGGGTAAAGAAGAGAAGAAAACCCTGACCTCAGTTCGAGAAATTGGTTTGGGGGAGAAGTGGAAGAAGATCATCATTGAAGGTAGCCTTGTTGGCTCTACTGTTTATTTCCGGTGCTCAAAATCATTAGCTCTTGCTGCAGAAAAATTTAAAAAAAAAAGAGAGTACCGAAAAAAACAAAGGTACAAAGTCTCGGAGTGGATCTATGGTCCTTGTGAACACCGTTTTCGTGTTGGGCATGTTACAAATACTACCCACACACCGGCGTGGCCCTAAAAAGCTACATGTTTGTGAGGGATGATCGCATGTATACCAAACTAGCACGCACAAAAGTGCGGAATTCGGTAAAATAGACACTACCAAAAAATGGAGAGACTAAAAGAGCCCAATGATAGCCTACCAAAAAGCATACGGGTCAGTAAAACGACTGCAAAAAAATAGTATGCCAAAAAGAAAAAAAAATAGAAAAAATAAAGGAGCAAGTAGTCTATGTGTGAAGCAACCGATGGAGTGGTTACGATGATAGAAGAGAAACTGAAGATTTATCATTACGAGAAGACGAAGTCGAAGGAAGGAGCTCGGTGTCCGAAAGGATAAGTCCACCTGAAGTACCCTTTTATTCTACCTTATTATCTTCTAATGATACTTGGCCTTTCCCTCCTCTTTATATTATCATACCTGATTTAATTACCAAGCCAACCTGAGTACTACTTTGATTTGTGCCATGACTTTTGGGAGCAGGATTGCATAACGTTACCACGAGGTAATGATTTTGAAGTACACCTATAAGGACATTGGTGTACACTTGTAACCGCTGGCTGTAGTGAGTGATGCTTACTTGTTACTTGGTTGATGTGGAGTCATGAAGTTGGAGCAGAAACTAAGCAAGTCAGTAGAGTTTGGAACCTTGAAACTGGCTACTTATCTATGTGGTGGTTTATTCTTGCTGCTTAGTTCATGGTCACTTCTTAATTATCGTTTTTGCCTTGCTCAAGGATGAGCAAGAAACTGGTTTGGGGGTGTGATGTGACAATGAAATTGTGATATAACATACTTTTAGACCCTCATTTTCTGCCCTAGATGCGATATCTGTGTTGTTTTATGGTAAATTACCAACTTTGCGTGTTTTAAGTAGGTCATGATCGCGCTTTTGAGGATTTGCACAATTTCAGGCACCAAAACGGCATAATTTTGCCAAATATGGAAAAGGAAGCAAATACGCCGGATCAGCCATTTCACGGATTTCGAGGAGTCCAAACATGTCATGTGACCAACCTATGCGAAGATAATTGAAGGAGGAACAACTTTGTAGAAGACCACCTTTCGAGGAAACAAAGTTACGAAGCCCGAAATTGATGAACAAAAGAAACAGATACCGAAGATGGCGGCCGCCTAGAGGCCACAGAGAGGGTCACTGCGGCCTCCAAGCGGCCGCAGTGCACTGACTACTTTTCTCCTAGGATGCTTTCTGGCCTATCAGGCTGAGGCCCGCCTTCCTAAACCTTCCTTATTGAAGAATGGCGGTTTGGAGGTCAAAATTCCACCTATAAATAAGACCTCTGAGGTCTCAGAATCCACCCATCTCGGAAAGCTTCTCTCCTTGAGAGAGAACCAGTCCTCGGGGAAGTGAAACCCCAGCCCGCTGGCCGTCAGGCACCCAGAAAGAGGAAACCCTAGGAGGAGCATCTCGAAGACATCAAGATCATCAGAGACTAAACTTCTTCTTCCTTTCTTCTGAGATTTCGATTATTGTTCTTTGTTACTATGAGTAGCTAACATTCTTTTGTAAAGGCGCACCGTCGTAACTCTGCTTTTGCTAGTTCTTTATATACCATGATATATTAATGAATTAGTTTTAAAACGTAATTCGTACTTGTTCTTTATTTGTCCGACTCTTTACATGGGAAATCCTTACTAACTAACACTTGGTAACGGATTATTTATTTTCCTGTGTGATTTGTCTGAAAAAAGTGGTGAGATAGTGTGTTGAGTGACACGGCACATTATTGGTTTAGTAAGGGTGTCAGGATTAACTACGACTTGATCTGGCATGTTTCTTTGCTACCTGTAGACGGCAAGTACGTTGTTTGATTCTAAGTAGTTGGGAGTAGCATAGCAGAGGGAGGTCGGGGAACCTTTATGCCCGTCAACTATTGATTTACAACAAAAGCAATTTAGGGTTTACTGCGAACTGATTATTCTGTCAGAGATAAGAAATAGTTTACTTTTCTGCATTCAATTTCAAACGTTATTTGCTTGTTCCTATGCTAAGTGTTCGTGGAGAACGACTTCCCGAGTTAAATTTCTGCTATAAACTGTGGATTTGAAGACTTCCGGCTTATAAATTTAATCTTGATTGTATTTGGAGATTACAGGTTCTACAACGGAAAACAAGATCTATGTGTGCACATCAGTATCCACCTTACCACCCGCCACCGCAGCTCTATCCACCAACTGACGTCGATCCGACGCTGTACTACTAAGGCTATCAGGGATTTTATCCTCCACCGCCTCCTGGAGGATCATCATCTTGAAGCGCCATCTGGACTGGAGAAGCAGCACCGAGAGGGGAGTATCTTTTATTTTTCTCTTTACTTTCCTAGTTTTCTATCTGATCTTAGCTAGGTTTGGTGGAGGAATTTGATTTGTTTGCTAGATGCTTAACTATTCGGTCTATACTAACCTTAAATACTCACACTTAATAACTTGTAGTTTAATTTATGTTAGATTTTATTTGCATCTATCACGTCTAAGGTGTTCTACTTGCTGAAAAAAAAATTTGATCTGTGGGAGAGTACCGAGTTTGTGCCATAACTAGGATGAGGGGCGATGGATTTGCTTTCTGCTTTGCTGCTTGCTGAATATATGCTTTGACTGAATTCGAACCATGCTACTTTGATGAGTGAGTTTTCTTGCAACTCTAATTAAAGTCCTGTGTGGACCCGTGTGAACACTGCTACCCTTGAGTCTTTAATTGTCACCAGCATGAATATGATTAGTGGCACTCACCTTTCTGAATCCTTTTTCTATACCTTCCACTAACCCCGCTGATATCCTTTTGAGCCTTTATGAAACTCCACCACATATCCTATACTTGCTTTACGTAAGCGGTGACAGCAACCTACCGCCGAACTAGAACGAAGAAACAAAGCAACGAGCTCCAAAGAATGGAGTAGAATCATGTTTTGATCATGATCGAGAACAGGTTTGGTGGAAAGAAGAGAAGAAAACCCTGACTCCAGTTCGAGAAATTGGTTTGGGGGAGATGTGGAAGAAGATCATCATTGAAAGGTAACCTTGCTGGCTCTACTATTTATTTCCGGTGCTAAAAATCACTAGCTCTTGCTCAAGAAAAAAAATAAAGAGAATGTACCGAAAAAAAGCAAAGGTACAGAATGTCTTGGAGTGGATCTATGGTCCTTGTGGCCACCGTTTTCGTGTTGGGCATGTTACAGATACTACCCACATACCGGCGTGGCCCTAAAAAGCTACATGTTCGTGAGGGTTGATGACATGTATACCTAACCAGCACGCACAAAAGTGCGGAATTCGGTAAAACAGACAATACCAAAAAATGTAGAGACTAAAAGAGCCCAATGATGGCCAACCAAAAAGCATGCGGGTCAGTAAAACGATTGCAAAAAATAGTATGCCAAAAAAGAAAAAAAAGAGAGAAAAAATAAAGGAGCAAGTAATCATTGTGTGAAGCAACCGATGGAGTGGTTACGATGATAAAGAGAAGCAGAAGATTTATCATTACGATAAGACGAAGTTGAAGGAAGGAGCTCGGTGTCCGAAAGGATAACACCCCTTGAAGTACCTTTTATTCTACCTTGTTATCTTCTAATGATACTTGGCCTTTCCCTCCTCTTTATATTATCCTACCGGATTTAATTACCTAGCCAACCTGAGTACTACTTTGATTTGTGCATTCACTTTTGGGAGCAGGATTGCATAACGTTACCGCGAGGTAATGATTTTAAAGTACACCTATAAGGACAATGGCTTACACTTGTAACCGCTGACTATAGTAAGTGATGCTTACTTGTTACTTGTTTGCTATAGAGTCATGAAGTTGGAGCAGAAACTAAGCGAGTCAGTAATGTATGGAACCTTGAAACTGGCTACTTGTCTATGTGGTGGTTTATTCTTGCTATTCATTTCATGGTCACTTCTTAATTATCGTTTTTGCCTTGCTCGAAGATGAGCAAGAAACTGGTTTGGGGGTGAGATTTGACAATGAAATGTGAGACATAGCATACCTCTTAGACCCTCATTTTTTGCCCTAGATGCTATATTTGTGTTTTTTTATGGTCAATTACCAACATTGCGTGTTTTATGTAAGTCATGATCGCGGGTTTCAGGATTTGCACGATTTCAGGCACCAACAGGGCATAATTGTGCCAAATCAGGAAAAGGAAGCAAATATGCCGGATCAGCTATTGCACGGAGTTCGAGGAGTCAAAACATGTCATGCGATCAATAGATGCGAAGATAATTGTAGGAGGAACAACTTTGTAGAAGACCACTTTTCGAGGAAACGAAGTTACGCAGGCCGAAATTGAAGAACAAATAAAACATATTCGAAGCTGGAGAAATCGCACTTGGCGGCCACCAGGGGACCGCAGAGGGCATCACTGCGGCCACCAGGCGGCCGCAGTCATGTATCTGTTTTTCTCCTAGGCTATTTTCTGGCCTGTCAGGCTGAGGCCCGCCTTCCTAAACCTTCCTTATTGGAGAATGGTGGTTTGGAGGTCAAAATTTCACCTATAAATAAGACCTCAGGGGTCTCAGAATGCACACAGCTCACAAAGCAGCTCTCCTTGAGAGAGAACCAGTCCTCGAGGAAGTGAAACCCCAACCGCTGGCCGTCGGGCACCCAGAAGGAAGAAACCCTAGGAGGAGCAGCACGAAGACATCAGGATCATCAGAGACTAAGCTTCTTCTTCTTATCTTCTTAGATTTTGATTACTATTCTTTGATTACTATGAGTAGCTAATTTCCTCTTGTAAAGGCGAACTGCTGTAACTCTGCTTTTGCTACTTCTTTACATACCAGGATATGTTAATGGAATAGTTATTTGACATAAATCATGGTTATACAACTTTATACATCCTTCGTGGTGTGATGTTTCTGCTGAGTGACACAGTAGTTTCATTGAACTGAGTAGGGGTACTCATGCCGACTGCGCCTTGAGTATCATAGTATTATGTCCTGCTGTTGTTAGAGGTAACTGTGTAGGATTTTAACTAGGAAGTTGGGAGTAGCATAGTAGAGGGAGGTAGAGGAATCTTTACGCCTGTCAACTATTGTTTTACAACAAAAGAAATTTAGGGTTTACTGCGAACTGATTATTCTGTCTGAGATTAAAACTGTTTACTTTTCTGCATTCAATTACAACGTTATTTGCTTGTTTCGATGCTAAGTGTCCGTGGAGAACGACATCCCGTGTCAACTTTCTGCTATAAACTATGAATTTGAGGACTTCCGACTTATAAATTTAATCTTGACTGTATTTGGAGATTACAGGTTCTACAATGAAAAATGAGATCTCAAAGTGCACATTAGGTTCAAGAAAGGGAAAGGTGACAAGCTTGTGAAGAAGTTTCATGCTCTGGGGATACCTGTTCAGCTTTTGGGTGGAATTAGGAAGCATGATCTTCCTTGGGTTGAAAATGTACCAGAAGAGACTGACACTGTTGAGATCGTTGTTGGGATAACATTGCCTACACCAAATGTTGTTTGACCAGCCACAACAGGGGATAAAGCTCTCCTTGATCAGATTGAGAACTTGGATGGACAGATAGCAGGATTGCTAAATGTTCGAAGAAATTTGCTGAGCCTCCTTTCATCACAACAAGGGGAAGAATGATTTGAACAATGATCTTTTATTTGGTTTTAATAACTTATTTTTGTTGGTCTGTAATATTTTAATAATTAGAACAATTTATGTCTGGGGATGCTATTATGTTTAGTATGTTAAGTTCTATGCTTTTTGTGCTTACATGATTTACTTAGCTTTGTGATTTGACTATTTGTTCTTAGTATAAATAAGTGTGATTAACTGATTAAGGGGGAGTTCTTCTGTTAAGGGGGAGTATATCTCTGATTGATTACGGGTTGTAGGTGTTTTGAGATGGTGTTGTGAAGAAAGGCAAAAAGGGGGAGATTGAAAGTGCAAGATAAAGTAATTGTTGTCGTAACAGTGATAGTAGTTTACTATCAATGTTTGCACAACGGTGACTATTCTGACTGATGCACTTTATTTTCTATAATTTAGGATTTTACCTTTGTTCACTAACTTAACCTTGTTTCACGGTTTTAGTTGTTTGATTATGTTATAGGAACAGGTTTGGTATGCATCGAAGAAAGAAGGAACGAGATGTGAAGATCTAAGGAAGGAAAGATTTTGAAGATCTAAAGAAAGATTCTGAAGATCTAAAGAAGGAATGCAATATGTTGTAAGAAGGAATGTAGAGAGAACATGGGAAGATCTAGTACAAGGCAACAAGATCTTTGAAGTCAGTGAAGCATCTCTTCAACACGTTCAAGACTAGAGATGGTTCATTTATTCAAGCGTGCAAGAATAGAGCTAGTCGACTATATTCATATCATACTCTTTGTCTTGTACTATAGCTAAGCTTTACGTTATATTCTGTATGTCTAGTGCGTAACCTAGATACCTTAGTGGTGAGTATAACATGGGTAGTTGTTTTGGCTACTCTTGCTTAGTTAGTTGGCAGTTTAAGGTTTCTAACTTCTAGAAACTTAAACGTAGTTTTTGTAAATCTTCTTTCATTGATAGTGGATATTTTTCCTAAGGTACGACAGGTATATTCATATACCTGCTAAGATTTATTACTGGTCTCTAGCTTTACTTTCCGCTATGTTCTGATTATTTACTGTGTTTCAGTAGTATTAATGTTAGGACAACATTAGTCGTAACAGTGATCTTTTACTTAGTCAGAGTCTACATATCTTTAACTGTTTGCATAACATTGTTCTTAATAGTGTGTTAGAAGTACAGAGTTCCGGTCCTATAATTCTTTCAAGATGAGACATGGGTCTATTTTGGATGTTCAGGTTAAAATGTTTGACTCTCCTAGGTGGAAGACTCTTTTGCTAATTAGCATGAAGTTTTGGACTAATTTTGGAAGGGGTTATGAGTTGTTGGTAAATAAGCATGACGTTTTGCATCACATTTATTCAATTTTTGTTCCTTGTTTACCATGTGTCCCTTGGTATAATTTTGTTTGGAATAATGTTGCTGTTCCTAGAGTTTAGTTTATTGTCTAGTTGATAATGCATAGGAGACTTGCTACTAAAGATAGACTTGTTAGGTTCAACTTGTTATCTAATGATGTTTGTTCTTTATGTAGTAATGCTTCTGAGACTCATGATCATCTATTCTTTAACGGTCCTACTGTGCAACCTATCTTGAGGAAGATAATGGTGGCTGTAGCTATTAGCTTTAATTGCAGGTCTCTTCGTAGCTGGATGGAGTTGTTCTATTCAGCCTCTAAGCAGTCCTCTCCTATATTCAGAATTAAAGCTGCTACCTTTGGATTTGTCCTGACTGCTATTTGGAGATTTAGGAATTGTAAAGTGTTTGATGGTAAGTGGGATGATGTTCAACAGGTGTGTAAAGGAGTTTCTCATGATTTGTTGGTTTGTATTTCTTATTCTTTTAAGTCAAAGCTTAATAGATACATTAGAGTTGTTATTGACAGATTGAATTCTATTATTCTGGGTGCTGGTTGTGTTTGGAATAGACTGACTCTTTTGGTTTGTGGAGTGAATTTTTTTGTACAGATTGTTGATGGTTATTGTATAGGTTGTATTGCTGGAGTTTCTTAACCTGGATAGGTCCATGAAGTACTGTTAAGCTTTCTTGTTGTTGCTGATATAAGGTGGAGTTTTTGGAAGCTCTTCTAGTAGGCATAGACATGGTAACAAAATTCTGGGTGATGTTTAGTGATTATAGGTTTTGTTCCTGGAGTCACTGGTAGGTGATGTGAAGTGCTCAGATTTGACTCGGTTTGCGAACCTTGAGTACTAGATCTTGATGGAATTGAGTTAGGAGGTTGTGATCTTCCGTAGTCTAGTTTACTATGTCTGAGACTAGGCTAAACGAGTGTATGTAGGAGTTTAGTTTCCCGAGTAAATAGAACATAAGTCTAACCCGGTAATCCCACACAAGTGGATCCTATGCAACTATCTCTCACTCTCCTGGAAGTGTCCACAAGGGGTAATCACTCAAGTAATCAAAAAGAGAAAGTAAGGTGACTCACGTCACAAACATGCCTCAAATACCTCATGCAAAGTACTCTATCAGTTAAGTCAGAAGGGACTTTTAATCAACACTCTACAACAGCTTTAGACACGCAAATGGCAATCATTCTATTTTTTTTTTTTTAAATATTTTTTATACTTTTTTGCATACTCATTTTTTTCATTCATTGTGACCCATATGCTTATTTTATCTCTTTGTTTTGGTAGTGTCTGTTTTACCGAAAGTCCGCACTTTTGTGCGTGCTGGTTTGGTATACATGCCATCAACCCTCACTGACATACGGCTTTTTAGGACCACGCCGGTATGTAGGTAGTATTTGAAACGTGTCCAACACGACTAACAATGGCACAAGTGCCATACATACACTCCGAGACTTATTGTAATATGTTTTGAGAGAACAAAGCCAAATTCCAGTTGTACAAATAATATGGTGCACAGAAACTTCCTCCCCAAACCTGTTCTTTGAACGGGTTTGGGTTGAGCAAATAGGGAATGAAAAAACATGACATTCGTCATACTTAACTTACACAAGGTACACATGAGCATGATAAGACGTAAACAAGAGAGTTTGCACTTCCTAGAAAGTCACACAAGTACAAATTTCGCCGGTAAAATATTTTTTCATCGGCTAGGCTGGCTCACAGGCTTTTTGGACTACAGAATTAGAACAGACTTTCTATTTACCAGCGAAACGAACTTAAGGAATTTAAAACATGCCAACTACTACTAGTTAAAGATCAATCAAAACATAAACATCAAACAGGTTGAAATCATGAAATAGACGCTCGACTTGGGAGTCAGACTTAGACACAACAGAAAATCATAAAAATGGGAAAAAGACATACACGACAGACACATATATGGATAAGTATATGAAAGCTACCTCCCTCCCCAAACCTAAACTAGAGCTGGTCCCCAGCGAATATGTTAGTAAGAAAGAAAGCTGAAAATGTACTTCCCTAAAACGTGTGGCTGCTGCTATCCATTATCGAACGGGAACGAATCCCTTACATCCTTCCCACTAAGCTCAGCAATTTAGGAGCCATCCTTTGCTCCTCTCATCTTGTTTTCCATGATTCCCTGGAAACTAAAATTTGATAAATCAAAAACTAAAATAAAATTACGGGAATCAAGGGGAAAGTAAAAACGACAAAGGGGGTCGAAACTCCCTGGCCAGTCTCACGTGTGAGTTGGGGCTCGTATGTACAGATCACTCGAAGGTGGGGGAACGGAAAGTGAATCCGCTGGTGTCATCTGGGTGGTATCAAGTGTCTGCCCCATCTCCAAATAGTCGAAAACGGGTGGTTCAGTCTCCTCGTCTATCACATCGGCGGACATCTCCTCCTCCATGACTAACTGATCATCTAAACTCTCACAAACTCCTTCAACTGAAAAGGGGGTTTCTTCTTCAGTTACAGTGGTGGTGGTTGTAGTGGTCTCATCTTCTGCCAGCTCATCAGCATCTTCTTGGTCATAAATAGCTAGCAACTGGACTGCTAGTCGGCTGATTTCAGAATTGGAGAGTTCAGTAGCCAGACAGTTGATCGTCTTCTCTAGTTCCTGAGGAGTCGAAGTCATAATCGTCCCTCCTACGGCTCTATCCACCATCTATTGGCACTCACCTATTATATTGTTGTAGAAACTCCACATGAGCTCTCCCAATGTCAAACCATGGTTCTTATGTCTCTGCTGCAGCTCCTTAAATCTACACCATGCTCTATTGAGTGTCTCTCCAGAAACCTGCGAAAATGACACAGCGGGTACCTATCTGCACAACTTGCTGCAACATGACCGTCCATTCCACACTCATAGCAATACGAGTAATCCATACGCTCCTGCACACACACAAAGAAACCAAAGTAGTTCCGACAAAACACAACCTACGCTAAGAAAGGAAAAGCAAATAACAAAAACTAACTAATATATACAGTCGAAAAATTAAATTTCGTAAATCAAACATAGCAGTTAAGTCCCCGGCAGCGGCGCCAAAAACTGGATGTGTCAAATAAATGTTTTAAATTTTTTTGTAGCCAAGAGTTAATTCTCAACACTACGAAAATTTATAGTGCAGTGAAGTTAACCCCGAGTGTCGGTCTCTCAGAACTTAACTAGGCTAAGTTGCGTTTGCGAATTTTAACTAACAGTAAAGAAAGCAGTAAAGTTTTTTTGCTTCGGCAGTAGTTGAAAATCTATCTATAATGCAGACAAACTAGAAAACAGACTTAAATGCAACGACTTGAGATATGAGAAGGAATTATGGTGTGGTGACAGATAACAAGCTAGCTAGAAGGATTAAATGCAATAATAAAAATTGCGATTTACTCTAGTTATCACTGGGACATACTCAACACGACATTACACTACTCAAGGCAGGCACCTTACACCACATAAGGCACTTCAGTGCTTGATGTGACATTGAAATGTGCGATTCTGCATGCTTTTAGACCCTTGTTTTTTGCCCTAGATTCAATATTTGTATCATCTTATGGTCAATTACCAACTTCTTGTGTATTCTGTAGATCATGATCATGTTTTTGAGGAATTGCACGATTTCATGCACTAAAACGTCACATTTGTGCGAAATCGGGAAAGTTGATCAAATATGCTGGATTGGCCGTTGCACGGAGTTCGAGGCGTCGAAACATGTCACGTGACCAGTCAGTGAAGATAATTGAAGATGCTACAACTTTGAAGAAGACAACTTTTTGAGGAAACGAAGTTTAGAAGCCCGAAATTGATGAACAAAGATATACAACAGAACCTGGAAGAATTGCAGTGCGGTCCACAGAGGACCGCAGAAAGGTGACTGCGGTCGACTATCGACCGCAGTAACAGGCTAGTTTCTGGCCTGTCAGGCTAGGGCCCGTCTTCCTGAACCTTTCTTATACATCAAAGGCGGTTGGAGCTCGGATTTTTCAGCATAAAGATGACCCTTGGGGTCTCAAATCACAGAGAGAGCGGAACAGATGAGTTTCGAACAAGAGAACGGAATAGGAGGGTTTCGAACCAGTCCTCGGGGAAGTGAAACCCCAAAACTCTAGCCGTCAGCAAGCAATCAAGAAGACTTCAAGACATCCTGAAGACATCAAGATCGATTACTACAGGGAAGAATCGAAGAAGGAGGAACCCGAGTGTCGACACTCGCCATCTTCTTACGGTTTAGTTGTTTCAAACATGATTTCAATTCATTTTACAGTTTGGTTATTTTCAGTTATGTCAGGCTACTTTACCTGTGTAAGGGTTAGCCGGGATCTTTGATTACTTGGTTTATATATGATGGAATAGTTTTAGCATCAATTTTGGTTATGCGATTGTTGTTCATTCCGGTGTTGTTTGAGGAAAGATGCTTTGTTTGTTTATGTTTTCCGCGGGATATGAGTATTCATTGCACAAAATTAGGAGGTGTTAGCTGTGTCTATAAGTTGATGTTCTGCCTGAGGTTTGTTGTTGAGCTAGCCACTGGTGACAGCTTTGAGCTAGACGATAGTCTACATGGGGTATCTAGACTGACTGCACCATAGTATAAGATATGTGACTTGTGTGACTCTTCAGCCGTAACTAACGCTATTTGTTATTTCTGATATAAACCATTTACCAAATTGAAGGTTAACTCTTATATGTTTTCACTATATGTTCTTAATCCATCAATTCTCGTTATAATTACTTTTCTGCTTACGTGTTTAATTTACTTATTCAAAAATACCAAAAATCTGTTATTTACTTTATATGAAAAATAAACAGATGAGTCGGTTTTACACCGTCTCATTTGGTCTTTTTACCGTCTTATTTTCATCCTTAGGTATAGTTTTTATTGGTTTTTCTGGAGTATTTTTACTTGTTTTTTTCTGTGTATTTTTGTAGGTATTTGGCTAAACCGCGCTAATTGAAGGCAAAATGGTGTATTTTATGTACATCTACAAGACATGGAGTTTCCAATGCCTCGTATGGATGCTAAAAGTGGAGCGGGAAGACCAAAATACCAAGAATTGGACCCAAAAGGGGAAACGGTCATTCCAGGAAGAATCGCGGCGCCAATTTCGATTCTTGTACGCCATTGACGAATTGAAATCATGACGCCAGCTTCTTGACTGGCGTCGTCGGTTACCATCTGGGACACCAGTTTCTTAGGGAAAATTACAAAAAACACCCCTTAAATATGCCCCCTTTTCACATTCATCCCTAGATTGACGACTATTACAGATTAGTCCAAAATTAACAAAGGACTAATTTAAGAATTACATCTACCCCCAAAAGTCAATTTTTTTTCCAATTTTATCTTTTCTTTATAATTCCACAATGAAATTAGTTTTAGTTCATTGCAAAATAAGCCCCAAAACTTATAACTTTTTATAAATGAATCCCCAAAACTTTTACTTATTAAAATTCTACCCTCCTTCTTCCCTACTACACCACCACCTCCAATTCACTTCTTCCCCACAAAACCACCACCTCCGACCACCTCCATGGGAGCTGTAATTGCAGCTCACCGGAGCTGTAAAAGCAGCTCTGATTGAGTTGTAACTACAGCTCCCATGGAGCTACAATTGCAGCTCCCGGGAGCTGTAAATGGAGCTCACCGGAGCTTCTAAAGAAGAAGTTGGAGGAGGGTGTGGGGAAGAGGAAGAAAAAGAGGGTTTGTCAGTTTGGTGGTCGGAGGTGGTGGGGAAGATGGTGGTTGGAAGTGGTCCGCTCACCGGAGCAACAATTTTGCAGCTCCATTGGAGAAATTTGCAGCTCCGGCAAGCTGGAATTACAGTTCCATGGGAGCTGTAATGGCAACTGGCCGGAGCTGCAATTGTAGCTCCTTTGAGCTGCCATATACAGCTCCATTGGAGCTGCTATTGCTGCTCCAATGGAGCTGTGATTCGAGCTCGTCGGAGCTGTGATTCCAGCTCGTCGTAGGTGGTGGAGAAGGGAGTTTTTTTTTTCGGCGAGGTGGTGGAGAAAGGAGTTTTTTTTCCGGTGAGGTGGTGGAGAAGAGAGTTTTTTTTCCTTTTCATTTTTAAATAAAAAATTATTTTGTGGGTTAATTATTTGACTTGTGAAATTATGGGGGTTATTTATAAATATTGTTAGGTTGTTTTTGTGAGTTATAAAACATTTGTGTCAAATGTGTAGTAAAATAAAACTTGTAAATTGCAATTAAGTCCAATTAATATTCTTTTCCATTAATTTTTAGTTGGTCAACTCAGAAAATAGGTTTTGGACTTGGATGTAATTGTTTCCAATCCGGGGTTGAATATGTAATTAGCTCAAATTTAAGGGGTAGCTTATGCAATTCGCCCTCTTTCTTACTAGCGACGCCAGTTTGCAAACTAGCGTACCCCAGTTGCTTGTTTCGTCGATTTTCTGTGATTTGTTCTCCTAATTCGTTCAGACTTAGTTTTTCTACTTTCTATTAGTTAGAACAGGACGTAATTACTTTGAATTATCATCTATTGTCAAGTTTTCATACTTTTGCTCGCAACCTATACCTATTTCCCAAGGCAATTACCAATTCTAGGTATTTAAACCAATTTTCATCTTGTAATCCGGAGATTGTCAATTGATTGGGAGCTTTATCTACATACTCTTTGCATCGATTCGATTCAGGTTCTCAATTCTACCTAGGGTTTGTGACACAAAGGGTAACAATTGTATCACCGTTCGAATCTTTGATTATGTCTTCGCATGTCATGAGTAGCTAAACACCTTGATTATAGGGTGATGACGAATTCAATGCATTCTAGCTAGGATTCATGTGATTATATACATAAGATGCGATTTACTTTGAGCTTTTTAGATTAATTACGTATCCAATATTTTGTTTGCCGTGCGTTACGTCAAAATCATTGTTAGATTAAGCATTTGTTCATTTATAACAAAACTTCTTCGTCTTGCTTTATCTATCAGTTAGTTGCGAACAGTAATATATGGATTAGCTTAATTAATTGTAACTTAGTGGAATTGACGCCTCCACTAATGATATATGTTTTCTGAAACCAAGTAGTGACAACTTGAGTAAATCGACATCGTTACAATCGCATGTTTCCTGCTAGCTAGCTTGTTTTCTGTCACCACACCATAATTCTCCTCATTCATATAAATCTCGTTAAGCATTAATTAGTTATCTAGTTAGTCTGCAAAGTAGTTTACTTTCACGTAGTTAATCATTCTGTTGCTGAAGCAACCAACCTTTACTGCTTTCCATACTGGGTTATTATTCGTAAACCAAGCTCAACCTAGTTAAGTCCTTCGAGACCGACCTCGGGGTTAACTTCACTGCACTACAAGTTTTCGTAGTGTTGAGAAATAACTCTTGGCTATTTAAACAAATATAAAACTTTGATTTGACACATCATCCACCTTTTAATATTCTATCTTAATCAAGAGTTACTTACATTATATTGTGTGTTTGTGAGCTTCCGGCAATTATAAATTTAATCTTTGATTGTATTTATGGATTACAGGTTCTATAACGAAAATCAAATCTCTGAGTGCACATCCAAATTTGGCGCCGCTGCCGGGGAATAATTAGTAGATTGCCTACGTAGAACTTATTTGGTTATTTTCGAGCAGTAACTACTTTTATTTCACAGGAAAATTCAAGATGGAAGAAGAAGACCAAAGAACTATCAGAGAGCTCAGTATGCCGAACTATCAGATGGAATTCGGATCCAGCTGCATGGACGGGAGTACGGGTTTGATCTAACTCTGATTAAATCATTACCAAAGTTCGGAGGAAGAGAAGGAGAAAATGAATGCAAGTTCATGTATGCATTCGAGTCTATCGTTGAGCAGTTTCCGAGAAAGGGGTTAAGCGATGGTGAGCTGGAATTCTGGTTCTTCATCAAAACACTGGAGGGAGCAGTAAAAAGATGGATAGAATCAATTAAAGAAGAGGACAGTGAATGGGAAGAGATGACGAGTCTGTTCTTGAAAAGGTTTATGGGGCTTGCAAGGGTTATGAGAGAAAGGAGAATGATATCCACTTTCACTCAGAAACAGAAGGAATCTTTTCACGATGCATGGGAAAGGTTTGAGGAGATGCAATACAACTGCCCCCAACATTAGTTCACTTCGCCGCAGCTCTGTGAGTATTTCTACTTAGGAGTTAGAGAGGAGTTTAGAGACCTTATAGACGTAGCTCTGAAGGGATCATTTATGGGGAGCTCTGCTAAGCAAGTACTGGAAGCTTGTGCATGTGTAGCTGAGAACTCAAGGTACAGGAGTGAGCAGTTGTAGGAGAATGAGATTTTCAACAAAATGGAGGCCATAGAAGAGGTAAAGACAGTAGCCACAGTTGAGGAGGAAGCGCAATGGAAAATGGGACAGAGCGTAGGAACTCCTGAGTACTTGGACAAAAGAATGTAAGCCAAGAAGTACCAGAAGGAAAACCTATTGAGCTGAGCATTGAAGGAAAGGATGAAGTTTCCAAAATCAGCAGCGAACAAGTAGTCGACAGCGTCATAACTGCCAAAAAGGGGTTAGAAGAGGAGATCAAAACCCTGAAGAAACATCATAACCAGAGAGGAAAAGTAGTGTTGGAGGAGCTGGAGAAAGGAAGCGAGGAAACACACTACCTGGTAAAGATGTTCACACAAAACATCACGTCGACTGAGGAAGCAATAGAAAGGTTAAGTTATGAAGTTTATGCAGTAAAAGACTATTTGCTAGAAGTGAAGTATGCGGTAAGGGAGCTGGATGAAATGGTTGAAGAAGTCAAGGAGCAGCAAGTGGAGAGCATTGGGGCTATCACTACTAGGAGCGGGATAACAACCCCGGATTCTATTCCTAGAAGTGAAGAAAGAGCAAGAAAGAAGAAAGATGCGGAGATAGTGGAGATAGAAGAAGAGGGTGAGGAAGAGGAGAGACAGAAGTCGGAGAAAGAAGTCCAGGAGAAGGGAAGAAAGGACAAGATAGCATCCCGAAAAGGAAGATATGATGACGACCTGATGGATAAGGGATACGTCCGAGCAGAAGATTTGTCGAATAGTTAATCTAAAAAATATACCTTATCCAGGAAGGCTCACGAATGATGTCACGATGGATGCAAGGAAGAAGGCTAAAGAAAACTTAGAGGGTTAATCATTACCAATATCGATACCAAACCTGCTTACTTTATACCCATCTGATTATATGGCAGCTCTAAGGGAATTCGCTAACCGGAAGAAGGCCTATGTTGGAGTGGCGTGGAGAGAAGGATCAGATATCATAAGAAGAGGAGTAGGAGATCCGGGACAATTCAACATGACGATTGGAGTGAAGGGCAAAAAGGTGAATTGCTTGATAGACCTTGGAGCTAGCATAAATCTTATGTCATTAGCCAAGGCGAGGGAGCTAGGGATTGAAGACGAAATAGAACCATGTGGAACTAGAGTCCATCTGGACGACAATTCGACAAAGAAATGTGCTAGGGAAATCAAAGGTTTACTTTTGGAGATCGGAGGCAAAAGGTCGAGGCTAGACTTCTTCGTGACATATATGGAAGGAAGTGTAATGAGGTCTACAACACTTATTGGGCAACCAGCCCTACATTAGATGGAAGCCGTAGTTGACATGGGAGAAAAGACCTATTCATTAATCGTGGAAGGACAGAAGAAGTGTTTCAATTCTAAAGGTGAACTCCTAGAGGAAGGAAAAAGAATCAAGAGAGGATATTGGGAAAGCTCAAATGATTTCCACCTTGGAGACGAAGTCGAGTTTGGATATCTGATGCCAGATCTTATAGAGGAAGATGAAGAAGATTTTGACACAGAGTACTATGAGAGGATTGAGCAACTTTATTCGGTGTATACAATGGAAAATTAGGAGAAGGACGATCCATCGGCCATTGGATTGGAGGAGGTGCTGAGGTCAAAGCCTGAACTCAAACAGCTACCTGCAGACTGCAAGTACGTTTTCTTATCCGACGACAAGTTCTTTCCCATCATTATATCTTCATCTTTAACTAAGGATCAAGAAGAGAAGTTAGTAGAGGTTTTAAAGAAGTATAGGGAAGCAATATGATGGGTATAACCGACATCAAGGGGATCAGCCCCGTGAGATGCATGCATACTATTACACTGGAGGAAGGAGCAAAGCCGGTAAGGCAACCTTAGAGGAGGCAGAATCCAGTAGTAATGGAAGTGGTGAAGAAGGTCTGAATAACGGGCTGATCTACCCTATCGAAAGTAGCAATTGGGTGAGTCCAGTACACGTGGTTCCTAAGAAGTCAAGAATAACGGTAATAGATAATATCACAACTAGGATTGCTACCGGATGGAGGATGTGTATCGACTACAGGAGATTAAATGCTGCTACAACGAAGGACTATTTCCCCTACCTTTCATAGATCAGATGCTGGACAGTCTAACGGGGCCCTCAGTTTCGGTCAGTTCAGAGCTTGAATCTCGAGCTTCCAACTTGAATCACGTGGACCCCTGAACTTGATCCAAATATTCTTGTATGTTTGTAGCGGAGCTAATTGATGATGGCAAAGCGTGATGCTGAAATAACAAATGAGCGTAGGATCTTTCAACGTATTATTGATATTGGTGTCATTTATACATAAGCTTTTTTTTTTCTTTTTCAGAGTCACATTTATACATAAGCTATGCCAACACAGTTTCAAGTTCCAACTTCCAACCATGAAACTGCAGCCATAACCGACTATACAATCTCGCATGTAATATAGAATGATAATGAGTACACTAGTACTATGAAATTCCATGTCTTATAAATGACTCGTACAGTCATACTGACTTATACACAAAAATAATAAAAATTAAAAAGAATTAAAAGAATTGGTCGCAAGTTTTCAACATATACAAGCCAATACACACCCGCCTCATTTCTCGATGCCCTGTTGCAAGTATTGGATAAGATCATAACCTGCCGTCGTCCACTTATTATATGCATCTGTGCATATACGAATCATGTAATTCGCGGCTTCACGCTCACTCATCTCCGGCCGAAACCTCTTCCGAAGATTTCCAATAGGATCACCCCTACTAAAGCAGGGGAGACCACTGTCTTTCATCAAAGCAACAGTACTTATAATCCCGTCCATATATCGCCGTGCAGCTAAATAACCCTTCACGCACAAGCTGGACAAGGACCATAGTCAAACAAAATTAATGGCTCGCTAAGTGGCTGGTGCCTTTTAAGCAACTTATAGCCAAATGCACTGTAACTTTTATTGCATTGCACAACCACATATTTTAACCTTGCGCCAAACCCCACAATCTTTCCAAATTCAGCAAGTTCTCGAGCAAAAAGAGCTTGCCAGATATGGTAAGAAATCATGCAGAAACACAGGACTCGGTGCAATGAAAGTAACACAGGCCTTAGTCTCAAGTTAGGCATGGTGAATTAGTGCTATTATCCCAAAACTAAGAGCGGAAAGGGAACTATAAAATTGCATCACATACCTTACGAACTGGAACCAAGTGTCACTTTTCATCACTCCAGATGGATCGAGTAACTGAGTCATCTCATGACTCAGTTTAAAATGAGCACTTTCAAATCGCATATTGTTACCGGGTGAAGTCTCCAAAATAAAACCAAAATCTATATGAACAAGCCTGCCCACACTGCATTCAGAAACAACCATGTTTAAATCAAATGTTACTTCAATCTATTTATACGAGGCATTTTTAAATTGAGTGACGGGCAAGTCAAGGAATAGTTGCATAGTACGTTCGGGGTTTGCATACTGTTAAATATAACCCCTGATATGTAATAATGTAATAAACAAAAATACACTGCTTACTTGTCAAACAAAAGATTTCCATTATGTCTATCCTTTGGTTGAAGCAAGAGACTAGCAACTGCATATCCAGCACTGCTAATGAGGAAATTTGTCCGTGCAGCTTCAAAGCTGGGCGATCCAACAGGCCCGAAGTCCTGTTGGAATATCTCATACAAGCCACCATCTGTGGTCTCACCCATCTGACTTCTGCTTCTAGAGTTGGGTACAACCTGCCAAATAGAAAGTATAAAATGCTTCCCGGTTGCAATTTAAGCATAGAGCAGCCAAATATCACATAATAAAAAGGGATCTCATGCAATTGAAAGAGTTAACAAAAATCTCAGTATACAGAGCACAATACACCTTAAAGATAGAAGAAACACCTTCCCTGACAACCCCCACCAACCCCCCCCCCCCCCCCCCAAAAAAAAAATGGAAAAGAAACAAGCACCCGGAAATGAAGAAACAAATGTACCTCAATGATTCCTCTCTCTTCCCCCGTTGGGAGGACTCCATAAGGAAACACATAGAGACTAAGGCCAACAGCTTCAAAAATATCCTTCAAAAGTGAAATGACTTGCAATGCAAGGACATCTTGTCGGCAATCATCCCCAACCTAAATACAAAGCCAGCTCTATCAGGCTACAATTCATGAATAGTGGACGGGGGATCTATGCAGTGAATAGAAATTCATATATCAAACACAAGTACATATTGATCTTCGTTTTGTTGGTGCTGTAACATGTGAAGTTTCTATATCACAAAACACTAACCCCCATAACACAAAGCAAGACAACATAAATTGGATGCTTATTGTAAACAGGGTCTCAAGCGGCTAATTTCACCACAGGATTCCAATTAATAAGTTAAGAGTTATGTTGGATGCTTTCATAGAACTTGAGCACATATTGGAGGCTCTTGCCAATTTAAAACAGGGTTCTAACACTTCTTCGAAATCAGAATAACAAATGAATGGAAGATGAAACATGCAAATGAAGCTTCGGTAGACTCGCTGAACCAACAGCAAAAGACAATCATGAGCACAGATTAGCAAAAAGCTTTGAGGAATAAAAGCTCAGGCATGATCTGCAAAACTAAAAGCTTCAGCGCAACAAGTCGAGCCTACAATTTATCTCTTGCATTTTGCTGTAATATATGTTTATAGAGGGATGAAATGATTTGGTAAAATCATAAATTACAAGCCACATTTGCATCAAAACTATGATTATATATATCCATATCAAAATATGGTTTACTTGGAGTTGGTCATAAAAAAGGAGATTAAGCAGCAGCTAAAAGTTAATTAAGCTGCTAAACCAAGACTATGTTTATGAGAAACTAATGAATTGCTCAGGGCAATAACCTGTCACTAGAGCTAATTTACTCCCTTAACTCAGCCACTGGACAATTTCCATGTTCTAGGAGTAAATAGGTAGTACTTTAGTAGATATAGTAGCAAACAACCATATTGCCTACCAGGCATCCATAAAGCACTTATTTTATACCTTGAAAATACAAGCTTGGGGCTTCACATCTTTTTCATCCCCATCCCGATCCACCACATCGAATGTGATCATAATAGGTACTTTTGCTGCAGATTGTAATGGAATCCCACTATTAACCTGAATACCCCTAACAAGTTTGTTAGGAGCAGTAGGTAGGTACAGATCATCTCCTTGCAATTGGATTTTCTCAAGTTCCCTGATTCAGCCAATGAAAATGAGCATGTAATGGCCACCCATCAGTTAGAACCAAACAGCAAGCAAAAGAGAATTTGAAATGCATTAGCCAAACATTCAGAATAGCCTAAAAGAAAGTACCTCCGGATACCATCTCTTCTTTCTTCCTTCGGAAGCGGAAAGAGTACACCAGATATAGATGTAACTTGGTCAAAGAAGTCAAATTCTCTTTGAAAGATGTCAAGTGCCTTTCCACTGAAACAATCAATAATTCGTTGTCTAACGACTGGGAGCAGTTCCTGAAACTGTTATGTACAGACAACTAAGATGAATTTATATGCACAGAGACAAAAGTGTAATAGTAAAAAGTTATTATTAGACTATAAGGAATTGTTGACATGGAGACGGTCTACTAGAAAAATAAAAAGAGACAGGCAAACATTAGGGTCATTATCCAAAATTTTGGGTATCTACTCAAGACCATTCATGTTTTGGGTAAAGCTATACAAATTTTATTAGTATTTCTTTATTACAACCCAATTGACGAACTAATTCTCATAAAATAAAAAGTACACCCCACAACCAATATACATCAATATTATACTTCTCTCCTTAATTTTTGTGCCAAAAGTAAATGTAACAACTGCTTTGGGATGTAGTGTGTATATATATGTATATATGAGTGTGTGTACCATCCTTTTACACCAAGTCTTGTGGGGGTTGGTCCACTTTCAAGTTAAAACGGGACGGACTAATGTTCGTAAGTAAAGCTATAATGTTTTAAATAAAACCAATAATGTTTATGGTGAGATTTTATGTCTCGGCATTGAATGTTATTTTGTATCATCATCAACTGTTTTAAATGTGAATATCGATATTTTAAAATTAAATATTAACTACCACCCCGCGATCCCTAAAAACTTCTTATTCGGACCACAAGTTACTCTTAAACTATAATAGTAAATGATTTAATAAAGTCAAATGATGAAAATTTATGAAGTAATATTTCATAATATAATCTTGGTGAAGATTTAACCATTCTCGTTTAAGAGTAATTTGTGGTCAATCGAAAATGGTTATAAAAAAAAAGTCACATTGTAAAGTTTTTTGTAAAACGGAGGGACTATTTAACAAAAGAAACACTTTTTTATGTTTGTGTAACAGTGATGTTTTTATTAAAACACCTAATGAATTCGGCTACGGCCATGATAATTGTCGGTCCGTCGCTTTATAAAGAGGGCCCCTAGGAGACTCACCCTTGCTTTTTTTAATGATCATTACAAAATGATAAAAAAAAGCTCAGAACATTTTAATAAGGAGTATTTTATAATTGGAATTTAAAACTTGCTATTTTTTCGAGTTGGAAGTAGTTTTTCCTGGCTTCCTGCCACCAAAAAAGTAAAATGTCCCAACTGCTCTTGGCCGTAAAAGGTACATAATCGTGAATCCGTGCACTCAAATGGTTGATGACAGAAAGTCCGTGGACAAAAATGGACATGGCAGAACATTTATGATTAGTCAACAAGCATTAGCAAAAACAAAAATGCAGATGCCAGGGTTTATGATAATAACAGAACTTGACCATAGTTTTACAAGCATAGAAAAGAGCGATGTTGCTTTTATAAAGCTACGTATCAAGCACTAAATTCATGCAACAAAAAAAATTCATTAGGAAAGCAAAAAAGAAACACAGGAAGGAGAAAATAGAGGGAAAAGAATGTACATGACATGTGGTCCACAGTATTAAAATAGAGTGAAGGACATGGTGGATATAAGAACATCAATAGGCAGAGCTTTGCACAGAGAAAACAACGGTTTGTTGTTAAGTAAACAATTAACACTATGCAACCATACCTTGGCAGATGTGGCATCTTTGTTTGTCTCAGAACCACAAGTTTCACCCTGTGAAACATGTATTTTTCAGTATAAACAAAAGCTTCCTCAACAGGAAAGAGTACTTGAGAAATCAAATAGTACAGGAGAGATTTTGACTGCTTCGAGATATAAATAAAAAAATCGAAGTAGCATCCATAGAGGTTATGTTGGAAGTTGTAGAAAAGTAAAAGTTGGCAATGTTCTGGGAAAAGTAGATCAGTGTAAAAGCCTGAGTGTTTGCAAAACAAATCCTTGATGGTGATGGATTATATCAATAAATTCTTCATGATAGTTAAATTAATTTGTAATATTGAGAATCAGAATACAGCATGAAAATAATAAGAAAATACAGTCAAAGCACTAAAATCTAATACTGCCAGGACGATGAAACTTATTTACTTGAATATATATTCATACCTTAATACTTTAAAGAGTGTTCTCTCCGATTCAGAAAATGCAAGTTTGAATAAAATGAAAATAATTGAATAACTAGATACTTCCTCCGTCCCGGATCAAGGTTCCCATTTGATTCTAGTTGATTTCCCTTAGCCTCCGGTTGACTATAAATTAATCCTAAACCATTAAGAAAAAATAATTTAAAAATTATATTATATATGCATAATCATTATACTTTCATGATAATTTTTAAATTATTCTTACTTTATGATTTAGGATTAATTTATAGTCAAACTAACGTAACAAAAAAGTAAAAAAAAAAAAAAAAAATGAAACGGGAACCTTTATCCGGGACAGGAAGTAATACATAATATTCATTGAATTCAATTACAAAACAATATAATTTAAAAAAACAAACCACCATACATATTTCAAAATCATTTCAGACATAGAAAGGTTCAATCCAGTGATGGTTTAGGAGAGATGTTATTTATGAGCTTGAAAATGTAACCAGAGGTATGAACTATCTCAATAAAATGAATGTCAATCAATTGTTGGAATAATCCAGTAAAAATAAAGAATATTTTGGGGTCCAGATCTTAGAAAGAATCGTGGCTAGTGTCGTTTGAAATCAAGTTGAACAAAGATAAAGCTGAGGGTGATAAGTAATTTGGAACCTGTATCACAAAAGGAAGCAGTAAAAGCAGCAACCTGTTATAAAATCTCTCTTGCAAATCAATAAAACCCCAGAACTCTTGAATGCAATGAGTAAAGTTAAGGATAAACAAAAATTTCAACAAACAGCAAGAAACAATAGGCACATTTACTGTGTATTAAGTCATACTCATATTTATAACTTTTTAACCATTAGTAGATCTTCAAATTTATAATACGTAATTATTATTATTACAGTTAGTTACAACTTCCATCTTGTTGGGCGTTTTTGAGAAACTATAGCTTTAATATTTTTTCGAAATTCCAGAGTTTTTAAACTGTCCCGAGTTGGGACCGGGAACAAATCACAAATATTACATCACAAAGGTTATGATTTACCAGTGTTTATTTATAGAGGTTTTATTGTCATGTTAAATTTGAACAATAAACATATAGAATTTGGTTTTTGACAAAATCAATACTAAAATCTAGACGCAGATACAAGGCAGTTTTTCAAAATCTGCTGAAATGTTGATTCTATTAGAAATTATACAACAGAATCACTTTAATGGATTAACAAATAAAAATAGAAACAAAACAAAAAGGGGGCTAAGAATCATTTCAAAAGCAACAATTTTTTATATCATATCAATTCGCCTGACCTGTAAATGCCATATCAATATATGGGCAAATATATCACTTCGCTGTGCAGCTCTAAGCAAATATCCCTCAACTAATTTCTGCAAGTTAAGTAGGCCAAAAATAAATTTTTTGATGTTAGATACAGAAGCATGATGAACTTTATCCATCCACAACTTGCAAGGAAATTATAAGATTTCAGAACAATAAATAACGACTAATTTCTTTTAAATATTTTTATAAATATGAGTAGTTGATAGATGTCTGGTAAAACCTATGTGCTTGAGCCACAAATGAAGTCGACTTATAACAGGTATTCCCACCATCCCGTTTGATTTACAAGACATTCCTTTTTCATGCAGTCCTACTTAATTCTATAATTTCCTTTTGTGGCAAATTTTAGTATTCAAACGGACGGCGTAAAATTGTGACAAAGGTTAACTTAATCGTAAACAAATAAATTAACAGTGAGTAATAATTCTTGTATCATGGCACAAAAAGCGAGACAAAAAGTAAACATAACTGTATGAAATGAAGAACCCACCCCTTCATCAAATCTTAGTGCCTGAACCAGCTGAGGCATGAAGAATGTCACCCTTTCTGGTGGATATGACTCCAACACCCTCAAAACATAAGCCATAACACGGGGGTGACCTTTATATGCTGGAGTGAGAAACTCCAAAGCTTGTGTAATTGAACAAGCAGCCCAATGTGGCAATTGGTGAAGAAGCGCTGAATTCTCATCAATTGCTTGTGGAGTTACAAAGTAAGGCAGAGCTTCAGGAATGCTCCGAATCTCCAATATGTGATACTGCAGAGGAAAAAGAGACACAAGTCAAATTTGGTCAACATTATTAAGCAAATAGTCACAAGCTGGAGCAGCTATAGGTGAACGTTTCGACATGGAATGTTCATCAGCATATTTCAGTTTGGAGATTGCTATGAAGC
This sequence comes from Plantago major, assembly GCA_026545765.1. Classification (NCBI taxonomy): domain Eukaryota; kingdom Viridiplantae; phylum Streptophyta; class Magnoliopsida; order Lamiales; family Plantaginaceae; genus Plantago; species Plantago major. Next base: position 67,140,099 of record CM048839.1, read on the forward strand.
CATCACTGAGAATAAAAAATGCACAATAAAATTAACAAATTGACATCAGACTCTGTTCTTAAGCAATTATACTACTACGCAATCATTCAAACAAAATAAGGTTAGCTAGGTTGGTTGAGGACTGAGATTTAAGGAGGTTTCATGTTGTATTGGTAGCATGTAAACATTCGCTTATCTCCACAGCACAGTACACCATGCACGCACACATATACTTATTCTGGAGCACAATATTACTGATTTAATTGTAAATCTTAATGAATGGCAGAAGCATACTTGAACTAGTCTCGTGATTTCTGTCTTCAGGGCAGAATTTGCTGGAAACCTTGTAGCCAGTGATAGAGCAATGCAAGGATCAACAGAAAAGGCAGTTCTTACAAAATCTACCCATTTGTCGGAGCTAATTTTGAGCCGAGACATTTGTTCCCTGTGTAAATGATGTATAGGATTAACAGAAATAAAGAATAGCTACCATCATATAGAAGTGCAGTAAATAATAAAGTGCTGGGCACCATTTCAAGGTAACAATTACTTTGATCCAACTGGCTGTGCCCAAACCTCAAGCCTGTCAGATTCATACTGGCACAGCATCAGCAGCAGCTGCCTCCGCTTCTCACGTCCAACAGAATAGTCCTCCATCTGACCCCAGACAGGGTGATACTGACCTGTCTGCAAACACAAGAAATGTTTCCAAACATAATTATGCAACTCAACAGATGTAGAAGTTGTCCAGACAATATTGAAGTTTTAATGAGCATACAGCTGAACATTCAACAGCTTATGTAGGACTATCTTACCACATCATTCAAAGAGCTACCAATTTCAAGCCCCGGTGCTTTCTGATCAGGCAGGGCAGTTTCTGAGCGCTCATTTGAAAGATGATGGACAAATAAAGTAACAGATTGAGCTTCACTCTGGGCAAAATTGTTGTTATCTAAATCATACCATTCCGGTTCATGAGCAAACCACCCCAAGGAGGCCCTGTAATGCCAATTAAGAAAGTAACCTGTTTCAGATTAATGCACCTTGAAGATCATATCGATGACGTAAAGTGGTGCTTAGTTGGGCTTCACACAAAATGAAAGATGATGTTCTTGTGGAAAATCCATTACAATGATATGTCATAATGGGGGATCTCAGGTTTAATGTCAAGAATCAATAATATGATATTATTCAACTTCAAACAGGCCTTATCCAAGCTTACAACCCGTACGGGTTCATACACATGCTGGTAGGAATCAACACCAAATAATCGTCTTATGAAGATATATAACAGGGCAGGCATTCAAATTTGAGGACTAGCAATCACAGAACTGACTCAATATTCAGGGCACTCAACTTTCAATTAAGTAAACTATGAAGGAACAAGTGTCGGGGGCGAAAGGTGGCTTTTTGAAAGACAAATGTAATTTGAAACAGCAAATAACCTGCAGCTTGAATATCTTAATATCTTATGCATCTTACATTCCAACTAGTCCTTCAAATCCATACTGAAATGATATCAGAATCCCAACAATTAGGGAGATGAACTGCTTGCCTGACTGCCTCTTTGCAAGGCGTGTATATTAGAAGCATTGTTATAGTAATATTTGTATTTTTTCAAGAACAAGGGCAAACCTGAATTAATCCCACATACATTAGTGATTACTCTTATCAATCAAGCTAATTTCCAGTTTCCACATGTGCTCATTGATATCTATTTTGCAAGTTTATGTGGCATCATGTAGTTAATCACCAAATTAATACGTAATATATAAAACAAGTCCATATTACAAACTGCAAGAGGAAATGGCTTTTCTCACAAGTTATACCTATATATCCTATCTTCAAGTAATTGAAGACCTGATCTGAACTTCTGAAGGTTCCGTTGTGTTTGGCATGAGCAAAATTTAAGTCCAAAGAGCATAACAGTGAAGAAAGTTCCAGTAGCTGCAGGGTGCCGGGAAAATTTCCAGGGTGGTCTTGTTGTTCCTTGTAACATCCGACCAATTAACAAAAGCTGTTCAACACTGTCATGTCGAACAACCTGCAGTAAACGATCATAGACCGCAAGACCGTGATGGCCATTGTAAAAAAGAATGGGTCATGAAGGAAAACATTCATCAAGTAACATGCAGGGAATACATGCTTTGTTTATTTTCGTTTTCCTTCATAGATTAGATTAAAAGCTTTTGTTGATAGATGCGTAATTAAATACCCCCATGTCCATTTTATCTATTACTTCTTCCGTCCTCATCAAATGTTCCATTTGATTTTGTTGATTTTTTTTTAGATCTATTTTAATCACAAATTAATCCTTATCGTATAAAAAAAATTATGAAAATTTAATAATTATATTTTCATAAGATATTTTTTTAGTTGTTTTTTCGAAATATTTAGGATTAATTTGTGGTCAAACGGACCTTGAAAAAAGTCGAACAAAACCAAATGGGAAGCTTAGCTTGGGATGAAGGAAGTAATATATCAGGAGCTTAGTCTCCTTTTATTATATACTCCCTCCATCACGAATTCAACTTCCCTCATTCTATTTCGGGCCGTCCGAATTACAACTTCTCATCCTTTAATGGAAAATTTCTCTCCTACTTTATTCACCCTCATACTTTATTCACTAGCTCTCCTACTTTATTCAATCCATTTCTTACTTTATTACCATCTCTCCTACTTTATTCATTTTTCTCTTAAAACTTGTGTACAGGCCCGCAGGTAATTGAATCCAGGACGGAGGGAGTATATTTTTAATAAACTTGTAAAAATAAAAAGCAGGTAATATATAATACTATTTCATTTCAAAAGAAAATTTTAATCGACTGAATTAAGTAAGAAAAAAGGTGTGATGCATTACTTCAAACCGATCAATTAAGAATCCCAGCCACAGTCGATGAGCCATTATCTGTTCAACAGGATCCTTCTCAGGCTGCGGCTCAGGCTCTCCAGGAGCAAGCTGGGGCCTCAACCTTGCAGAAGGTCCCGAGCACCTCACATCAGATGCAAAAAGGCCTCTCTTTGTGTCAATTGTCCATAACCATGCATCTACCAGCTCAGCAAGGACAGTAGATCCCAACTTAGGAGCAGCAGAAACTAGCCATGTCCAGATATAGACACCAGTCTCCACAGCGTCAAGTGTGGTTATGTAAGCTGGACACCAGCAAAGAAGGCGTAGAAGTTGCGAAAAGCTCCCAACGTTTGATTTTGAATCTGAATCCTGAGGATAAATGTGCTATATCATTCTCGAGCAAAGACAAGCTATGACTCAGACTTAGTAAGAACAGCAATTGAATTTAGTTAGTAATCTTGAAAATCGGTAAGCCAAGTAAATTATAATAAACATCATGAGTAGTATTAGCACATATTAAAATGAAAGCACTTTTATGTCATGTTTGCAAATGCTTATGTTAAGTGAGCATATGCTTTTCCACCTCTATAAGCAAATTTAGATGTTTCGTTTTGCTACTTATGTCTTTGGCTGTTAGCTTCTCTAAAATTAAGCAGACAAACTGCTGTATCCGTAAAGGCATCAAAGAAGATGCTTTTGGTTCTGTAAGTACCAATGGAAAAAGGAAAGGGTAAATGCTAAACAAAGTAGTTTATTGTTATGTAAGTGACCATTTTGTACCTTAACCAACGTTAGAATATTTCTTAACTTTGGTCATTAGCATTTATACCAAAAACCCCCAGTTTTACCTGAAAGCAGATTTCTTTAGCTTCAAGGAATATCAAGCTAAAAGTGAACACAACCTGAGACTAATGTGAGTACACCATGAAAAGCACTTTTACCAGAATCGAAAGAAGCAAAGCAGTAGCTTGAGAGCAAGTTTCACGAAATGATGATTTGTCCAGTTCCCCACCTCTCTCTGCAGTATTAACAAACTTCTGGAGCATCTTTACGAATCTGGAAAGTAAAATCTCATTAAAGGATTCATTTTTGGTGGCTAACGGTTGTGTTGCCGACCCCAAAACTGATAGATCAAGATTAAGCTCATCAGTAGATTGGGCAAAGCCACCAATGTTGTCATACAGCCTTTTCATGCCAGCAATTTCTCCAGCATGGTTACACTTTGCTGTTGCACTAACCATACTAGTGCCAAGAACCTCCAAACTGAATGCATCCGTCAATTTTAGGTTCCCTCCCGAAGCTGCAGCAGCAGCCGCCATTACTGCAGGGATATTTGCACTTTTATTACCCACCCAATTTTCACTTTTACCAGTGCCAATCCTTATCTCAGATAGAAGAGAGACCACATCAGCTGTAGTCTGTGTTCTCTGCCACTTATTAGCTTTGCAAAGGTTCTCCTGCGTACAAACGGTTTTAAACAATAAGTTGAGTGTTGTAGGAAATTATATCTGCAATTGCCCTTTAGGAACACCTAGCAAAGGAGAAGTACTACAGGTATTATTCTAAATGACTTTTTTCTATCAGAAAAAGAAGTGGGGCAGCCAGATAACAGATTCATACGACATACATGTGAGTTTACTAATAACCATTAATTTGAAGTATTTTTACTACCATTGTATGAGAAATCCAGAATAGACAAGTAATGGATAGAAGGAGCACTTTGCACATGTGAGCAGAAATTATTTGGTCAAACATCCGATATCGTGTTTGAGCTAATGCTTTTGTGGCTAGAATCCCGTATAATTTTTCTTATGTTTACTAGTAATCTAAATATTATTATTGAAAAGAAAAACATAATCACTAGTTAAGTAGTTAGTTGAGCTAGTTTCCCCACAGCCGTCTTTAAATAAATAAATAAAGCACCATCTCCTGTCAGACAAAGCAATCATGTGAAAATGCAAAGGCTGAAATGAATCCAACCAAGAGAGAAACAAACCTGAAGAAGACCCTGACAAGTGCATGGAGCATGTGATAGTGAAACAATGATCCATTCCCGGACAATCTTTTGGTATAGAGAACGAACATTGGCGACATAACCAGGATCATTAACGGTTGTAGAAGGTGGGTCATTATGCATCGATAGTAGTAGTGAATCCAGACATGATGAATTCCATAAAATCTGCACATCAAATAAACCACATTTAACAGTACTCCTAATAAGTGAACTTAAGAAGTGAAGACGATACCAAAAGCATCTTAACCTGCGGAAATTTCTCTCTTAGTTGAGTTAACAAAGTGACTGAGATGTCTCGTACATGCTCATCCCTTTGAGATAAATTTTTTATCAGGAAACAGGCATGGACAGAGAGAGTACATTCCCGGACCTCAGCCTCTAGCCCGGACTCAGATGCCTGATCTTCCTGCCCATTAGTAGCAAGTACCATGATGATCAATAAAGAGATTTTCAAAGAATTAAAATGCAATAATATATGAAAAACAAAAGAAGATACTACAGAGACTTAGATTGTGAATAGCCTTGGCCCAGGTAGCGTAACGTAAGTACTACTGCATTATGGGGAACAACATCCTATATTTCCATATTAACTCACATCATGATGTTCACAGCGTTGGTAAAGCTGGCATGAACACATTGAATTGATTCACTCCACAGGAATTAACATATGTTCGGACTTGTTCCTACTTCCAATCAAAAGCCAATAACCATTTTCATAGATACTAAAACCACGGTGATATTGCCACAGAAGGGGCGAAGGGTTATAACTTATAACCATAGTCCAGCATACTTCATCAGATATTCAAAAATACATCGCCAAAAACAAATCAAAAATAGGAAAAGAAATATCCAAACGAAAAGGAAAAAAACAAAACAATACATCAAAGAAAACAGTAGTTACCAGCCATGCCATTGCAGTTTCAAATGCCTGATGGACTATTGCTGTCAAACACTGAGAAACAGCTGGCATGAGATTTGGACTTCTAAGGTATTCAAAGACTGAGCTAAAGGCACTACGAGAAGCTGTAGAGCTTGAGCTGCCATTTAGAATGCCACCATTGCTGCTAAATCGAATAATCTCCAAAAATGATACAGCCAAAAGATATGTGGCTTTGACACCTGCAGAAGTCAGACACATAAACATATAATACTGTACTTCAGTATTGAAAACTCTGGTTTCTTCTCAGAGATAGAATCACCAGAAAGTAAGACTGCGAGACTAAGAGAGTAAAATTTAGACCTGAAATCGTATTCATCGCAGAGACCAGTACTCGGCCTCCAAGAGCAGCTGCCAGAGCAGTTCTTTGACTCACAGCAGCTTTCTCATTTCCACTACCTCTCCGACTACCTGGGTTGTGTAGGGCATTAAGCTCCAATTCATCTTCAAGCCATTTGACAGAGCTCACGACCTGCACAAGGACATACTGTTATGAGAAATACACCAAAGCTTAAACGGAATATAGGTACTTAACGCCAGGAAAATCATGGAACATGGGAAATATATAAACATACAAGTAAAGCAATCTGGGATAACCCAAAAACAAAATCTCACAAGGTACCCTCAAGCAGATGTAAGATGCATTCTGTAGATAACTGACAGGAATACTCAAGAAATGGGACTAGTCTTTCACACCTCACTAAATTCCCTGTACAACTAGATGAAGAAAAAGAAAGGTATCGCAGCAGCATTTAATTTCTACTTCCCAAAATTGTAAAAAACACACCAGACTTGTCAACTCAGAGGTCAAACTGTAACACATTTACAAGCAGCCGACACCACAAATCCATAAGTTCATGTATAAAAAAATTTAAGTTCCTCTGAATGGAAATGGAGCATATATATTGTACATCAAATGCTAAATTTGAGACCAAATAACATAATAAAGGTTATAGCTCTTTAATCAAGGTACACCAAATGCTAACACTTTAGCTCTACGTGTAAAAAATTATAGAGGGTCACTATGCCTAGTAATTAATTAGCTTAAGAAAAAATAGATCTGATTCTTACAGATGAAGCTAATAAATTATGGAACACTGGGGTAAACCAGGAATGCGCATCAATGGAATAGTTTGATATGTTCAACAGTGACAAGTATGTCATAAATTTGCGCAAGGTAATGAAGTCTATGTAATACCAGGTTATCAAGATAGACCATGAACCTGTAACATCCACAAGAACATGCGTAGCAGGGTCATGCTTAAAATGTCTGATACATATTTGAAAGTAGTGGGCTAGCTTTATGGAATAAAATGAACTTATATAGACACCATCATTTTAAAGACAGGACTAGACACTCCAAGAATGAGAGAAAAATTAAATCCACATGGACAACCAATATTGAATTAAGCACAGCGGCAGGGAGCGGGAGAGGGGGGGGGGGGGGGGGGGAAGACAAGTAAAGAATTGCACAATTAGCAAACAGTTTGCTGCGACTCAAACACATAGTTTAATGGCAGAACAAGTGATGAAGACATGGCCAAGGTCTACTCACAAGAGGTGGGGTCCCTTGAGAAATACGTTGAACAGAAGATGACCACAAAGAATTCCACATGTATGGTCCAGCCACTGCTTGAAGAGGAATGTCCCCAACACTGACAGCACTATTAAGTGTAGTAGAAACTGACTTTGTCGCAACCTGTGCCTTCTGTATAGGAGGAGCTAACCCAAAGAGAGCAATGTAGAACCACAAATTGCGAAACAGCTTTAACAGTGATGGTTCAACATCTTCACAGGGATCAAAGTCCGAACATATTTCTGCTACAGCAGGTAAGAGGGGCCCAAGGAAATCTGCTCCGCTCCTGAAATGTTAATGTCAGTAATGAAAAACCTTCCTCAGCGGTTTTGTTCCGCATTATTAAATGCATAATATTACCTTCCACTTTTTGACTCTGCCGCTAGGCCCACATCTGAGCACAATGAAAGCAAACGGTGTCGGTAGTCTGAACGCAATTTCTTACTTGTTATGCCTCTAGCGATCAACACAAAACCTGCAGGTAATGTCTAGAATGTAAACTGAAACAGTGAGTATCCATTTGTTATACAAAACACTTAAACCAAATTGTGCTATCAGATGTATACGGATGAAAAGCTACCTCAACACGTTCCGTCGTGGCTTCAGTTGCCTCGGTTCGACTTTCTGTAGAGCTAATGGTCGAAAGTTTACTCAAGTAGCTACGAGTCAACAAAACCACAGCTTCACGGTAAGACTCCTCAAAACCTAAACTCGCCAAACGAGAAACAGCATCAAGTAGCTGCAATAAATCAGCCAAAAGTAGTTTCAGGAAATATACAAGAAATTCAATTCTATGAGCAGAAAATATATGACCAAGAATTTTCAGGGGATAACTAGTACATTTTCTCTCCTGTTAAAGGATCCTTTTGCCAAAATATCTAGAAGAATAAACATGCAAAAATACTATCACATTAAATGATATAGGTCCGTACTCGAAGTCTCAATAGTCCTGGAGTTGAAGCATCACCCTCTTCAAGGCTCTCAATAAACAGGGGTAATATCATCTTAACCACTTCTGGCTTGTTTATAGATACATTCAACTCAGCTAACAAATGAATGACATTCAGCTGTACAGCAGGAGCCGCCTGCTTCTCTTTTCCATCCTGAGAGGTACAATAGTGTCATGATCAATACCACAAACAGTAAATTACTTAAACAGGAATCTGGAAAATAATTAAATTACCTAGACCATGTCTATTAGATCACCTTGTAGTTAAAATTCATCCACATCAACTGCAAAGGTTGCAATGTATGCATTTACATGCATTTTTCAATTGATGTGGACAAACTTAAGCAGAACATCTACGTATTGAACATAGACCTGATCGTGGTAATAATTTCCCAAATAATCACCAGCTATTTTGGTCTGAAACACACTAATGTAAAATTGACCTTTTATTGCATAATTTTTTAAGTGGATATAATAAAATAGAATATTAGCCATCAAACTTATCTCATATAGAGATTTCTAACTCAAAACCTTGATCCAAATCTAAACTCTAAAGGCAGATTCTGTAAGAATTAGAGAATTTTCGTTTACAAGTTGTGCTGACTGCTGGTTCGACACAAAATTTGATTTCCCTTTACATAGAACTTTGGCCTAATATATCCAAAACATACTTATCACTCCAATACACATTACTTTGGGACTTGCACATTTTCCTCCCTGCACTTCTAATACTCACCTTTGACATAGATCTTGTATCCAAAACTTACTGATCACTCCAATAGACATGTTTTAAACTGTTTTCCTCATGAACTTTTACTATTTCAGAAATGAAAGATTTTACACTTATCCATGCACTTAGTATGCCATGTCATCACCTAATGATCAAGATCAAGCCAACTCATCTCTCTGATGTTCAATCAAACATCAATACCCCAAGTGTAGTGAATACTTCTTCCAAATAAATGATAATCATTTTCCTTATTTACAATAAAGTGATGTGATTTTTCTATTATTTAGGTAAATTAAGTCTGTTGGAAGAAGTTGACTAGGAGAAAGTTCTATTATTTAGGTAAATTAAGTCAACCAAAATTCAATCGCTGTGCTAAAAATATGACAGTGGTTATTTTGTAGATATTTTAGTTTGTAAAATCCTGATATCCCACTAGAAGGACATTCAGCATCCATGAGAATCTATATTTGTTTCTTAAGGATGTCCAGCAGCTCCTCTTGAATGTAAACATCAAAAGGGCACCACACAAACAGGCAATATACCCTTTTTTGGGTGAGAGATGAGCAAAGGTGCATAGCATTATGGTAAGGGGTGCAATGTTTCGATTCACCTGTCTCTATCTAACTAAAGTATGGCACATATTATTTGTAACCTTTACAATTCTAAATACTTAGAATATTGGGCAGTGAAGCATGGTCATAAAGAAAACTTATTAAGAAATGCAAAAGTTACTGATGTTCAGATACTAAATGTTATTAACAACAATGAAAGCAGATGTAGCTATTTACATAATCAAATAATACTAACCCCTTCATCATAATCATTTCTTTCACGGATACTAGTAGCCAGTCCCATGATAAAAGTGTCCAATGGAGACCTGTCCCTGGCCCATCCAAACTCAATAATCTCACAGCAGGTTTTTAAGACACTTCCAAACATGGCTCCCTGGCTGCTGGTGCATGTTTCGGCCTGTTCAAAGGGAATCATAATAAGAAACATTTGTGAAATTCAAAAACCATCAGAAAGATATAATCAGATGAAAATAGAACATGCCTGAACACAAGTTTTTAGTACAAGGCGTTTAAAACGAATAAGTAGGACATGAAGGAGCTGGCCATCACGTGCAACTGCTGCTTGAGAAATCCCAGTAAGCAAACAGCCAAAAAGCTCCTCACAGGCTCTTAGTTTTCTCCAGACTGAGAACAAGCATGCCTCAGCAGCTTCTATCAACAAAGCAAGGGCTTTATGCAACAAATGCTTCAATATCCTTCCTTCTGACGCTAGAGATGCCCTCCCTTCTGAGTTCAATGATGCCATGGCCTTAATAAGCAACCGTGCTGCAGCCTGGTAAACAGCCAGATACCTATTGATCCTAACTTTAAGCAACTGCCCTTGCTCTGACCAATCACGCTTCCTAGTCTGTCACATAAGAAGACAAAACACCTCATTCTTACATTGACGTTTGACATCATTTCAAGCAAACTTTCCAACTAAATGTACGTGAAACCTTAATTTTAATTGACTTTTACTTACCATTAAAAAAGATTGCATTAATTTGAGTTGATCCTTAGCTATCCCTCTCACTTGCTCCATAATATGGGGATCAACCGCCCCCTTACTTACTATCTGTCCAATTAGCTTATAGACCATCTCTTGTTTTTCAAGACTCTCAATTCGGACATCCTCAAATACTGCCACATCTTTCTTATCTCCACTGCTATCAACAAGCCCAGCATTCCCGCCAAATAAATCCCCATTGCTCTTCCATGAAATGCTGCTTGCCCCATTCACAACAACCCCCCTGGACGAAGTTGCATCATCCCTACTACTCGATGACTCAATGCTGGCAACAGCCCCAGGAGACTGATAATGGTTTACATTCAGTGGGGAACTCTGAGCCGAGGCAGCATCAGGTGTCATTGCAATCACCTCCCTGGGCGAACTCACCGGAACAACAATGTCAAACCGATCAAGCAAAACAGATATCAATTTATTCGCGTCCGAAGCTAGAATGGGAGGAAAATTCGAACACAGTGCTTTCAAAAAAACCCTAGAGACACTTGAATTATCGCTTATAGCACGATCCACAACATTTCCCGTGATGAAAGCCACCTCGGAAGCAAAAGCGGGCGAAATTTCAGCAGCTTTGGAAATGTAAGTCAAAAAATCATTAAAAAATGAAGAAACAGCGTCAGGGGAGAAGGCTTGAGGCCAGAAATTGACATTAAACGAAGCAGGAATCGAGCGGTAAAAGGCAAGGAGCAGCGATTTGGGCGAGTCGTTGTCAGAATTAGGGCATTTTGAGAGAAATCTGGCGATTGCCAGTATCCCATGGAGCTGCGACCTCGATACCCTAGGCGATCCGTTCAAGAGCGAGTCTGCCGGCGGACAACGGCTGCAAATCCACGATATCTTATCGGAGAATTGAGAAGGATTATGCGCGATTAAATCGCAGAGCTCGACCAAGGATTCCATCTGAGGGGAATTGTCCGTGGATTCAAATCTCCATTGAGCTGAAAATGTGAAATGATAGACAGTCGAAATTAGGGTTTAGGAGAAGAAACGTTGATGACGGAACGCCGTCGTATTGGCTGGCGGTTGTAGAATTTTCAGATCTCTTCGTCTTCGTTTTGTGTCTCTGGCATTGGGTGTTGTGTTGTGTTGTGTTGTTGTTGTGTTGTGTTGCTACAAGTCCACCTTTCGTGTCTCCTTTGCGGAAGAAGTATTCGTGTTCGTGAGCATGCAAATCTAATCACCGGCCTGCATCTCATCTCAAGTGTAAAAGGAAAAAAGAAAAAATATGCCAAAGATTACTTTTCGAACTCTCCATAAGGAAGTCATAAACAAACCGTCTCTCGGTGATACAAATTGAACATCACATATTTCGAAAAAATATAAACATTGATATTATTTTTATAGTTTTTATATTTGAAATTTTATAGGCACCACTCAAGACTTACTTCCATACACCTCGCAATTCACGCTTCTATCTCTCTTTTAAACTGAAAATACTCTAAATAATCCTCCAAATTTTAAATTTCCAACATGGTTGATCCAAATAACAACCTCATGAATTGGTTGATGTCGAACGATCCACAACAGTTTCAACAATTCTTGCAAAGTAGCTAATCCCAAACACCCCCGAACTAGAAGGACAATCCAAATACCCCCTACAATCCATATTCCTCACCCGGGACCTTTACGCCAACAAATTTTCAAGTTTCACAAGCATTTGTGCCAGAGACCCGGCCAACGCCCAGTTGTTCGAAAGGGTAAAGGCAGACAAAAGAAGGGTGAAGCACCACCAAAGATCACTCCAGAAGAGGGTGTAAAGAAGCAAAATTACTTTTCCATGCAAAAAGATCTTACACGTATCTCGCACTTCATACAAGTGAGTGAAGATCCCATGAATGGGACGAACATGAAGTTGACCACTTTATTCAATAAAGTGTTGGGCAAGTGGAATGAATCTCGAGTGGATGGAATGCACTCTCTTTACCCTCGAGCTAGCAGTTCACTCTGGTGTAGATGGAAGCGGATGGCGACGGCCGTTAACTTGTTCGTGAGCGCATGTGAGGAGTTTGTTAGAGCTATTGGGAATAGGAGTGGTCAAAACGACTACGACGTCCTCAAGTACACCCACGTCCTATATTCCCAAAATCATTAAAAAAAACACACACGAGGAGTTCGAGTTGGTTTATTGTTGGGAAGTTATGAGGAATCCGGAGTGGCAAGCAAAAATGAACTACGAGGGGCCTTCGGAAAAAGAAGTTCCGAACTTTGTAGTGCAAGATGAAGCAGAAGGTGTAGCTGGAGATCCAATGGAAGAAAGTGTGGGGAGCGGAGCCAAGAAATTACGATTAAGCATAGACAATGATGTTGTTTCTGAACGTCCTCTTTTCGGTCGTAATAAGGCGAAGGAACTACTGAAGAAAGGGGGTCACAACAATCATCTCATATGGAAACTATAAGCTTGCAATTTGTGTCGTCCTCCGTACGTAAGTGTAACAATACAAAAATCGAACAATTTTTAGTTGAAATTTTGTTTACTTTGAGTACGGTGAAAAGAGAATTACAAATGCCCAAACGAGCTATTATTTTGAAAATTTCCACGACAAAGCTAGCAACCTTCAACAATATTAAAGTCAACAGTTTACAAGTTAAAATATAACAAAATCCCAAATAACTTTTCCCCCACTCTCTGAGATTGTTGAACTTCTACGACTCGGAAGCACCAAGTAACGTCACCTACAAGGAAGGGATGATATAAAGAGTGGTGAGATAAACTCAGTGATGTTCGTGCCAATGTCAGTGAGTAACAAAATAGCTAATAGAGAAAATAGTCAAACCAGAACATATATGTACCAAGTACAATCAAGAAGACGAATCAGAACAAACAAAATTCTTGTAGCCCCTTATTCCTCCCAATTGCCCTTGTGACTCCCTTCGGAGAGCGACTCTGAACAAACAACCCTGCATACATTCAGGGGTGAAATCTTACGACCCTCCAAGACCTCGGTGACTTCTGCCTCGCGTCAATGGGGAATAGGCTAAGGCACTCAATGAATAGCTCGATAGACATAACTACCCAAGCCTACTCACGAGAAACCTCAACCGAACAAATCAAACAATCGGATCACAAACAATCAGAACGGAATCCAAAATGAATCCATCGTCAAACTAATAATGGATCTCAGCATAAATCCAAAATCCGAAACATCTCCAAAAACAATGTCACAAATACTTTTCATGAGTTTACCAGAAAGAGTGTCTCATATACGACATAGCGGAAGCATGACAAAAGTAGTTTATGCAATTTGAGTTGATGGTTTCATAAGCCACCGTTGATACATATATATATAATAACAAAACACAAAAACCATTAAACCTTCCAGGTTTTTCAGAGGGGTTTTAAAGAACACTCACCTTAAAGCTCTTCAATCACAAGCAAGGACTCGATAAGCTTAACCAGCTAAAGATCTCAACCCTGCCGATAACGTAATAAGTAATTATCTTAAACTACAACAGCAACAACATTATCTTCTTCCTAAGGATACAAAGATAACCAAGACTTGATACAAAAGAGAAGTGATACTAGCATGGAGATAAGGTTTAAGGTTAAGGACCGAAGTTGAGGTTTATAAAGAGATCAAGGATTAAAAAAAACTAGAATAGCAAGGGTTCAAATGTAATTTGAAATGTTTTTGGGCTGAAATGAAAGAAAGTTGAGTATAAATTTGAAATTAGAAACTAAAGTAATGTTCAGGGACCAGGTGGGCAATTTCAAAAACTAATTATCACAAACAACAAGGTCACATTGTTAGGAATATCTGTTTAGATTTTGATCAGCAACCTAATGACTTATCTTAGATCCAAAAGGTAACTAGTACTCTTAGTTCACTTGAACATTGTAAAAGAGGAAGCTTACTGAGTATGTTAGTCTAGCAAATCTTGTAGAGGATGTTAAGTCTCTGAATGTAATTTTTATATCCTTAAAGAAGACCAAAAAGAAGGCATCCGGCAGAAGAGCTCAACGTATTGAAGATTCGAAGATTACACAAGATTGCTGAAGACTAAGGAGATTGGTCTCCTCAGATACCTACTTCCAGATACCTTGAAGAAACAAGTTATTTTCAATAAATAAGTTTCACAAAAGATATCTGAGAACACAAGGTTACTAAGTGAGGTAAAGTGCCCACAGAAACCTACGCTCAGATACCTTGGATAAAACTATGTTTCTGGGAAACAATGTTTTAATAGGTATCTGGAGAAGTGAAGGTCTCTAGAAAAGGACATGCAATGCTTCAGATAGCGTGCATAGTTCCATTAGCACTACAGGATAAAAATAGTACAGTGCAATAAATGCGCAGACAGAGACATCTGAACAAAACAGGGAATCTCTGAAAAGAGACAACGTCTTCTGCAGTACTATTTACAAATATCAATAGTTTGAATTTCATTGTTCCTAACGGATACAATTCAAACGACATGATTTTCAACTATAAATATCACCACTTAGAATGCTTGAAACTCACACTTGAACACGAACTTATTCATTCAACCATACAAGTCTTCAACCTACTTATTCTCTAGCTTACTATTGCGACCAAGCTCTTGAATTATAAGTAGCACGAAAGTTCTAAGTGTCCTGATCCTTAACAAGCATTGCTATCTGTGAAAGAGTTGAATCAAAAGATCAAGTATCTGAGATTCATTCTCTAGAACATTTAACATAGACATGGGTCAATAAAGAACATATCACCACACATTGTGAAGTGTGTTAAGTGATTCTTGTGCTATAGAGTATTCCTACATAACTGAGAAAGTTATTAAGACTACTCACTTGACAATCTACCTTAACCAACACCACACACGACGTGGAGTACATGAAGTACTTAGTTTGGGAAACTAAGGAACAATTAAAAGGTTACTGAGCACAGGAAGTACTTAGTTTGGGAAACTAAGGAATAGCTCAAAGGTTTCTGAGTACAGGAAGTACTTGGCTGAGAAAGCTGGGGAATAACTCAGGGGGAACACTTGGTTGGGAACCTAGTGTAAAAGGAAATCAAGGGATATGATTATTGTAAGGAGAACTCAATATCTATCTTAGTGAATTTCAAGTCCTGAGAAAGGGCGAGTGGATTAGTTTAGGGATTACGCCACCCTCAGATACCACTATAAAGATCTGTGTTATTTACTTTATGCAACTTATTAATTGCTTTATTTACCTTGCTGAGTATTTACACACTTATATCTTGCAAAGCACGTGCACTTATCACATAGAAAGTCTTCCGCTCTCTGAATATAAGTATCATATATCTTCACACATATCTGTGAAACTATTTTATCGTCAAAAGTTTTAAAAGACTATTCACCCCCCCCCCCCTCCTAGTCTTTTACTTTGTCATTTTCTGGACCAACACACATGCATTATAGTGCAATTCTGGTGGAGGGAAATCTATGGCTATTGTTAGGAATATCTGTTAGTATTTTGATCACTCATCACATGTTCTTATCTTAGCCAGAAAGGTGATTAAGTACTCTTGGTTCACTTGAACATTGTAAAAGAGGAAATCACTAAGTATGATTAGTCTAGTAAATCTTGTATTAGGACTATAGGTCTCTGAGTGTAATTTTTA
The DNA here is from genome assembly GCA_026545765.1 of Plantago major. Classification (NCBI taxonomy): domain Eukaryota; kingdom Viridiplantae; phylum Streptophyta; class Magnoliopsida; order Lamiales; family Plantaginaceae; genus Plantago; species Plantago major. The sequence goes on from CM048839.1 coordinate 67,156,274, forward strand.
TTTCCAGAAGACCATGAAGATCAATCCTAGCAATGGAGCTTTTCTGAAGATTAGAAGACTAAAGATTGCACAAGATTTATGAAGATATCAAGGTTTAGTCTAACTCAGAAAGACTATGTCATTAATCCTTTCTTAAGTGTATTTACTTACTTTTGAAATATGATTCTGGACATATGACATCATGAGTATGGAGCATGCAAGCCATCAGAAAGGCTCATGTATCCGTTGAAGACTACCGGACAAGAAATAGTACAAGTGCATTAATTGCATCGGCAGAAAAGTCAAAGCACACGATCCTCTGAGACATGAGACAAGGACTTCTGAGTACTCATTTCAAGATAAGTATGGACTGAATTTGAATTATGTCTAACGGATATCAATCCAACAACTCTCAAATTCATCTATATATATCACATACTTAGATGCTGAGAAATACACCTTAGAACGCTCTATCTTGCAAACTTACCATCAAGCAAAGTATTCTCTCAAACACTCTACTACCCTTTCTGAAAGCTTTCTGTTGCTCGAAGAATCGCTAGTAGTTCTAAGTTGTCCTGAACCTTAACAAGAGATTGTTATTCGTGAAAGAGTTAAACTATCAGATACCCTTTCTGAAGCTCATTCTCCAGAACGGACATCAATTAATTGGGTCAGTAAAGAGCAGACTGCCATCCACTGAACAAGTGTATTAAGTAGTCTTGTTCTATTAGACTCTCTGAAAATATAACTGAAAAGTTATACGAGAAGCCTCTCTGACAAACCTTATAACCAACACCATCAAGGCGTGGAGTAGAAGAAGTACTTGATTTGGGAAATCAAAGAATAACTCCAAGGTTATCTGAGTAGAGGAAGTACTTAGCTCTAGGAGATGGGGAATAACTGAGGGGGAACATTTGGTTGGGAACCATTTGTTTAGGAATCTTAGAATAGGATTATTGTAAGGTGAACTCAATTATATGTTCTAGTGAATTCTAGGTCTCAGAAAGACCGAAGTGGATTAGTTGGAGGATTACGCCACCTCCAGATACCACTATACTTGCTGTGTCATTTACCTTTCTGTATTTACATTTCAGCAAAGCACACACACATAATTGTTTCTGGACTTACCTATCTTAAAGTCTTCCGCGCTCTGAATTTAAGTATCAGAAACCCTCAGGTTTCTGAGAAACTGTGTTTATCGACAAAAGTTTTAAAAGACTATTCACCCCCCCCCCCTAGTCTTTTACTTTGCCGTTATCTGGACCAACAAGTAGTATCAGGGCAGGAGGTTCACAAGCCTTCTGCACTGAACCTAGATCCCCAGATAGGTGAAGGAACTTTGTCCCTTTCTGAGGACTATATAATTTGTGTGTTAAAGTGTGCAGGTATGTCTCTGAGTGATGCACCCGTTCTGAAGCCAGAAAACTACGAGAAATGGAAGAACAACATAATGCTCCATCTGGAGGCCATTAGTGACGAGATGATCTATGTCATCAATGAAGGGCCTATCAAAATCAGAAAACTCAAACAAGTTACTGAGGTGTCTGATGGAAGAAAAGCCTCAAACAAGGAAGATGGAAGCGAGGATGCGGCTGTTAGTGATAGTGGTCGTGTTGCTCATGGAAGCATTATGTATGAAGACAAGCCAATAGAGCTCTGGACATCTGAAGATGCCAAGAGACATAGATTGGATGGTCAAGCTCGTAATATCATCATCAGATCGACACCTGAGCACATACACTGTAAACTGTGGGGTGCTAAAACGGCAAAAGTTGTCTGGCAAGTGATTGAAGAAATCTGTGCCGGAACTGAGGAAACCAAGGAAAACAAGTTCGAAGTTCTTAAATTGAAGTTCCAAAACTTCAAACAAGGTCCCACTGAAACTCTGGAAGAACTTGATTTCAGATTTACTACACTTATGAGTGATATGGCTGCACTTGGTGAAAGTAACAGATACTCCCAACCAGAAAAGATTAAGACTATTGTCAGAAGTCTCAATCACAACTGGGAGCACACTAAGTTCTTTTATTTCAACCAAGGGATGCCAAATATTACTCCAATAGAGCTCTTCTCTCATCTTGCTACTGTAGACTATGAGACAACTCAGAGAGAACAAATAGCTGAAAAGTTGCAAAGTGTTGCTGTAGTTTCTCAAGGTACTTCTGAAAAGAAGGATACCAAAGATGCATCTGAAGAAAATACTCTTGCAGTAAGACACATGAGGAAATTTGTGAGTCAAGAGATTGAGAGAAGAAAAGCTAAAGAAAAGCTGAAAAAACATCTTGGCCCAAACTATCATCAGTACAAGAACATACAAATGAACAACTCTCTAAACATCCCCATTCAGAAAGGTGTTAGTACTGAAGCTGCAGAAATAGGAAATGATATCTGCTTCTATTGTCAAAAGCCTGGTCACTTCAAAAGAGATTGTCCTGCTTTAAACAAGCTCAAGACAGGTGATAAGAAGGACAGAAGAAATTTCAAGAGAAATCAAAGGGCCTTACTGACTGAAGAAAGGAAGAAGATTCAAATTCAACTTGATGCTCTAGACATTGAGACAGATTCTGAAGATGAAGATTCAGATGACTCAAACCTACCATCACCAGAATTATGTGGAATCACCCACGATGTAATCGACTTTGGCCTTAAGAAGAATGAATGTGTGGAGTTGCTGAGATTGCTGGTCCAGACATCTCCAACATTGAAATATGTCTTATGGCTGATGAGGTAACTAACAATTCACAATTTTTGTACTATGAGAGTGATGATGGAATTGACGATATGGATTTTACCGATCAGTAATAATAATGCCATTAATTTGAATTGGTATATACAAAAATCTAATCTGGAGTTGGTCAAAAGTGAATTGGATCGTTATGAGAAAGAATTTCTGGAAGCACAATCCAAAACCAGAATTCTAGAGGAAAGCAAAGAGACTCTTGAAAAAGAAGTTTCTGAGCTAACCAGAGTATCTGAGAACAAGAACGCTGAAATAGCCTTTCTTAAAACTCAGATATCTGAGAATGAAAATTCTCACAAACTAGCCTTGGATGAACTTAATAAGAAAATGATGAAGCTGCTTTCTGAGATTGAAGAACTCAGAAAGAAAGAGCTATCCTTCCAATCTTATGCAAAGGCTAGTGACACTCTCACTGAGGTTCAATCCTATCTGAGAGATCCCTCTGAGAAAGATGGACTTGGACTTGATGAACAATCAAGTAATTCATCTCCTCTGAAGAAGAGTGATGAAAGGTTGACCTTTGTAAAAAGTCAACAGAATGATTCTTCAATCACCTATAGCATTGGTCAGAAAGCTAGGGTAGTTGACAAAGGAAAAGGAGTTGCAACCCATCCTTTGAAAGAACAACAAGTTCACAAGAAACATGTGGATAAGGTTTCTGAAAAGAAACACAACCCTCAGATATGCAACCATCCACATTGCTGCATTACTAGGTAGGGAAGAATTGCTGGAATAGGCAAATTCTCTACTGTACCATTTTATGAAAATAAAGATGGTGCATAAACTAGTAAGGCTTTTGAAGAGCGCATTCAGAAAGCCAAAGGTGTTCGAAATGGCATTGGCTATCGTACTATTGGAAAGGTCCTTCTGCAACAATATAAGGAAGGACAAGAATAATGGCGCAAAGGTCGATATTGCGCAAGTAATAAAATGTAATGGATGAAATCTCAATCCACTGAAAAACTGAATGCCAGAGCTAGAAGGAACCTGGCCAGAAAGGCTAAGTTTGTTGAAAAGCAACCCCAGAAATCGAGGGTCCAGAAAGCACCAAAGGGAACACCTAGAAACACCCCAAGAAGGAAGATTGAGATCAAAATTATTGATTTTATTGCATCTCCTTCTGAACAAGTTAGACAAGAACAAACTCCCAAGAAATTCACTAAAATGTGGATTCCTAGTGAAAGAATGTTTAGTCTAAGTGGTTCTATCTCTGAGGCAAGAACCTAACTCCTGTTTCTTGTTTTGTGCAGAACGCCTCTTGGACTAAGGCTCAATGGCTATTTGATCGTGGATGCGGAAATCACATGACATGAGACAAAGTAAATATGGTCAATTACAAAGCTTGCAACACTGGACCAGACATCAGATTTGCTGGAGGAGAATTAAATCCCTCTCTGGGATATGGCAACGTCAAATTGGGATCATTAACAATCACTGACGTATTACATGTTAAAGGTTTGAAATATAATCTATTTAGCATGAGCTAGTTTGCAGACAAGGGATTCACTGTGAAATTCAAAGCAAAGTATTGCAAACTTATTGACAATGAGTCAAAGCAGACAGTCTTGGTTGCTCGGCGGAAAGGCAGTCTTTATGTTACCGATTGGGCATCTTCCACAACTGAAGAATGTCTCATGGTGAGTCAATCAGGTCACACAGAAGAGCACTGGTTATGGCACAAAAGAATGAGTCACTTGAATTTCAAAACTCTGAACAAACTTGCCAAGAAATAGTTAGTGGTTGGTCTACCCAAAACATCTTTCAGAAAGGATGGTATCTGTTCTGCCTGTCAGATGGGGAAACAATCCAAGATCTCTTTCAAGACCAAAACCAGACACTCTAGTGTTAGACCACTACAACTATTACACATGGATCTTTTCGAATCATCTGTAACTAGTTATGCAGGAAAGAAGTATGGTCTGGTTGTTGTAGATGACTTCTCAAGATTCACTTGGGTTGTCTTTCTGAAGACAAATCTGATGCTAGGGTGGAGATACCAAACTTGCTGAATAAGCTTGAAGTCATGAAAAATGACAAAGTATCTGCAATCAGTACAGACCATGGTACTGAGTTTGTCAACCAGTACATAAAGGAGTTTTGTACCAGCAAAGGTATGCAACATCAACTTTCCTCTGTGAGAACACCACAACAAAATGGTGTTGCAGAAAGGAAAAATAGAACCCTTAAAGAAGCAGCAAGGAAAATGCTAGCTGACACTGAAATAAGTGAAGTTTATTGGGCTGAGGCTGTAAACACAGCATGCTACACTCAGAACAGATGTTTGATAAAGAAACACCATGACAAGACCCCATATGAACTCTTGGTTGGAAGACGCCCTAATATCAAACATCTGAAAGTGTTTGGTTGTAGATGTTTTGGTCTTAACAATGGAAAAGAGTATCTAAGAACATTTCAACCAAAGGCAGATGAAGGTGTGTTTGTTGGTTATTCTATGAATAGCAAAGCATACAGAGTTTACAACAAAAGAACAAAGGAGATTGAAGAATCAGTTCATGTTGTATTCTATGAAGGAAGCAAGAAAACACCCCTTGCTGATGAACTCTCAGAAAGGTTCAAGGAACTAATGATAAAGGATTCTGAAGAAGAACCCTCAGAAAGGAAAAACATCATTGAGGAAAGGGAGGATCATTCTGACGAAGAAAAGCATGAAATGCCTAGTAACAACCAGATGATTCTCAGACATGATGAAGAATTTCCTATGAGAATTCCAGAAATGGAAACTGAAGATGTTCATCAAAGAGCTAACTCTGGAAATGACCTCTCTGACAGGCATGTCCCAGAAAGCTCTCACACTGAGCAAGTGTCAGACATTCACCGCCCCTTTGGGGTGCAAGATGTCACAGATACTGAAGAAGTATCAAGTCATAATCATAGTGATTCACATTCAGATCACATAGATGTTAACCCTACTAGCCCTAAACCCATGATGAGATGGATTAAGGATCATCCTGCAAAAGATGTGATTGGACCATCAAGGTGTTAGGACTAGGAGAGCAATAGCTGAAAATGCTAAGTTTCTCTTTGGATGTTTCATCTCAAACATTGAACCTAAAACTATAGAAGAAGCATTAAGAGACCAAGACTGGATCTCTGCAATGCAAGAAGAGTTGGATCAGTTTGAGAGAAACAAAGTCTGGAAACTAGTTCCATTTGTAGAAGGAATATCTGTGATTGGAACTAAGTGGGTTTTCAGAAACAAGATGAATGAATCTGGTGAAATAACCAGAAACAAAGTAAGGTTGGTTGCCAAGGGATTCACCCAGACTGAAGGTTTAGATTTTGATAAGTCATATGCACCAGTTGCCAGATTGGATGCAATAAGACTCTTTCTGGCTTTTGCAGCTCATAAAGACTTTAAAGTTTATCAGATGGATGTCAAGAGTGCATTCTTGAATGGTGAACTTGTTGAGGAAGTCTATGTTGAACAACCACCTGGCTTTGAAGTTTCCTCAGAAAGTAGAATGGTCTATAAGCTACAGAAAGCTCTATATGGACTGAAACAGGCTCCAAGAGCATGGTATGACACTTTGGCCAAATACCAACTGGAAAGTGGTTTCAAGAAAGGTGAGGTTGATAAAACTTTATTTACTTTAAATCATGATGAGAAACTACTCTTAGTTCAAGTATATGTTGATGACATTATATTTGGATCTAAGGACAAGCAACTTTGTGATGACTTTGCAAATCTCATGAAAAGTAAGTTTGAGATGAGCATGATGGGAGAATTGAACTATTTCCTAGGATTGCAAGTCAAGCAACTCAGTGATGGAATATTCATTAGTCAGACAAAGTATGCAACAGACATTCTCACAAAGTTCAATCTTAAGCCTTCTGAAAAGAATGCTGAGATACCTATGAGCATAGGAACCAAGATGACCTATACTGAATCAGATAAGAGTGTTGATGAACACAAGTATAGGAAATTGATAGGTTCACTACTTTACCTTACTGCAAGCAGACCTGATATTCAATGTGCAGTTGGTGTGTGTGCTAGATTTCAAACAAATCCAATGCAATCACACTACAATATTGCTATGAAAATATTAAGGTACGTGAAAGGTACAGTAGATGTAGGTCTGTGGTATCCTAAAGAAAGTGGATTGAGTTTGGCTGGTTACTCAGATGCTGATTATGCTGGATCAATGCTTGATAGGAAAAGTACCTCAGGAACTTGTGGGTTTAAGAACTAGACTTATCTCATGGTTTAGCAAAAAGCAAAACTCAATTGCAACTTCTACCACAGAGGCTGAATATATTGCTGCTGGTTGTTGTGCAACACAAATTTTGTGGATTCAACAACAACTCAGAGACTATGGACTCAATGAAGAGAAAACTCCCATTTTCTGTGATAACACAAGTGCTATTGCAATCACACAGAACCCCAAGTTCCATGCGAGAAAAAAGCACATTGATGTTAGACACCACTTCATCAGAGACCATGTTGAGAAAGGCAATATAGAGATACTCAAGATTGGCATAGAAGACCAACTTCCAGATATCTTCACCAAGCCCCTACAAGAAAGCCGGTTTTTGACCTTAAGACATAGTCTTGGGTTAATGGAGATGCCTAAGGACTGAAAAATGTCCTGAATCTCTAAAGTCTGAGTAAGTGAGGTAGAAAAGAAGTAGGCCTCTGAGAACAGGTTCTCAGAAAGCCAAGTTGATAAGAAGTGATGCAAAGGTTTCTGAGTAGCAACACTCAGAAAGGCAAAACATTTCTGGAACGGGTATCCAGAAAGGCAAAGGTTGGTACACACTCAATATGTAAATAAAATTTAGAACTTACTTACTGAGAGTGGGTCAAATACATTCAAACAACTGAAGCTTTTGACACTCGAATTCAGAAAGCTATTTAGTCATAAAGAGAAAAGACACACAAAGCCCGAAAAGTATAAGTTCTGAAAGTCAAACATGTCCAATGTCTTGTATTTTTGCCATTTTTATGATAAACAATATAAAGATAAGGACTTGACTCTCAGAATGATAAGTTCAAACGATTGAGTGTTTTTACTCTTTACTAAGTGACATAATGGATGTAACTTGTCAAAAATCCATCAAGTCGGCACAATATCATTTGTTGATTGATATCATTACAAAAATATTCAATATAAGCCCTTGATGAATAAACGTTTGATCTCAACGGTTGAGATTAAAACCAAGCAAGTAATGTCTGTTGAGAAATGCAGACATGGCCCACTACGCATTTAATGAAGAATGTGTGTGATACCACGCCTATGCAGATACAAAGACACTCATTCATATTCAGTTGTATGTATGTTGTATCTATGTACATTTTGTCTGCTATATATATAGGACTTGGGCAAAAGAGAAACACTTTTACCAATTTCGAAATTTCATACTTGCATCAAAACAGCAAAATCTCTCAAGATTTCTGCAAACTCAACTTCTTGTGTTTAGTCTTCTGAAAAGATAGACTAATCCCGATTAATCTTGCAAAACCCCTCTGAAAACACTCACTCAAGACTCTATATAAGAGATGGCACCCAAGAAGATGACCACCAAGAACCCTAAGGTCAGATCATCCGCTCCCGAAAAGCAAGGAGGAAAGGAACTTAAGGTGTTGAATAAACGCCTTCTGGGAAAGTTCACCCCATCTGACTGGAATCCAAGTCACAAGATGAATTGGGGAGCTTTTCTAGTAAAGAAGTATGTACCTGCAGTCATTTCTTCCAAACCAGATAGAAAACTGATATTGGGGATGCTGAAAAGTTCCCATATATATCTTTAAGTTTCTGTCTGCTGCACCCAGTGGACTATCCACACTGGATGTGCTGGAGTTCTATAACAACTCCAAAATCTTCACAAAGGTTGTGAATGATGAAGAAAAGAAATACATGCAGACTGAAGTTCAAGGACAAGAAATTGTCCTAGACTGCAAGACTTTCTGCAAGATATTCCGATTGAAAAATCGAGGAACAATTGAAGACATCAACATCAAGGATGCTCCCATGATCCTAGGCGTTAAAGAGCTATTTGAAGCAATCCAGTTAGAAAATGCAAAGGGTTGCTCAGGAGAATTTGTTCTGAAAGCCATCAGAACTAGTCATCTCCAGAAACATTGGAGTACTTTAGCTCTCATTTTGGTCCGTTGCTTTGATGGAAACAAAGGTGGAGTGGACCAGATAAGCATGGAGAGATGGATGATGATGTATCTTCTGAACAAGAAGCATGAAGGGCAGGAAACCCACTTCAATTGGGGAAATGCGCCTTGACAAATTTCTTGGACGTATTGAGGAATTTGAGCCCAAGATCATAGATGGCTTTGCTGAGCCAAAGGCCAATATGCACTTTGGCCTCAGAATTTGTCACATTCTGGAAACAATGGGAATCACTCTCAGAGAGAGGCAGGAAATCCCAGTCACCAACTCCCTTTTCAGACACGCCTTTGAAGAAAAGGAGAGACTTGCTGATGAGAAAGCTCAGAAAGAGGCAGAAGAACATAAAGCTGCCCAGCAAGGTGAGGAGGTCTCTGAGCAAGCTCAACCTCCAGTTGCCAAGAGAAAGAGGACTCAAAGCAAAAGAGCCTCCAAGTCCCTAAACATACAAGAGGCACAACCTTCTGGAGACAAGGTCTCAGAAGATGTTGGACGCCCAAAAAGGAAACTCCAGAATGCCCCAAGAATTCTGAGCCAGACTGCTCCAGAACTCTCTAGAGATGATAGAAATATCATAGATGGGTCTGCAGCAACACTGGATAGTGATTCTGAGGATGATGAAGTACTTGCAAAAGTACTCAAAAGGTCCAAGTATGAGACCCATGGAGGAGCATCAAGCTCAGCCCCTTAGAAAGAAAGGAGCCCCTCTGCCCAGCAGGAAGAAGAAGGCCTGGGTGAGGAAGATAGAATGCTGGAAGATCCTGACATTGCTTCCACATTCACTATGCCAGCACAAAAGGTTCCTGAAGAAAACCCTGTTCTTGAATAGGTTCCTCAACCTTCTGAGAGAGCTCAGAATGATACTCTAGAGGACAACAACAATGAGCAAAGAGAGGCTGTGGAGACTCCACTAGTCCAAGAGACCCAAGCTCAGCCTGACTCTATTCAGGTAACAAAGATGGTTTGTATTTAACTTGTGAACATAGGTATATGTTAACCAGTTATTCATAAGCTTTGTTTGTTACAGGCCAATTTAGAGGCAATCTTTCAGCGGGAAGAAAACTTGTCCACCCCTTTGAATCAAGAAGAGGTTCCTCCAACCTCAGAACATCAAGAAGAGCTCATCCACGGTAGTAAAGTTATCTCTGAACAAGAAATAACTAACTAAAAATGCTCTTATCTTATGTTCTAATATTCTTAATGTCTCTTCTTAGGCTCCAACTGAGGAAGTAGTGGTGGTGGAACTAACACCCCAAAACCAAGAGATTCCAGAGGCTGAAAAGCTCTCTGAGGAAGTATTTACTGAGCCTTCTGCTGAGAAGGTAAGTAATCAGTAATAGTCTCCTTCACGAATGCTCTGGAAAACCCACTACTAAATCTTTTATGTTTGTTCTTACAGGCTCAGTCAGAAGAACACTTGGTAGGAAAGACTGTGGTCTTATCTCCTCCAAAAGAAACTGGCAATGCTGAAGAAGGTAGTCGTGAGAAAAGGTTCCAGAAACCTCCAAGGTTTCTGAGAAAGATGCCACTGAGCTTCCTCACTTGGAAGTAAGTGAAGTCTCAGAAAGCATTTTTCCACTTATCTTTTCTATTAACAGTTTATAAACATATTTGATTTTAATTCTCAGGTTCTAGCAGAAAGAAGGGTTGATGAGGATCAAACTTCTCCTCACAGCAAGGTATCTGAGGCCTCTGTGCCCAAACAACAGATGAGCCTAGTGTTTCTACACAGGTATGCTCAGAAAGCTTACTTGTGCACACAGATACTAACATAAGTGGTTTGAACAAAACTAACTTGATCCCTTTCTTTCAGGCTCAAAGTCTAGTGCCAATCAATTTACTCCAAGCCTTCCAGAAGCACACTCTCAAGAAACATCTAAAGTGCTTCAGACAATGGCAGAAACTCAGAAAGGCCGACCTTTCTGAAGTTGCAAGAGTAATTGACATCCCAGAGAAGAGGGCCATAGCATTCAATCTGGAAGATCATGTCCATGCTATGTTTCCCACAGAGTCTTACTCCTTTGCCACTCTGATGGATGATACCTTCATAAATGAAGTGGCACGAAGACTCATAGCAGACTTCCAAGCTGCAGATGCTCAAACCCAAGAGCAGATGGTGACCCATCCTGCCTTGCCCAGCAAGCTCACTACTTATCCAGCTGAGCACGAAGAAGTTAATGGGAGGATGATTACATTCCCAAATGTGATCAACCTGGTTTCAGAAGATGAAGAGGAAATGGACGAGAACGATTACCAAGAACCTCCTTCTGAGCATCCAAATCAAGAAAACAAGGAAAAGGATGATGATGATGATGACGATGATCAGAATGATGATCCCCAACCTGGACAAGGCGGGATTCAGAAAGCTATCAAAGGAAGTGGGGAAAAGGCTACTCCTTCAAATGCTCAGAGAACCCCATCATCATCACCCCCAAAGTCTCATCAGAATACCCAACAGGCTGATCAGCAAGACATAATTGAAGAAATCTCAGCCGCTGAGTTCAGGATTGAACAACTCAGACAGAAGTTGGAAGAAGAAAAGAGAATCAACTTAGAGTGCCAAGCACAAGTTGATGAGAAGGAAGCCAAGATTCAAAAGCTCAGAGAAGCTAATGCTAAAGAATTGGTCCTTTTGGATGAGCAAAGAAGTTTGGAAAGATAGATCAGCATTACCGCAGATGAAATTGATGCCATGCATACTGTTGATGAAGAAGCACAAGATGCTGAGGCTGTATCAGAAAGACCTTCTACATCTTCTAAGAAGGCCAACACACTTGATGGAAAACAGAAGAAGATTGCCAATCTGTAAACAATCCAAGAAAAGGATTATGACAGTGATGCTGAAGAAAACCGAAACTTGATCACCCCAGAAGAAGATGAGAGACTTATCACTACGGAAAAGTTAGCCCTTCTGGCCCCTCAACTATTTTCTACTCCAGGCGCATCAAGAAGTGATTAGCACAGGTCTAGAACAAGTGTTTTCTTGGAACTAAGAGACAGACTTGTTGCTCAAGACACTCAAGTCCTACAGTCAGTCCCAGAAAAGATGAAAGATTTGGCTGCCGCATTGCTAAACAGAGCAACCAGCATAGCCCTCTCTCAGAAAGATCTAGCTTTGATCAGGGCAGATGACTACAACAATGCCAACCTAGCACTAACAGAAGCCATCCATGCTACTCAACAAGCAGATGCTATTCTAAGGCCTCTTGAAGATCTCAACAGAAAAGAGCAAGAATTGGTTAGGCAAAACAAGGACTTGAAGAAAGAAATCCAAGAACTGGTTAGGGTGCACAAAAACCTCCAGAAAAACTTTGAATCACTCTCTGAAGCTTATGCTATCATGAGTCAGTCGTTCATGACTAAGGGGGAAGAAGAGATGCCTCAGAAAGGCAGAGGAAGAAAAAGAAAACAATCAATTCCTCCCTCCTCAAGTCAACTCGTCATCAAAGACACTGGAGATGCCCCTGCTGAAGAAGTTGTTCCAGATCAACCAGCCAGAAGGCTGAGAAGTATGGTTACTAGGGGAACCAAGTCCCTTAGGATCTCAGATGGGAACAACCAGAATAATCCTGAAGAAGGAGAAGACCAAGAAGAAGGAGAAGTGAGAATCCAAGAAAGCTGCAAGTCTCCAATTTTGGACTTCAATGATGATGAGGATGATTCTGATGAACATCCACTTCACAAGAAAAGGAGACAAGCAACTACTTCACAACCTCCTCTGCCAGCAAAGCCCTTAGTAGCCAGAACTCCTTCTGGCAACACCAAGTCTATACAAGGAGGATCTACCAAGACAAATTTCAAGGCAGGAAGAAAGGGTTAGAGGATCTCCTGACAGAAGGCCACCTAACCGAAAGGCAAGAAGGGATTCCCAGTTTGGCAGAGTAAACAGAGAAACTCATCAAGAAAGGCCAATTGATGCCCGCATTGAGTATGTAAAGACTAGTAATGAAGAGTCTTCATATAGGTGCATTCTGAACAAGAAAGGGTATTGGATTCTGGAACTACAACATCTACTTGTCAATGATAAGTTTCCAACTCCCATCCTCAACCAGATCCTGAAATGGAGAGAAGGCAAGCCAGAATTGCTAAAACCTGAGCACCTTCATGCCTGGCTAAACTTTGAAGTAGAAAATAGGAATGAAGCCAGAAAGATGGATCTTTCTTTTGCCTGTCCTTACCCAAAGCCTGATGATGTACACAAGGTAAGAAAGCTGGATGGTAGCTACAGCAGGAAGAACTAACTAGGTGTTCCAACCTATGAGTCATTCTATATGACATGGATGAATACCGAGATGATTTACACTATCTGGAAGAAATATACAAGTATTTCAACCTATCTCAGCTGCATATAGACCACCCCTAGGTCTGGGGAAAGTACTTCTAGGTCAAACACTTTCTGCGGAAGAATCACAGGCTTGGCAAGAGTTACCATGAAATATGTGACTTATCCAGAAAGACAGAGCTCTCTGTCAGAAGGATTCTTTATGACTATGTCCAAGAATGCAGAAAAGTGGATGATTATTTCAACTGATCCAGAAAGGATGCTGAAGAACTTGAGGTATCTGAACCCAAGTTGCATTTCTGAAGACTTGAAGACTAGTAACATTAGAATACTCTCTTGGAGCTTGGATTCTCCTTTGTTCTAATTTACTTAGTATGTTTTGTTACTTTTTGTAATCTTGCTGATTGTTTCTAAATTTCTCTATCTGTAAAAGTTGCATCTTATTCTCAGAACTGTACATCTGAAGATCATACTCTCAGATACATTCTAATAGATGACAACTTATCAGCAAAGATCACTTCTTGTGATTTGGTTGATGTTTACTTTCTGCACTTAATTCAACTAAAATTGAATATCATTCGAAATGATTAAGTGGTGGATTGTTTTCTCTTCCAGGATTACAAATTTGTAATAGGACTTAAAAGATAGTCATGGATGACTGATCAAAAAGGGGGAAATTTGTTAGGAATATATGTTAATATTTTGATCACTCATCACATGTTCTTATCTTAGCCAGAAAGGTGATTAAGTACTCTTGGTTCACTTGAACATTGTAAAAGAGGAAATCACTAAGTATGATTAGTCTAGTAAATCTTGTATTAGGACTATAGGTCTCTGAGTGTAATTTTTATTTCCAGAAGACCATGAAGATCAATCCTAGCAATGGAGCTTTTCTGAAGATTAGAAGACTAAAGATTGCACAAGATTTATGAAGATATCAAGGTTTAGTCTAACTCAGAAAGACTATGTCATTAATCCTTTCTTAAGTGTATTTACTTACTTTTGAAATATGATTCTGGACATATGACATCATGAGTATGGAGCATGCAAGCCATCAGAAAGGCTCATGTATCCGTTGAAGACTACCGGACAAGAAATAGTACAAGTGCATTAATTGCATCGGCAGAAAAGCCGCTGAAGCACAGTCCTCTCTGAGACATGAGACAAGGACTTCTGAGTACTCATTTCAAGATAAGTATGGACTGAATTTGAATTGCGTCTAACGTATATCAATCCAACAACTCTCAAATTCATCTATATATATATCACATACTTAGATGCTGAGAAATACACCTTAGAACGCTCTATCTTGCAAACTTACCATCAAGCAAAGTATTCTCTCAAGCACTCTACTACCCTTTCTGAAAGCTTTCTGTTGCTCGAAGAATCACTAGTAGTTCTAAGTTGTCCTGAACCTTAACAAGAGATTGTTATTCGTGAAAGAGTTAAACTATCAGATACGCTTTCTGAAGCTCATTCTCCAGAACGGACATCAATTACTTGGGCCAGTAAAGAGCAGACTGCCATCCACTGAACAAGTGTATTAAGCAGTCTTGTTCTATTAGACTCTCTGAAAACATAACTGAAAAGTTATACGAGAAGCCTCTCTGACAAACCTTATAACCAACACCATCAAGGCGTGGAGTAGAAGAAGTACTTGATTTGGGAAATCAAGGAATAACTCCAAGGTTATCTGAGTAGAGGAAGTACTTAGCTCTAGGAGCTGGGGAATAACTGAGGGGGAACATTTGGTTGGGAACCATTTGTTTAGGAATCTTAGAATAGGATTATTGTAAGGTGAACTCAATTATCTGTTCTAGTGAATTCTAGGTCTCAGAAAGACCGAAGTGGATTAGTTGGAGGATTACGCCACCTCCAGATACCACTATACTTGCTGTGTCATTTACCTTTCTGTATTTACATTTCAGCAAAGCACACACACATACTTATTGTTTCTGCACTTACCTATCTTAAAGTCTTCCGCGCTCTGAATTTAAGTATCATAAACCCTCAGGTTTCTGAGAAACTGTGTTTATCGACAAAAGTTTTAAAATACTATTCACCCCCCCTCTAGTCTTTTACTTTGCCGTTATCTGGACCAACAGCTGTGTTCCGGGAGACAATACGAGGTAAATAAGTGTAAACAAAATTTGTAAATCAAGTACTCAGAATGGGGAACACAAAGGTATAACTCTCAACTAAAACGGACGAGTAACGAAAGAGATACAAGGAGACGAACTCACCCCACGTGCACAGTTTCTGGAATGAAGAGTGAAGGTTCTTCGTAGTGACTCGGGAGGGGAATACATGTCTAATGAATTTCATAATTTCTTAAAATCCAAAGGTATACTTTCTCAGAGAACTTGTTCTTACACTCCTCAACAAAATGGTGTTGCCGAACGAAAAAACAGACACTTGCCCGTTTAGTCTTCTGTTCCTGCCCGTTTTTGGGTTGAGGCCCTTTCCACAACCGTTTTATTAATCAACCGATTACCTTCTTAGGTTTTGGACTTAGAATCACCATACTTTCGACTTTATCAGAAACATCCCAAGTATACTGATCTTCGTCCTTTTGGTTGTGTTTGTTTTGTGCTCCTCCCTGCCACCGAGCGTCATAAACTCTCGCCTCAATCCACCAGATGTGTGTTTCTCGGGTATAGTATCACTCATAAAGGGTTTGTCTATTTCGATCCTGTTGCCAATAAAATGCGCATCTCTTGCAATGTGATCTTCTTTGAGAATCAACTTTATTATCCCACTTCCTCACCTATTACAGATGCTAGTGTCGTTTTGCGTGCATTTGAGCTTGATTCTACTATTCCTTCTCTTCCAACACCGATTGAGCTTGGTTTGAGTGATTGTCCTTCTCTTCATCATAGATTTAAGCATGGCTTTGTTTATCAGAAACGTCATCCCATGGCTCCATTGCCACCCCCGGCTACACCTGATCCAGACCCTGATCCTCCTGTTACGGTGAGTGACCCATCTTTGGAAATTCCACTTCGTCGTTCTACATGAAAATGAGACGAACCAGATCGGTTGGGAATTCTAAAGAAATCTTCTCATCCTGCTCTTACTGCTACTTTATCTTCCGTTTCCATTCCCACTTGTTACTCGAAGGCAGCCCAACATGAATGCTGGAATCAAGCTATGCAGGAAGAATTACGAGCCTTGGAAGTTAATTAGACCCGGGATATTGTGACTTGTCCTCCAGATGTTCGACCTTTGGGGTTTAAGTGGGTATATTCTGTTAAGGTTCGTCCTGATGGAAGTATTGAACGCTATAAGGCACGTTTGGTTGCTTTGGGAAATCATCAGGAGTATGGGGTAAACTATGATGAGACTTTTGCTCCAATTTCAAAGATGACAACAATTCGTACTATTCTTGCTAATGCAGCTTCTGAGAATCGGCCTTTAAGTTAGATGGATGTTAAGAACGCGTTCCTACATGGGGACATTCAGGAAGATATATTTATGCGTGTTCCACAATGCCTTTGTCCGTCCCCGGTTAATAGTGTTTGCAAGTTGCGTCATTCTCTTTATGGCTTGAAACAAGCGCCCCATGCATGGTATGAAAAGTTTCGGGCTACCTTGCAGGAGTTCTTGTTTCAACCGAGTCATTATGACACCTCTATGTTTCTCCGGCGCACTCCTACTGGCATTGTTGTCCTTCTTGTGTATGTGGATGATATTGTCATTACATGTACTGATACGACTCTTATCTCTCAACTTAAACACCACTTGCACAACTCATTTCATATGAAGGATTTGGGACCTGTCACATACTTTCTTGGTCTTGAGGTTTATACTCACTTATCTGGCCTTTTCCCCAATCAAGCTAAGTATGCTTGTGATCTTATTGCCACTGCTAGTTTTTCTGATTCTGCACCTGTTGACACACCTATGGAAGCCAATCTTAAGCTCCGAAAAGACGATGGAGATCTTCTTGTTGATCCAACTCTATATCGTAAGCTTGTTGGCAGTTTGGTTTACTTGAGTATTAGCCGTTTTGATCTTTCCTTTGTTGTTCAACAAGTTAGTTAGTTTTTTAGAATCGTCATTTGCATTTGGATGCTATTTGTCGTATCATACATTATGTCCTGGCTACGATTACTAGAGGCCTTCATTTTCCATCTAGGACACCTCTTTAGCTTTCTGCCTATAGTGATGCTGATTGGGCTGGGTGTTCCGACACTCGCAGATCTACGATTGAATGGTGTATGTTTTTGGGTTCTTCTCTTATTTCTTGGAAGTGTAAGAAGCAAGATCATGTGTCAAAGTCCTCCACTGAGTCAGAATATCGAGCTATGTCCATTGCATGCTCTGAAATTATTTGGTTGCGTGGTTTGCTTGCTGAGCTTGGACTTTCTCCCCATGGTCCTACTCCTTTGCATGTGGATAACACGAGTGCTGTTAATATAACGACAAATCCTGTTTTTCACGAACGAACGAAGCATATCGAGATAGATTGTCACTTTATCCGAGAGGCTTTTGAATCTAAAGTAATTTCTCTTCCTCATGTCTCAAGTCTCAACAAGCCTTCAGGTTGCAGACATCTTTACAAAAGCCCTTCCAGGTCCGCACCATCAGTTTCTTGAGGCAAATTGATGTTGGTTGCTAACCCTCATCAATTTAAGGGGGCTGTCAATCAGAGATTACGTAATATGTTCCTATATTTATCTGATTTGATAATTGATCATGATTGATCTCCATCTTAGAGTTTCATCATCCATATAAAGTGTCACGCCCCAAAACCAAAATCACTTTAGCGCGACCGGCCATCTATCGTGAGATGGGCTCACGCCAAGACGAAGCCTTCGTTTAATCCTCAAATACATAAATTATCTCAGAGTGGTACAACATAGCCCAGGTTCCGGTTTGTTGGGTGTAGGTCCCATGTTTGAGTATGTGAAGTGTCGTTTTGGATGAAGGGAAAACTTGAGGAGTTAGGTTAGAATCTTTGAGGTGCTTAGGCTAGTCTTTTCGAGGTTTGGTGTGGTTTTATCGAAAGTGGTGTTTTTGGATCGATGGAAAAGTATTAGGAAGGAAGTAGGTGATTCGAGGATTTAGAAAATTATATATTGGTGAGATTGGCTCAGTGGAAGCGTAGTGGAGTTAAGTTTCCAGGAGGAAACTTCATTTAAGGAGGGGAGGATGTAAAATCCCAGAATTTATTTTTTTGGACCGTCCATTTGAAATTAATTTGGAGACGATAATTTTTCGGACTTTAAGTTGATTTACGGGATTCTATGGATCTTATTGAAGTGAATCGGATTCGTAAGTCCAATTATTGAAAAGCCCAAGTTCAATTTCTTAAAGATACCTTTAGGGTTTATCTATTTTGGGTTATTGTCCTTTTCTTCTTTTTTCTTCCTCTTCTCTATGTTTCTTGTTGCAGTCTCCAATCCGCCACCTAGCTCCGCCCCTTTACTCATCTCACCACCTCCCACCGTCCTCAGCTCACCCTTACACCTTTTTTAAAGATATTTAGTAAATGATTGGACGAAGATACTTTGGAGTTGAGACGATAGTCAGATGATGTACGTGAAGGCTGTTTAGTAGTTGCTGCGACTCTGAGATTTGTATTGTATAGGATGATTTGTACTGCAACAATCGTTGTAATTGATTGAGGATTTGTAATCGTTGTAATTAGATTATGGGATTTTAGATGCTCTATTTGTACCACTCTGAGATAATTGATGTATTTGAGGATTAAAGGAAGGCTTCATCTTGGCGTGAGCCCATTTCACGATAGACGGTCGGTCGCACCAAAGTATTTTGGTTTTGCTCAATCTTGATATCTACACAAGACTAAACCGGATTTGTAACTGAATCGAGTAGTTTTGGACCAAAATCGAATTGGGTTTGGTGTGGTACATCGCGACATGCAGACAAGAAATATTGAGGTCGAATTCGATTTGATTTGGACCGATTCATTAATGTTTTGAACTGTTATTGATGGTTTTAGATGGAGGAGATGATGGGTAATCGATTCCCGTAACCCTTGCTTGGATTTGGAGGAGTTTGGTTCGATTTTAGGAAGTTGGAAATTTTCGGATTTGCAGGGACTAAGTTGAGGTTTTTGAAAAGTTAAAACCCTTCCTTTTGAGAATTTGAAGTTGGCAGGGACCCCCGTGTAATAAACCGAGTTTCAGTAAATTAAGTTTAGCCCCAGACTCGTGACTTGCCTATTTTACCCCTGAACTCATGCATAATCTACCTAAGCTGCCACCACCAAGGTATATTCTAATGTCTGTGAGCTTGTTAACAAATTCGTTGCTAGCCCAGTTGGTCTGACTCTAGTTTTGCAAATTTATATGTCTCATGTTCGATTCCTACCGTGCCCAATATTGTTTTTAAGCCTCGTTTGTGCCCAGAAAATTACCATATTACCCTTGAATGTTATAGAATCATAATTATGCCCTTCTACATTTTTATCCTATTTTTCCTAGCTCCTGAAATTACCGTTTTGCCCTTGTAACCTACTTTTCCCTTTTTGACCTATTGAAACCGGAGTAGAGGCGTCTTGGAGTTTGCAAGTGGTGCTATTGGAGGATTTAAGGTTCTAGGTGACTTTGGAGAATTCGAGTTGCAAGTAGGAGCTTTCGTGGTTGGATATGTTAAGCTTGCATTCGTATCGATTTTGAGGTAAGGGGAACTCTTGCCACTTTTGCTTTTATTTTTCGATATAAAATATATATATATATATATATATATATATATATTAGCTCCGTGTCCAGGGTTCTTGCAGACTCCACAAACTTTAGTAGATATGCTGGGGCTGTTGTTAAAGGCATGTGCCTTAAGTTGCCTAATTTCATTGGTAAGCACTGGATCTCAGCGCTCTATCCCTGTCCTTTGTCATAGGTAGCGTTAGCTTCACCTCTTTGCCCCCTGGTGTTTCTCCTGGGGTTCATGTGCTGGTTATTCTGTGCCAGCTTAGCGAACTTGTCCTTTAGAGCATCCGTGGTTAGCTCCATCATGCTACCCCCAGAAGACACATCTATCAAAGCTTGGTGGTTCTCATTTAATCCTTCATAGAAATACTAATTTAGATCATCCTGTGGGAACCTGTGATGAGGACACTGAGAGAGATGATGAGACTATAAATTAGAGTATCATTTGGTCCTTTTTAGCGGTCTTTGTCTTTAGTTTTATAGTCTTTTTAGTTCGTTTTTATGCTTTTGTGTTTTATTTACATTTTGCAGGAATCGATGTATTTTGAGCTAAATGAGGACAAGCTACTTAGCATGGCTCGCCTCGTGAGGATTGATCTTCATGGTGAGATTTTCTGAGCTTGGAGCTGAAATTGTAAGAAGGCTACACGGCGAGAAATCGATCCTTGTGGCGAGATTTAGCGAATGTATATCTTCTGTGATTAAAGAAGGCTCGCCACGGCGAGATTTTGCGTATGAAACCTCTGTTTTGAAGATTGAAGCTCGCCGCGGCGAAATTATGCGAGGGCTATATATTCTTCGATTAAGAAGGCTCGCTGCGGCGAGAAGCGCAGGATCAGAGTTTTGCTTTCCTTATTAGATTAGATTTTTGGTTCTTTCTTTCATACTTTTCTTTTAACCTAGTTCTGAGAAAAAAGCTCCTAGACATTATTTTGGAGATAGAACTACATTGGAGCTTGGTTTTATCTTTGATTGAAGGATTGATATCGAATTCCTGGTTATTGTGGTAATTCTCTATTGTTTATCTATTTACAATTCATTCTTGTTCTTGTTTGTCGAATTATATGAGCTTGCATGCGATTATCATTCTGTTTATGTTTAGCATAAGCAATATCTTGAATTCTTTGATCCTTGCTTCTATCATTAGTAGCTAAACCACTCCAAACATGGTAGTTATGTGACGGTTATGTATATTCGCTTCTAGGGTTTAGATTTGTTCATATAGGTTCGTCTATCTTTAAATCTTTGTAAAACCTTCAATCCAATAAGCTAGATTAAGACTTTCAAAATCATTTCCGGTTAAGGATCGTGGATTGACGACCCATGATTTCTCTATTTCAAAACAATCAAATAACGATTGGTTGAATTGGATTGACTGATCTTTGTACACCGACCGTGTGACAGTATGAACGTATCCCTAGAGCGAATTAGCATTGCTTGATCGTAATTACTGTGTTCTTTCTATCCCATTGAAATCAACGACATTGCATTTTCTGTTTTCTAATTATTAGAAGTACTCAAATTCAAACAAATCAAACTGTTTCTACAAGTAATTGTTTGCTTTCAATCCGTGTGGTAGCCTAATTGATTCCTTAGCGAACGATCTCGTGGTTAGCATAGTCTGTCTACAACGACTGCTTCCTACTTGTTTTCCTAAGTAGTAATTTAAGCACATCAAATTTGGCGCCGTTGCCGAGGAGTCAATTCCTACTGTAGCGCTTGATTGCAAATCTTTACTTGTTTTCCAACTTACCTGAGGTTTAGTGCACTAACAGAAACTAAGGATATTTTTAGGTTTTTGTGTTGTGTAGCTCTAACAACAGGTTGATCAGAAATGACATTTCAATGGCTCAGTTAACCTATGGAGCCTACATGCAGCCCGACGATGTTAAGGCCGGGAAAGCAGCAATCGTGCTGTCTAATGAGGCGAGGAATTTGGAACTCAGAGCTCACCACTTCCATAATCTCCCCAAGTTCTACGGAATGGCCAACGGGGATGTGATAAGGTTCCTCAAGGAGTTTGAAGTGCTTATTGCAGGGATTCCGTTGACAGCCGGAGGAGTAACAGTTTCAGATGAAGAGATAAGGTAGAAGGTTTTTCTGATGTGCCTGCAGGATAAAGCTAGGAACTGGCTGTTAAACCAGCCTGGGGGTTCTTTACCCACTTGGGATTCTCTCTATAAATCCTTCGTGAATAAGTTTTACCCCCCCTGAGAGAACGCAACACCTTCGTACTCAGATAATGCAGTTTCAGTAAATGTACGATGAGACCTTCTATGAACCTCGCGAACGCTTCTTACAGTTGCTATCCCAATGCCAGCACCACAGGATCGACGAGATGAATCTATGCATCAGATTTTATGAGGGTCTGAATTGGGAGTGTCAGAACATGGTTGATATGACGTGTAAAAATTCACTCCTGGAAGTATCTTCTGACGAATTAAATGGTGTTTTCGAGAGACTGGAAGCAGTGTCTCAGCTCAAGGGTGCGAGAAATACATCTAGGAGAGCAGGATACCGAGCAGTTGAAGGGACTCCTGAGGCATGTACTGCTGAGTGGGACAAGCAAAGCGGGCAGACTAGACATCAGGGTAACCAAGGTGGCAACAACTTCTATGAGAATGTGCCATAGAAGCAACTAGTTCTAGCTCAGCCAGTTCAGGTTCAGATTACGAAAGTGCCGGGAAGTCCTGATCAGGCAATCAGGGATCACATGGAGTATTCTGAGAGGTTCTGGGCCGAAGTGCAGGAAAATCAGCGTAGGAATGATCATCGGTTCGACAGCATTGAGCAATCGCAAAGAAGGCTGGAACAGATATTGGGTGACTTGTTTGGGAAATTACAACTCGTGGAGACAGGTAGACACCCAGCAGTCCCATAAAGCATTAGAGTTCTGGCAGTTGAGATAAATTTTGAAGAACCAAGGAAGGTTACATCTATTGTTGCCACCTGTACCAATGAGGTTGAGAACTCCTCACCATACGAGGGAACTCCGGCGACGGTTCAAGTGACCCATGTACTGACAGCGGAGCAGACTAAAGACGTAGCCACTATTGTATCAACGGGGGATGAAGTCTAGGAACCGAGTTCCGTGATTCCAGAAGAGGAGGTGAATGCGGAGCAAGAAACTGCTGAAACCGACCACCCCACCATAGTCATTCCTAAGGCGGAAAAGAGTATAAGCGACTCCGATAGCTTTAATTTATTGGTAGGCATTGGGTGTTCAACTCAGGTTACCGGAATAGTCGACACTAGTGCTAGTTGCAACTTGATGACTTTTGACACCTATGAAGACTTAGGCTTAAAAGGATTGGAGTTGCGCAGATGATTTATGACTCTTGCTGGTGGAACCCGAAGTAGATGCATGGGGATTGTGGAAGATGTTCCGGTTAAGCCGGATGGTATAATAGTGATGACAGATTTTGTGGTAGTGGAATCGCCAAGGGTGAAGGGGAAAGAAATGGAAAAAGATATGCTACTGCTAGGGAGACCCTTCATCCGCTCAACTCTCATGGTGGTGAATTTACATGCCCGAATCTGCACAATTGAGGTGCAAGGCAAGCCACGCGAACTGAAGGCCTATTCTGCTCCATTATATTCTATTTCACAGGTTGAGAGCAGGAAATTCATAGGAGCACACACTGGACCCTTATATATACATACTTATCAACAAGGAAGAACAAGAGCTGCACCAACCGGAAGAGCTAAGAACTTCCAGAGTACCCGTTAGCCAATGCGGAAGAGTCTTGTACATGACTTTAAAGGTACGCCTGCAAGCAAGTCACTATTGACCCCATTCTTTTTCTTCTTCTTTACTCTACGCTTGAGTTTAGGTTTGGGGAGGGGGAATGTGCTCTCTATTGTCTTGTATGCATTTTCTCTATTTTCCGAGTCTCTAGAGTCTTTTGTCATTTACTTTCTGTTTGTTTTTGTCATTTTTTCTTTTCTTCTCTAGAGTCTTTTGCGAGTCATTCTTCCAAGTTACGAAAACTTCTATTGTGATTGTTAAATCTGCTTGCTGCTTACGTTTTGCATGATTCTCAGCTTAGATAGTGTATTGGATTTAAGATCTCGTAAGTTTGTTTTTCCTGTATATAGCATGTTTGTTTAACTCTTTAGTCCAAAAAGCATGTGAGAAACTTTAAGCCGATGAAAAAATATTGTACCGGCGCTTGTGTGATCCTTTCGGGAAGTGCAAAACCTCTTGTTTGCGCCTTTTCATTCTCATGTGTACTCAGTTAAGTTAAGTATGATGAACGGCATGCTCTTCATGTTTCATTTTGTCGAAAGCCAGTGCATTGCGAAGAACTGGTTTGGAGAGAAGAAATATGTTGCGTTATGATGTTATTGTTCAAATCTTGTAATATGTATTCCCCCTGATTAGTTGAATCGTCTTGGAGTGTATCTATGGTTCTTGTCACCACCGTAGTCGTGTTAGGCGTGTTTCAAATACTACCTATATACCGACGTGGTCTTAAAAAGCAATATGTCCGTGAGGGTTGATGGCACGTACACCAAACTGACACGCACAAAAGTGCGGACTTCGGTAAAACAGACACTACCAAAAAAGTGAGACTAAAAGAGTCCATAGTGGCCAAATTGATTAGAAATTTAATTCATTTGATGCAAATATGTGGTTTATGGAAGTTGGTTGTATGTCTTGGCAAGCTGCTATACGCAAGGAAAAAGTCCCTTCTGACTTAACTGATTGAGTACATTACATGCGGTATTTGAGGCACCTTTGTGACGAAAGTCACCTGCCTTTTCTCTTATTGTTCTTGAGTGTTTAACCCACTGGATACTTCCAGAGTGTGAGAGAGAAAATAGTGTAGGATTTCCTTGCGATGGATTGGAGAGTTAGGCTTAAGTGCTATTTATTTGAGAAACTCTTTTGCAAGATTTTTTGTGCACTATTTATGTCAAGGTCGGTTGAGTGCAAACCTTTTGCATCTTGTGAATTTAACGCTTACAATGGTAGAGTTCGGTCACTTGGAAGATTGACTCATTTGTGTGTTATTATGTGTCATAGTCTAGAGTCTAGTTTGTTTTTAATTTGTTTGTTTGCTCGGGGACGAGCAAAGGTTCGGTTTGGGGAGTTTGATGAGACTATAATTTAGAGTCTCATTTGGTCCTTTTTAGTGGTCTTTGTCTTTAGTTTTATAGTCTTTTTAGTTCGTTTTTACGCTTTCGTGTTTTATTTACATTTTGCAGGAATCGATGTCTTTTGAGCTAAATGAGGACAAGTTGCTTAGCATGGCTCACCGCGGCGAGGGATTCATCACTTGTGAGATTCTGAGCTTGGAGTTGAAAGAAGGCTACTTGTGAGGAATTGGTTCGCCGCGGTGAGATTTTGCGAATGAAACCTCTGTTTTGAAGATTGAAGCTCGCCACAGCGAAATTATGCGAGGGCTATATATTCTTCGATTAAGAAGGCTCGCCGCGGCGAGAAGCGTAGGATCAGAGTTTTGCTTTCCTTATTAGATTAGATTTTTGATTCTTTCTTTCATACTTTTCTTTTAACCTAGTTATGAGAAAAAAGCTCCTAGACATTATTCTGGAGATAGAACTACATTGGAGCTTGGTTTTATCATTGATTGAAGGATTGATATCGAATTCCTGGTTATTGTGGGAATTCTCTATTGTTTATCTCTTTACAATTCGTTCTTGTTCTTGTTTGTCGAATTGTATGAGCTTGCATGCGATTATCATTCTGTTTATGTTTAGCATGAGGAATATCTTGAATTCTTTGATCCTTGCTTCTATAATGAGTAGCTAAACCACTCCGAACATGGTAGTTATGTGACGGTTATGCATATTCGCTTCTAGGGTTTAGATTCGTTCATATAGGTTCGTCTATCTTTAAATCTTCATAAAACCTTCAATCCAATAAGCTAGATTAAGACTTTCAAAATCGTTTCCGGTTAAGGATCGTGGATTGACGACCCATGATTTCTCTATTTCAAAACCTTCAAATAACGATTGGTTGAATTGGATTGATTGATTTCTGTATACCGACCGTGTGACAGTATGAACGTATCCCTAGAGAGAATTAGCATTGCTTGATCGTAACTACATTGCATTTTCTGTTTTCTAGTTATTGGAAGTAATCAAATTCAAACAAATCAAACTGTTTCTACAAATTCCCTATCCCCAAACCTTTTGATATCATCTGAGTAGTCATAGAGCAAGGTCCTGACTATCATCTCAGTGTTTCTGGCAAATCCACAAACTTCCTTGTAGGTTTTGGTGGGATTCTTCTTGGCAAAGTGTTTGACCCACAGATACTTTTCCCATTTCCAGGCATGCTCAATTCTGATATCTGATAGCTTGAAATATTCATATATGATCCTCAGATATCTTATGTCACCCTTGTATTGCTCTCGAGTCATGTAAAAAGACTCATAGGGTTCAACAACAAGTCTTGCTCTTGTGCCTGTTCCAGTGATGGTGGGAATTTTGTGCACATCATCTGGCTTTCCATAAGGACAATCATCAGAGAGTTCCTTCTTCATGGCTTCTATTCTCTTGATCACTTCAAAATCCAACCAGGCTTTGATGTGGTTGGTGTTAATCAAGATTGGTTTGTCTTTTCTCTATGCCATGAGTTGTTTATGGATTGGTTCTGGAAATTTTTCATTTACCAGTAAGTGCTTGAGTTCCAGAATCCAATAGCCATTCTTCTGATTAATGCACCTATAGACAGAGGAGTCATTGTTGGTCTTCACATACTCAATCTTGGCTTCTTCAGGCCTGAGTGGTAGTTTAAGTTTTCTTTTTTCAGCACTCAGCCTGTTCCTCCTTTGTCTCGAATTCTCCCTTGGGGGATTGCTTGAAGAACCACCCTGGATTGACTTGGTATTTGTAGAGGGTGTTTTAGCTGCTATTGGCTTTGTAGCTAAGGGATTAGTTAGGATATCAACCATTTTCCTTTTCCTGTGAAGAGGAGCTTCATCTTCATCAGTCTCTTCATCATCATCAATGTTAATCTTTGTGGGAGATTCATAGCCTTCTTTGTTGCCCTAGGATTTGATTTGGCCTTCTTCTTCTTCTTCTTCTTTAGAAAACTCTTCAATCCCTCTTACTTGTCTTCTCCTTGGAGCCTTGGTACTCCTTGGAGGTCTTTGTACCCTGGCCCTTGTTGTTATTGTTGTTTCTTCAGTTGGTTGCTGGGAAGTAGCTACTATTTGCAAAGCAGCTTGACTTGAGGAAGGATCATTTATTCTGAGTGGTGGCTGGGAAGTAGCTACTATTCTCTTGTTTCCTCTTCCTTTATGAGTAGCACCAACTCCAGATTTCTTTTGGAATCCTTCCCCCTGATCTTGAGGTCCAAATCCTTCCCCCCTAGTCATTGTTGACTGACTAAGTACCACAAAGGATTCTGAGAGAGACAAAAAATTCCTTTGCAAGTAATTGTATGCAGTAACCAAATTCTGAAGTTCAGCCTTGAGCTCCTGATTTTGTTTGATAAGTCCATTTTCCTTATCAGTGAGCTCGGCCAATGGGCCTAGTATGGCATCTACTTTTCCAGCAGTGTAACTTGCCTCATCAAAAGCTTTTTCAACTAATGACACATCACTATCCCTAACCATTCCCAGATCCTTCTGCGCAAGGACCATGCTGGTTGTTCTCTGAGTGATGAGCTCTGTGAATTTCTTCATTTGGGTGGGGACTGAGGCAATTACTTCTTTGTTCGTGAAGACAACTCCTTATTTAATTTAGCCAGTACTTGGTATCTGTTCAAGTATTCATTGGAGTTGACATTTGGCAGTTTGTTGAAAATTTAAAGATCAATTAGCTTCCTTTTTAAGTGAGAAACCCCTAAGTGTTCATTGCGGTGTTCTGCCAATGCCTTGTTTTCTTCATCATCTGAGTCATCAGCCCAGTGATCTTCATCCTCTTGCACTTCTTCATGAAGGTTTCTGAAGGCGGCAACTATCTCAGATATGGGTTTCTTGCCTTTGGAGGATGGTTTCTTTGATGAAGATGTAGCCTTAGCATCATATTTTTCTTCAGATACTTGTTCAGCATCTAGCTCCTTAGCAATATAATCAACAGCGTCCCGGAGCCCTTTAATCTCAGAGTAAGCTTGCGTTTCTTTGCGCGTTTGTTCTTCAAGTTTATCTAGCTTGACTCTGGATTCAGCTATCTTTTCTTCTAGTTGAAGATTTAGCTGTTGTTTTTCCTCCAACAGTTGTTTGAGTTGAGCAACTGTGGCTTGTGCATCCAATATCTTCTGAGTGTTGTCCTCAGAGTGCTCAACTACTTGTTCAGAAGTGTCTTTTTGTTGGTGAGATAGATGGGTAGATTTAGGAGGAGATGGGGAGTGGATCTCTGTGATGTCCTCTCAGTATTCTTTGCAGCATCTGAGGCAATTGAGACTTGTGCAATCCCTCATGTCCCTGGTGCAGGGGCATCATCATCATCCTCATCCTTGTGATGGTCAGAAGGAGGTTCTTCATAATCATTCTCATCGGTCTCCTTCTCCTCTTCATCTTCAGAGATCAAATTGATCACTTCTGGAATAGTGACCTTTTGCCCATTAACTTCCTCTTGCTCAGAGGGTATGAACTGTAGGGTCTGGGGCAAGATAGGATTGAATGCCATCTACATTCTGGTCTGAGCATCAGCTTGGTTAAAAGCTTGAATAAGCTTACTAGCTACTTCCTTTACAAAGTCCTTAGTATCAATGTTCCAAAGGGATATTGTTCAATGGGGAACATGGCATGGACGTAGTTTTCCAAGTCAAGGGCTCGTGCTCTCCTTATGTGATTATCAGTCACCTTTATGATCTCAGATAGATCGGAGCATCGAAGCTTTTGCCATCTCTTGAAGCATTTTAGGTGCTTTGGCAAAGTGTGTTCTTTGAAGAAAGGAAGCAGGTCCTCTTTCTCATCAACGGGGACCTTAGTGGCACTTATTTGAGCCTAAAAGAAAGAGTTCTGAATTAGTTTCAAAACTTTGGTAGATATCTGGGCTTTAGAGTAGAAAGGTATCTGAGTTACCTGTGTGACAGGCTCAGATGACTTGACTACTGAGGTTCCAGGTGCCTCAGATATCTTGGTGTGAGGAGGAGACTTGGAAGTCTGATCCTCAACATCCTCTCTTTCTTTTTGAACCTGAGAATAAAATATAACATAACACTTCGAAATTTATCAGGAGAGAAACACTTAGACAATTTAATATCTGAGATGTCAATTACCTCCACAATAGGAGGCTCAGATACTTGTCTCTCAGAAACTTGTACAGTTTCTGGTATTCTCTCTGGTGATGAAGGTTTGGTGGTCTTATCAATTTCTATTGGTTAAGGGGATTGAGTGGGCAATTCCCCAACAACTTCTACTTCTGTTTGAGCCTATGAGTAGAAAGTGTTAAGTTTTTAGAAAAATGATCAGAGTAATATTGTGAAGAATACAGATATTTGAGATATATACCTTCTCAATAGAAGGCTCAGATACTTGTTCCTCAGAGACTTTGTGAGTCTCTGGTTGATTCACTGATGAGTTTGGCTTCTCAGCCTCGTCATTTTTCTTCTCAGTTGGAGCCTATTAGAAACAAACACTTAGTTAGTCAAGTGTGTACAATAGATATCTGAAAAGTTATGTCTTAAGAAACTATTTTCCACCTATAATACAGGCTCAGGTTCCTTAAGTGGTGAGGCTATGGGAACCTCCTTCTCAGTTTCTGAGGCAAGCTTTGCAGCTTCCTCTTGTTCTTTTGTTTTTAATTCAGCCTGTAACAAAGAAATTTTTATAAGTAACAAGATTTATAAACATAAAATATCACAAGTAGAGAGTTAAACCATTCACTACTGGCGAAGGTCGGTGATTGGTCTCTGGAACTTGTGACCCTTCTATGCTTTGGTCTTGTTGTTCCATTTCAGCTTCTTTGTTTGAAGATTCAGGTACTTGAGACCTTTCCTGAGTGTGCAACTCAGTTGCCTCCCCTGGTTGATCATTCTGAGCAGATGCCTCAGTTTGATCCCTCTCATTGAGTTGGGGAGCCTGTTCTTTTACAAGATTTTCTTCAGCAAGGAAAGATGCTAGTATCTTATGCTGTAACTCAAGTATCATCTCAACATCATCCACTATTGGCTGTTGTGGTTGGTGTGGTGATTCTGATCTGGATGAAGAAGGTGATTCTGTATGGGGCCTATCCAAATCTGCTTGAGATAGACTTTTAAGTGTTGAGGCAATGGCAGTATCCTCCAACACTAAGTTTCCACTCATCAGAGCATTTTAGGTGCTTTGGCAAAGTGTGTTCTTTGAAGAAAGGAAGCAGGTCCTCTTTCTCATCAACAGGGACCTTAGTGGCACTTATTTGAGCCTGAAAGAAAGAGTTCTGAATTAGTTTCTAAACTTTGGTAGATATCTGGGCTTTAGAGTAGAAAGATATCGGAGTTACCTGTAAAACTGGCTCAGAGGACTTGACTACTGAGTTTCTAGGTGCCTCGAATATCTGGATATGAGGAGGAGACTGGGAAGTCTGATCCTCAGTGATCTTTCTTTCTGCTTGAACCTGAGATTAAAACATAACACTTAGAAAATCTGAGCAAGAAAACTACATTAGACAATTTCATATATCTGAGAGGTCAATTACCTCCACAGTAGGAGGCTCAGATACTTGTCTTTCAGAGACTTATGCAGTCTCTGGAAGTTTTTCTTGTGATGAAGTCTTTGATGCCTCATCAATTTCCATTGGTTGCGGGGATTGAGTGGGAAATTCCCCAGCAACTTCTACTTCTTTTTGATCCTGTAAGTAGAATGAAATACCTTCTCTGCAGAAGGTTCAGATACTTGTTTCTCAGTGACCTTGGAAGTCTCTGGATGCTTCTCTGAAGAGATAGACTTTTCAGTCTCTCCATTTTTCTTCTCAGTTGGAGCCTATTAGAAACAAACACTTAAGAGTATTAGTCAAGTGTATAAAGCACATATCTGAGATGTTATTTCTTAAGGAACTATCTTCTACCTGTGAGACAGGCTCCTGTTCCTTAAGTGGTGAGGCTATGGAATCCTCCTTCTTAGATTCTGAGGCAAGCTTTGCAGCTTCCTCTTGATGTTGTGTTTCTAATTCAGCCTGCAACAAAGAAATTTTATTAAGTAAAAGATTAATAAACATAAAATATCACAAGTAGAGAGTTAAACCATTCAGCTACCTGAGCAGTGTCAGGCTGATTGGTCTCTGGAACTTGTAACCCTTCTATGCTTTGGTCTTGTTATTCCATTACACCTTTTTTGTTTGAAGTTTTAGGTACTTCAGACCTTTCCTGAGTGTGCAACTCAGTTGCCTCCCTTGGTTGATTATTCTGAGCAGATGCCTCATTTTGATCCCTCACATTGAGTTGGGGAACCTGCTCTTTTACAGGATTTTCTTGAGCAAGGAAAGATGCTGGTTTCTCATGATGTAACTCAAGTATCATCTCAGCAGCATCCACTATTGGCTGTTATGGTTGGTGTGGTGATTCTGATCTGGATGAAGAAGGTGATGATGTATGGGGCCTATCCAGATCTGCTTGAGACAGAGTTTTAAGTGTTGAGGCAATGGCAGTATCTTCCAACTCTAAGTTGCCACTCATCAGAGCATCTTCAATATGCTTAAGTGTTTATTTCAAAATTATCCTTGGTGTTTATATCAAAATCATTTCCAAGATTTTGAAGTTCAAACAACTCACATAAATTTCCAAGATTTTGCTTGATCGTAACTACTGTGTTCTTTCTATCCTATTGAAATCAACTACATTGCATTTTCTATTTTCTAGTTATTGGAAGTACTCAAATTCAAACAAATCAAACTGTTTCTACAAGTAATTGTTTGCTTTTAATCCGTGTGGTAGCCTAATTGATTCCTTAGCGAACGATCTCATGGTTAGCATACTCTGTCTACAATGACTGCTTCCTACTAGTTTACGTAAGTAGTAATTTGAGCACATCAAGAGAAGACCCTTGAACCTATCCCACGCCTCATATAGAGACTCGTCATACATCTGGGTAAAAGTGCTGATCTGTTGCCTAATCGCAGAAGTTTTAGACTGGGGTTAATACTTCTGCATGAATGCGCTGTATACCTGGGGCCATGTGGTTAGGCTTCCTTTGTCCAAGCCATTTATCCACGTCCATGCCTTATCATTCAAGAACAGGGGAAAAACCTTCATCCTTAGATCATTATCAGTAACACCCTCATCCTTAGCTAGGCTCCCAATGAACAGCTCCAGCTCTAACAGAAATCCCATGAGCTCCTCATTCTTCTGTCCATAGAACTTTGGAAGTAAGGCCATAAGATGCCCCTTAATATCAAAATTCCTCACATTGTCCGGGTTGACAATGCTGGGGCGGTGGTTGCCCAGAGGTGATGCGAAGATAAAAACCATGGAAGGCGGTGGATCGTTAGCCATTTCGATATGCTGTTGAAATACCGGTTAAGTTACTGTTTCCCTGATCATTCTTTACCTGCTGCAATGCCTATCGATATCGTCAATAAACGGTGCAATAGGTGAATCAAGACCTCTTCTTCCGTTCATGCACTACCTGAATCGGGATGCACTAGGTGCAGAGAACAGAAAAACAGTGAATTAAAAATACAGAAGGAAAAATACTGTCACAAGAATTCGTAAACTTAACAGAGGAGTTAAGTCCCCGACAGCGGCTCCAAAAACTTGATGTGTCAAATCAAAGTCCTAAATTTATTTAAAGCCAAGAGTTAATCCTCAACACTACGAAAACCTATAGTGTAGTGGAGTTAACCCCGAGGTCGGTCTCTAGGGACTTAACTAAGCAGAGCTTCAGTTTACGTATAAAAGTAACAATATAAAAAGTAGTAAATGTTAGTTTACTTCGGCAGCGAGATGATATACTAAAGTAAATAACTACTTGCAATTACTAGAAACCGAATTAACACTAACGAGATTGAAATATGAATGGGGAAATTATGGATTTGTAACGTCAACAAGCTAGCTAGCAGGATATATGTGATTCACGGGATTGACTACGCAAGTTGTCACAGTCTTGAGTTCAAAAACAAATAGCACTAATGAAGGCGTCAGTTCCGCTTGGCTACAATCAATTTGACTAACCTACTACCACCATTTGCAACTAACTGTTAAATCAAGCAAGACGAAAGACGTTTGGGTGTATTGATTAAATGCCTAATCTAACAGTGATTTTGTCTAGAAGATCATCAAACGTGATAGCAAGAATAGTAATTATTCTAAAAAGCACAAGCAGTCGAATCCCGATGCACTTCGAATCACATAAACCCTGGCAAGCATGCATTGAATTAGTCATCACCCCATAATAGGGGTGTTTAGCTACTCATGACAAGTGAAAGCATAATCATACTAGCAATAAACATAATCTCAAGCACAAAACAGAGATTCAAATGGATTGATACAATTTTACCCTTCGTTGTCACAAACCCTAGGTAGAAATTATAGAGCGAAAACGAATCGATGCCAAAGTTATGTAGATAAGCTCCCAATCAACGTCAATCTTCAAATTACAAGCGAAAACGGTTCAATTACCTCAAATCGGGTAATTGCCTTGAAAACTAGGTCTAGCTCTAGAGCAAGTGTGTGTTCTTGACAATAGAATGAATATATAAAGTAATTATGTCTTGTTCTAAGTAATAGACAGGAGAAAAACTAGGTTTGGGCGAATTAGGAAACAAAATCGCATCGCAGAATTATGGCAAGAAGAAACTGGCGTCGCCAGTTGGAAAACTGGCATCGCCAGTAATCAGAACTGGCGTCGCCAGTCTCCAAACTGGCGTCGCCAGTTTGGTGATACGCCAAGCAGGAAGATGGTGACGTACGCCAGTTATCAACCTAGCGTCGCCTGTTCTTCTGGAGTGACCATTTTGCCCCTTTGACGCCTTTTGAGTATGATTCTTGATATTTTGGCCTTCCCGCTCCACTTCTAGCATCCATACGAGCCATTGGAACTCCAAATCTTGTAGATGCATATTAAATACACCATTTTTCCTTCAATTAGCGCGGTTTAGCCAAATATCTACAAAACAGACAAAGAACAAAACAAGTAAAAATACTCTAAGAAAACTAAATAAAACTATACTCAAGGATGACAAAAAGACGGTAAAAAAAGACCAAATGAGACGGTATAAAACCGACTCATCACACCACATGAGCTCTCCCAATGTTAAACCATGGTTCTGATACATCTGTTGCATCCCCTTAAATTTATACCATACTCTATCGAGTTTCTCTCCATAAACCTGCCGCAAACGAATGAGCGGCTTCCTATCTACACAATTTGCTACAACATGACCGTCCGATACACACTCATAGCAATACGAGTAATCCATACACCTGCACACACACAAAAGAAACCAAAGTAGTTCCACCAAACAAACTATACTAAAAAAAAAATAACAATAACTAACTAATATATACAACTGAAAAATTAAAATTCGTAAACTTAACAAAGGAGTTAAGTCCCCGGCAGCGGCGCCAAAAACTTGATGTGTCAAATCAAAGTTCTAAATTTGTTTAAGCCAAGAGTTAATTCTCTACACTACGAAAAACTAGTAGTGCAGTGAAGTTAACCCCGAGGTCGGTCTCGAAGGACTTAACTAAGCTGAGTCTTATTTACGAATAGTAATTACAGTAAGGAAAGCAGTAAAGGTTGTTTTTGCTTTGGTAGCAGATTGACTTTTATTATCTATTAACTATGCGATCTAACTAGAACACAGATTAATCTAAACGTGAATGATATGATTAGAGAATTATGGTGTGGTGACAAAAAATAAGCTAGCTAGCAGGAAACATGCAACAATAATGATGACAATTTACTCTAGTTATCACTGGGACACGTCCTATCGATTATTACATTGCTCTAGGCTTTTCTAGGTAGACACCTTACATCACATAAGGTACGGAGGAGTCATGACAATAAACTAACTGTATAAAGTTCTAGAAAACAAATAGCATTAGTGAAGGCGTTGATTCCACTAAGTTACAATTAATAAGCTAATGTAGATATTACTGTTCGCAACGAACCAATAGATATAGCAAGACGCAAGGCATTTTGTTATAAGTGATCAGATGCCTAATCTATTGGTCATTTTGACGTAACGAATATCAAACAAAATACTACATACACAATTAATCAAAATAGTACAGAGTAAATCGCATCTTATATATATTGAATACACGAACCCTAGCTAGCATGCATTGAATTCGTCACCACCCCATAACTAGGCTGCTTAAGCACTCATCATATGCAAATCATAATCAGAATCATAAACCGGCATACAGTAAACATAATCAATACCAAAAACCACGAAATGAGATAAGAAACAATTTTACTAATCGTGTCACAAACCCTAGGTAAGAATTGAAGAACTTGAATCGAACTGGTGGAAAGTATGATGAATATGCTCTCAATCAATAATCAATCGTTGTATTACAAGAGAAAACGGTTCAATTACCTCCACGAATGGGTAGGTAATTGCCTTGGAAAATCGGTTCTAGGTTGAAAGCAAAAAGAATAGAAGAAAAATAATAACGTTTCCTTCCCAATAATGTTTTGAACTAACCTATATATAGTGAAAGAAAGGAATTAGAAATGAATTAGGAGACAATCAGACGAATCTTGCAATTCGAGCATAACTGGCGTACGCCAGTAAAGAACTGGCGTCGCCAGTTCTTCCTTGAAGGACGGGTTTGCCCTTTTGACTCCAATTCTTGGTATTTTGGCCTTCCCGCTCCACTTCTAGCATCCGTTTAAGGCATTGAAACTTTGTACTCCTGTAAATGCTTATAAAATGCATCTTTTTGCCTCCAAATCACGCGTTTCGACCAAATACCTACAAAACACACAAAACATGAAAACATAACAAAATACCAATAAAGCACATAAAAAATATACTTGAGAATGGCAATAAGACCGTAAGAAAGACCAAATGAGACAATGTAAAATCGACTCATCAGAGCCTCTCATAGTATTCTATGCCGAAATCTTCTTCATCTTCCTCTATAAGATTTGGCATCAGATATATAAAGTCGACTTCGTCTCCAAGGTGGAAATCATCTTTACTTTTCCAATATCCTCTATTGATTCATTTTTTTTTTCCTCTAGGAGTTCACCTTTAGAATTGAAACGCTTCTTCTGCCCCTTCCACGATCAATGAATAGGTCTTTTCTCCTGTGTCAACTACAGATTCCATCTGATGTAGGTCTAGTCGCCCAATAAGTGTTTTAGACCTCATTACGCTTCCTTCCATATCCATCACGAGGATTTCTAGCCTCGACCTTATGCCTCTGATCTCCACAGGTAAACCTCTGATTTCCCCAGCACATTTCTTTGTCGAATTGTCGGCTAGATGGATGCTAGTTCCACATGGTTCTATTTCGTCTTCAATACCTAGGTCCCTCGCCTTAGCCAATGACATAAGATTTACGCTGGCTCCAAGTTCTATTATGCAATTCACCTTTTTGACCTT
This sequence comes from Plantago major, assembly GCA_026545765.1. Classification (NCBI taxonomy): domain Eukaryota; kingdom Viridiplantae; phylum Streptophyta; class Magnoliopsida; order Lamiales; family Plantaginaceae; genus Plantago; species Plantago major. The sequence goes on from CM048839.1 coordinate 67,192,541, forward strand.
TACTCCAATCATCATGTTGAATTGTCCCGGATCTCCTACTCCTCTTCTTATGATATCTGATCCTTCTCTCCATGCCACTCCAACATAGGCCTTCTTCCAGTTAGCGAATTCCCTTATAGATGCCATATAATCAGATGGGTATAAAGTAAGCAGGTCTGTTATCGATATTGGTAATGATTGATGTTGGTCCAGATAACGGCAAAGGAAAAGACTTGAGAGGGGGAGGAGGGGGGGGGGGGGTGAATAGTCTTTTACAACTTTTGTCGATAAACATAATTTCTCAGATATCTGATACTTAATTTCAGAGAGCGGGAGACTTTTCTGTGATAAGTGCACGTGCTCAGCAAGATATAATGTGTTTAAATACTTAGCAGGAAAAAGAGAACGATAAGCAAATTGCTGAAAGTAAATAACACGACTTTTATAGTGGTATCTGAAGGTGGCGTAATCCTTCAACTAATCCACTTCGGCCTTTCTCAGACCTAGAATCCACTAAGACAGATAATTGAGTTCACCTTACAAATATCTTATCTCAATTCCTAAATACACTAGGTTCCCAACCAAGTGTTCCCTCTGGTTATTCCCCGGCTCCCAGGCAAGTACTTCCTATACTCAGAAACCTTTGAGTTGTTCCTTAGTTTTCCAAACTAAGTACTTCCTATGCTCAGTAACCTTGGAGTTATTCCTTAGTTTCCCAAACTAAGTACTTCCTGTACTCCACGCCATTTAAGGTGTTAGTTATGATGGTTTGTCATGTGAGTAGTCTTACTAACTTTTTAGTTATTTAGGAAAACTCTATAGAACAAGAATCACTTAACACACTTCACAATGTGTGGTGATATGTTCTTTACTGACCCAAGTCTATGTTAAATGTTCTGGAGAATGAAACTCAGATACTTGATCTTTTGATTCAATTGCTTCACAGATAGCAATGCTTGTTAAGGATCAGGACACTTAGAACTTTCATGCTACTTAGAATTCAAGAGCTTAGTCGCAACTATAAGCTAAAGAGTAAGTAGATTGAAGTCTTGTATACTTGAATGAATAAGTTCGTTCTGTGTGTTAGTTCAAGGTGTGTTTCAAGCATTCTAAGTGGTGATATTTATAGTTGAATTTGAAGCCGTTTGAATAGTATCCGTTAGGCTCAATTCAAATTCAAACTATTGATATCTGAAAATAGTACTTCAGAAGACGTTGTCTCTTTTCAGAGATTTCCTCTTTTGTTCAGATGTCTCTGTCTGCGCATTTATTGCATTGTACTATTTTTGTCCTATAGTGCCAACGGAACTATGCACGCTTTCTGAAGCATTGCATGTCCCTTTCCAGAGACCTTCACATCTACAGATACCTGTTGAAACATTGTTTCCCAGAAACATAGTTTTATCCAGGGTATCTGAGTGTAGGTTTTTGTGGGCACTTTTCCTCGTTCAGAAACCTTGTGTTCTCAGATATCTTTTGCAAAACTTGTTTATTAAAAAAACACTTGTTGCTTTAAGATATCTGGACATAGGTATCTGATGAGACCAATTTTCTTCGTCTTTAGCAATCTTGTGCAGTCTTCAAATCTTCAAATTTGTTGAACTCTCCTGCCGGATGCCTTCTTCTTGGTCTTCTTCAAAGATATAAAAGTTACATTCAGAGACTTAACATCCTATACAAGTTTTGCTAGACTAACATACTTAGTGATTTTCCTCTTTTATAGTGTTCAAGTGAATCAAGAGTACTAACCACCTTTCTGAGCTAAGATAATTCATTAGGTTGCTGATCAAAATCTAAACATATATTCCTAATAAATTTCCGCCTTTTTGATAAGTCAACGATGACTATCTTTAAAACCCATTAAAACATGGAAGAGGGAACAATCCAACACTTAATCATTTCTTATGATCTTTTCAAATTATTTTAATTAAGTGCAGAAAGTAAACATCAACCAAATCACAAGGTGTGATCTTTGCTAACAAGTTATCTTTTTATAGATTGATATCTGAGAGTAGGTTCATTAGATATGTTTACAAGGAAAGTTCACATATAACTTAATAAATAAAATACATTTCAGTGCAGTCAGCAAGATACAAAATTACATAGTAAACTAGGACAACAGGAGTAACCAAGCTCCAAGTAGACATCCTAATAAACTAGTCTTCAAGTCTTCAATCAGCAGATCTATGGATCAGTTAGCAAATTTCCTATCCCCAAACCTTTTGATATCATCTGAGTAGTCATAGAGCAAGGTCCTGACTATCATCTCAGTGTTTCTGGCAAATCCACAAACTTCCTTGTAGGTTTTGGTGGGATTCTTCTTGGCAAAGTGTTTGACCCACATATACTTTCCCCATTTCCAGGCATGCTCAATTCTGATATCTGATAGCTTGAAATATTCATATATGATCCTCAGAAATCTTATGTCACCCTTGTATTGCTCTCGAGTCATGTAAAAAGACTCACAGGGTTCCACAACAAGTCTTGCTCTTGTGCCTGTTCCAGTGATGTTGGGAATTCTGTGCACATCATCTGGCTTACCATAAGGACAATCATTAGAGTGGTCCTTCTTCATGGCTTCTATTCTCTTGATCACTTCAAAATCCAACCAGACTTTGATGTGGTTGGTGTTAATCAAGATTGGTTTGTCTTTTCTCCATGCCATGAGTTGTTTATGGATTGGTTCTGGAAATTTTTCATTTACAAGTAAGTGCTTGAGTTCAAGAATCCAATAATTCTTCTAATTAATGCACCCATAGACAGAGGAGTCATTATTGGTCTTCACATACTCAATCTTGGCTTCTTTAGGCCTGAGTGGTAGTTGAAGTTTTCTTTGTTCAGCTCTCAGCCTGTTCCTCCTTTGTCTTGAATTCTCCCTTGGGGGATTGCTTGAAGAACCACCCTGGATTGACTTGGTATTTGTAGAGGGTGTTTTAGCTGCTATTAGCTTTGTAGCAAAGGGCTTAGTTAGGCTATCAACCCTTTTCCTTTTCCTGTGAAGAGGAGCTTCATCTTCATCAGTCTCTTCATCATCATCAATGTTAATCTTTGTGGGAGATTTATAGCCTTCTTTGTTGCCTTAGGATTTGATTTGGCCTTCTTCTTCTTCTTCTTCTTCTTCTTCTTCTTCTTCTTCTTCTTCTTCTTCTTCTTCTTCTTCAATCCCTCTTACTTGTCTTCTCCTTGGAGACTTGGTACTCCTTGGAGGTCTTTGTGCCCTGGTCCTTGTTGTTATTGTTGTTTCTTCAGTTGGTTGCTGGGAAGTAGCTACTATTTGCAAAGCAGCTTGACTTGAGCATGGCTCATTTATTCTGACTGGTGGCTGGGAAGTAGCTACTATTCTCTTGTTTCCTCTTCCTTTCGGAGCAGCACCAACTCCAGATTTCTTTTGGAATCCTTCCCCCTGATCTTGAGGTCCAAATCCTCCCCCCTTAGTCATTGTTGACTGACTAAGTACCACAAAGGATTCTGAGAGAGACACAAAATTCCTTTGCAAGTAATTGTATGCAGTAACCAAATTCTGAAGTTCAGCCTTGAGCTCCTGATTTTGTTTGATAAGTCCATTTTCCTTATCAGTGAGCTCGGCCAATGGGCCTAGTATGGACTCTGCTTTTCTTGCAGTGTAACTTGCCTCATCAAAAGCTTTTTCAACTAATGACACATCACTTTCCCTAACCATTCCCAGATCCTTCTGCGCAAGGACCACGCTGGTTGTTCTCTGAGTGATGAGCTCTGTGAATTTCTTCATTTGGGTGGGGACTGAGGCAATTACTTCTTTGTTCGGAAAGACAACTCCTTATTCAATTTAGCCAGTACTTGGTATCTGTTCAAGTATTCATTGGAGTTTACATTTGGCAGTTTGTTGAAAATTTAAGGAGCAATTAGCTTCCTTTTTAAGTGAGAAACCCCTAAGTGTTCATTGCGGTGTTCTGCCAATGCCTTGTTTTCTTCATCATCTGAGTAATGATCAAATCGGATCTTCATCCTCTTGCACTTCTTCATGAAGGTTTCTGAAGGCGGCAACTATCTCAGATATGGGTTTCTTGCCTTTGGAGGATGGTTTCTTTGATGAAGATGTAGCCTTAGCATCATATTTTTCTTCAGATACTTGTTCAGCATCTAGCTCCTTAGCAATATAATCAACAGCGTCCCGGAGCCCTTTAATCTCAGAGTAAGCTTGCGTTTCTTTGCGCGTTTGTTCTTCAAGTTTATCTAGCTTGACTCTGGATTCAGCTATCTTTTCTTCTAGTTGAAGATTTAGCTGTTGTTTTTCCTCCAACAGTTGTTTGAGTTGAGCAACTGTGGCTTGTGCATCCAATATCTTCTGAGTGTTGTCCTCAGAGTGCTCAACTACTTGTTCAGAAGTGTCTTTTTGTTGGGGAGATAGGTGGGTAGATTTAGGAGGAGATGGAGGAGTGGATCTCTGTGATGTCCTCTCAGTATGCTTTGCAGCATCTGAGGTAATTGTGCCTTGTGCAATCCTTCCTGTCCCTGGTGCAGGGGCATCATCATCATCCTCATCCTTGTGATGGTCATAAGGAGGTTCTTCATAATCATTCTCATCGGTCTCCTTCTCTTCTTCATCTTTAGAGACCAAATTGATCACTTCTGGAATAGTGACCTTTTGCCCATTAACTTCCTCTTGCTCAGAGGGTATGAACTATAGGGTCTGGGGCAAGATAGGATTGAATGCCATCTATATTCTGGTCTGACCATCAGCTTGGTTAAAAGCTTGAATAAGCTTACTGGCTACTTCCTTGACAAAGTCCTTATGCATCAATGTTCCAAAGGGATATTGTTCAATGGGGAACATGGCATGGACGTAGTTTTCCAAGTCAAGGGCTCGTGCTCTCCTTATGTGATGATCAGTCACCTTTATGATCTCAGATAGATCGGAGCATCGAAGTTTTTGTCATCTCTTGAAGCATTTTAGGTGCTTTGGCAAAGTGTGTTCTTTGAAGAAAGGAAGCAGGTCCTCTTTCTCATCAACGGGGACCTTAGTGGCAGTTATTTGAGCCTGAAATAAAGAGTTCTGAATTAGTTTCAAAACTTTGGTAGATATCTGGGCTTTAGAGTAGAAAGGTATTGGAGTTACCTGTGTGACAGGCTCAGATGACTTGACTACTGAGGTTCCAGGTGCCTCAGATATCTTGGTGTGAGGAGGGGACTTGGAAGTCTGATCCTCAGCATCCTCTCTTTCTTTTTGAACCTGAGAATAAAATATAACATAACACTTAGAAATTTATCAGGAGAGAACCACTTAGACAATTTAATATCTGAGATGTCAATTACCTCCAAAATAGGAGGCTCAATTACTTGTCTCTCAGAAACTTGTACAGTTTCTGGTATTCTCTCTGGTGATGAAGGTTTGGTGGCCTCATCAATTTCTATTGGTTGAGGGGATTGAGTCGGCAATTCCCCAACAACTTCTACTCTTGTTTGAGCCTATGAGTAGAAAGTGTTATGTTTTTAGAAAAATGATCAGAGTAATATTGTGGAGAATATAGATATCTGAGATATATACCTTCTCAATAGAAGGCTCAGATACTTGTTCCTCAGAGACTTTGTGAGTCTCTGGTTTATTCACTGATGAGTTAGGCTTCTCAGCCTCATCATTTTTCTTCTCAGTTGGAGCCTATTAGAAACAAACACTTAGTTAGTCAAGTGTGTACAATAGATATCTGAAAAGTTATGTCTTAAGAAACTATTTTCCACCTATAATACAGGCTCAGGTTCCTTAAGTGGTGAGGCTATGGGAACCTCCTTCTCAGTTTCTGAGTCAAGCTTTGCAGCTTCCTCTTGTTCTTTTGTTTCTAATTCAGCCTGTAATAAAGAAATTTTTATAAGTAACAAGATTTATAAACATAAAATATCACAAGTAGAGAGTTAAACTATTCTACGAAAGCGGTGTCGGTGATTGGTCTGGAACTTGTGACCTTCTATGCTTTGGTCTTGTTGTTCCATTCACTTCTTTGTTTGAAGTTTGGTACTTGGACCTTTCACAGTGTGCAACTCAGTTGCCTCCCCTGGTTGATCATTCTGAGCAGATGCCTCAGTTTGATCCCTCTCATTGAGTTGGGGCACCTGTTCTTTTACAAGACTTTCTTCAGCAAGGAAAGATGCTAGTATCTCATGCTGTAAATCAAGTATCATCTCAACATCATCCACTATTGGCTGTTGTGGTTGGTGTGGTGATTCTGATCTGGATGAAGAAGGTGATTCTGTATGGGGCCTATCCAAATCTGCTTGAGACAGACTTTTAAGTGTTGAGGCAATGGCAGTATCCTCCAACACTAAGTTTCCACTCACCAGAGCATTTTAGGAGCTTTGGCAAAGTGTGTTCTTTGAAGAAAGGAAGCAGGTCCTCTTTCTCATCAACAGGGACCTTAGTGGCACTTATTTGAGCCTGAAAGAAAGAGTTCTGAACTAGTTTCAAAACTTTTGTAGATGTCTGGGCTTTAGAGTAGAAAGGTATCGTAGTTACTTGTAAAACAGGCTCAGATGACTTGACTACTGAGGTTCCAGGTGCCTCAGATATCTGGATATGAGGAGGAGACTGGGAAGTCTGATCCTCAGTGATCTTTGTTTGTGCTTGAACCTGAGATTAAAACATAACACTTAGAAAATCTGAGCAAGAAAACTACATTAGACAATTTCATATATCTGAGAGGTCAATTACCTCCACAGTAGGAGGCTCAGATACTTGTCTTTCAGAGACTTATGCAGTCTCTGGAAGTTTTTCTTGTGATGAAGTCTTTGATGCCTCATCAATTTCCATTGGTTGCGGGGATTGAGTGGGCAATTCCCCAGCAACTTCTACTTCTTTTTGATCCTGTAAGTAGAATGAAATAACTTCTCTGCAGAAGGTTCAGATACTTGTTTCTCAGAGACCTTGGAAGTCTCTGGATGCTGCTCTGAAGAGATAGACTTTTCAGTCTCTCCATTTTTCTTCTCAATTGGAGCCTATTAGAAACAAACACTTAAGAGTATTAGTCAAGTGTATAAAGCACATATCTGAGATGTTATTTCTTAAGGAACTATCTTCTACCTGTGAGACAGGCTCCTGTTCCTTAAGTGATGAGGCTATGGAAGCCTCCTTCTCAGATTCTGAGGCAAGCTTTGCAGCTTCCTCTTGATGTTGTGTTTCTAATTCAGCCTGCAACAAAGAAATTTTATTAAGTAAAAGATTAATAAACATAAAATATCACAAGTAGAGAGTTAAACCATTCAGATACCTGAGCAGTGTCAGGCTGATTGGTCTCTGGAACTTGTGACCCTTCTATGCTTTGGTCTTGTTGTTCTATTACACCTTCTTTGTTTCAAGTTTTAGGTACTTCAGACCTTTCCTGAGTGTGCAACTCAGTTGCCTCCCTTGGTTGATTATTCTGAGCAGATGCCTCATTTTGATCCCTCACATTGAGTTGGGGAACTTGCCCTTTTACAGGATTTTCTTCAGCAAGGAAAGATGCTGGTATCTCATGCTGTAACTCAAGTATCATCTCAGCAGCATCCACTATTGGCTGTTGTGGTTGGTGTGGTGATTCTGATCTGGATGAAGAAGGTGATGCTATATGGGGCCTATCCAGATCTGCTTGAGAAAGACTTTTAAGTGTTGAGGCAATGGCAATATCCTCCAACACTAAGTTGCCACTCATCTGAGCATCTTCAATATGCTTAAGTGTTACTTGCTCTGATGGCGTGTTTTGTCCAGTGACCTTGGACACAGTTGCTTCTTCAGCAACCTTTGAACTAGTTGCTCTTTCAGCAACCTTGGGGATTATTGCTTCCCCCTCATCGAAATCTGGGACTGAATTATCAACAATCCCTGCTACTTCTGCAGAGAGTGTTTGAAGTTTCTCACTACTTTTATTAGCATTGATGAGTTCATCAGAAGTGGACTTAGCAGCATTTATGAGTTCATCAGCTGTGGTCTTAGCAGCATTCATGAGTTCATCAACAGTGGGGTCAGATATCTGAGAGTCGACATTCACAATGGGTATGTCTTCCGATTTGCCAGCAGACTTCTTTCGTGAAGTTTTGGGCTTTTTGGTCGTAACGGAACCCTCAGATACCTCATCAGTCTTTCATTTCTTGGAACCCTTCTGAGTGCAGTAACCTTTTTCATTAAGTTTGTATAGTCATATTTGTAGAGCAGGTTACGGTTGGTTATGTCAGCCTTCTCTCTAAGCTCAATGCCAAGCTTTTCCAGCAAGAAACATATCTTCAGTCCATAGCTTACTATGGCTTTTGGCTCAGCAAGGCCCTTAACGATTTTAGGCTCAAAGCCTTGAATCTTCTTCACAAATTTCATAAAGGCGTACTTCCCCCAATTGAAAGGGTTTTCCAGCCTTTTGTTCTGTTGATTCAACAAGAACATCATCATCCAGCGTTCTTGGCTTATTTGGTCGGCACCTCTTTGTAGACCATCAAAGCATCTGTGAAGAATGCATGCCAACACATCCCAGTGAACCAACATATGTCTGGTTTTGATGTCAACAAGTTTAAAGTTATGGGTGTATCTGATTTTTCAAGATCACACACATCACTGTATAGTTTCTTCACACCTTCAAGGAGATCATCATCCTTGGTGTTTATTTCAAAATCATTTCCAAGATTTTGAAGTTCAAACAACTCACAGAAAGTTGTTAAGTTCAAAAGGATGTCTTTTTCTAGAACTTTTGATTTTTTTAGACACTATTTCAGTGCCTTCAGTAACACTGGAAATAATCCTGGAATTGTTGTAAAATTCCAACACATCCAGTGAAGAAACTCCACTGGGAATAGCAAACAGGAAACCCTTGATTTGTGCCTTTTCAAGCATACCAAGAATTAGCTTCCTATCAGCTTGATTTTCAATAGCAGCAACAAGGTATTCCTCAATCATGGCACCACCCCAAATCATCCTGTGATTTGAAGTCCAATGATCAGGATTGAAGTCTCCTACCAATCGGTTGTTCGTGATAACCAACACTGGTGCTTGCTTTTCAGCAGTACCAGAGTTAGTAGCTTGGGATTTCTGGGTAGAAGCACATTTTGGAGCCATCTCTTTAAATAGTGAAAGTTTTTGAAAGTAGACAAGAGATTAAGGTAGGAGATTAGTGATTCTTTGCAGAGAAACTAAGCGAAGAACAGAGATTTGCAGAAAACTTTGAAGGATTCTTTTTGCTATTTCTGTGTAAGTATGAATGTTGGATTAGGCGAAAGTGATTTCTTTTGCCAAAATCCTATATATATAGCAACGCAAATCTCAACAGACATATACATACAAATTGATTTTGTGTGTAAGTATCTGTGTACGTGCAGAAGGACGTGGGTGAAAAACTACTTTGCATTAAATGCTAGTGGGCCATAATTGTTTTTACAGTTCACTACTTTTTAGCGAAATTAAATCTCGTTCGTTAAGATCAAACGCCCATTTCATCAAGGGTCACGATTGCTTCTTCAGCAATGATCACAATCAGTAATTGTAATTGTGCCCAATTAATGAAATTTGGTGTATGGCTTTCTGAATCACATCTCTATTCTGTGACTAGGGGACAGTCTTTGGACTTATGTATTCAGTTCAGAGACTGTATGTAACGTAACATATAAATGGAAAGATACAAAACACCAGAGGTGTCGTTGACTGAATACAGTTGTACCACAATTCTCTTTTGTGTTCCCCCTCACTTTCTGATCTCATAGATATCTGAGTACCCGTCTCAGAAATCTTTGAAAGACACTTTTACCCATCCTTTTAGTATATGAGTTCCCGTCTCAGATACCTTTTTGCCTTCTATATCTAGATGCATGTTCCAGATATCTTTCTCCTTTCTGAATTTCCATCTTAGAGATTAGAACTTTTCAGTTCCTTCGGTAGCTCCATTAACCCAAGACTATGTCTCAAGGTTAAGAACCTGATTTCTTGCAAAGGCTTTGTAAAGATATCTGCAAGTTGGTCTTCAATACGAATCTTGAGTATCTCTATATTGCATTTTCAACATGGTCTCTAATGAAGTGGTGTGTAACATCAATGTGCTTTGTTCTTGCATGAAACTTAGGATTCTGAGTTATGGCAATAGCACTTGTGTTGTCACAGAAAATCGGAGTTTTCTCTTCATTAATCTCATAGTCTCTCTGTTGATACGAAAATATGTCCAATCCGTCATAGGCGCCTCTGGAACGAATCCTAAGGCGTCCCGAGTTGTCTAAAGGATCCGAGACACAATGATCCGACCCATAGGTCCTACCCTAGGCCCTCAGGTCCTACCCACCCGGGTCCGACCCTCCCTAGAAAAGGGACAGAGTACTTAAACGATACTGGGTCTGTTAGAACTGTAGGACCGGGATTGGTACTTCTGGACAGTTTCGAACGATGTTGACTATTGATGTTGAGTCAACACCGTTTCTCAAAAGTGAACAGTGATCGACCAGACTACGACAACAGTGAACTGTAATTAACAAAACTCAGAAAAGTGCAGCGGAATAGAACTGAACACAAGATTTCTCAAGTCGGTATATAAAGATACCGACAGTGCCGAAGCAAAACTTCTACTAAAATTGAAAAGTAGAATTACAAAAAGAAGTTTAATCCAATCACAAACGATTGATTAAACTTACAGAAAACTAGACCTAGAACAGATAAGAAAAACCTATTCTAGTTTAATGATGCTAGAGTAATTCTCAATCTTTAGAGAACACTCACAAGTAAACACCTAGTAAAGCAAGATGCCTAAACAAAATAATCTTCTCTCTTTTTGTTCTTAGAGTCGGCAGCCTTGCAAACGCCTCCTTCTTCTTCTATATATCATTACGGCAATCTCATCACAGGAAGAAGCAAGTCGGCAGCAGGCAGGCCCAAGTCTTCCCAAACTTGGATTCGTGGTAAGGAAACTTCCTTTGATGTATTAATGGTATAAGGAGTCTTCTAGATATCAATCTCTTTTAAATCTCACTTTCCTTATAGCATAATATTCTTCCATGAATCATTATGGCAGCTTCCTTACAACAATTATGGATCCTTTAATCTTCAAGCCCATCACGCCTATTCTTCTTATTTGGCCCTTTTGCTACAGTGCCCGTTTGCTACAGTGCCTGCTACAGTAACCAATCGTGATCCATTAAGCATGTTGAGGCCCAACTTGATATATCCTACAAAATAATCATAGAAAAACAACTACAAACGTTGAACCGGTTAATAAACGAAGAAAGGCCGAATTAACAAAACAAGTGCAATATAAATCGCACTTTCAATCTCCCCCTTAATTCTTGCCTTTCTTCACAAAAACCTGAAAGTAGTTAGTAGGAAAATTTTAAGACAATATCAAGCAACTCCCCCTTGCTCCAAGAACTCCCTCTTAATACAAAAAACCAAGAGTACAAACACTCTCCCCCTTTTTTGTGAGGAAAGAAAGAAAACAAAGTTCTTTTACAGAAACTTCACCATCTTGGTAATCTGTTGAGGACCTGCAGACAAAGTACTAATGTTGTCGACACGATGTTGACTCAACATTGTAGTCAACACTGGCAAAGAAAGTAGCAAAATCAGGACTATAGGACGGATCAGCTGAAGGGTAGCAATCAGGAATATAGTGGATGGTCAGCTGGAGGGCAGTGACGTGAAGAGAGCGGATGGTCAAGTACACAGCTTACAAGATAAGTCATGATGGGTGTTGTTGGGTTTGCGTCAAGGTAGATTCCTGCAGATATATATCAAAGCAACGAAAAACTGTGCACAACTGTTAATTAAAGATTAAAGTTGCAAGTAAAACAGTTATCCGTCAAGTCAACGTAATCAGATAAACCCTAGGGAGGTTGACCAAAAATCTTGATCTTAAAGAAAATGACTTGAAATGCAAGAACAAGAATGCAAAACCCAAAACCCCAAGGAAATACCTTAGACCTACTCCCCCTCAAACCCAAAAACACACAAAAAAGAAACACATAAATAAAAGAAAAAAAACACAGTAGTTAAGCAAACAGTACTTCATGCACAGTCAATGTTGACTTGAACGTTGACTCAACATTGGTGACAACATCGGGAAATCAGACCACTCTTAATGTAAGTCAGCCAGGAAACCAAGTCTCAAAATGTGCAGATTCGATTAACACCACTGATGCTGCAGGCAAAACAGAAAGAGAAAGGAATACCAAAGAAACACACCCAACGTTGCCTCAAAAAGTAAATTAAACAATTAGCATAAGTTTGAGTGGGGGTGACCATGAGACCGTTAACCATGTCAAATAATTGGAACACGTATGAATCCGCTCCAAAGCCGAAGCCTATGCGGAGTTAGGCAAACACACATCTCATGGCATAAAGATCACTCATTTGACCAAATTGGGTTATTTGGTACTCAGAAAGTGAACCAGCAGCATTACGAGAATCGGCACTTTTGTGCATGTCGGTTTCCAGTACATGCCATCAACCCTCACGACATATGACACATTGGCCACGTCGATATTTGGATAGTATTTGAAACCTGCCCAACACGATCCTCGACGGAAACACTTCGAGCCCTTTTTATCATAATACATTAGATTTATTAAGCATAAAGGACAGGAGGCAACATCAAGTGCGAGTCAAGGTACGAGTAAAAATAGCCAAAAAGCAGCAAAAGTGGGTTTTACATAAAGCAAACACACATGAGACTCGATCCCTTTCAACCTTGGTTTCAAGTAGTCTTTCAAACCCTAAGCAACACCACTGTAAGCTAAAACCAAGAACAACCATTGACCAGTACAGAAGCGCAGGAGCACAGAAACACACAGTAGACGAAAAAGAAAAAAACAAACAACAGCATCACTCTTACTAAACAACCAATGTTGACCGTGATGTTGAGTCAACATTGGTACTCAACACTGACAGTCACAAAGAGCACATACCGAGAGATCTCCTGAGACTGAAGAATCTCTCACTGTCTAAGGGTTTGGTAAAAATATCTGTAAGTTGGTTTGTTGTGTCGATGTGTTCTATGTCAATCACTTGCTTATTGACCAAGTCCCTAAGGAAATGATGTCTAATATCTATGTGCTTAGTGCGAGAATGCCGAACAGGGTTATTCGAGATATGTATGGCACTAAGGTTGTCACAGAACATCAAAAGGGTAGCACTTTGTAGACCATAGTCATGCAACATATTTTTCAACCAGACTAGTTGAGACACACAACTCCCAGCTGCTATATATTCAGATTCAAGGTTGAAAGTGATACGATTACATTTCTTGCTATACCAAGACACCAAATTTGGACCAAGATAAAAGCAACCTCCACTAGTGGATTTTCTATCATCTAGATCACCAGCCCAATCAGAATCACTAAATCCCACCAGATTAGTGTTTGTATCACATGCAAACCATAATCCTAGATTAACAGTTCCTGATATATATCTAAGGATTCTCTTAACAGCAGTTAAATGGGGGATTTTAGGGTTAGATTGATACCGGGAACATACGCAAACTGAGAACATGATATCTGGTCTACTGACAGATAGATACAAGAGACTTCCAATCATTGATCTGTACAATGTTGGGTCAACATGCTCCCCAACATCGATTCTGCTTATCTTCAACGATGTATCCATCGAATCTTGCCGCAGTTTGGCACTTTCGAGCCCAAATTTTTTGATCAGATTTTGTGCATATTTTTCCTGGGACAAGAATAGACCATCTTCCTTCTGTTGGATTTGAAGTCCAAGAAAATAGCTGAGTTCTCCTATCATACTCATCTCAAAGGTAACTGTCATAGCTTTCACAAACTGATCTACCATAGAGGGATTAGTTGAGCCAAACACAATATCATCAACATATATTTGAGCAATGCACAGATCATGTCCTTTTCTAAGGATAAACAGTGTTTGATATCCCTCCCCCTTTTTGAAACCAAAATCAACTAGAAAATCAGTTAATCGAGCATACCAAGCACGGGGAGCTTGCTTCAAACCATACAGGGCCTTTTTTAGTTTATACACATAGTCGGGGTGACTTGGATCTTCAAAGCCCTTAGGTTGTTCCACATAAACTTCTTTATCAATATAGCCATTCAAAAAGGCTCCCTTAACATCCATTTACTTCAGTTTAATGTTTAAAGCACACGCAATAGCAAGCAGAAGTCTAATGGATTCTAATCTAGCCACAGGAGCAAAGGTTTCATCAAAATCTATTCCTTCAACTTGAGTGTAACCTTGGGCAACAAGACGAGCTTTATTCTTAATAACTACCCCATTTTCATCACTTTTGTTTTTGAATATCCATTTTGTTCCTATGACATTCACTTCTAGAGGACGAGGCACTAAAGACCAAACTTCATTGGTTTTAAATTGGTGCAGTTCGTTTTGCATGGCCTCTATCCAATACTCATCTTTTAAGGCTTCTTTCACATTCTTGGGTTCAATAAGCGAAACAAAGCAAGAAGAACTTACCGTTTGGCACAAGGTTGCATTGCGTAGCGTTTCCTTGTAGTTCTTTCTGGTGTTTCCCCTAAGAGTCATTCTTACCCTTGGATCACCAATGACTTGAGTGCTTGGGGTGATCTTTGCGAATCCTTGGAGGTGGATCACGTCTTATGGAATCCAGTGGCACATTTGATTCCAGAACAGGTTCATCTTCATGTTCTGAGACAGATTCATCTGATGAGCTCTCCCCCTGCAATGTTGGGTGCGATGTTGAGTCAACATTGTGATCAACATTGCCTCCATCTTCTCTGACAGTTCCAATATCTGGGGAATCTGGTCCAGAACCTGCATCTGATTTAGTACCTGTTTCTGATTCAGCAATCTGTTTTTCTGGTACAGTACCTGTCTCATTTTGCTGTTTTTCACAAGACATAGAGTCATCAAAGGTAACATTAACAGATTCTTGAACTGTTTGTGTCCTAGAATTGTATATTCTATATGCATGGCTATTAAGAGAATAACCTACAAAAATCCCTTTATCACTTTTAGCATCAAACTTGCCCAACAGTTCTCTATCATTGAGAATATAGCAAACACACCCAAACACATGAAAGTACCTAAGATTAGGTTTCTTGCCATTAAGAATCTCATAAGGAGTGGTAGAAGTTCCTGGTCTAAGGTAGACTCTATTTATTATGTGGCACGCTGTATTTACAGCTTCAGCCCACAATCTTTTTGAGAGGTTCATGGAACTTAACATAACCCTTGCCATTTCTTGTAGGGTCCGATTCTTTCTCTCAGCCACTCCATTCTGCTGTGGAGTTTTGGGTGCAGAAAACTCATGAAAAATTCCTTTCTTGTCACAAAACTCAGCAAAGGTTTGATTCTCAAATTCCCTACCATGGTCGGACCTAATGCGTTGAACAACAGCAACATATTGATTGTTAAACCTAGCATACAGTTTCTTGAAGGAATCAAAAGTTTCAGATTTTTCTTTTAAAAAGTTTACCCAAGTAAATCGAGAAAAATCATCAACTATGACATAGATGTACCTCTTACCACCTAGACTTTCTACCTCAATTGGTCCCATCAAGTCCATATGTAAGAGTTCAAAGCAACTGGATGTACCTGTTTTCTGCCCTTCAGATTGCAAGGATGTATGAACAGCTCTGGTTTGTTTACCTTTTAGGCAGTCACCGCACACTTGCTTCCCGGCATTGTTCAGCTTTGGTAATCATCTAACCGCATCCAGTTTGATGAGCCTTTCCATGTTCCTATAGTTTACATGGCCAAGTTTCTTATGCCAAGTCACAGCTTCATCATCCTTTGCCAACATGCATTTGTGGGGATCAGCCACCACATAGCAGTTATCAGTGGATCTGGTGCCTGTCATCACAACAACTTTCTCCCTACAAGTGTAAACCTTGCAAGAATGCTTGTTAAATTTGACCTTTAAATCATCATCACACAATTGACTGACACTAAGAAGGTTCGCAGTAAGTCCTTCAACCAAAAGGACATTTTTCAGGTTCGGAACACCTTCAAGGGTTAACGTACCCTTTCCCAGTATTTGACTCTTGTACCCTCCACCATAAGTTACCTTTCCAGTTTTTTGAGAGACAATGTTAGACAAATTACTTATGGTGCCTGTCATGTGTCGTGAGCATCCACTGTCAAAGTATCATTTTCCTGCATTGTTAGGAGAGATAGCAACAGAGAAAGCAACATTGCAGACAATCTTTTCCCTAGGAGCCCAAACTCTCTTATACTTTTCTCTAGAGTTTTTCCCAGTTCCAGACACTTTTAGTTGCTGACTAGAGACAGTATGGTAAGAATTTGACACGGGATCTTGGAACCGAGATCTTTGTTGAAGTCGATGTTGACTCAACATCGACTCAACATTGGACTTTTCATTGACAACAGAGGCAACTACGTGACCAGATTTTGGAATCGACACTTTTGATTTTTCTGTTTTTAGAGCGGACACACTCAAGTTTGATTCCTCCACATGTTTCTCTATCTTGCCTCTTTTTAGATCTCTCAGAAAAGTAAAGCAGTAAGGTTTTAATTGACCAATCTTAAGACAATATTGACACACAAAGGTCTTTTTGGTCTCTTCTATGACATTACCTTTTTCTTTGACAAAAACGGGAGCGTTGACTAGTTCAGACAGAGACTTAATGTTTTGCATTTTAGTTGAATCATTCAAGTCAGAATTGCAATGCATGTTGCACCCTATCTTATTATCAAAAGAGGAGTCAAAGTTACCTGTATAACCTAGACCGACAGTACCTTCGTTGTCTTGATCAAGCATGTAGTCAAGCTTTGATGTAGAAGAGTTCCACTTGGCAATGACTTTCTTTTCTCTATTAAGTTAAGATGTTACTTTTTCAAGTTCTGCTTCTTTGCGCGTCAATGCCACTTCCAGTTTCACAGTGGTTTCCTTTAGACTATTATTCTCCTTTGCAAGTCTCTTATTGAGCTTTTTAAGCTTCTTCCATTCCTTAAGGAGATCTTCATACATCTGTTTCAGTTCTTCCACTATTTGTTCGTCAGTGAACTCTTCTTCAAGAGAAAGATCTCCAGACAAATCAACTGAACCATGCAAACAGAGGATGTTAGTGGATATTGAGTTCCTAGAGTCAGTAAAGTTTCCACTGAATATCTCTTCACAAGTCTGTGAATCATCATAATCAAAGAAAAGAATCTGCGATGATGTTGAGTCTTCAGTGTTGACTAAACATTGATTTCCAACATCGTCCATAACAGGGGACAGAGCTGCAACATTCTCTTCTGAATCATCTGTTTCCTGTTCATCACCTGACACATCACTGAGACAAGCAAGCAAGGTCTTTTTCTCCTTTCGAAGAGTGTTAGCACATTCATTCTGATAATGTCCCCATCCTTGACATTCAAAACATCTAACTTTGCTAAGTTGAGCAGGACTCAAAACAGGACTCGAACCAGGAGAGCTTACACTTTTATTGAACTTGTTAGTGCCTTTTGAGTTACTTGAAGATCCTTTGTTAGAATTTTTCCTAAACCTAAGCTTATTAAACTTTCTAACTAAAGCATTATAGGCTTCTTCAGTTATCTCATCAGAATCGTCACTACTGCTTTCACTTTCGATTTTAAGTGCAGAGACATACTATGGTTTTTCGTACCATTTCGTTCATCTTGTTGAATTTCAAAATTCTTTAAATTGTTCATCAAGGTATGAAAATCCATAGCTGCCAGATTTTGAGTATCCTCCAAAATCATTCTTTTTATATCAAACTTTGAAGAAAGAGATCGAACAGCTTTAGAAATCAATTGTTTATTAGACATGGCATCTCCAAGAAGTTGAATATCATTAGAAATAGTGAGAAGCTTGTCAAAGTAAGAATCAATTGTTTCTTCTTCCTTCATTCTCAAGTTTTCAAATTTAGACCAAAGAAGTTGCAATTTCGTTTGTTTGATACTATTATCACCTTCACAATGATTTTGGAGTAAATCCCAAGCTTGTTTAGCAGTAGTGCAATTTTGTATGAGTTTAAACATATGAGGATCAACATGAGAGAAAATTGCATTCAAGGCTTTTTCATTGTAAGAGCTAGCAAGAAAATCATCACCTGACCATTGAGCTTCAGGTTTTGGAACGACATCTCCATCAGCATCTGGTCCTATGGTAGGCCACGTGTAGCCTTCAAGAACAGATTTCCATGCACGCCCTTCAATTGATTTGATGTAGGTTCTGACCCTTATCTTCCAGTAGTGGTAGTTCGACCCATCTAGCACAGGTAGGCTGTTGACACTTGAATTGATAGCGTCCATCGTAGTAGTACCAAATCCAGACACCAATTAATTGACTATTGATGTTGAGTCAACACCGTTTCTCAACAGTGAACAGTGATCGACCAGACTACGACAACAGTGAACTGTAATTAACAAAACTCAGAAAAGTGCAATGAATAAAATCACAAGATTTCTCAAGTCGGTATATAAAGATACCGACGGTGCCGAAGCAAAACTTCTACTAAAATTGAAAAGTAGAATTACAAAAAGAAGTTTAATCCAATCACAAACGATTGATTAAACTTACAGAAAACTAGACCTAGAACAGATAAGAAAAACCTATTCTAGTTCAATGATACTAGAGTAATTCTCAATCTTTAGAGAACACTCACAAGTAAACACCGAGGTAAAGGTCTAGTAAGGCAAGACGCCTAAACAAAATAATCTTCTCTCTTTTTGTTCTTAGAGTCGGCAGCCTTGCAAACGCCTCCTTCTTCTTCTATATATCATTGCGGCAATCTCATCACAGGAAGAAGCAAGTCGGCAGCAGGCAGGCCCAAGTCTTCCCAAACTTGGATTCGTGGTAAGGAAACTTCCTTTGATGTATTAATGGTATAAGGAGTCTTCTAGATATCAATCTCTTTTAAATCTCACTTTCCTTATAGCATAATATTCTTCCATGAATCATTATGGCAGCTTCATGACAACAATTATGGATCCTTTAATCTTCAAGCCCATCACGCCTATTCTTCTTATTTGGCCCTTTTGCACATGCGTTTGCTTGCTCAAAGGTTCGCCACAAGAACCAATCGTGATCCATTAAGCATGTTGAGGCCCAACTTGATATATCCTACAAAATAATCATAGAAAAACAACTACAAACATTGAACCGGTTAATAAACGAAGAAAGGCCGAATTAACAAAACAAGTGCAATATAAATTGCACTTTCAGGTCCAACCCTAGGTCTGCAGGTCCGACCCATCTAGGTCCGATACGGATGATCATTCGGACCCAACATGACAATCTCACAAGCAACCAAGTAGACTGGCACTAGAGAGTAGGGAGGTCCGAGCCATAAGGTCCGAATCGGAAGAGTTGGGCAAACATAGGGAACTTCCCCATAGACAGCTCAATACCGACCTTGAACCTCGGCAGACTATGTCACACCCTCTAAAACTCTCTCAATAATGACTAAACTACCCCTAAAAGCCCAAAATGGTATGGGCTAGGTGTCATTATTGGGCCATGGGCCTAAACAAGCCTTGGTGGCTCAATAAAGGCCTTACACTTGGCACGATCCAGAGGAGTGCTCCCTCTTTGAGAAATTCCTATAAATATGGCACACTTCCCCATGTTAAGGTAAGTCATTTTTTACGAAACTAATCCCGAACATTATACAGAGCAGATCTTCAGTCTCTCTTGAGTAAAGTCTCTAACCGGTTTGACGCTTAGCAAACCGGGTCCTAACCCCCCCCCCTCAAGTCATTTGTGCAGGTTCTTACCGAGCTTGAGGTCGCAGGCTCTCACACATTGGCTCTTACGCTGTACGGAGCTTCTTACCTTGGCCGTTACCTGTGAAGTTGAATAATCTCTAAGTAGTTGGGGGATTTTACCCTCAACATTTTGGCGCCGTCTGTGGGAATCTTTACGAAAAGTTCCGTTCTCTTCAGTAATGGCAAGAACAAGAAGGTCCGCAAGAACTAACGCTACTGCAATTGGTACGCCTGCTCCAAGGCAAAGAGGTAGACCTCCCACTAGGAGAGGAAGGGTGGCAGGAACTCCTCCAAGAGATACGATGGATTGTCCAAGCGATGGCCATACCGCCAGTCTCTCTTCAGATGAGGAAAGAACCGCTGATCCGCCTATAAGGACCCAGGTGCTTGGGGTCGAAGGACAATTTCCTCCGTCAGGAACACATGGTCCTCCTCCAGGAAGAAACTTTACCCTTGCAAATGGGCAGATCATTCATCCCAGCGAGTTCGGGATGAATGAGAACCAGTTTGGCCTCTTACTCACCACTATTCAAGGATGCTTTGGATCAAACAACCTCCAGCCTCCTCAACCCACTCCTCCTTTGGCAATTTCGAGACAAGCTGAACCTGCACAATCAAGGAATGAGCACCGTCCTATCCAACAGAGGCCGGGGGAACAAGCTCAACCGGAAGATCTAAGGAATCTTCTCAACAGAAGGGCCGCTGCTTCTCACGAACAGCGAGGGAGAAGTCCAGTGATGCCACGAGTGGATGAAGCTAGAACTAGTCGGCGTGGAGCACAACAACATGCACTAAGAGATCATGTGGCGGAGAGCATCTCAATAGTTCCTCTCAATGATCTTCCTCCAGATATGGCCATCAACCCCATGACTGGTGAGAAGCTACCGCTGAGCAGATTTATCTCCAACAAAAGGCCTTAGAAACGCAAATTGCCACTCTGAGCAAGATGGTGAAGGCACATGAGAAGGTTACTCTTAGAGCTCCCAATCCTCTATATGACGAGATCAGGAAGGAAAGGAAATGCCCTGACTCCACTATTCCAAACCTTGAACACTATTATGGGGATACTTGTCCTGTGGGGCACCTTACTAGATACGAAAGTAAGATGGAGACCAACGGCCTGAATGACAACATGAAAGATCTCAACTTCTCCACTACACTCTTTGGGGAAGCAATGGATTGGTGGAACTCACTGCCTAATGGTTCCATCAAGTCCTATGCGGATATCGCTTCCCACTTCCTGAAAAGATTTGAGAAAGCAAAGAAAAGAAAGAGGTCAGTTGAGCACCTGGCAGGAATAATCCAGAAAGAGCATGAGGACCTTAGAACCTTTCTTGACCGTTTCAATGCCGAAGTACGCCAGGTAGAACCTCATAGCATCAAAGAACGGGCCCGACACCTATATAACAACACTTGCAATGATGATCTCAGAAAAAAGCTTTCCAACGAAGAAATCACAACTGAAAAGTACTTGGAAGATATCTGTGAAGGAGTCTTGTATGGAGAAGAGTATCGACGAAATGTCCCGATAAGAGCTGGAGCCAAAAAGGGAAAAGAGCAAGTATGACAGGAACCTCCTCCTCGTCAGGGAAAGTTTGAACAAAAAATAGAACTTAAAGATAGGTAATTCCACAGAGAGAGAACTCCACCAAGGAGATACGCCGAGTATACTCGCCTCAACAGACCAAGATCCGACATCTTGGCTTCTATCATTGAGAAAAACTTGGGTATACAATGGCCGAAACCTACGAGGAACAACAAGAAGAAGAAAGCTTCCAAGGACTACTGTAGGTTCCATAAGTAAAAAGGTCACTCAACAGAGGACTGTGTCCAGTTGAAGACATAAATAGAGGGGATGATAAGGAGTGGAAAGCTGAAAGAACCTATATATGAGGAAGAACCTTCCAGACACCAAAAGAATGAATAAAGAAGGGAGGAGCGTGGTTCGGAGCCTCCGACAGGATCCTTACCGCCACCTCCAGCAGAGGTCCCACCTCAACATGCCCAAAGATACCGAGGGTACCACGATGATATGGAGATGGAAAACCTCCCCTACAGCGGAGTTATCAATGCCATTGCAGGAGAACCAACTGGGGGAGACAGTCGAAATGCAAGGGAAAGGACCGCGCAACACTTGAGAAACAACGATAGAGCCTATGCTCCTTCAGCCCTAAAGGGCACAAACGCCATCACCTTTGATGATAGCGAAATCCCCCCACCAACGTCTGGTGGAGGAGATATCAAGGACCCCGACGTTCCTTTGGCTGTTTCTCTGGTTATCGCCACTTACAAGGTCAACAAAGTACTTGTTGACACATGAAGTTCTTCCAATGTCATCTCCAAAAGGACCGTGGAGCAAATGCACCTGGGACGAATTCAATATGGGCGTGTATATACTTCTTTGGTGGGTTTTGGAGGATCCGTAGTACGTCCCATTGGAATTATACCAGTACAAGTCTCCATGGGCACCTTTCCGACAAGAGTGACTGAGACAATCCTCTTTGTGGTAGTCGATAGAACCTTTGACTATAACGTGATCTTGGGCCGTCCAGGACTTAATCAATTCAAGGAAATTGCGTCTCCCCTACACAACAGGGTAAAGTTTCCAACCCCAAACGGCGTGGGTGAAGAAGTGGGAAATGTAAGAGAAGCTTGGGAATGTTATATCATGTCGACCACGGCAGCTTCAGTACCCATTCTTTCGATCACAAAAGGGCTCGAGAGTCCCCATGTGGCTCTTACCCCATCAAAGGAAGAAATTGGTGCTGGGTCACTTAAAGAAAAATTCTCGAAGACTACCGGGATGGAGCCTCATGAAGCCTTGAAAGAAGTCCAGTTGATTGAAGGGAATTCGGAGAAGGTAACCCGAATTGGAACAGAGATGAGCACAGAAGTATAAATATAGCTCATCACATGCCTCCAAGATAACCATGATGTCTTTGCCTGGAGCACAGATGACCTTAAGGGGATGGACCCAAGGATCGCAGTTCACCGCCTGAACATGGATCCGACAGTAAAACATATCTGACAATAGAGGAAGGATTTCGGGCCTGTTGAAGATGCTATCATAGCAGGAGAGGTGGATAAGTTGATGAAAGCAGGACATATCGAAGAAGTCAGATACTCTGACTGGGTCTGTAACGTGGTCCTCGTCGAAAAGGCCCCGGAAAAGTGGAGAATGTGTAATGACTTCACTAGACTCAACAAGTTTTGTCCAAAGGATCCCGTATCCATTACCTCGCATAGACCAACTGGTTGATTCCACTGCAGGATGTGCGCTCCTAAGCTTCATGGACGCATATCAAGGCTTCTACCAAATCAGGATGGCCCAGGAAGAAATCAAGAAGACGGCCTTCTTCGCGGCAGGAGGGGTCTACTGCTTCAAGGTCATGCCATTTGGCCTCAAGAACGCAGGCGCTACATACCAACGACTGGTAAATAAGATGTTCAAAGAAGAGTTGAGTAAAACCATGGAAGTCTATGTGGATGACATGCTTGTAAAAAGCAAGTCTGAAGAGGAGCATATCGCGCATCTCAACAATTACTTTTCCATCCTTAGGAAATATGGAATGAAGCTGAACCCTGAAAAGTGTACGTTCGGAGTAAAGGGAGGAAAGTTTCTTGGCTACATGGTCACAGAGAGAGGTATCAGCGCGAACTCGGAGAAAATAAAGGCAATCCTGGACCTACCACAACAAAAAACAATCAATGAGGTTCAGAAGCTTTTGGGAAGGGTGATGGCATTGAGCCGTTTTATCTCCAAGTCCGCCGAGAAAAACTTACCCTTCTTCAAGATTCTAAGGAAAGGAGACAAGTTTGAGTGGACAAAGGAGTGCGAAGAGGCCCTGGATAACTTGAAAAAGTATCTCCTCTCACCACCCCTCTTGTCTAAACCAGTAGAGGGTGAACTTCTTTACCTTTATCTGGCCACTACTGATGAAGCGATGAGTTCTGTATTGGTGCGAATACAACGCAACGACCATTTACCGATCTACTACTTGAGCAAGGCCCTTGTGGGCTCTGAGGCCAGATATATCAAGATCGAGAAGCTCGCCTTCGCACTGGTTTACACTGCACGACGACTAAAGCCTTACTTAAAATCTCATCGGATTTTGGTCCTCACCAATGAACCACTCAAACATGTCCTAGGTAAGCTAGACTAGTCAGGACGCTTGTCCAAGTGGGAGATTGAGTTAAGTGAATATGATATCGGGTATCAAGCTCCATCTGCCAAGAAGGCACAAGTTCTTGCCGACTTCCTGGTTGATTATCCACAGGAAACAGACGGAGGAACCAAAAGTCCACAGGAAAATGTGAGCCATGTCATGATCACCCAAGTAAAAGATTCCATGGAGGAAGAAAAAGCAAAAGAGAACAGGCCTAAAGAGACACATGGGAATAGTTTACAGCTTTGGACTGAGTATCAGGAAACCATGGATGATTCATTAAGGGTGAGGCACATGTTTCTCCTAGACGAGGCACCCAACACTTTGACACCTGCATCTTTCGACAAGAAGCAGGAGGACGAGAAGGTACCTACTTTCGCTGCGGAAAGCATAATGGGAAACAAGGATTGTTGGACGTTACAAATGGATGGATCCTCTACTGGACGATTGGGAGGAATAGGAATCTTTCTTGAAAGCCCTGAAGGAGCCAAGCTAGAATACGCCATTACCCTCAACTTTAAAGTAACAAACAACGAGGCTGAGTATGAGGCACTCCTCACCGGCCTAAGGATGGTGAGAGCTCTTCAGGTGAAAAGAATTAAGGCTTACACAGATTCACAACTTGTGCAGTCCCAGTTCTCCGGGTCCCTTACCGCCAAAGGACCTAACATGATCAAGTACTTGGAACTTCTCAAAAAAGAGGTTGAGCACTTTGAGGAATTACCTCTTGACCAATTCCACAGGGAATGGAATGAAAAAGCTGATGCCCTCTCCAAGTACGCCTCGGCCTTAGGAGCTCTGGACACGAGAAGTGTCATCTTGATGACCCGCACGGACTCCTCCATGGCAAACTCCAATGGACAGGTCTTCCTCTTGAGCACTGAAAGAAGCTGGATGACTGACATATTCCACTATCTCGAGGATGGCACTCTACCTTCAGATCCTAGAGAAGCAAGGAAGATCCTATGCCGAGCCAGCAGATACTTCATCATGGGAGAAGATCTTTACAAAAAATCCTTCACCGGCACCCACATGAGATGCCTGGATCCCCAGGAAGTGAGAACTGTGACGGAGGAAATCCATGCTGGAAGTTGTGGAAGTCACTCTAGGGGAAGAACCTTGGCACAGAAGATCATAAGACAAGGATACTATTGGCCTACCCTTGACACTGATGCCGCCAACTTCGCTCGTGCCTGCGAAGACTGCCAATATTATGCCAACATACCACATCGCCCGACCAACCCTATGATTCCATCAATTATAGCATGTCCATTTGATCAATGGGGCATAGACATAGTTGGTCCCTTCCCACGCGGAACCCATCAGAAGAAGTTCTTGATCGTGGCAGTGGCGTATTTAAGTAATTGGGTTGAGGCGGAGGAAGTTTTGACCATCATTGAAAGCAGGGTACGGACATTCATCTGGAAGAACATCATCTGCCGCTTCGGACTTCCAAGAGTCCTAGTGTCGGATAATGGGGCTCAGTTCTCTGGGGCAAGACTGAAGGAGTGGCTTCAATCTTTCAAAATAGAACAACGCTTCACTTCCGTTGGCCACCCCCAAGCTAATGGTCAAGTAGAAGCCACCAACAAGACCATCGTCAAAATTTTGGAGAAAAGGTTGATGACCTCCCAAGACAGTTGGGCAGATGATCTCGACGCGGTCCTTTGGGCACATAGGACGACGACTCGGACTTCTACATAGGAGACGCCTTTTTCCCTTGTCTATGGATCTGAGGCGGTCATTCCTTCAG
This sequence comes from Plantago major, assembly GCA_026545765.1. Classification (NCBI taxonomy): domain Eukaryota; kingdom Viridiplantae; phylum Streptophyta; class Magnoliopsida; order Lamiales; family Plantaginaceae; genus Plantago; species Plantago major. The sequence continues at coordinate 67,218,078 of CM048839.1, forward strand.
AAGTAGCAGTGGAAACCTAGAGGATCCAGCAGTACAACCCGACTGACAATGAAGTCGCAAGGATCTACGACCTTGAGCTCCTTGAAGACAAACGAAGTAAGGCACTAGCTAACATCCTTTGATATCAAGCCATGACTGCTCGAGACTACAACAAGCATGTCTTCCCCAAAGATATATAAGTCGGAGACTTAGTCATCAGAAGAGCCGATATTCTAAGCAATGTTGGGAAACTCAAGCCCAAATGGGAAGGACCTTACAAAGTTACTGGAGCCAGAGTCAATGGAAGCTTTGAGCTAGAAGACAACCAAGGGCGAGCCTTGAAGAGAACCTGGAATGCTAAGAATTTGCAAAAGTTTTATGCTTAGGATAACACTTTGAGATTAGACTACGACAGTTATCAAAGTTTTTTGTCATTTTCCTTATCCGGCCTCGCACCAGTTGTACTTGAATTTCCGTCAAATCAATACAACTTTTAGCAAGGAAGTAAAAGCTACATTCACACAAACGGATTGCCTCGGACCGGTCAGAGAAGGTCCGAGCCAACTGATGCAGCAAATATTCGAGAAGCCAATTGCTCAAACAAAATTAGCTTATACCAGTTAGTTCGGATAAAGCATTATAACGAGTTAAAGAAAGAGAGCAAGAAGACCTTGTATTACTCAAAGGAGTACGCATTGCAAGGTTGCACACTCCGAATACATACATCCGAGTCACGAAAAAATAAGGGAACTCTACATCGTTCTTTACATTACATAAGCAATTCTTGGTGATGTGACATCCGAAACGCGACGATATGACCGCTCCGAAACCCAGCGTCCGAGGCAAAACAGGAACAGCATGAACCAATGGATCTCCAAAGAATGAGTCCCTACCGCACAAAAGGACAAGTTGAATCCGGACCGGATAACTCCGGTACGACAAGGCAGCTCCACGGTCTTCTCAAACGATCCACATCTTCCACCACAACCACTTTCTGGTTCGCACCCTCGGGCACCTCAAGAAAATGGTGAATGGAGGAAGAAGCAAACCGCCCGAGAATTCGACTCTCCATGCCAACAAGTCTTCCAGTCCTTAGGGACAGCGAACTAATCCGCTTCCGGAAAGGCGACGATACACGCTATGACCGCAGAAAGAAGATTAGCACGAGGATCCGAAGGAGCGTGAATCCGAGTAACTTGACTTCATCGTCCCCAGCATGGTCTGACTCAGAGGGACTTTCGAAGCACCGGAAAACCCTTAGAGGCAAGATCACGCATAGGAACGGTGAAATAAACCCACTCATCAGACGTCCAGACCCAGGATCCGAACCACCTATTACTATAAAAGGGATGGAATGATCTGACGAAAAGCCGTACAATCCAAGGGTATATATATAGAAGTGAAGGACCAATCAGTAGTCACCACGTGGTCCGTAACCACCGTCGATGGACTTGGGCCTAACGCTTGGGCCGCTATTGGGCCAACCCAAAAATCCCTTCACATTTCCGGCCTTCTTAAGTGAATTACCCGTTCGGATGCATCAGCTCGAGGCTGCCATGATGACCTCCGTACCGACTGTGACCCGTAGCAAGCCACTCAACTTTTCTACTGATTGTCTACTTTTTTACCAACTTCTCACAAGCCAACACGATTCGGAATGGCACACCAAGTCCCTACGGATCGAGCAGGATGATAACATCCGAACTAGTCCTACTTGTTATAGCTTTGGGTAAACCAATTTTTTCGGTATGGTTAACATTTGAAGACACGACTCCGAATCATTCCTGTTTACTTAAGGCAGTAAACATTTGGAGCTATGATTCAGACGAACACCGTGTCCGACCGACCCACGAGCCAGCAAAGTGAGAATTTACTTAAGGCAATTAACGTTCGGGAAAATTTGGCCTCGTGGACTCGGACCCATTATCCGAACAAGCCGAGCAAACGAAAACTTCGAGTTACTTATCAGTTTTACAAATTCAATGCACAAGGAGAAGCATGCATTCGAAAGGGTAATAACACAAGCCAGTAATAAAAGTTTGAAAATGCAAGTTGAACTTGATTAGTTAATCTTATCTTTCATGATTCAGTTCAATGTTTGTGTTTGTTGTTGTTGTTGTTTGTGAACTGCAGGATTTCAATGTTGTGCAACATTACGAAATAGTGCCGATACAATGTTGGAACAACATTACGGACAACAGCAGACAACATAGAAACAAGCAAGCCAATTGGATTGATGACTTGGACTGGAAGCAATCAATTCGAATTTCTGCAGGAATAAGGAAAGAGTTTGAGTTGCTTTGGACATAAGGAATGCAATCTAAAGAGAGAATCTTCCAAGAATATTGTTGAAAAAAGCAAGAAGGAAATATATTGTTGAAGACACTAATATGGGAATTTCCTTCTAGCTGATTATTGAAGAAAACAAGAACATGGAAAATTGCCTTTGCTGAGATCCTATTGCCTTTCGACTTGGATGGGAGCTGTCGATATCTCAAGTATATATACAAGGATTCAGCCGAGCAATCATTAAGCCTTTTAAAAAGATCAATTGAGATTTAAAGAGTTTAGGCTTCTTGTTTTCTGCTAGCTTTAGAGTTTGTCTAAAAGTATTCACTGTTGGAATAACTCTTTCAAACATCGACCTAGAATAACTTTTACTATTGGTTCTTCTAGGGCTAGTTTTGGTTGTTTAATCAATCGTTTGTGATTGTATTAAACCTAGTTGATTAGATCTACTTTTCCTGTCAGTAGATATTTTGCCTAAGGCGCTGCCAATATATTTTTCTATATATTGGCTTGGTAATATAAGTTTCATTATTATTCATCCGCTGCTATTTGTTAACTGTAGACAGTGTTGAATAACATTGTTGGCAACATTGTCTGTTGGTCTAATTTCTAGTACCAATCCGGGATCCTAAGTTCTAACAAAGTTGCTCCGAGCCATCAACGAGTCCGGACCAATAACGTAGATACCGATTCAAGTGTAACTTAGATAAAGCAAGTTATACAAAACAACGACTAAGAAGGAAATAGCATTTTCTCAAGGCCCGAAGGCTCACAATTACAGAAATCCGGGGCATACCCCATCTTCACTCTCTCCGCCGCTCGGATGAACCAGCCTGAGTTCTGGAGGGGCCTCCAACATCCTCCTCCGGAGGTGCTTGCTTCCGTTCTCTGGCTTCTTGGGCCAACATCCTATCTCTCCGAGCCTGACACTCTTTCAGGAAGGCAGGGCATTGTTGCATCAAGTCTAAGTTCCGATCGAAACCTTGGACAGGCCCGGGCAAGCTCAACCAGTCTCAGTTGTGCTCCAAGTGGTCCTCCAAAGGAACGAAGACACTAGACATCAACAACCGGGGCACGAACTGCGGGAGATACGGACCACTGTGGCCGAACTTCTTGTCTTCTGTCTCATCACAGACCAGCTCCACAAGCTCGCATTGGAGCAAGTCTTCATCCGAGACACCCTCTGGAGCAAAGTCCGAGCCATCCGCCTCTTTGAAAGCAGAAACGCCTTCAGCCTCCAAGTCACAGCCACTCAGAATCCAACCTTTCCTTCGAAACTGGCCCACAGCTGCATCGAACCCATCCTGCCGAGCCTCGTCATACTTGGATTCGAGCAAGAATTTGTAGGAGTCCGAACCCAAGAAATCCTGGACGGCCCTTGTCCGGACCTTTAGCAGCTCATTCAGCATCATATCCTTAAAGCTCCGGGAGACACCAACGAACTCATCCAAGCTATCTTGGTGAACTTTCAAGTCCTTCTCCAGCGCTAGGATAGCACTTTTCATTTTGGCCATCTCCGACACGGCCTCCCTCTTGGCAGCAATGGACTTCTTCAACCGCTCGGACACACTGTTCAACCGAGACATCTCCATCGCCCGAGCAGCCTCAGCCTTGGCCAAATCCTCCTCTAGTGTGGCCCTCCGACCCGCCACCACGGAGCACTCCTGAACGGCGGAAGTAAGCTAACAAACAACCGACATTAAAAAGTTAGAGACACAGTTCCGAGCCAAAGAAAGTTGAAACAACAATCAGAAATTTAAATGAACAAACCTTGCGCTGAGCAGCGGTCAACTCCGCAATCCGGTCCAGTTCCGAGGCAGCAGCCAGCCGAGCCACCTCAGCATCCAACTCCAGCTCCGGCTCATCACTCATCTTTCCCTTGCCCTTCTTGGCCGGAGGGATTGGACCTTCGGACGAACGCTTTTTCCGGCCACAGTGCTCGAGCCACTGGCAGGGGGATCCCCAGACACAGATCTCGGAGGTTTCTTGGCCCCCTTCGAACCAACTACCTTACCCTTGTCCGGGGTAGGTATTGTCTGGGCCTCCTCGCCCACGGCGGCCCTTCGAGTCTCCTCCGCTCGGAAAGCAGCAGCATTCCGAGGATCCTCCATTGGCAGCATGGTGGAAGTCTTGATGATTTGGGTCCGTGTACCCTCCTCCATCTCCTTTCTCTGAGCAGCATTCTGCTTCCGCTTCAACTCTCGCATAGTGGACATGGTGTACTCGAACCAATAATCTGCACATCCGAATGACATTAAGATGCGAGATAACACAAATTTACAATTTATAACTACAAACAAAGCAAGTAACCACCGACTCGGATGACCAACCGCGTACCCGAAGGAGGAAACACTTACTTAAGTCCTTCTTTCCATCGCAGAAACTTGGCTCCGAAAAGCCAGCCAAGTAAGGAAGAGGTTGGGATATCAACCCTCGGAAGAAGTATTTCTCCGGATCTTGATTCCGGTGGAGAGCTTGCATCCATAAAGGGACGTTCCAAGCCAGAGGTTTCCAGTCCGGCAGCCTGCCTCGAAAAAATTTCTTCTCAAATTGCCACTTTGGCCTTTTCGCTTCGGATTAACCTTGTTTCAAAGCGGGCCGGACGAAGAAGTATCTCTTCCACCAGTTTATCCCCAACGAAGAGAGTGGATCGACAAAAAAATGTATACGCTTGGCGACATACGAACGTATAAAACAAAGTATTTCTATTACTTACACTAACGTTGAATAACTTCCGGAAGTATTTAAACGTGACCGGGATGTCCTTATATTTACACATCACCCCGAAGCACATCAAGTTTCCGAGCAAGTTGGGGATGATTTGGTGCGGACTTAACCCCATGCTGCTCAAAATCTCCAAAAACTCGGACGATACAGGCAGCCGCCACCCGCAATGAAGACTTATTTCATGAACACACATATACCCCGGAGGTGGATTGTAGAAAGCGGCGACTCATCCGGAATGAGAATTTCCACACACTCCGGAATCTCATACTTCCTCCGAAGTTCCTCCACCTCCTCAGCCGTCACAATTGAAGGACATGTGGGCAATGTACCTTCCTCATTCATTTCACCCTCCGGATCAGGGTGAGTAACCTCGTCCCTTGTCCGAGGAAACTTCACCCGGAACACGTCTTCACCCCTTTTAAGACCCTCGGGCAATTCCTCTTTGGTCATCTAGTGGCTCGTACCCGCTTGACCAGGAGATTCCCCCCGAAAAACATGGGCAGACAGCATTTCTTCTTCTTCCTCCTCCTCGGAACCAACATTCTCAGCCCGAACCTCTTCCTCCACTCTATCATCCTCGGACGACGAACCCAACTCTACCACCGTCCGAAGGGGAACAGCTACTTGGACCCGATCCTCAACACCTTCTTCGAACATAACTAACTCGGGAGGCGCCTCGGAGGTATCATGCACCTCCTCGATGTTAGGCTCCTGCGGATCCGAAACGAACGGAATTCGGTTAGGTTACTCCTAAAATTATAACCTAGGTTTCGAATGAGGGATCGAATCTCTACTGGAAGTTCGGGCTCCTTCCCAGCACGGCTCGGACGACGAGCTCCTATAGTCCGCGAGCTTATATCTTGAGCCGCACCAACACCCTGCACATTAGAGACTTGCAGGTAATCCCGATGCTTCGGAGACCCTGAACCCGGAACAACTAACCGACGCAAGGAGCTTACCTCGGGCTCTTCCCGGCTCGGACGGGGAGATTGCTCCAGCTCTACTGACTCGTCATCACCAACAATGTCAATCTCCTCGGAGCTGTTGGATAAAGACGACGCATCGGAGACATATCCCTCAGCCTCGGATCGGTTCTGACTATCACTCTTGGACATCTTAGGGAAAGGAGAAAGCAATTTCGTAAGATTTAAGATGGCAGTCCGAGAGGCCGTTTATGTATATTAAAAAAGGAGGAGAAAATTTTAAAATTCGGGGACAAGAAAGCGAATCTACCGGGCGAAGTTAGTTCGGAGTCAGTAAGATGTTCACTCGGTGTTAGTCAACATAGCCAAAACATTGGTTATTACTATCCTACGCATCATGGGCATACATCCGAGCAGCTTAATGGAAAAGACAACAAACAAAGGAAATTGAATCACGCAACGAAAGAAGCAAACTTGTATTCGGATGGTTGGATGGAAGGTAGCTGACTTCGCACGGAACCACGCACTACAAACCCCTTCTTGCCTGCTTCGGTTTGATTGCAATTGCTTCGGACGTGCTCAAGTACAAAAATCTTCTCTCTAAAAGTGAGGAGACTGAAAGCGACTTAGCCCCTATTTATAGAGGGCTATATCTGGAACTCCAACCGTCACGATTTTTCGGGATTAAATCTCAATCGTAGATCAAAAATCATCCAACGGTGTAGTACAATAATACCAAATGAAATGACGAATCAGTACAAAAAACTTACTTTGCGATAACAAAGACGGATACAACAAACTTCCCACTTTCGGGCGGAAGACAACACTCAGGCCTCGGATGACTACCCATCGAACGCCCCGGAACTTTTCCAGGAAAAAATCACTCGCCCACATATGGACCCTCGTCCACTCGGACGTTTTCCTTCGGACCTTCTCTTTACAAGAGAGTTTGGTTCGGATAGGACACTCATCTACGGATTAACCCGTAACCTACCAAAGGTACGACACCGACGTTCTCAGTCTACACTTAGTCTCGCTTACAAATACCCTTTTCTTTCTTAATTTTTTTGCACTCCGAACCCTTTCCCTCAGATAGTAACAAAGGTAAAAAAGAAAGGGGGGGGGGGAGAGTCTAAGTTAAGGACCTTACGAAGCACGAATTACACCTTTTTTCTGCTTACGAGAGGCGGATTGGACCAAGGAACGACCCATCCTCATCGGTCTCAACCAATAGTTCCACAACTATCTTCTACTAAGATACTTGGAAACTAGGGGGACATATGTTGATACGAAAATATGTCCAATCCATCATAGGCGCCTCTGGAACGAATCCTAAGGCGTCCCGAGTTGTCTAAAGGATCCGAGACACAATGATCCGACCCATAGGTCTGACCCTAGGCCCTCAGGTCCGACCCACCCGGGTCTGACCTTCCCTAGAAAAGGGACAGAGTACTTAAATGATACTGGGTCCGACCCTAGGTCTACAGGTCCGACCCATCTAGGTCCGATACGGATGATCATTCGGACCCAACATGACAATCTCACAAGCAACCAAGTAGACTGGCACTAGAGAGTAGGGAGGTCCGAGCCATAAGGTCCGAATCGGAAGAGTTGGGCAAACCTAGGGAACTTCCCCATAGACAGCTCAATACGGTCCGGACCTAGCGTCCGGACCAACCTCTCCGGACCTTAATCCTCGGCATACTATGTCACACCCTCTAAAACTCTCTCAATAATGACTAAACTATCCCTAAAAGCCCAAAATGGTATGGGCTAAGTGTCATTATTGGGCCATGGGCCTAAACAAGCCTTGGTGGCTCAATCAAGGCCTTACACTTGGCATGATCCAGAGGAGTCCTCCCTCTTTGAGAAATTCCTATAAATATGGCACACTTCCCCATGTTAAGGTAAGTCATTTTTTACGAAACTAATCCCGAACATTATACAGAGCAGATCTTCAGTCTCTCTTGAGTAAAGTCTCTAACCGGTTTGACGCTTAGCAAACCGGGTCCTATCCCCCCCTCAAGTCACTTGTGCAGGTTCTTACCAAGCTTGAGGTCGCAGGCTCTCACACATTGGCTCTTACGCTGTACGGAGCTTCTTACCTTGGCCGTTACCTGTGAAGTCGAATAATCTCTAAGTAGTTGGGCGATTTTACCCTCAACACTCTGAGTTGTTGTTGTATCCACAATATCTGTGAAGCACAACACCCAGCAGCAATATATTCAGCCTCTGTGGTAGATGTGGCAATTGAGTTTTGTTTCTTGCTGAACCATGATATTAATCTGGCACCAAGAAATTGACAAGTTCCTGAGGTGCTTTTTCTATCAAGCAATGATCCAGCATAGTCAGCATCAGAATAGCCAAATAAATTCAATCCACTGTCTTTTGGATACCACAATCCAACTTCTACAATACCCTTTACATACCTTAACATTTTCATTGCAATGTTGTAGTGTGATTGCATCGGATTTGTCTGAAATCTAGCACACACTCCAACTGCATATTGAATATCAGGTCTACATGCAGTGAGGTACAGTAGAGACCCAATCAATTTCCTATACTTGTGTTCTTCAACACTCTTGTCAGATTCAGTATAGGTAATTTTGGTTCCAATGCTCATAGGTATCTTAGCATTCTTTTCAAAAGGCTTTAGATTAAACTTGTTGAGCATATTTTTTGCATACTTTGTTTGACTAATGAATATTCCATCATTAAGTTGCTTGACTTGCAATCCTAGGAAGTAGTTCAATTCTCCCATCATGCTCATCTCAAATTTACTTTTCATGAGCTCTACAAAGTCTTCACAAAGTTGCTTGTCTTCAACATATACTTGAACTAAAAGTAGTTTCCCTTCATGGTTCAAAGTAAATAGTGTTTTATCAACATCTCATTTCTTGAAGCCACTTTCCAACAAGTATTTGGCTAAACTATCATACCATGCTCTTGGAGCCTATTTTAGTCCATACATAGCTTTCTGAAGCTTATAGACCATTCTTCTTTCCGTGGAAACTTCAAAGCCTGGTGGTTGTTCAACATAGACTTCCTCAACAAGTTCACCATTTAGAAATGCACTTTTGACATCCATTTGATAAACTTTAAAGTCATTATGAGCTGCAAAGGATAGAAATAGTCTAATTGCATCCAATCTTGCAACTGGAGCATATGACTCATCAAAATCTAGTCCTTCAGTCTGGGTGAATCCCTTGGCAACCAACCTTGCTTTGTTTCTGGTTATTTCAACAGACCCATTCATTTTGTTTCTGAAAACCCATTTGGTTCCAATTACAGATATTCCATCAACAAATGGAACCAGTTTTCGGACTTTGTTTCTCTCAAATTGATCCAACTCTTCTTGCATTGCAGAGATCCAATCTTGATCCTTCAATGCTTCTTCTATAATTTTAGGTTCAATGTTTGAGATGAAACATCCATAAAGAGAATATGCATTTCCAGCAATTGCTCTCCTAGTTCTAACCCCTTGGTTTAAAGGACCAATCACATCCTTGGCAGGATGATTTCTTATCTATTTTATAATGTGTTTTGAACTAGTAGGACTAATATCATTTTGATCTGAATGTGAATCAATATGATCTTGACAGGATACTTGTTCGGTATCTGAGATATCTGGCACACGGGAAATGCCATTGATATCTGACACTTTTTCAGTATTAGAGATATCCGGGATTGAATTTTCAGCAATCTCATTCTCAGAATCCTCTTCATGATGAAGGTTCTCAGTAACCTGTTCCATTTCTAGAATTCTCATAGAAAATTCTTCATCATGTCTTAGAGTCATCTGGTTGTTACTAAGCAATGGTTGCTTTTCATCGTCAGAGTCATCCTCTAAGTGAATGACAGAGTTATTTCCTTTTGAGGATTCTTCTTCAGAATCTTTCATCATTAGTTCTTTGAACCTATCTGAGAGTTCTTCATTCAAGGATACTTTCTTGTTTCCTTCGTAGAAAACTACATGAACAGATTCTTCAATCTTTTGCGTTCTTTTGTTGTAGATTCTGTAGGCTTTGCTACTCAGAGAATAACCAAGAAATACTCCTTCATCTGCTTTTGGTTGAAATGTTCTCAAGTATTCTTTTACATTGTTAAGAACAAAATATCTGCAACCAAACACCCTTAGATGTTTGATACTAGGGGGTCTATCAATCAAAAGTTCATAAGGTGTTTTGTCATAGTGTTTGTTAATCAAACATCTATTTTGAGTGTAGCAGGCTGTGTTAACAGCTTCAACCTAATAGATTTCACTTATTTCAGTGTCAGCAAGCATTGTTCTTCCTACTCCTTTTAGGGTCCTATTCTTCCTTTCAGCAAGACCATTTTTTTGTGGTGTCCTTACTGAAGATAGTTGGTGTTGTATACCTTTGCAGGTACAAAACTCTTTTATGTACCAGTTCACAAACTCAGTACCATGGTCTGTTCTGATTACAGATACCTTGTCATTTTTCACGACTTCAAGCTTATTCAACAAGTTGGGTATTTCAACCCTTGCATCAGATTTTTGTTTGAGAAATACAACCCAAGTGAATCTTAAGTAATCATCAACAACAAGCAGACCATACTTCTTTCCTGCATAGCTAGTTACAGAGGATTCAAAAAGATCCATATGTAACATTTGTAGTGGCTTTTCACTGGAGTGTCTAGTTTTAGACTTGAAAGATATTTTGGATTGTTTTCCCATTTGGCAAGCTGAGCATATACCATCTTTTCTATATGCCATTTTGGGTAAACCAACCACCAATTCTTTCTTGCCTAGCTTGTTCAGAGTTTTGAAGTTCAAGTGACTCATTCTTTTATGCCATAGCCAGTTTTCTTCATTGTGGCCAGATTGACTAACCATGAGACATTCTTCAGTTGTGGCAGATGCCCAGAGAGCAACATAAATATTTCCTTTCCGCCTAGCAACCAAGACTTTTTGCTTTGACTCATTGTCAATTAATTTGCATAGTCTTGACTTAATCTTTACAGTGTACCCTTTGTCTACCAATTGACTCATGCTTAGGAGATTATATTTCAATCCCTCTACATGTAGTACTTCAGAGATTGTAAGAGCTCCAAGCTTCAAATTGCCAAAACCTATGGTTGGATTTTCATCTCCTCCAGCAAATCTAATAATTGGTCATTTATCACATTTTCTGTAGTTAACCAGATTTGCTTTGTTTGTCATGTGCTTCCCACATCCACTATCAAAATGCCACTTCGGGTTCTTCCTCAGAGTGTTCTGCACAAAACAGGAAACATGGAGTTAGGCTCTCATTCCAACAATGGAACCTTCTGGACTAAAGAATCTCCCTGTAGGAATCCATTTCTGAATGAACTTCATTGGGGGTATTCTTTTGTCTTGTTGGAACATAAGGAGGAATTTTAGGTAAATGATTAGTGTCATTATCATTTAAAGCTATTTTTCTTCTTGGTGTGTTCCTTGGTGCTCCTCGTGGTGCTTTCAGATATCTGTTAGATTGTTGAGTCTGCTTTTCAACAAACTTAGCTTTCCTTGCCAGATTTCTTCTAGCCCTGGCATTCAGAGTGGTCGCAACCTGTTCTTTCTTCCACTTCTAATGATTGCTATGCGCAATGCTGGCTTTCATCCATCGTTCTTGCTCTTGTTTATACTTACAGCGAGTTGTTTCCCGATGGCTTTATAGTCAATGCCATTTCGAGCACCTGGTGCTATCTGAGTTCTCTTCTCAGCAGCTTTGCTAGTCTCTAGAACGTCTTTCTTTCCAGAAAACGTGATGTTGGAAAATTTGCCTGCTCCCGCAATTTTTCCTTTCTGAGAGACATAGCATTGTGGGTGATTATACTTTTCAGTGTTATGTTTCTTTACAGAAACGTTCCCAACAGTTTTCGTTTGGACTTGTTTTTCCCACAAAGGTTTGGTCGCAACTGCCTTTCCTTTGCCAACAACCTTAACTTTCTGACCAATGTTGTAGGTTATTTGAGAACCATCTTGCTGAGCACTAACAAATGTTATTCTTTCGTCACTCTTATTTAGAGTAGTAGAACTATTTGTTTGTGTGTCCAAATTTAAGTCCTCCCTTTTACAAGGATCTCTTAAATAAGAGTGTACTTCAGTAAGAGTGTCACTAGCTTTGGCATAGGATTGAAAAGATAGTTCTTTCTTTTTGAGTTCCTCATTTTCAGAAAGAAGATCTTTATTTTCCTTTTGGAGTATATCCATTGCCTTTCTGTGTGACTTCTCCGTCTCAGATATCTGTGCTTTGAGAAATGCATTTTCAGCATCCTTTTTCTCAGATATCTTGAGTAATTGTGAATTTTCCTTCTCAAGAGAATTCTTTTCTTCTTCAAAATTGTCGGCTCTAGCTCGGACCATTTGAAATTCTCTTTTGTAGAGATCATGTTTCTTCTGAGATATTCTAAATCTCTAATTTCTTCTTCATCACTCTCATAATTTATGAATTGAGAAATGTTTGGTTACCTCGTCAGCCATTAGGCAAGGCTCAATGTTGGAGCAATCTAGATAGATCTCCTCAGCAACCCCACATAATTCCCTTTTCTTTTGACCAAAGTCAACCAATTCATGCATGATGCCACATAATTCTGGAGAAGGTAGTTTGGAGTCATCTGAGTCTTCTTCCTCAGATTCTAACTCAATATCAAGCGCATCCAGTTGGATTTGAATCTTTTTCCTTTCTTCAGTGAGCATAGCTTTCTGATCTCTCTTGAAATTTCTTCTATCTTTCTTGTCACCTGTCTTTAGCTTATTGAAAACATGGCTGTCTCTTTTAACATGACCAGGTTTCTGACAATAGAAACATATATCGTTTTTGATTTCTGCTTCCTCAGTACTAGATGCTTGCTGAACCGGCTTGTTCAGCGAGCTTGACAGCTGCATATTTTTGTACAGGTGATAGTTTGAGCCTAGATACTTTTTCAACTTCTCTTTGGCTTTTCTTCTTTAAATCTCCCGACTGACATATTTTCTCATTTGCTTTACAACAAGAGCATCTTCCTCAGTCATTTCTTTGGTATCCTTCTTTTCAGAACTACCTTGTGTTACTAAAGCAACATTGTGAACTTTCTCAGCAATCATTTGTTCTCTCTGAGTAGGTTCATAGTTGACAGTAGCTAAGTGGGAAAAGAGTTCTATTGGGGGTGATATTTGGCATTCCTGGGTTGAATAAAAGTACTGAGTATGTTCCCAGGTTTGATTCAAGCTTCTCACGATAGTCTTAACCTTTTCAGAGTTAGAGTATCTCTCACTTTCACCAAGTGAAGCCATTTTACTCATAAATATTGTGTACTGTAAATCTACTTCTTCAAGAGTCTCTGTGGGACCTTGTTTAAAGTTTTGGAATTTGAGCTTCAAAACTTCGAACTTATTTTCCTTTGTTTTCTCAGTGTCGGCACAGATTTCTTCAATCAGTTGCCAGGCCACTTTCACCGTTTTTGCACCCCACAGTTTACATTGTATGTGCTCTGGAGTGGAACGTATGATGATATTGCGAGCCTGACCATCCAGTCGATTTCTCTTAACATCTTTCGATGTCCAGAGCTCTCTGGGCTTTGGCTCATAAACAACTTGACCAGTAGGTCTTCCACTGGTTGACGCACCTGTTTGTGAGGAACCACGACATGGTTCTTCATCAGTGGGAACTCTCTCTCTACCATTAGAAACCTCCATTCCCTACTTGAGTTGTTGAATGACTATGGGGCCATTCTTTATCACTACGATTATTTCGTCACTGATGGCTTCTAGGTGGAGCATCATGTTGTTCTTCCGTTTCTCATAGTTCTCTGGCTTGAGAATTGGAGCGTCACTTAAAGACATCCTGCAGCAAACACACTAAACAGACAAATCAAGTATAGGTGAAAAGCAGTTAGTGGGCACTTACCTGGAATCTAGGTTCAGTACAGAAGGCTTGGGAACCTCCTGCTCTGATACCACTTGTTGGTCCAGATAACGGCAAAGGAAAAGACTTTTTTTTTTAATGAATCGAGCTTGTATTAAAAAAGAAAAGAAAAGAAGAACAACAAAAAAAGTCAGGTAGACTCTCAAGCTGATCCCACATGCGGGCAGTCAAGAGAGAAATCAAAGTGAAAGTAAAGTAAACAAAACTTCACAATAACCCATTGGTGAAAATGCCCACGGTTGCAACCGCAGGCCTCGTTAAAATCCTACCATAGAAAAACCCAGTGGGAAAAAACCTATGGCAGGGCAAAAGAGTGCCCAAGCGTTAATGTTGCGTAAACCTGTAAAAAGGCCGACAAGACATATCTCTACAAATATGAGAACGAATGCAATCCGGTGATGAGGACCAAAACCCGTCGATATTTTGATTAGATAGAGCATCTGCAACAGCATTCCCCTCACGAAAAAAATGCGAGACCCGAAAATTCATGTCCTCCAAGAGAGAAAGAACCAACAACCAGCAATTTCGATATCTCCAAGGGACAGTTCTCGCTCTGAATTGGAGAAGTTCTGCCACGTAGGTTGAATCTGTTTCCAACCAAAGCATCCTCCAGCCTTTAGCATGAGCAATTTCGATACTAGTCATAGCTGCAATCAATTCTGCTTCAAAGGCATACAAGCAACCTAGCCGAGAGAAAAGCATCCTTGAACAAAGCCCCTGCAGTTGCAAAAAATGCCGGCTGTCGTAGAATCACCTGGCTCCTTTGAACTGCCATCCGTGTTGCATTTCATCCAACCTGGTAGGGGAGGTTGCCAATGAGCCTCTATAATCTGCGGAGACTTCCAAGGACAACCACGGATTCTAAAAGAGTGCAAAATCTGCAAATCTATCTGAGAATTAAACATAGTGCCTAGAGGAAGTGAATTGGCCTCCCCAACAAGACCCCAAATAGTAGTCAAGATCGAACGGCGGGAGAAATCAACACCATAAAAAATCCACTTGTTCCTGGTGTGCCAGAGCACCCAAATAACAGTAATAATAGTAAGTCGCCAAAGGAAAAGGATCTGGGGACTAAAAACTCTGTCTATCGCAAACATAAGGAGCTCGTTTATACTCACAAAATCCCGATAGGGGACCTGGAAAGTGCCAAAAAGGCGGGCCCATATAGTCTGAATAAAGGGGCAAGAAACCAAGAGGTGATCCATGCATTCATCTGCAGCTCTGCAAAAAACACAAAAGGATGGACCCACAAAACCAATAAGATGAAGTCTATCCATAGCTGGGAGCTTACCGTGGATGGCCCTCCAAGTCGTTATAGACCGACGGGGTGGAATGAAATGTGCCCAAATCCAATCACCCCATTTCACTTATAGATAAGAAGTACGAACCTGATGATACATTTGTTTGGAGGAGACTGAACCATCAATGGAATTTGTCCAAACCCTGACATCAGAATTTGCAGGAACCATATGATAAGAAATGATGTCCCTAGAAACCTCTGGAAAAGCTAAACAAAATTCATCCAGAAGCACCCATTTTCCTTGAGTCCAATAGTCTGATATCGGATGTTCAAACTGATGCCAAAGATGCGATGGAATCTGAACTCTATCGGCAATACAATAACCAAGCCAATTATCCAACCAAAAATGAATAACTGAACCTTGACTTGCCAGCCACCGGGAGTTGAGATCCAGGGTGGGATAACAAAATTTAAACCCAAACCAGATCGAAGAGGCTACCCGATATCGCAAATTCTGATGAAGAAAAAACCGACGACGAAAGATGTCCAAATAATGTTCCTTTGCAGTCTAAATGTCCCAGCTTAGTCGAGAGAGATAAGCCTCATTAGATGCCACAAGAGATCGAATTCCAAGGCCACCCTCAGATTTTGGAACACAACACCTCTTCTAGGATACAGAAATAGCCCCTTTCTTACGAATATCACCAGTCCACACAAAATTCCGTATATGAAAATCCAAACGTTTAAGAAGGGTGGTCGGCCATCGGTAAACCATCATTGAATGAACAAAGGACCCTTGTATAACTGATTAAACTACACAAATGCGTCCAGCCATAGATAGAGAAGTACCTTTCCATTTTGCAAATTTGTCCATAACGGAGTCGGCAATGGATTGCAAATGAATAGCCTGTGGTGCACCATGAAATAACGGTGCACCACGAAATAAGGGTACTCCAAGATAATTAAACGAAAGAGTACCTTCAGTAATTCCCAACGTTCGCCGCATCCTGTATTTCCAGGCATTCGAGATGAAGGATCCAAAATAGACCCGCGACTTTTGTGGATTAAAGTGCTGGCCAGACCAAGAAGCATAATGCCTAGAATCTTAAGGATTGCCCTGCAATTATTAATGGAGGCCCTACAAAAAATGATAACGTCATCTGCACAAAGAAGATGAGAACGAAAATCAATATTGCGGCCAATGAACAAAGACGAGATCTCCCCTGTTTCAGCTGCCCGGGATAAAC
The DNA here is from genome assembly GCA_026545765.1 of Plantago major. Classification (NCBI taxonomy): domain Eukaryota; kingdom Viridiplantae; phylum Streptophyta; class Magnoliopsida; order Lamiales; family Plantaginaceae; genus Plantago; species Plantago major. The sequence continues at coordinate 67,234,372 of CM048839.1, forward strand.
GCCTGCTAAGAACTTCTTCTGCCACACAGAATAGAAGAGGAGAAAGTGGATCCACTTGTCTGACTCCTTGAGAGCAACCAAAATAGCCTTCCGAAGCACCATTAATCAGAATAGAGAGCCTGGCAGAGTGCAAAATATGATGGATCCGACCCACAAAAGTGTGCGAAAAACCCCATTGTGATAAGACAGCCAGCAAAAAATTCCAGTTTAGTGTGTCAAAGGCTATTCAAATATCCACTTTAAGCACCAGATTACCTTCTTGTGAACGAATCCCTAATTAACACCCTCAGAGGCTAAAGCGATGCAATCATGTATACGACAACCCGAAATGAAACCATACTGGTGAAAGGAGATTATCCCAGAAAGGATGCGCCCTAAACGATTAGCCAGAACTTTGGCAATAATCTTATACAAAAAGTTACCTAGAACAATGAGACGAAAGTCCTCAATACGCAAGGCTTCCCTAATCTTCGGAATTAGAGTGACAAAATTGGCATTCATACCTGAAGGAAACTGGCCATGAATGAAAAAGGTGCGTACTGCACTTATCACATCAGCCCCAATAACATGCCACATAGACTGATAGAAACAACCTCCAAACCCATCTGGACCTGGAGCACTATCTGGGCACATCCCAAAAACCACATGACGAATCTCATCGCCTGTAGGTATGCGAAGTAGGTACGCGTTCTGCTCAACGGTTACTGCACACGGAATAAGATCAGCAAGTCCATCATAAATAGTCGTGGTTTGTTGTGATTGTGCGAAAAGGCCTTCATAGTAAGCAACCATATGATCACGTATAGTCTGCCTATCCTGAGTAACAATACCATCAATTAGAAGGGAGGAGACACCAAACCGACCTTTATTAACCTGCAAGCTGCGATGAAAGAAAGCGAAATTCCTATCACCATCCTGCAGCCAATGTTCCCTGCTTTTCTGTCTCAAGAAAGTCATTTGCTGAGCTAAAATACTGTTATACTCAGAAAGGGCTGCTAATTCCTCACAAGGAATGTCATCGGTAGGTCCCAAGATACTGAGACGATCATGTACCTCCTGGAGGCGATTCTGAGCCGCTTGAAGACGAATCTGCAGGTTCCCAAAAAAAAGTGAGATTCCACTGTTTAAGTACACCCTTTTGACGCTTCAACTTACCAATAACCACTGAGAAAGCACTTGTAGCTGAAATAGACAAATTCTACGAAGACATAACAATTTCAGAGAAAGAATCATGACTCAACCACATGCTCTGGAAACGAAAAGGACGAGGCCTGCCAACCTTTTATTCCCGTGTACAATGAACAAACAGAGGACTATGATCAGAGCAATTTCGAATCCCAATATGAAATCGAACAGTGTCCCACAAATCCAGAAAAGAAGCCGTTGAGAGAACCCTATCAATTCTAGTCTCCAAATAACCACTGGCAAATCTTCTATTCGACCAAGTAAACTGACACCCTGTACTAGGAGGTTCAATAAAGTTACCATTGTTAATGAAAGAAGAGAAATCAAGAACCTCATGCCGCGCCGGAGGCCTTCCATCCGATCTCTCATGAGCCCCCATGATCGAATTAAAATCACCAACAAGAATCACGGACCAGCAGGAATATTAAGAATATCACGCCAAAGTTCCCGTCGCCGAAGATAATCAGCATGTGCATGAATAAACGCCAAGTAAAAACTTTGCTGAAATAAAGAAACTTGCAGAACAATAACTTGACTTGAACTTAAAAAGATGGAGGTACCTGACAAAGATGCGTCCTCTAGAATCCAAAGATTAGGCAAACTTCCAGCACGAGATTTTTCCCCAACAAAACGCAAACCCAAAGAGTTCCAGTAAGCATTTGAGATAGAACTCGAATGCATTTTAGGTTCCTCAATAGCAAGCCAATGAGGCCGAGTAGAAACACAATGCTGACGAAGCATAGTTTGAGAAGGCACATTGCCTATTCCGCGAATGTTCCAAAAAAGAACATTCATGAGGAAACATTAGGAGAAGGGACGGCCATGGAAGACCGGGTCGACTGAGATGTATGACTGGTCGAAGTGGATGGAAGTACAGACTCAGGAAGGATAGAATCATCCTCCGCCAAATCAGCCCAAGAACTCAGAGCAACAACCTGCATAGCTTTAAGAGCATCTGTTGAAGCCTCAGTTTCCAAAATAGGATTCGAAGAACTAGCCAACCTATTTAGACGACAATGAGTCATCTCCATAGAATCCTGAATACGAGAATCCGCAAAAATCGTCTCTTCAGTAGAAGACAAAGAGTTCACTGAAGAAGAGCGAGCCAAAGAGCGGGGGACTCGTGTATGGGATGGGGAACCAGTAGCTATAGTGATTTGCGGCGTAATAACTTGAGCAGGAGGGAAGCATTTTCCTTCGGTAAATTAATCTCATCAGAAGATAACATAGAAAAACGATTGCCAGAAACCTCAATATTCTTAACAACATCATGATCCCTAAAAAAACCAGAAGAGACAGGAAGAAAACCTGTACGACGGGGTAGTACATTACGTCTTGGCAACACAGGAATAAAGCCATCCACATCCTGTGTATTCTTCCCATTGCGACTTGTAAGCCTAGGAACAGAGACATTCGCAACTCCTTTATCCTTTCCATTCAATCTTGCTCTGGAATTTTGGTTTTCATTAGAAGGAGTAGTGACCTGTGCATCAGCTTTAGTACGATCACAATCGGCAGTGAAATGCCCGATTGCAAGGCATGATGTGCAAAAACGTGGAACATCCTCAAAGAAAGATTCAATCCAAAGGCTGTCAGATGGTGTTTCCAATTGCACTTTAGTCTCTAAAGGTTGTGAAAGATCAACCTCAACCAACACCCTCACATAATTTCCAAAACTACGATCTAGAGAAGGAGTATCAATTTTAATTGGTTTGCCAAACGTCAAAGCCAAACCCATAATAACAGAAGCATGGAGATGTTCAAAGCCAAGACAATATAGATGCACCCATAACTTTACCAAAGGAGAAGAAGCTTTTGAGGGAACAAATTTGGCACCAAAGGCTGAAGATAAATATTACCCACTTTGAGCTTCCAAAATCCTTTCCGAAAAATGGAATCACGAGCCTGCTCTGTATGAAAGTGAAAGACAAAATAGCCGAAACCAATAGAAAGCATCTGCCAAGAATCAGTCTTCCACAAGCTCTTGAGATGCTCACGCAAATCTTGAAACCTCCAAGGAGTAGAGCCCTTCGGCAATATTAACTGACCAATAAAGGAAAAATACAAGCAGTTATCAACTCTTTCAGAATAAAAATCGTTATTTAACACAACGGAAAGACGATTACCTTTTCGAACCGGATCAAATGTTGGGCCTTTCAAGACCCAAGCTGGCCGGTTCGATACAATAGGATGAGCGTCAAGTCCCAATTTGTCAGCAGAATCCTACAAATCATTAAGACTCGATCGAGCTGCCATTGTGGGTTCAAGAGGGGCGATGGACTCAGTGAAACCCGACGGTGTCGTGCGTGCGATGACATGCACATGTGGAACATAAATTTCTGGGAAAAGAATTGAAGCATCCATAGCCAGAAACTGGAAACCGCCTATAAACTCAGCCAGAAAATCTAAGTGATATCGCGAGCAAATTCGAAAAATCGTCCAGGGCACGTCCGTGCTTCAAATTACGTCCACGATAGCTCGTTGGATTCGTCTGGGACTGAGGAATATTAAAAGGTGGGGCGTGTTGCTCAATGATAAGTAACCAGAGAGTTATAATCGCCGAAAACTTCCTGCAAAACTCAGCCAGAAAACCCTAACTGATATCGCGAGCAGATTCGAAAAATTCTCCAGGGCGCGTCCATGCAAAGGAAAAGACTAGAGGGGGGGGGGGTGAATAGTCTTTTACAACTTTTGTCGATAAACACAATTTCTCAAATATCTGTGAAGATATCTGATACTTAATTTCAGAGAGCGGATGACTTTTCTGTGATAAGTGCTCAGCGAGATATAATGTGTTTAAATACTTAGCAGGAAAAAGAGAACGATAAGTAAATTGCTGAAAGTAAATAACACGGCTTTTATAGTGGTATCAGGAGGTGGCATAATCCTTCAACTAATCCACTTCGGCCTTTCTCAGACCTAGAATCCACTAAGACAAATAATTGAGTTCACCTTACAAATATCTTCTCTCGATTCCTAAATACACTAGGTTCCCAACCAAGTGTTCCCCCTGAGTTATTCCCCGGCTTCCAGCCAAGTACTTCCTATACTGAGAAACCTTTGAGCTGTTCCTTAGTTTCGCAAACTAAGTACTTCCTATGCTCAGTAACCTTGGAGTTATTCCTTAGTTTCCCAAACTATGTACTTCCTGTACTCCACGCTGTTTAAGGTGTTGGTTATGATGGTTTGTCAGGTGAGTAATCTTACTAAATTTTCAGTTATTTAGGAATACTCTATAGAACAAGAATCACTTAACACACTTCACAATGTGTGGTGATATGTTTTTTACTGACCCAAGTCTATGTTAAATGTATAGAAGAATGAAACTCAGATACTTGATCTTTTGATTCAACTCCTTCACAAATAGCAATACTTGTTAAGGATCAGGACACTTAGAACTTTCGTGCTACTTAGAATTCAAGAGCTTAGTCGCAACTGTAAGCTAAAGAGTAAGTAGATTGAAGGCTTGTATGCTTGAATGAATAAGTTCGTTCTGTGTGTAAGTTCAAGGTGTGTTTCAAGCATTCTAAGTGGTGATATTTATAGTTGAATTTGAAGCCGTTTGAATAGTATCCATTAGGATCAATTCAAATTCAAACTATTGATATCTGAAAATAGTACTGCAGAAGACGTTGTCTCTTTTCAGAGATTTCCTCTTTTGTTCAGATATCTCTGTCTGCGCATTTATTGCATTATACTATTTTTGTCCTGTAGTGCCAACGGAACTATGCACGCTTTCTGAAGCATTGCATGTCCCTTTCCAGAGACCTTCACATCTCCAGATACCTGTTGAAACATTGTTTCCCAGAAACATAGTTTTATCCAGGATATCTGAGTGTAGGTTTCTGTGGGCACTTTTCCTCGTTCAGAAACCTTGTGTTCTCAGATATCTTTTGCAAAACTTGTTTATTAAAAAAACACTTGTTTCTTTAAGATATCTGGACATATGTATCTGATGAGACCAATTTCCTTCGTCTTTAGCAATTTTGTGCAGTCTTCAAATCTTCAAATTTGTTGAACTCTTCTGCCGGATGCCTTCTTCTTGGTCTTCTTCAATGATATAAAAGTTACATTCAGAGACCTAACATCCTATACAAGTTTTGCTAGACTAACATACTTAGTGATTTTCCTCTTTTATAGTGTTCAAGTGAACCAAGAGTACTAACCACCTTTCTGAGCTAAGATAAGTCATTAGGTTGCTGATCAAAATCTAAACAGATATTCCTAACAATTGACCCTCTAAGTTTCCTTTGGCCTTCTTCCTTGCAGCCTTCTTGACATCATTCGTGAGCCTTCCTGGATAAGGTACATATTTTAGATTAACTATTTGCCCATCTTCTGCTCGGAGGTATCCCTTATCCATCAGGTCGTCATCATATCTTCCTTTTCGGGATGTTATCTAATCTTTCCTCATCTTCTCCTGGACTTCTTTCTCCGACTTCTCTCTCTCCTCTTCCTCACCTTCTTCTGGACTTCTTTCTCCGACTTTTCTCTCTCCTCTTCCTCACCTTCTTCTTCTATCTCTACAATTTCTACATCCGTCTTCTTTCATGCTCTTTCTTCACTTCTAGGAATAGAATCCGGGGTTATCCCGCTCCTAGTAGTGATAGCCCCAATGCTCTCCACTTGTTGCTCCTTGACTTCTTCTACCTTTTCATCCAGCTCCCTCACTGCATACTTCATTTTGATCAAATCGTCTTTGACTGCATCAACCTCATTACTTAACATTTCTATTGCTTCCTCAGTCGACGTGATGTTTTCTGTGAACAACTTTACCAGGCAGTGTGTTTCCTCGCTTCCTTTCTCCAGCTCCTCCAACACTATTTTCCTCTATGGTCATGATGTTTCTTGAGGGTTTTGATCTCCTCTTCTAACCCCTTTTTGGCAGTTATGACACTGTCGACTACTTGTTCGCTGTTGATTTTGGAAACTTCAGTCTTTCCTTCAATGCTCAACTCAATAGGTTTTCCTTCTTGTACTTCCTGGCTTTCTTCCTTTGATATGTTTCTTTTGTCCAAGTACTCAGGAGTTCCTACGCTCTATCCCATAGACCATTGCGCTTCCCCGTCAATTGCGACTACTATCCTTACCTCTTCCATGGCCTCCATTTTGTTGAAAATCTCAATCTCCTTCAGCTACTCACTCCTGTACCTTTAGTTCTCAGCAGCACTTGCACAAGCTTCCAGTACTTGTTTAGCAGAGCTCCCCATAAATGATCCCTTTAGAGCTACATTTATAAGGTCTCTAAACTCCTCTCTAACTCCTCAGTAGAAATACTCACAGAGCTGTTGCAAAGTGCACTGATGTTGGGGGCAGTTGTATTGCATCTCCTCAAACCTCTTCCATGCATCATGAAAAGATTCCTTCTGTTTCTGAGTGAAAGTGGATATCATTCTCCTTTCTCTCATAACCCTTGCAAGCCCCATAAACCTCTTCAAGAACAGACTCCTCAGCTCTTCCCATTCACTGGCCTCTTCTTTAATTCAATCTATCCATCTTTTTGCCGCTCCCTCCAATGTTTTGATGAAGAACTAGAATTTGAGCTCACCATCAGTTAACCCCTTCGTCGGAAACTGCTCGACGATAGACTCGAATGCATACATGAACTTGCATTCATTTTCTCCCTCTGTTCCTTCGAACTTTGGTAATGAGTTAATCAGAGTTGGATCAAATCTGTACTCCCTTACATGTGGCTGGATCCGAATTCCAGTCCTTCTTGGTTTCGGCATATTGATCTCTCTGATAGTTCTTTCGTCTTCTTATTCCATCTTGAATTTTCTTGTGAAATATAAGTAGTTACTGCTCGAAAATAACCAAATAAGTTCTACGTAGACAATCTACAAATTATTCCCCAGCAGCGGCGCCAAATTTGATGTGCACTCAGAGATTTTAATTTTTGTTGTAGAACCTGTAATCCCTAAATGCAATCAATGATTAAATTTATAATTGTCGGAAGCTCACAAACACACAATTTATAGTGGTAAGTTAACTCGGTATGTCGGTCTCTCCGGAACAACGCTCGATTAGGATAGAATATTAATTGGTTGATTTTCAATATAAAGTAAATAACAGATTTTTGGTATTTTTGAATAAGTAAATCAAATAGGTAATCAGAAAAGTAATTATAACGAGAATTGATGATTTAAGAACTTATAGAGAAAACATGTAAGCGTTAACCTCACTTTGATAAATGGTTTGAATCAGGAATAACAAAAAGTGATAGTTACGTCTGAAGAGTCACGCAGGTCAAATATCTTATACTATCGTCTAGCTCAGATCTGTCACCAGTGTCTAGCTCAACAACAAACCTCAGGCAGAACATCAACTTATAGACACAATTGACATCTCCTAATCTAGTGCAATGAATACTCATGTCCCGCGGAAAACATAAACAAACAAAGCATCTTTCCTCAAACAGCACAGGTATGGACAACAATCTCATAACAAACATTGATGCTAAAAATATTCCATCATGTATAAAACAAGTAATCAAAGATCCCGGCTAACCCTTACATAGGTAAATTAGCCTAACATAACTAAAAGTAAACAAACTGTAAACTGGATTGAAATCATGTTTGAAACAACTAAACCGTAAGAAGATGGCGAGTGTCGACCCTTGAATTCCTCCTTCTTCGATTCTTCCCTTTAGTAATCGATCTTGATGTCTTGAAGTCTTCTTGATTACTTGCTGATGGCTAAGATTTTGGGGTTTCACTTCCTGCTTTTGTTGTTCGGAACCCTCCCGTTCCGTTCTCTTGTTCGAAACCCTTCCGTTCCACTCTCTCTGTAATTTGAGACCCGAAGGGTCTTATTTATACTGAAAAATCCGAGCTCCAACCGCCTTTGATGTATAAGGAAGGTTCAGGAAGACGGGCCCTAGCTTCACATTCCAGAAACTGGCCTGTTTATCGAAAGTTCAGTGTACTGCGGTCAACAAGCGACCACAGTAACCCTTCTGCAGTCCACTGTGGACCGCCATCTGCGATTTCACCAGGTTCTGTCTGTATATCTTTGTTCTTCAATTTTGGGCTTCTTAACATCGTTTCCTCAAAAAGTTGTCTTCTACAAAGTTGTAGGATCTTCAATTATCTTCAAATGGATGGTCACATGACATGTTTTGACGCCACGAACTCCGTGGAATGGCCAATTCAACGTATTTGATTAACTTTCCCGATTTCGCACAAATGTGACGTTTTTGTGCCTGAAATCGTGCAATTCCTCAAAAACACGATCATGACCTACGAAATACACAAGAAGTTGGTAATTGGCCATAAAATGATACAAATATTGAGACTAGGGCAAAAAACAAGGGTCTAAAAGCATGCAGAATCGCACATTTCAATCTCACATCAAGTTGCTGGCAATAACAATGCTTCAGTTGGTGAAAAGCCAACTGAGAAGGAAACAAGAAAATCTCCTCCTCCCCAATCCCATCATAGATCTTCTAAATATTCTCCACCAAAACAACAAACTGCTGAAGAAGCATTTGGGCAAACTGACAATGACACTGCTCTAAAGCTAAAGGAAGCTGAGCTAAGGGTGGCCTAACTAAAAGAACCATTGGAAGAAGAAGAGAAAATGCGCCTTAAGTTGGAAACCAAGGTTGCTGAAAAGGAAGCCAACCTACACAAGGTTGAAGAATTAACTCGCAAGGAAGAAGAAGCCCTTGCTGAGCAAAAACAAATCTAGCTTGTTGTACAAGCATTTGCTGAGGACATGGACGCTGAAGAAGCTCCTGGAAGCAAGAATAATACTGAGACTGCATTACCACCTTCCTCATTTGGTAAAGGAAAGACCATAGTAGCCGAAATGGTTGCTGAGCTAGGAAATGAGGAAGCTTGGGAGGAGGAGGAGGAGGAGGAGGAGGAGGAGGAGGAGGAGACTGTTAGCTCCTACTACCTACAACAAATTTCCTAACATTCACTCTGTGGACTATGAAAGTCGTACACAAACAATGCTCAAAATGATGAAGGAACTGGAGAATCAAGACAAGGAGGTCATTGAGTCTATACCACTGGAGTTTGGCAAGTTTACTGAAATGATTGCAGAAAGAACCTCAAGTATGGTTCTAAAACATAAAGACCTTGCCATGGTAAGAGATTTAGATGATAAGACCATGCAAGATGCACTTGATCAAGCTACCTTTGCCACAACTACAATCCATCAAGTAGTTGAAGAAGTTTCCCAACTAACTAACAAGGAAACTGGTATTAAGAAGAAAAATGTTGCACTAAGAGTTTAATTGCAACATCTAACTGCTGCATACAATGGTCTAAACAAGAATTTTGACTCTTTGTGAGAATCCTATGTTAAACTCCTGGCAACTTTTGATCAGTCTCCAATGACTAAGGGAGAAAGTTCAAGGAAAGTTACTAAAGGGAAGGGGAGAACCACTTGAACTCCGACGTAGAACTGGGACACGTGTTTGCTGAAGATGCCCAACTTCAAAGTACAACCCCTAGTCAACAACTGCAAATAGTCCCTGTCACTGGAAGAGTGACTATAAAGGCAAGATCTCAGAAACCTCTAGTAGCTGCCAAATGCTCAAGGAGAAGAAAGCACAGAGACTCTGAAGAAGGAGAATCTCTAAGAAGGGAAAGAAAGGTGATGATGGCTGCAGAAATTCAATGGATATACATCATGCTGATGATGATGAAGAGGAAGATGAATATTAAAACCCTCTGCACAGAAAAAGGAATACACATAGTGAATCTGAGCCGATTGATGTGTCAAATCAATGTTTTAAATTTGTTTAAGTCAAGAGTTGATTCTCAACACTACGAAAACTTATAGTGCAGTGAAGTTAACCTCGAGTGTCGGTCTCTCAAGACTTAACTAAGCTGAGTTCTTTTTACGGAATATAATTATCAACAGAAAAGCAGTAAAAGGTTTGTTTGCTTCGACAACGAGTTCTAATTACCAGTCTAACTCTAACTCTCATCACAAAGAAACCAAACACATGTATATCGATCTTATCAAGATAAGTTATCAAAATTACAAAGCGGTTATGAGTAGACAGTCCTAGCTAGCATGAATAAATGCAATAATAACAATGGTCATTGACTCTAGTTATCACTTGGACACGTCCAAATGATTATTACACTGCTCTAGGCACTCTAGGCAGAAACCTTATATCATATAAGGTACGATGGCTCTATGACAATGATCTAACCAAGTTTGTTCTACAAAACATATAGCAATGGTGGAGTCGTCAATTCTACCAAGCTACAATTATAATGCTAATGTAGTTTCTGTGTTTCTACGAACCTATGGATTTGCAATCTCTAGATGTTTTGGTGGTAAATCGTTTGCATAATCCTTTGATGATTTTGTGGGTAAAACACAGAACACGAAACTACATATGCATATAATCAAAAAGGCATTAAGTAAATCCCATCTTACTGTTATTGAATTGCATAAACCCTAACTAGCATGCATTGAATCCATCACCTCCCCATAAAGGGGTGTCTACCTACTCATGCTCATCACCAATAAGCAATAAATAATTAAACAATCCAACATCAATAATATTAAACAATGAAAAAGGAGAAATTGTTACCAAGAGGCTGTCACTACACTTAGAGGATGACAAAATCCCTAAATCAATCGGTAGAATAATAGCTAATGTATTGATAATTGATAATCACGAGCAATTCCAATGTCAATCGAGTTAAATTCCGAAAAGATGGTGAAGGAATTGCCCAAGAATGAAGTCTAGGATTTTTGAGAAGAGAATAGAACAAAAGTAACGAGCATCTTCAGAAAAATCGCGACAGAATGATATATATAGAGTAGACTTGGCGTACGCCACGATTGCCGCATGGCGTACGCCAAGGATACTTGGCGTGCGCCAAATCTTCCAGATCCAGGTTTTTGGTCGTTTTGAGTGTCCAAACGTCGAAATTTGGGAATTGTTCCTTCATGAAAGTTGTATCTCTTGGTCTTATCTATGCGTGGAAACCAAGATCAGGTCAATCGGAGTTAATATGAGAAGGTTATGGTCAAAATACTAGGACTGCTCCAAGTTTGCACTTTCACAAATGTTTGCTCAAACATCTCTAGAATCTCAATCCGAACTCCGAATCCACTTCCGTTTCAACCTTTGGACTCCGTTTTCAACCGTATTTAAGGCCTTGGAACTTGCTTCCATTAATATGCATTTTTTTAGCCTTGTTTCAGTGTGGTTTCACCAAACACCTACAAAACATGAAAACGTAACAAAACTCTAATAAAATAACTATAACTACACTTAAGAATGATAATAAGACGGTAAAAAGACCAAATGAGATGAATTAAAATCGACTCATCAAACTCGCCAAACCGTACCCTTGCTTGTCCTCAAGCAACAAACTCTCTAAAAATCTAGAAAAACAAAAAACACACAGACACACAAGCATTGTCTAGCTCCCAAGCTACCGAGTCTACGATTGCAAGTATTAAATCCGAAAGATGCAAGAGGTTTGAAATCACAGTGACGCTTACATAAGAACAAGTAAAAATCCAAGAAGGTAGATTCCCGGGTAAATAGAACGTAAGTCTAACCCGGTAATCCCGGGCAAGTCGATCCTATGCAACTATCTCTTACTCTCCTGGAAGTGTCCAGTAGGGGTAATCACTTAAGCAATCAAAAAGAGAAAGGAAGGTGACTCACGTCACAAATGTGCCTCAAATATCTCATGCATTGTACTCAATCAGTTAAGTCTGAAGGGACTTTATTCAACGCACGTAACAACTTGGACTTGTATAATAGAATGGTTCTCTCATATTACCACATTTTCGCATACTATTTTTTTGCAGTCATTTTAATGACCCATATTCTTATCCATTGGCCACATTGGACTCTTTTAGTCTCACTATTTTGGTAGTGCCGGTTTTACCGAAAGTCCACACTTTTGTGCGCGCTAGTTTGGTGTACAACCTAGACTAGAGCTGGTCCCCAGTGAAAGAAAGAAAGCTGAAAATGTACTTCCCTGAAACGTGTGGTTGCTGCTATCCATTATCGAACGGGAACAAATCCTTGGCATCCTTCCCGCTATGCTCAGCAATTTGGGATCCATCCTTAGCTCCTCTCCTCTTGTTTTCTGATGAGGCATTTTTAGGACACCTCATCGGGTTCTTTTTACCTTGTTTTTACTAACTTTTAGTTCAGTTTTTCCTTTATTTGTATATGTTTTGTATTTTGTTTGTGTTTCCACCATGATTCCAGGTTTTCGGAACTTTTCATGAAGAAAATGAGTCAAAACGATGCATTTTAATCACTTTGTCGGAGATCAGAAGCTCCAAGACTACAAATAGGTGCCACGAAGGTTCCCGGAATGCCAAACGGGTCAAGGATGGACGAATAAGGTGCAGATCGAGCCAAAGGAGACGGGGCGATTGCCCCAAGCTTTGGACGCAGCCACAAAGGGCTGTGTTCCAGAGCCAGAGCGGGCAATCGCCCGCCCCGATCTGCTCTGTTTCTGAGCATTACTTTTCTGATTCTGGTCATTTTAATCTCCGGATTGTAATTCAAATGATCACTTTTTCATTTCACACAACATTTGGGGAGATTTTGAGAGGTCTAGGGTTCCAAGAATCATCCATCTGATTGAAGTTGGAGTCTTGGTTAACCATTTAGCTGAAGATTTCTTCTTGTAAACTGTACTATTTCACCATTGTTGATCAATTGGAGCTCAGTAATTCTTCATAATCGGTCATTCTGTATCGTTTCTCTTTGATTACTTCTTGTGTATGTTTATGCTATTATCATCATATCTCATGCCTGTGACAACATGACTATGAGTAGCTAAACATCACCCATGGGTTGGTGGTGAAATCTTGAGCATGCTAGTATAGGGCTTTGGATGAAAATGCACTGTTGGTTTTGTTTGCTGAATTCTTGCGAATCGTTTGTTAGTTCAATGTCTTAGCAATCGTTTTCTGATACCCAAAATCCACAAGATGAATTTTCACCCTCAAGGTTACTTACGATTTATTCCATGGCCAACACATTCGACTAGAAACGATGATTAGTAGAATTGACGACTCTACTACATCGATAAAATGTTTTCACTTTCAAAAGTATTGTATCCCATTGCATCCTTATACTAGCTAGCTCTTGATGAAACCACCACTCCATGTCTCCGTTAATTGATAACAAATCCCGTGTTTTCTGTTTACTATCTGTTTGATTTGCGAAAGAAAGAATTGGAGGCCGTAAGATGCAATTCTAGACAAAATTGTACTTTAAAACACCGACAAGCCTAGTTAAGTCCTTCGAGAATCACACTCGGGGCAACTTATCAACTCACTACGTGCTTTTCTAGTGATCCTTGATATTGCTCTTGGCTTATAAATTAAGGACTTGATTTTGCATCAAGTGTTTAGCGCCACTACCGGGGGATTTAACTCCTTAGTTTGTTTTCTAAAGATTAGTTTACTCGGTTTTCTGTGTGTTTTGATAGAAAGTTTGTTTGTTAAGGTCCTTAGTTTCTCACTTTTTACCCTTGTTTCACTAACGGTGCTAAGAGTGGTCTAGTTCTGGTGTTGTGATTGTTTTGCAGATCATCAATGGGGTCAATGAGATCACTCATGATGCCCAAGGTGGTGCGACCGGGACAACCTATTTTCTTAGAACCGGAAGAAAGAGAGTTCGAGCTTACAGTGAATGATCTGATGCTGTTACCCACATTTATGGGGATAAGTGGGGAGAACGCCTTGCGATTCCTGCAAGAATTTGAGCAAATCACTTCTGAAATTTACAAGAGGGGATTGAATGAATGACAATTTCGCAGGTTGGTCTTTCCATTTACTCTAGGAGGTGTGCCACGGGGTGGCTAAGTAGGTTGGTTGCTGAATCCCTGCGAACATGGGAAGATGTTATAGGAGAGTTCCTTGAGGAATATCTCCCATATAGCGAGACCATTCGACTGAAGAAGGAGATAATTGAGATTGAGCAAGGAAGGAGTGAGAGGTTCCATGATGCATTCGAAAGATTTGAGGAAGCTAAGTACGGGTGCCCACATCATAGATTGACTCAAGACGAGCTTTGCATGTGTTTCTACAATGAGTTAAATGACGAGACCCAGGAAAATGTGGAGATAGCAAGTAGAGGGCTGGATGACAATACTCCCGAGGAGTTTTATGACATCTTTGTGAAGTTGGCTACCAATTCGAGGAATAAGAAGTAGGGAAAATTGGAGCAAAGCCAATGAATCTTGAGGTAAATCCTTCTCATGTTTACAATGTTGAGTTTGATATTGATGCAGGTATAGCCGAGTTGGGGAAACTGGAAATAGTGAATCTTGTGAATGAAGAGGATGAACTAACGGAAGAATATAGTGCTTTCTTGCTGGCCATGGGACAATTGGACAAGGTTTTCAAAGCTTCCATTCTCAATAAAGCAAGTAATGATGAGAGGATCATCTCCATGAGCGAAGACATGAAGTCCATAGGAGGACTTCTAGCGGAATTGCTGGAAGCATACGGTAGAGAGAATGCATTTGAGGCTCAAGAAGCCGAAGCTCTAGCCATCTTGAGAAGTGGTAAGGAGACTATTGTGTCTAATCTAGATGTTGCTAATCGCTGATGTTTCAGGTAATACAGGTGCTAGGGATCGTACAAGAGGCAAGTCACCTTTACCACCTCCATCCCCAAAGGGAAAGGAAAGCGTTAAAGGGGGGCAACATGCTTCCAGGTCTGCCTACATAAGACCCAAGATCCTTAAAATCCCCCCAAGAAACCGCAAGTTCCTTATCCTAATAGGGTGAAGGAGAAGAAAAACTTTCGTGACAGCCCATTTTATAAGTCGCTGTCAAAGCTTGAGTTGAACATTCCCCTTCTTGACATGATACCGAATGACCCTTGATGTGCACTCAGAGATTTTGATTTCGTTGTAGAACCTGTAATCCTAAATACAATAAAAGATTAAATTTATATGTCGGAAGTCTTCAAATCCACAGTTTATAGGGGAAAGTTGACTCGGGATGTCGTTCTCCACGGACACTTAGCATAGGAACAAGCAAATATCGTATATAAATTGCGTGTAGAAAGTAAACAGAATGATTGCAGACAGATTGATTAAATCGCAGTAAACCCTAATTGAATGTGATGAAATCGATGGTTGTGAAGGTGTAAAGGATCCCGACCTCCCTATGCTATACTACTCCTAACTTCCTAGTTAATATCCTACGCGATTACCTCTAACGACAGCAGGGCATAATATTATGGTGCTCATGGCGCAGTCGGCATGAGTACCCCTACTCAGTTCAATGAAACTATTGTGTCACTCAGCTTAACATCACACCACAAAGGATGTATAGAGTTGTATAACCACGAATTACGCTAATAACTATTACATTAATATATCACGGTATATAAAGAAGTAGCAAAAGCAGAGTTACGGCGTTTCGAATTTACAATGGAAAGTTAGCTACTCATAGTAATCTACTTGACATAAATCGAAAAGAACAGTAAGAAAGAAGAAGAAGAAGCTTAGTCTCTAATGTCTTTGTGCTGCTTCTAGGGTTTCCTCCTTCTGGGTGCCTGACGGCCAGGGGTTTTGGGGTTTCACTTCCCCGAGGACTGGTTCTCTCTCAGGAGAGCTACTCTGTGAGATTTGTAGAATTATGAGACCCCAGAGGTCTCATTTATACTGGAAAATCCGAGCTCTGCCCGGCATTCTTCAATAAGGAAGATTAGAAAAGCAGGCTCTAACCTGACAGGCCTGGAAAAAGGTCCAGAATCGAGAAAGTCCCTCCACTGTAGTCGACAGTGGGTTACAGAGGCTTTTGCTGTCCACAGTCGACCGCCAAGTGTAATTCCTGCAACTTTTGTATGTTGTTCTTTTTTCTTCGATTTCGAGCTTCGTAACTACGTTTCCTCGAAAAGTGGTCTTCTACAATATTGTTGCATCTTCAATTATCTTCGCATTAGTTGGTCGCATGACATGTTTTGACTCCTCGAACTTCGTGCAACAGTCAATCCGGCGTATTTGCTTAACTTTCCCGATTTTGTACAAATATGACGTTTTGGTGCTTGAAATCGTGCAATTCCTCAAAAACACGATCATCACCTACAAAATACACAAGAAGTTGGTAATTGGCCATAATATGATACAAATATTGAATCTAGGACAAAAAACAAGGGTCTAAAAGCATGCAATATCGCACATTTCATTGTCACATCAACCCTTCTTTTACTAAATTCTTCAAGGAGATTTTATTTAGTAAGAGGGTCTGCAAGAAGGACGAGAAAGAACTCATGCTTGAGACAGCGAACTCAGTTTTCGAGGTGCCCATCAAGAAGAAGGATCCCGAGAGTTTTATGATTGATATCACCATTGAGGACCAGCAGGTGGGTAAAGCTATGCTTGATAATGGAGCAAGCATCAATTTGATGCCTTACTCTATTTACAAGAAGCTTGGGATTGGAAAGCTCAAAACCACCGGCATGATTGTACAAATGGCTGATAGGAGTGTAAAATGCCCAATAGGGATCATCGAAGATATCTTGGTAAAGGTTGACCAGCTGATTGTTCCAGTTGATTTTGTGGTGATGGAGTCAGCAGATGATGGAAAGTCATCCACAAGAGCTCGTGTGATTCTATTCGAAAGATCATTCATGGCTACCACAAGGACTACACATGAGTTTGCAACCGGACTAGTAACCATGGAGGTTCTTGGTGTGAAAATTCAAATTCAAGTACATTCCGATGCTCTAGCTTATTTTGTTGATGAATGTAACTATATTGATTGTGTTGAGGATTGTGCATGATACTTACCTTGAAACCTCTACTGTTGATAAGTTAGAAGTAGCCTTGACACTTGATTTCTGATAATGATTTTATTGATGAGGAGGCTAGGATGTGGATTGAGGAATTGAATAGGGATGAAGTGATTCCTTTTGGGGAGGAGATAGAGGAGAGTTTAGAGGTGGAGGAAGAGAAGCCACCTAAAACCCCAACCTTAGAACTTAAGGAACTTCCAAGCCATCTTAAGTATGTGTATCTTGATGAGGAGAAAGCTAAACCCGTTATAATTTCCGCAAAGCTTACCAATGGGCAAGAGAAAAAGTAGAAATGCTTAAGTCTAATTCTCAAGCCATTGGGTGGAGCATTAAGGATATTAAGGGGATAAGTCCAACCCGATGCATGCATAAGATTCCCTTAGAAGAGGGAGCGAAACCGGTTAGGCAACCTCAATGTAGGCTTAACCTAGCCCTTTAGGAAGTGGTAAAGAAAGAGGTCATTCAGTTGTTAGATAGTGACATGATTTATCCCGTGCCTGATAGTTGGTGGGGGAGCCCAGTTCATGTGGTTCCAAAGAAATCCGGGATAACTGTGGAAAAGAATGAGAAAGGGGAGTTAGTGCCGGTTAGGAATACCACTGGTTGGCGTATGTGCATAGACTATATGAGATTGAATACCACCACCAAGAAAGACCATTTTCCCCTCCCATTTATTGATGAAATGCTTAACTACCTTGCTGGGTGAGAATTCTATTGCTTTTTGGATGGATTTTCAGGTTTTTATCAGATTCCAATAGTGGTGGAAGATTGAGAGAAGACGACGTTCACATACCCCTTTGGAACTTTTACCTACAAGAGGATGCCATTCCGATTATGCAACGCCCCAGCTACCTTCCAAAGGTGTATGCTTTCAGTGTTATTAGACATGGTCCAAGACTTTGTTGAGGTATTCATGGAAGATTTTTCTGTTTTTGGAGATTCATTTGATGATTGTTTGGCTAAACTTGATAAGTTCTTAAAAGGTGCATTGAATGTAGTTTAACATTGAGTTGGGAGAAAAGCCATTTTGTGGTTAGAGAGGGTATTGTGCTTGGGCATGTTGTATCTAAGAGAGGAATAAAAGTAGACAAAGCCAAGCTTAATGTGATTGTTAAACTTCCCCCTCCCACTTGTGTGAAAGAGTTGCAAGCTTTTCTTGGGCATGTTGGTTTTCATCGTAGGTTTATTAAAGACTTTTCTAAAGTTGCTAAAAGCCTATGTAACCTTAGATGTCCCCATTCGTTTTTGATGATGATTGCATGAAACCTTTTTCAACTCTTAAGGAGCGACTTGTTTCAACACCAATTATTTCTGCTCATGATTGGAATCTCCCTTTCGAGATTATGTGTGATGCTTCTGATTATGCTTTAGGTGTTGTTCTTGGTCATAAAATTGACAAGCATTTTTGTGTGATTTATTATGCGAGTAAAACTTTAAATGATGCTCATATAAATTACACAAATACTGAAAAAGAATTCCTTGTTGTAATCTTTGCTCTTGATAAGTTTAGATCTTATTTGAAAGGTTATAAAGTCATTGTGCACAGTGATCATACGGCCTTGCGCCATTTAATTGCTAAGAGTGACTCAAATCCTAGACTAATTAGATGGGTGTTGATGCTTCAAGAGTTTGATTACGAAATTGTGGATAAAAGTGGAAAAGAGAATATTGTTGCAGACCATCTTTCTAGATTGATTGGAAAGCCTTGAACAGGATAAATCTGGAATCATACCCGATGACTTGCCTGATGAACAACTGATGGTCGTAAGGTTAGAGCCCTGGTATGCAAATATTGCTAACTTTTTGGTTGCAGGTCCATCACTCCCACATTTGTCACCAAATGATAATAGACGTACTCTATATAAGGCTAGTAGGCATTCTGTATGGGAAGACCCACATCTCTACAGGATAGGAGTCGATGAGCTATTGCAGAGATGTATTCCTTATAAAGAAACCAAGGGAATCCTGAGTTTCTATCACGAGGGAGAAAGTCGAGGACACTACATCGGAGAAAAGACCGCACTGAAGATACTTGAGGCCGGGTTTTATTGGCCAATATTGCACAAGGATGCTGAGGACTTCGCTAAGAAGTGTGATAGGTGCCAAATAAGTGGCAACATAGGTAAGAGGCAAGAGATGCCCCAGGTTAGTAATCTTGTTGTTGAACCTTTTGATGTCCGGGGATTGATTTTATGGGCCCTTTTCCTATTAGTGATGGGTACGAATACATACTTGTTGTTGTTGATTATGTTACAAAATGGGTGAAAGCAATTCCTACCAGAATTAACGATACACAGGTTGTAGTCAAGTTTCTCAAGGAACTCTTTAGTAGGTTTGGGATGCCACGCAACATCATTTTCGATGGGGGGAAGCATTTCGTTAATAGGTCGTATGCAAGAATTCAATATTTCACACCGTGTTGCAACCCCCTACCATCCTCAAACCGCTGGACAAGTGGTGGTCAGCAACCGACATATAAAGAAGATCCTGGAAAGGGTTGTGAAGCCTGGTAGGAAGGACTGGGCAAGGAAGATACCAAGAGCACTTTGGGCATACCGTAACAGTGATAGGGACAACTCCTTACCGGATGGTTTACGGAAAAGCATGCCACCTCCCTGTAGAGTTGGAAAAGCAATCTTATTGGACGATTCATTAGCTCAATATGGACATGGATAAAGCAGGAGAGCAAAGGTTCCTTCAAATCAGTGAACTTGAGGAGTTGCGGCATAGGGATTTTGAGAATGCCAAGATTTACAAAGAAAGCACCAAAAGATACCACGATCGAGAGATTTTGTGGAAGGAGTTGATCACGGGTGACAAGGTACTTCTTTACAATTCACGTTTGAAATTTTTTCCAAGAAAATTGAGGAGCCGATGGGATGGCCCTTATGAGATAGTACAAGTGGCACCACATGGTGCTGTTAACTTTCAAGGTGAATGGGCAAAGAGTGAAGCCCTATATTGACTCGTACCAAGAAGCGGGAGAATTGGATGGGTACGATCTTAACCCATTGAAGAAACAACAATCTTGAACCATTTGCTTCATTGGTAATCTCTTTGTACATATGCTATTTTTACTTATGTTAGTATTGATGCTAAGTTGAACTTGCTATCGGTTTTGTTGGGAAAATCACTTGTAGTAACATTGCATGCACTATGGTTTGCACGATTATGCGATAGGATAAGGCATTGTTGTTACTACTTGTAAGAATTGGTTTGGGGAAGAACATGTTTGTAGCTACACTTGAATGCAATATGGTATACACTAGAATATGAGTTAGGATTAGGCATTCATGTTGCTACATGATGAGATGGGTGTAGTGTTTACATTGTTTATCCAGGTACCATGGCACCCAAGAGAAAGAATGTGTCCAACAAGAGGCAGAAGACAGGAGACGGAAGCTCCCGTGCTAAGGTTGAAGCTCCACGGATTAAGCCGGACAGTTATGGTTTCAAGCTGAGTAGAGAAGCAGACAATTTCAGAATCAAGAACATCAACAAACCAAGAAGCATTATAGCGGAGCGAGGGATGAGCATCTATGGAAATGATAACCCTGTCACGGAAGCTATTTACAATAGCATAAGGAGGCTAGGATGGCAAAAGCTAATCGAGCTGAGGAGAGAGTATGACTCGTCATTGGTCAGAGAGTTCAACATTAACTTCTCTTATCGAAGTGATGATAGATTCATACCTATTTGGGGGAAGATGGTGGAGTACACTTCAGACTCCATCAACCGATTTCTCCAAACACGGACGGAGTACAATCCCCGCCAATACTATGGAATCTTCGACCTGGAAGCAACTCGCAATGACTTGTGGGACGAGGAAACATTGGAATCTGTTAGCCACACAACGTTCAGTGCACAACGAAGGGTTTGAATGCTAGGCCATTGGTTTATTAACCTACTCGCAAGGGTTTGGGCACATTGGGTTCGGTATAACTTGATTCAGAACTCCACCTTCACCAAGATGTTTACTCCTACTGGCCGATTGCTAGCGGCATTTTTCAGGAACAAGTTTGTCAACGTAGGAGACATCATCTTGGCAGAGACATTAGCACACTGGCATAGCCCTAAGGCATTAGGTTTTCTGTGTTTGATGACCGAGAGGTGTGAGGCCGCTAGAGTGCCAAACATCGTCAAGAGTGGTCAGTAGAAGGGTTGCTTGGACATAAAGGAAGTACGAACTATTGAGGCAACCACGGAAAACTTCGTTGCTCAAAGGCAAAACCAGGTGAACGAAGGCTCAAAGGAGGAGGATGATAGGAACTTCGATCCCGAGGATGACACAAGGTACGAAGAGATTTCTGTAGAAGAGACTGATGACGAGAATGAAGATCCACCACACTCCCAAGAATAAGAAGATCTAACAGCAGATTTTCAGCGGTTGAGTACCGGATATCAGGAGTGGATGGAGCCCTAGTTTGAGCATATTAAGGCAAGGCAAAGCGTGCTAGCCTCCGATTATTCGAAGTTACGGGGTTGCTAATAAGGATTTACCGTAGATTTAAGGAGCGTACATGGAGTATCGCAATGGGTTGGTGAGCACTTGGATCAGTGGGACTCATGTTCTTCAAGTCTCTTACAGCACATGTCTATGTCAGACACAAAGGCGACTGAGCACCTAGCACGAATGGAGCTGATGCGCAAAGCATAGATGGAGGAAGATCTTCTTCCGGACCCCACGGTCCTCCCTCTTTCAATTGATCATGCCGACCGAGGCATACTACGGGCGGTAACTTTAGAACTTTGTGCTTTTATTTATTCGTTATGCTAGTGTCTGTCTATTGAATAGGTTTGGGGAGGGACGTTGTATGTCTCTTTGATTAAATGCCTCAGTATGAATTTACGCTGCTTTGTATATATGTATATATGTGTTTCTTTGTTTTTCTATTTTTATGTTTGGTGGTGTGGAGAGGTATGTTAGCCACTCTTGTGATTATATGGGGTGGTATGTTAGCCACTTTTGCTTAGTCTTGTGTGAGTCGTCTTTTGGCCTAATTTTTTTGCCTATTTCAAAATATTTTGTGTGTCAAGTTTGAGTTCGTTTGACAAGTCGGTTATCTATTGCGAAAGATAAGCCTTTTACTGATGTGATCTTTGATGGCCTTTAACTAGTAATGAGGAATTTTCAAAAATCACTTTAGTCCGTTTCACTTGTAAATAGAAAGTCTTCCTATTCTAGCAGTCAAAAAGCCAGTGAGAAGCCTTTTTTAGTCGATGAAAAAATATTGTACTGGCAAATGTGTGATTCTAGTAGGATGAGCAAGGAAAATCCTTGCGCCACTACATGTGCACTCTTTTTAAAACGAGTATGACGAACGACATTTTAACTTGTTATCTCGATTTCCAAACCCGTTCCAAGGAACAGGTTTGGGGAGAAGACTACTTGTTACTTCATACTTAGGCTCACTCCACTCTATATTTGAGCATTTGGTCGACTTTGAAAATTGCTTTGTATTGCTTCCTGTCGTTGTAGAGTGACCACTTGACCATTCACCACCTCTTGTTCAGTTGGAGCAATTTGAAGCTTCTCTGGAAGTGTTGGCTTGAATGCCATTTGCAGTCTTGTCTGTCTATCTGCCTGCTCAAAAGCTTGTATGAGCTTGTGCGCTACTTCCTTGACAAATCTTTTGTATATCAACGTTGCAAATGAATATTACTCAGTTGGAAACATGGTGTCTATGTAATTCTCCAAGTGAAACGCTCTGGCTCTTCTTGTAGGGTTGTCAGTTTCCCGTGTACTTTCAGAGATATCTGAGATTCTGAGCTTTCGACACTTCTTAAACCAACTAAAGTGCTTTTGCAAGGCATGTTCCTTGAAGAAAGGAAGTAGGTCCCGATATAAGTCTTCGGGTACCTTTGTAGCACGAGTTTGAGCCTGAAAGAAAATGAAAGGGATTTGATTAAGTATCAAACTTCAGTAGATATCTTAGATACAAAGTTGCCAGGTATCTGAGTTACTTGTGTCTCATTAACATGCTCCGATGTGTGAACTTTTGAGGAGGAAGGACCCTCAGATATCTTGGTGGGAGGAGAAGACTTGGGAGTCTTGTCATCAGCAACTTCAATATCTTTTTGAACCTGAGAATTAAAAGTGACAGAAGACTTTTTTGAAGATAAAGTGTTGGAAAAAAATGATATCTAAGATGTCAATTACCTCCACTCTAGGAGGCTTAGATACAGGTTTCTGTTTCTGGTACTTTTTCTGGTGATGCAGTCTTGGGAGTCTCATCAATTTCCATTGCTTGAGGGGACTTGAGTGTCACTTCCTCAGCAATTTCTACTTTTCTTTGAACCTGTGAGTAGAAAGTGTTAAGTACATAGAAAAAATGATCAGAGAACATTTTGAAGAATATAGATATCTGAGATGTATACCTTCTCAGTGGAAGGCCCAAATACATGTTCTTCAGAGACTTGGTGAGTCTCTGGTTGTTTCTCTGATGATTGAGCCTCATCATTTTTCATATAAGTTTGAGCCTTTAAGAAACAAACACTTAGTTAGTTAAGTGTGTAAAACAGATATCTGAAATGTGTATACCTTTAGACAACTAAGTTCACCTGTAGTACAGACTCAGTTTCCTTGGATACTGAGGTTGTGGAAACCTCCTTCTCAGTCTCTGAGGCAAGCTTTGCAGCTTCATCTTGTTCTTATGTTTCTTTTTCAGCCTGTAACAAAGAAATTTTATAAATAACAAGATTAAAATACATAGAAATTCAAAAGTGGAGAGTTCAACCAGTCAGTAACCTGATCAATGTCAGGCTGATTGGTCTCTGGAACTCGTGGAGATTCCATGTGTTGGTCTTGTTGTCCCTTGACCTCTTCTTTGTTTGAAGTTACAGGTACTTCAGACCTTTCCTGAGTTTTAGGATCAATTGCCTCCCCTATTTGATCATTCTGAGTCGCAACCTCAGTATGATCCCTCTCGGTAAGGAGTTGGGGAACCTGCTCACTTGCAGGATTTTCTTCACCAGTGAAAGACACTTTCGCTGGTGTCTCGTCAAATCTTTGAAGTTCAAGTATCATTTCAACTGAATCCACTTCTATCTGGGACTGTTGTGGTTTTTGTGGTGATCTTTATCTGGAAGGTGAAGGTGTGGCTGTGTGAGGTCTGTCTAGATCTTCTTGAGATAGATTTTGGAGTATTGAGACAGTGGCAATGTCCTGGCAATGTCCTCAAGTACTAAGTCATCACTCATCAGAGAATCCTCTAATCTCTTGAGGGTGACTTACTTTGATGATGTTGCTTCTCGAGCAACCTTGGAAATAGTTGCTTCCTCAGCAACCTTAGATCCTGTTGCTTCCTCAACAACCTTAGGGTTTATAGTTTCCCCCACCCCCCTCAACTTCAACGTCCTCATCCATATTGGGGACTAAATTATCAACAATCCCTGCTGCTTCAGCAGAGAGTATGAGTTGTCTATCACCACTTTCTCCAATGAGTGCTAAGGATGCATTGATATTGTGTCCTCATCAGCACTAAGGACTGATACCTGAGAGTCTACCTCCACAATGGGAGCTTCCTCCTTCTTGCCAGTTGTCTTCCTTCTAGAAGATCTAGTTTTCTTGGTTGCAACTGACCCCTCAGATACGCCCTCACTCTTTCTTTTCCTTGAACCTTTCTTGGTCTATTGAGGCTCAACAACCTTCCTCATCAGATTTGTATAATCATACTTGTGGAGCAGGTTGCTATTGGCTATTTCAGCGGGCTCTCTGAGTACCACTCCAAGCTTCTCTAGTAAGTAGCAAATCTTCAATCCAAAGATTACTGTGGCTTTAAGTTCAGCAAGTCACTTGATAATTGTGGGTTCAAAGTTCTGAACCTTGTGAACTAGTTTCATAAAGGCATACTTTCCCCAGTTGAAGGAGTTTTTCAGCCTATCATCATGCTTGTTGAGAATGACCATCATCATCCATCTCTCCAAGCTGATTTGGTCAGCTCCTCCTCAAATGGAATCAAAGCATTTGTGGAGTATGTGAGCCATCATATTCCAGTGCTCCACCAGATGTCTTCTCCTAATCTGAGCAAGTTTAAACTCAGTGGGAGCTCCAGCAACCTCAAGATCACATACAACACTGTATATTGTCTTAGCTCCTTGATGTGACAATGAAATGTGTGATATAGCATACTTTTAGACCCTCGTTTTTTGCCCTAGATGCAATATTTGTATTTTTTTATGGTCAATACTAACTTTTCGTGTTTTATGTAGGCCATGATCGCATTTTTGAGGATTTGCACGATTTCAGGCACCAAAATGGCATAGTTGTGCCAATTCGGGACAAGGAAGCGAATACGCCGGATTGACCATTACACGGAGTTTGAGGAGTCAAAAAACATGTCATCCGTCCAACCGATGCAAAGATAATTGAAGATGCAACAACTTTGTAGAAAACCACTTTTCGAGAAAACGAAGTTACGAAGCCCGAAATTGAAGAACGAAGAAAACAGATTCAAGTCGGCGATCGAGACTGCGTTCCTGAGGACAAGATGGGGCCACCGTGGTCCACAGTGACCGTAGTGGAGGTCTTTGAAACTTCTTTGGCTGTTTTGCTAAATTTTTTTTATGGCCTGTCAGGCTAGAGTCCGCCTTCCTAAACCATCCTTATTGAAGAATGGCGGTTTGAGCTTGAGATTTCACTTGTAAATAAGACCTCAGGGGTCTCATAATTCTACACAGCTCACAAAGCAGCTCTCCTGAAGAGAGAACCGTCCTCGGGGAAGTAAAACCCCAAACCGCTGGCCATCAGGTACCCAGAAGGAGAAAACCCTAGAAGCAGCAGCACGAAGAGATCAAAGACATCAGAGACTAAGCTTCTTCTTCCTATCCTCTTAGATTTCGATTTCTATTCTTTGTTACTATGAGTAGCTAACTTTCTTTTGTAAAGGCAAACCGCCGTAACTCTGCTTTTGCTACATCTTTACATACCGTAATATGTTAATGGAATAGTTAGTTGACCTAAATCGTGGTTATACAACTCTATACATCCTTCGTGGTGTGATGTTCTAATGAGTGACACAGTAGTTTCATTGAGCTGAGTAGGGGTACTCATGCCGAATGCGCCTTGAGCACCATAGTATTATGCCCTGCTGTCGTTAGAGGTAACTGCATAGGATTTTAACTAGGAAGCTAAGAGTAGCATAGTAGAGGGAGGTTGGGGAACCTTTACGTCTTTCCATCATTGATTTACAAACAAAGTAATTTAGAGTTTACTGCGATTAAATTATTCTGTCTGAGATTAATCTGTTTACTTTTCTGCATTCATTCAAAAACATTATTTGCTTGTTCCTGTGCTAAGTGTCCGTGGAGAACGACATCCCGAGTCAACTGTCCGCTATAAACTGTGGATTATAAGACTGTTGGGAAATTTGTTGGGAAATTTCTTGAGAAATTTGTTAGGAATTTTGTTAGATATTTTGTAAAGAATATCTGTATAGTTTTGATCAACAACATGATGACTTATCTTAGTCTCAGAAAGGTGATTAGTACTCTTGGTTCACTTGAACATTGTAAAAGAGGAAACCCACTAAGTATGATAGTCTAGCTAATCTTGTATAGGATGTTAGGTCTCAAAATGTAATTTTTATTTTATGAAGAGAAGACCAAGAAGAAGACATCCAAGCAGAACAAGCTCAACGACATTGAAGACTTGAAGAAAACTGCACAAGATTCGAATCATTGTTCAGATATCTTAGCCAGATATCTTGAAGACACGAATAGTTTCAAACAAACTGTGTCACAAGAGATATCTGAGAAATAAGAGACATATCTAAAAACAAGGAAAGTGTCCACAAATATCTATTCTCAGATACCTTGAGCATTAACCACGTTTCTGAAAAATAAATATATATTGCAAACAAAGTTGTTTCAATAAATACAAGTGGTATCTGAAGATTGAAGATAAGAACGTGCAAAGAATCAGATAACACTAGTCTCTGATACAAAGCATAGTTCCGTTGACACTACAGGACAAAATTATAGTACAATGCATTTAATGCACGGACAGAGATGTCTGAATAAAAGCAACGGCAGCTTCTGAGAAGAAGACAAAACCTTCTGATTATACACAGATATCGATAGTTCGAATTTGAGCCTAACGGATACTATTCAAACGGCACTCAAATTCATCTATAAATATCAACACTTAGACTACTTGAGAGAACACACAGAACCTTAGACACACGACATAACTTGAAAACGCTGAACATCTTACGCTCTCAAAGCAACTTACTTACTCACTCACAAAGCTTTTTGTTGCGACCAAAGCTTTTGATCTTGAGTAACACTGAAGTTCTAAGTGTCCTGATCCTAAACAAGCAAAGCTATCTGTGAAGGAGTTGAATCAAAAGATCAACTATCTGAGATTCATTCTCTTGAACAGATATCATAAGACTTGGGTCAGTAAAATCGAACAAGATACCATACGCTGTAAAGTGTATTAAGTACCTTGATTCACAGAGCTATCTGAATAACTGAATAAGTTATTAAAGAAGCTCATCTGACAACTCAAACCAAAACCAACACCATAACTGGCATGGAGTACAGGAAGTACTTAGTTTGAAAAATCAGGGAATAACTCCAAGGTTATCGGAGTATAGGAAGTACTTGATTTGGGAAACTAAGGAATAACTCCAAGGTTATTGAGTATAGGAAGTACTTAGCTTGGGAAGCTAGGGAATAACTCAAAGGTTTCTGAGTACAGGAAGTACTTGGCTGTGAAAGCCGGGGAACAACTCAGGGGGAACATTTGGTTGGGAACCAATTGTTTCAGAATCTTAGAATAGGATTATTGTAAGGTGAACTCAATTATTTGTTCTAGTGAATTGTAGGTCTCTGATAGACCGAAGTGGATTAGTTGGAGGATTACGCCACCTCCAGATACCACTATACTTGCTATGTTATTTACCTTTCTGTATTTACTCTTCAGCAACACACACACACACATTAACTGTTTCTGCACTTATCTTTATTAAGTCTTCCAGCCTCGATTCTAAGTATCAGATATCTATTCAGATATCTGAGAAATAGTTGTTATCGACAAAAGTTTTTAAAAGACTATTCACCCCCCCCCCCTCTAGTCTTTTACTTTGCCGTTATCTGGACCAACAAGTGGTATCAGAGCAGGAGGTTCACCAGCCATCTGCACTGAACCTAGATCCCCAGATAGGTGAAGGAACTTTGTCCACTATTGAGGACTATTTAATTTGTGTGTTAAGTGTGCAGGTATGTCTCTGAGTGATGCACTTGTTCTCAAACCAGAGAACTACGAGAAATGGAAAAATAACATGATGCTCCACCTTGAAGCCATAAGTGACGAGATGATCGAAGTAATAAAGAATGGCCCAATAGTCATTCAACAACTTAAGCAAGTCATGGAGGTTTCGAGTGGAAGAGACAGAGATCAAGGCGAAGGATCTTCACAAATGATGCGTCAACTAGTGGAAGATCTATGGTCAAGTTATTTACGAACCAAAGCTCAGAGAACTCGGACATCGGAAGATGCCAAGAGGAATCGATCGATGGTCAATCTCGTAACATCATCATCGATCGACACGAGCACATACAAAGTAAATGTGGGTGCTAAAAGCGAAGTCACAGCAACCGATTGAAGAAATCGATTAACCGAGAAAACCAAGGAAAACAAGTTCGAAGTTCTAAAGTTGAAATTTCAAAATTTCAAACAAGGTCCCACTGAAACTCTGGAAGAACTTGATTTCAGGTTTACCACTCTCATGAGTGATATGGCGGCACTTGGGGAAAGCAACATATACTCCCAGTCAGAGAAGATTAAGACTATTGTCAGAAGTCTTAACCACAACTGGGAGCATAATAAATTCTTTTATTTTAACCAAGGTATGCCAAATATCACTCCAGTGGAACTTTTCTCTCATCTTGCTATGGTTGATTATGAGACAACTCAGAGAGAACAAACAACTGAAAAGTTGCAAAATGTTGCTCTAGTAACTCAAGGAACTTCTGAAAAGAAGAAAAGCAAGGAGGAGACTGAGGATGCTCTTGCTGCAAAGCAAATGAGCAAATTTGTCAGTCGAGAAATTGAGAGAAGAAAAGCCAAAGAGAAGTCAAAAGCATCTAGCTCAAACTATCACCAAGACAAAATATGCAAAGCTCATTTGAACAAGCCATTTCGTAAAGCATCATGTCTTGAGGAAGCGAAATTGAAACGATATATGTTTCTATTGTCGTAAACCGCCACTTCAAGAAGGATTGTCCTGCCTTCAACAAACTAAGGACAGGTGACAAGAAAGATAGAAGAATCTTCAGAAGAAGCCAAAAAGCTTTGTTAACTGAAGAAAGAAAGAAAATCCAACTTCAACTGGATGCTCTAGACGTTGAGACAGATTCTGAAGATGACAATTCAGATGACTCAACCTTACCATCACCAGAATTATGTGGAGTTACTCATGATATAATCGACTTCGGCCTCAAGAAGAATGAAATGTGTGGAGTTGCTGAAATTGACGGTCCAGACATCTCCAACATGGAAAACTGTCTTATGGCTGATAAGGTAAAACATACTTCTTGTTATACTTATGAAAGTGATGAAGAGGAAATAAAAAATCTAGAAAATCTCAGGAAAGAACTTGACATCTATGAAAGAGAATTTCTAATGATCCGAGCTAGAGCCGAAAACCTTGAAGAAGAAAAGAATTCTCTTGAAAAGGATAATTCTCAATTAGTTAAAGAATCTGAGAGAAAGGATGCTGAAAATGCATCTCTCAAAGCTCAGATATCTGAGACTGAAAAGTCACATAAAGAAGCAATGGCTGAATTACGAAAGAATTATGAAGATCTTCTTTCTGAGAACAAGGAACTCAAGAAGAAAGAATTATCTTTTCAATCTTATGCCAAAGCTAGTGACACTCTTACTGAAGTACAATCTTACTTAAGAGATCCTTCCGAAAAGAAAGGACTTGGGCTGAATACACATGCAGATTGTTCTATCACTCTGAATAAGAGTAAGGAGAGAAGAACATTTGTAAGTACTCAGCAAGACGGTTCCCATGCAAAATTTTGTATCGGTGAAAAGACAAAGATTGTTGACAAAGGAAAGGCAGTTGCGACTAAACCTTTGTGGGAAAAACAAGTCAAAAACAAAACTGTTGGGTACATCTCTGAAAAGAAACGCAACACTGAAAAGTGTAAACACCCACAGTGCTATGTCTCTCAAAAAGGAAGAATTGCAGGAGCTGGCAAATTCTCCCATGTCACTTTTTCTGGAAAGAAATTGGACCAACCAGAGACTAGCAAAGCTGCTGAGAAAAGATCTCAGATAGCTTCAAGTGCTCGAAACGGTATTGGCTACAAAGGCATCGGAAAACAACTTGCTCATGAGTACAAGCAGGAGCAAGAGCGATGGCTGAAAGCTAGAATTGCTCAAAGCAATTATCAGAAGTGGAAGTTAAATCAAGCCACTGAAACTCTGAATGCCAGGGCTAGAAGAAATCTGGCAAGAAAGGCTAAGTTTGCTGAAAAGCAAACTCAGAAACCTGACAGGTATCTGAAAGCATCTTATGGAGCACCTAGGAACACACCAAGGAAGAAAATAATTCTTACTAATGATAACATTCATTCAAATAGAATTCCTCCTTACGTTCCTGTCAGACAAAAGCATATTTCAAAGAAATTCATACAAAAATGGATTCCTACTGGAAGAACTTTTAATTCTGACGGTTCCATCAAAGATATGAGAACCTAATCTCCTGTTTCCTGTTGTGCGTAATGCTTCTGGACTAAAGCACAATGGCTATTTGATAGTGGATGCGAAAGCACATGACAGAGACAAAGCAAATCTGTTGATTACAAAGCTTGCAACACGGGACCGGATATCGATTTCTTTGAGGAGAATTAAATCCTCTCTGGGATTTGGCAACGTCAAATTGGGGACTTTAACAATCACCGACGACATATGTTAAGGATTTGAAATATAATCTATTTAGCATGAGCCGGTTGCATATGCAAGGTTTTACTATAAAATTCAAAGCTAAATCGCAAACTAATTGACAATGAGTCAAAGCGCAGTACCTTAGTTGGTCGGAAAGGCGTCTTTATGTTGCCGATTGGGCATCTGCCACAATCAAGAATGTCTCATGGTGAGTCAATCTGGTCACGTAAGAGCACCTTGTTATGGCACAAAAGAATGAGTCACTTGAACTTCAAAACTCAATAGACTTGCCAAGAAAGAGTTAGTGGTTGGCCTTCCCGAACATCTTTCGTAAAGGATGGTATCTGCTCACTGTCGGATGGGAAACAATCTAAAATCTCTTTCAAGTCCAAAATCGATACTCTAGTGTTGAACCAACGCAACTTTTACACATGGATCTTTTGAATCATCTCAGAACTAGTTATGCAGAAAGAAGTATGGTCTGGTTGTGGTAGATGACTTCTCAAGATTCACTTGGGTTGTCTTTCTGAAACACAAATCTGATGCCAAGGTGGAGATACCAAACTTGCTGAAAAAGCTTGAAGTCATGAAAAATGATAAGGTATCTGCAATCATAACAGACCATGGTACTGAGTTTGTCAACCAGTACATAAAGGAGTTTTGTACCTGCAAAGGTATACAACACCAACTTTCCTCTGTAAGAACACCTCAACAAAATGGTGTTGGAGAAAGGAAAAACAGAACCCTTAAAGAAGCTGCAAGGACAATGCTAGCTGACACTGAAATAAGTGAAATTTATTGGGTTGAAGCTGTAAACACGGCCTGCTACACTCGTAATGTATGTTTGATAAACAAACACCATGACAAGACCCCCTATGAAATCTTGGTTAGTAGACCCCCTAATGTCAAACATCTGAGAGTATTTGGTTGTAGATGTTTTGTTCTAAACAATGGGAAAGATTATCTGAGAACATTTCAACCAAAGGCAGATGAAGGTGTTTTTCTTGGCTATTCCACAAACAGCAAAGCCTACAGAGTTTACAACAAAAGAACAAAGAAAATTGAAGAATCGGTTCATGTTGTATTCTATGAAGGAAGTAAGAAAACACCTCCTATTGATGAACTCTCAGAAAGGTTCAAAGAATTATTACTGAGGGATTCTAAAGAAGAATCCTCAGAAAGGAAAAACATCATTATGGAAAGTGAGGAAGACTCTGACCTAGAAAAGCTTGAAAAGCCTAGTAACAACAAGATGACTCACAGACATGATGAGGAATTTCCTATGAGTTTTCCAGAAATGGAACAGGTTACTGAGAACCTTCTTCATGAAGAGATATCTGAAATTAAGAATGCTGAAATGCATGTTCCAAATATCTCTAACACTGAAAAAGTGTCAGATATCCATGACATTTCCCATATGTCAGATATCTCAGATACTGAAAAAGTATCAAATCAAAATCTTAGTGATTCACATTCAGATCACTTGGATATTGATCCTACTAGCA
This sequence comes from Plantago major, assembly GCA_026545765.1. NCBI lineage: Eukaryota > Viridiplantae > Streptophyta > Magnoliopsida > Lamiales > Plantaginaceae > Plantago > Plantago major. The sequence goes on from CM048839.1 coordinate 67,266,730, forward strand.
CTAAACCTATGATGAGATGGATCAAAGATCATCCTACAAAGGATATAATTGGACCAATTAATCAGGGTGTTAGGACTAGGAGAGCAATAGCTGAAAATGCTAACTCTCTCTTTGGATGTTTCATCTCGAATATTGAACCAAAAAATATAGAAGAAGCATTAGGAGACCAAGACTGGATCTCTGCAATGCAAGAAGAGTTGGATCAATTTGAGAGAAACAAAGTCTGGAAACTAGTTCCATTTATAGAAGGAATATATGTGATTGGAACTAAATGGGTTTTCAGAAACAAGATGAATGAATCTGGTGAAATAACCAGAAACAAAGCAAGATTGGTTGCCAAGGGATTTACTCAGACTGAAGGCTTAGATTTTGACGAGTCATATGCACCAGTTGCCAGATTGGATGCAATAAGACTCTTTCTAGCCTTTGCAGCTCATAAAGATTTCAAAGTTTATCAGATGGATGTCAAAAGTGCATTCTTAAACGGTGAACTTGCAGAAGAAGTTTATGTTGAGCAACCACCTGGCTTTGAAGTTTCCTCAGAAAGTAGAATGGTCTATAAACTACAAAAAGCTCGTCAGATGGATTGAAACAGGCTCCAAGAGCATGGTATGACACTTTGGCCAAGTACCTTCTGGAAAGTGGTTTCAAGAAAGGTGAAGTTGATAAAACTTTATTTACCTTAAATCATGATGGGAAACTACTCTTAGTTCAAGTATATGTTGATGACATCATATTTGGATCTAAGGACAAGCAACTTTGTAATGACTTTGCAAATCTCATGAAAAGCAAGTTTGAGATGAGCATGATGGGAGAAATGAATTATTTCCTAGGATTGCAAGTCAAGCAACTCAATGATGGAATATTCATTAGTCAAACAAAGTATGCAAAAGATATGCTCACAAAATTCAATCTTAAGCCTTCTGAAAAGAATGCTAAGATACCTATGAGCATTGGAACCAAAATGACCTATACTGAATCAGACAAGAGTGTTGAAGAACATAAGTATAGGAAATTGATAGGTTCACTACTTTACCTCACTGCAAGTAGACCTGATATTCAATATGTCGTTGGAGTATGTGCTAGATTTCAGACAAATCCAATGCAAACACACTACAACATTGCTATGAAAATATTAAGGTATGTAAAGGGTACAGTAGATGTAGGATTGTGGTATCCTAAGGAAAGTGGATTGAGTTTAGCTGGGTACTCAGACGCTGATTATGCTGGATCACTGCTTGATAGGAAAAGCACATCAGGAACTTGCCAGTTTCTGGGTACTAGACTTATCTCATGGTTTAGCAAGAAGAAAAACTCAATTGAAACTTCTACCACAGAGGCTGAATATATTGTTGTTGGTTGTTGCGCAACACAAATTCTGTGGATACAACAACAACTTAAAGACTATGGACTCGATGAGAAGAAGACTCCCATTTTCTAGGATAACACAAGTGCTATTGCGATTACACAGAATCCTAAATTTCATGCCAGAACAAAGCACATTGATGTTAGACATCACTTCATCAGAGACAATGTTGAAAAGGGCAATATAGAGATACTCAAGATTGGCACTGAAGACCAACTTGCAGATATCTTCACTAAGCCACTACAAGAAAGTAGATTCTTAGCCTTAAGACATAGTCTTGGACTAATGGAACTACCAATGAACTGAAAGAGTTCAGTATCCGAACGGACATCCGGAGAAGAGGTATCTGGAACAGGTATCCGAAAAGAGAAAGAAAAGCTGGAACAGGTATCCGAGTCAAAAGGCTAAAAGCAAAAGATAGCTTAAGATCTACGAGGCGGAACTCAGATATCTGAATCACTCTATAAACGGGGAACACAAAAGAGAATAGTATAACTATCTGCAGTCAACTACTCTCTTGAAACTCGCATTATTTCTATCTTGATGAAAAACTTGGAAAAATCCTAAGTATAAGACAAATTCAGATGCGAACAGTGGCCATGGTCATACAGAATTGTGATTCAGATAGCAAGTCGCCAAAATTCATTAAATGGGTACACAATCACTTGTTGGTTGTGATCATTGCTGAAGAAGCAATGGTGACCCTCGATGAAATTAAGCGATTGATCTGTACGGTGGAAATTAATTCACAGTAAATAGTGGACTGTTGAAATTCAGACATGGCCCACTAAGCATTTAATGCCGAACTAAGCTTTTGCTCACGCCTGTTTGCAAATCACAGATACGTATACACAAAATCAATTTGTATATATTTGTCTGTTGGGATTCAACTGCTATATATATAGGATTTTGGCAAATAAAATCACTTTTGCCTAATCCGAAATTTCATCTTGCACAAAAATAGCAAATCCTTCTCTTGATTCTCTGCAAAACCTCTACAATCTCTGCAAATCAAGATTAAGTTTTTCTGAAAAGAATCACTGAATCAAATCTCTTTCAAACACCAATTTCAAATCCCTACACTATATAAAGAGATGGCCTCCAAGAACACTTCAACACAGAAATCCCAATCCTCCACTTGCTGCTGAAAAGCAAGCACGAGTTGGTTATTAAACAATCGATTGGTAGGAGCTTTTAATCTGAACATTGGACTTCAAGTCACGAGAATGATTTGGGGTGGTGCCATGGTTGAGAATACCTCTAACTGCAATAGAGAACCAAATGATAGAAAATTGATTATTGACATGCTTGAAAAGGCACAAATCAAGGTTTTCTATCTGCCGCCAAGTGGAATTTCATCACTCGATGTGTTGGAATTTTACAACAACTCGAGATTATTTCTGTGTTTCAAGGCACCTTTGAAATAGTGTCTATCAAAACCTCGATCGAGGAAGGAAATCATACGGACTTAACAACTTTCGTAAGTTGTTTGAGTTTCAAAATCTTGGAAAGGATTTTGAAATAAACACCAAGGATGAGGAACTCCTTGAAGGTGTTAAAGAACTTTCTGATGGCGTGTGTGATCTTGAAAATCGAGATACACCTTTGAGTTCAAACTTCGACATCCGAACCGGACATCTGTTGGTTCACTGGGATATCTTGGCTTGCATTCTTCACAGATGCTTTGATGGTCTACAAGGAGGTGTGACCCTTAAGCCAAGAACGATGGATCATGATGTTCTTGCTGAATCAACAAGACAAAAATTTGGAAAACCCTTTTAACTAAGGAAATGCGCCTTCATGAAATTGTGAAGAAGATTCAAGGCTTGAGCCTAAAATTGTCAAAGGACTAGCTGAGCCAAAGGCCACTATAGGATATGGTCTAAAGATATGCTACTTCGGAAAAGCTTGGCATTGAGCTCGGAGAGGCAATTTGAAATAGCCAAGAATAACCTCTATAAATATGAGTATACAAATTTGATGAAAAAGGTTACTGGGTCTCAGAAAGGTCCTAAGAAGCGAAAGTCTGAAAAGATATCTGAAGAAAAGGTTGCGACCAAGAAGCCTAGAACTTCAAGAAAGAAGTCTGCTGGCAAATCAGATGACACACCCAAAGAGGTTGTCAATTCTCAGATATCTGCAGGCATTGCCGATGAACTGATAAAGGCAGATGAACTCATCAATGCTGCAAAAGAGTTATCAACTACTGAACAAGTAGACTCAGCAAGAGAAAGTGCTTTTAGAAATGTTGCGACTAATGCAGAAAGCCTTGCTGATGAACTCATAAATGCTGCCAAGAATGGTGAAAAGCACCAAGCCCCATCTGCAGAAACCGCAGGAATAATGGACCAATCAGTTCCCAATGCTGATGTGAGTTCTAACGATGAAGATGATGAACTAGTCATCTCTCAAGTCCTAGAAAGAACAAAGACGGCTAAGGTTACTGAACGATGGCGGTGATAAGGTATCAAGCGAACCTACACCACAGTTCTTTGAAACTATAGCAAAGGTTGTTGGTGCAAACACATCATCAGGGAATGCTTCTCTTGCACAACTTCAAAAAGCCCTGATGAGTGGTATTTTAGTCTTGCGCGATCTTGATGGAAACGCCACATCTAAAAATCTGGAAGAACATTCTACTGATCAATCTTCTGCTTCCAGACAACCACAACAACCACAAACACAACAACCACAACAGCCACAAGTAGTTGATGAAATGGTAAATGAACTCCATTTCGAATTACTAGCAATACAGTATGCTGAAGAAAATCCTGCAAATGAGCAGGTTCCCCAACTCACTGAGAGGGATCAAACTGAGACATCTACTCAGAATGATCAACCAGGGGAGGCAACTGAGTTGCATACTCAGGAAAGGTGTGAAGTACCAGAAACTTCAAACAAAGAAAGCGCCTTTGGGACAAGGCGACCAATGTATAGAAAGGTCACAAGTTCCGAGACCAATCGACTGAACCGCTTCAGGTAAATGACTGGTTTAACTCTTACCTTGTGAAAAATTTTATACTTATAAATCTTGTTACCTCATAAGAATTTCTTTGTTACAGGCTGAGTTAGAAACGCAGAAACAAGAGGAAGCTGAGAAGCTTGCCTCAAATACTGAAAAAGAGGTCCCTTCAACCTCAACTCTTGAGAAATCTGAGCCTGTGCCACAGGTAAATGATTCTTAAAGAGAACTAATTTTTCAGTAAAAATGTTTAAGTGCTTATTCATGATTAAATGTTTCTAACAGGCTCCAACTGAGATGGAAGAAGATAAGGCAGAAATGCCAGAGACAAATCCAGAGACCAACAAGGTTTCTGAAGAATACATCACTGAGCCTTCAGACATGAAGGCTATTTCAGAAGTAGAAATGCAAGGGGATAAAGTTGCAACTTCCCTTGCATCAATGGAAATTGATGAAGCCCCCAAGGCAGCATCACTCGAAAGAACACCAGAAATTGCACAAGTTTCTAAGAAAAATGAATCTGAGCTTCCTTTTGAGGAAGTAAGTGGCACAAATCAGAATTCATTAAAAGCATATTTACACATAGATTCTTCCAAACTATTTCCTAAGTATTGTATTCCTCTCAGGTTCGAGAAAGAAAGGTTGCTGAGAACCAGACTTCAAAGTCTCGACCTCACAACAAGATACTGAGACACCAATTGTCTCAGTAGAACAAGTTTCTGAGCCTGAAGTACTTACTCAGTGTCTGAAACTAAACTACACTTCTACTCAGATATCTACAAAAGTTTTGAAGCTCACTCAAAACTCTTTCTTTCAGGCTCAAACAGATGCAAAGCAGGTTCCCATTGAAGAGACAAGTGACCTACTTCACTTCTTCAAAGCTCACACCCTGCCAAAGCATATTCAATGCTTCAAGAAATGGCAGAAGTTAAGGTGCTCTGATCTCTCTGAAATATTGAGAATCACTGATCAACCAACCAGACGAGCACGAGCTCTTGACCTGGAAACATATGTCCAAGCAATGTTCCCTACAGAACAATACACAGTTGCAACTCTACTACATAAGGACTTTTCCAGAGAAGTGGCGCATAGTTTGATACATGCCTTTGAACAAGCAGATGGTCAGACAAGATTACAGATGGCATTCAAGCCAGTCCTGCCCCAGACTCTGCAGTTTATACCTTCTGAACAAGAAGAAGTTAATGGGCAGAAGATCACTATCCCGGAAGTGATCAATCTTGTATCTGAAGATGATGAGGAGAAAGAAATGAATGAAAATTACTTTGATGAACCTCCCACTGACCATCACCAAAAGGATGACGACAAAAAGGATGATGATGATGCCCCTGCACCAGGGACCGGAGGAATTTCACAGAGAAACAATGTCTCAGCTGCTGAAAAGCAAACTGAGAAGACTTCACAGAAATCTCCGTCTTCATCACCTCAGAAATCTACTCATCCATCTTCTAACCAACACGCAGTTACTACTGAACAAGTAGTTGAGCTTTCTGAAGAAAGTAATCAGAAAATCTTAAACACTCAAACCAGAAGTGCTCATCTCAGACAACTGTTGGAAGAAGAACAACAGCTCCATCTTCAACTGGAAGATCAAATAGCTAAATCCAGAGATAAGATTGATCAACTACAAGATCTATACGTAGAAGAAATGATTGCTTACTCTGAGTTAAAGAGCTACGGGATGCTGTGCATGATATCACCAAAGATCTCGATACTGAAGAAGTATCTGAAGTCAAGCATGATGCTAAGGCTGCATCATCTTCAAAAGAAGTACCATCCTCTTCCCAGAAAGGAAAGAAACCAATCTCTGAGATGGTTGCTGGACTCGATACAATCGATGAAAATGTCCAAGAGGATGAAGATCACTGGGCTGATTACTCAGATGATGAAGAAGACAAAGGCGTGGCGAGAACACCGCAGCGAACATTTAGCGGTTTCTCACTTGAAAAGGAAGGCGATTGCTCCTACAATATTCAGCAAAGCGCCAAACGTCCACTCCATGAATACATGAGCAGTGTCAATCGACACAACTTAAAAAGGAGATGTCTTCACAGAACAAGGAAGTAATTGCCTCCGTCCCCTCTGAAATGAGAAAGTTCACTGAGCTCATCACTCAGAGAACAACTAGCATAGTCATTGCTCAGAAAGATCTGGGAATGATAAGGGACGATGATGCGTCTTTAGCTGAAAAAGCTTTTCAAGAGGCAAGTTACACTGCTGGAAAAGCAGATGCCATCCTAGGCCCATTGACAGAGCTCACTGATAAGGACAATGGACTTATCAAGCAAAATCAGGAGCTCAAAGCCGAACTTCAGAAGTTGGTTAGTGCCTATAATTATCTACAAGGGCACTTCAACTCTCTCTCAGATTCCTTTATGAGACTGAGTCAGCCAACAATGACTAAGGGGGAAAGAAAGTACAAATCTGGACCTCAAAGTCAGGGGGAATGGGAAGAAGGAGATGAAAACAAGAAGAAATCTGGAGTAGCGGCTCGAGAAGGAAGAAAAAACTTCCACCACCACTCAGAATCAATGAACCCTCCTCAAGCCAAGCTGCTTTGCAAATAGTAGCTGCTTCCCAGAAACCTACTGAAGGAACCAAAATGATAACAAGGGCCATGGCACAGAAACCTCCAAGGAGTACCAAGGCTCCAAGGAGAAGACAAGTTAGAGGGATTGATGAATCTTCTGAAGAAGAAGAAGAAGGTCAAATCAAGTCCCTGGGCAATGAAGAAGGTCAGAAACTCTCACAAGATCTAATCTTGATGATGATGAGAAGCGATGAAGATGAAGCTCCTCTTCACGAGAAAAAGGAAAATTGAAAGCCTAAGCGAGCCCATAGTTGCAAAGCCACTAGCGACTAAAACACCCTGGAAATACCAAGTCTATCCGGGATGGTGGTTCTTCAAGCAACAACCCAAAGAGAATTCAAGAGAGAGAAGGAGCAGGTGAGAGTGAGCAAAGACAAAGTCGACTTCCACTCGGGCCGGAAGAAGCCAAAATAGAGTATGTGAAGTATGACAATGATTCCTCATGTCTGGTGCATCAATCAAAAGAATGGCTATTGGATTACGGGCGAAGCATCTATTGGTAAATTCAAGATTTCCAGAACCAATCCATAAACAACTCATGGCATGGAGAAAGGATAAACCTACCTTGATCAACACCAATCACATCAAAGCATGGTTGGATTTTGAAGTTGTCAAGAGAACTGAAGCCATGAAGAAGGACCTCTCTGATGATTGTCCATATGGAAAGCCAGATGATGTGCACAAAATTCTGAATATCACAGGAACAGGCACAAGACCAAGACTTGTTGTGGAACCCTATGAGTCGTTCTATCTGACAGAAGATCAATACAAGGGTGACATCAGATATCTGAAGATTATCTACGAATACTTCAAGCTTTCAGATATCAGAATAGAGCATGCCTGGAAGTGGGGAAAGTACCTATGGGTCAAGCATTTTGTCAAGAAAAATCCTACCAAAACCTACAAAGAAGTCTGTGGATTTGACAGAGACACAGAGATGCTCGTCAGAACTCTTCTCTATGATTATTCTGATGACATCAAAAGGTTTGGAGATAGGAAATTTGCAGACTGATCCATAGAAATACTGTTGAAGACTTGAAGATTGAAGACTTGAAGACTAGTCTATTAGGATGTTTACTTGGAGCTTGGTTACTCTTGTTGTCCTAATTTACTATGTAGCTTTTGTATTCTTGCTGACTGAGCTTAACTGTATCATGTATTAAAGTTATCTGTAATCTTTAGTTGTAACTAATCTGAAGAACTTACTCTCAGATAGTATTCTATAAAAGATAACTTGTCAGCAAAGATCACACCTTGTGATTTGGTTGATGTTTACTTTCTGCACTTAATTATATGAATTGAAAGATCATAAGAAATGATTAAGTGGTGGATTGTTTCCTCATCCAGATTTGTAATAGGGAAGATAGTCATCGTTGACTGATCAAAAAGGGGGAAATTTGTTGGGAAATTTCTTCAGAAATTTGTTAGGAATTTTGTTAGATATTTTGTAAAGAATATCTGTTTAGTTTTGATCAGCAACATGATGACTTATCTTAGTCTGAGAAAGGTGATTAGTACTCTTGGTTCACTTGAACATTGTAAAAGAGGAAACCCACTAAGTATGATAGTCTAGCTAATCTTGTATAGGATGTTAGGTCTCAAAATGTAATTTTTATTTTATAAAGAGAAGACCAAGAAGAAGACATCCAAGCAGAACAAGCTCAACGACATTGAAGACTTGAAGAAAACTGCACAAGATTACTGAATCTGTTGTTCAGATATCTTGAAGACACGAATAGTTTCAAACAAACTGTGTCACAAGAGATATCTGAGAAATAAAGACATATCTGAAAACAAGGGAAGTGTCCACAGATATCTATTCTCAGATACCTTGAGCTTTAACCACGTTTCTGAAAAAGAAATATATATTGCAAACAAAGTTGTTTCAATAAATACAAGTGGTATCTGAAGATTGAAGATAACACTAGTCTCTGATACAAAGCATAGTTCCGTTGACACTACAGGACAAAAGTATAGTACAATGCATTTAATGCACGGACAGAGATGTCTGAATAAAAGCAACGGCAGCTTCTGAGAAGAAGACAAAACACCTTCTGATACTATACACAGATATCGATAGTTCGAATTTGAGCCTAACGGATATTATTCAAACGGCACTCAAATTCATCTATAAATATCAACACTTAGACTGCTTGAGAGAACACACTGAACCTTAGACACACGACATAACTTGAAAACGCTGAACATCTTACTCTCTCAAAGCAACTTACTTACTCACTCACAAAGCTTTTTGTTGCGACCAAAGCTTTTGATCTTGAGTAACACTGAAGTTCTAAGTGTCCTGATCCTAAACAAGCAAAGCTATCTGTGAAGGAGTTGAATCAAAAGATCAACTATCTGAGATTCATTCTCTTGAACAAATATCATAAGACTTGGGTCAGTAAAATCGAACAAGATACCATACGCTGTAAAGTGTATTAAGTACCTTGATTCACAGAGCTATCTGAATAACTGAATAAGTTATTAAAGAAGCTCATCTGACAACTCAAACCAAAACCAACACCATAACTGGCGTGGAGTACAGGAAGTACTTAGTTTGAAAAATCAGGGAATAACTCCAAGGTTATCAGAGTATAGGAAGTACTTGATTTGGGGAAGTAAGGAATAACTCCAAGGTTATTGAGTATAGGAAGTACTTAGCTTGGGAAGCTAGGGAATAACTCAAAGGTTTCTGAGTACAGGAAGTACTTGGTATGTGAAAGCCGGGAACAACTTCGGGGAACATTTGGTTGGGAACCAATTGTTTAAGAATCTTAGAATAGGATTATTGTAAGGTGAACTCAATTATCTGTTCTAGTGAATTCTAGGTCTCGATGGTAAGTAGATTAGTTGGAGGATTACGCCACCTCCGGATACCACTATACTTCTTTGTTATTTACCTTTCGTATTTACTCTTGACACACACACACACATTAAGCTTTACACTTATCTTTATTAAGTCTTCCGCTCGATTCTAAGTATCGATATCTATTCGATATCTCGAGAAATAGTTTTATCGACAAAAGTTTTAAAAGACTATTAACCCCAGTGTTTTACTTTGCCGTTATCTGGACCAACAAAGACTTCTGACTTATAAATTTAATCTTGATTTTGTTTAGGGATTATAAGCTCTACAACGGAAAATGAAATCTCGGAGTGCACATCAAAATTTAACGTCGCTGCCGGGGACACTTGACCGCTCAAGCAAGTTTCGACCGACCGAGATAAGTTGAAATATTTCTTTTGCTTTTTAATTTACGCACTGTCTTTTTAATACGTATAATATAAACCAAAAAAAATCGTAAAACCTGTGAGAATCTATTTCCACAGCAAAAAATCCAAAAATATTTTATTTTCCATATTAGTCTACTTTCTTATCAAAAACCCAAAAACAAGTTACTTTAGATTTCTGTTTATTATCTTTCTAGTATTATCTATTCGTATCTGGAAAGGCTTGTCTGTTAGTGTTCTTACTAAACAGGAAAATCATGGGGTTATTACATATACCCCCCTGTTAGATAGGGACATTGCATCTAAGCACCAGTTAGTTCAACAATTACATCTAAGTCCAAAAAGCTGATTTTTTGTTGACCAGCTTATAAGTTGAAATTCCTTAGTGGACAAACAAACAGGTCCTTAGTTTATTTTACCCCCTTTCCGATTTTAATACACAATAATGTCCAAAAAATAAATAAAAAATGGAAAAATAATTTAGGTTAAATAAAACATTATGAACAATAAATAAAAAATAGAAAAAAATATTTTAAAAATATTTTTTTGAAAAATAAATAAAAATTAGAAAAGTTATTTAAAAATATATGAAAATAAATAAATAATATAAAAATATTTTTTTGGATAAAAATGAAAAATAGAAAAATGATTTTAAGAAATAAAAAAGAAATTACTAAATAAAAATTGAAAAATAAATAATGACATAAAAATGTTTATAAAATAAAAAATAATGAAAAATAAAATAAAAATATTAAAAAATTTGAAAAACAATATAACATTAATTAATACATGTTTCCTTTCACTTCCATGGAAGCTCCATCCATTCCAGGAAGGTGAAAGTGATTTGTTAGAGATATGTGAGTGAAAAATAATAAATATAAACTAATTAATAATATAAAAAATTTATCAATTATGAAAAATAAATAAAAAACTGAAAAATAATTTAAAAAATAAAAAATTACGAAAAATAAATAAACAACAGAAAAATTATTTTAAAAAAGGTATTAAAAAATAATTGATAACTGAAAAGGCATTGAAAATTAAAAATTACAAAAAAAAAACATAAATTTGTTTAAAAAATAATGAAAAAAATAAAAATACAGTATCGATTAACCCATATTTTCAATTTTAAAATTTTTAATTTTTTTTATCCTTTTCACGTTCATGGAAGCTCAAATGAACCGTGCTTCTATGGAAGTTCATCCATGGAGTTTCCAATAAAGTTAAATAAATATTAATAAATTATTTTTCAGTTTTTTATTTATTTTTCATAATTGATAAAAATTTTAAATTATTAATTAGTTTATATCTATTATTTTTCACTCACATATCTCTAACAAATCACTTCCACCTTCCTGGAATGGATGGAGCTTCCATGGAAGTGAAAGGAAACAAGTGTTAATTAATGTTATATTGTTTTTCACATTTTTTTATATTTCTATTTTATTTTCATAATTTTTATTTTATAAACATTTTATGTCATTATTTATTTTTCAATTTTGTTTAAATTTCTTTTTATTTCTTAAAATCATTTTTGATATTTCCATTGCCCTCTTATCGTGTAAAAATATTTTTATTATTTATTTATTTACATATTTTTTTAAAAATTTTGGGATTTTTACAGGAGTTAATTGAGGGTTTTAAAAAATTGAAAGGGCTATCCTTTAAAATTAGATGAGCCACAGGGATCACTCTTGTAATTTAAAAGTTCTCATTATTTAAATAGATGTCATTAAGTCTTAAAAGCAATTATGAAGTTCTAGAAATTGTAAAGTATCCTTCAACCTTTTATATTTATATGTTTGATAGGTGAAAATTGAAATTAAACCTCCAAAATGTTTAAAAATCAAAATGGGACCCTCTGAGCAGTTATATACAACCACTAATTAAGGTATCTTAATATCTGAGTTAATTAATAATAGGTTTAAATATAAATTATATGTAAAAATCAATTACATCCAAGTCCACGTCGTGATAAGTTAAGCTGTTTGGCTAAAACTAAAAGTGATATTTAAGCGGGTAAAATGACTTTTCCTTGTTTTAATTCGCCAAAAGTCGATTATGGACCTACATGTAATTGATTTATATCGATCGAGACTTACCGTTATTGTTGATCTAATGGTACCCAAGTGTAATTAGAACATCTAAAAGTGCTTGGATAAAATTCACCGGAAAATCATGGAGCCAACTAGTGAAGCAAACAAGGAGGGTACTAGCAATGAGACTCACCCTGGTTACATTTCGATGTGCAAAATTGAAGAACTGCTCAAGGCACATTTTGAGATTAAAATCGAGAGAGAAGGACTAGAACGAGAAAGTCTAAGGATAGCCAAGGAAAGGTTGAGATTGGATGAGAACAGGTGAAGGGATAACCATGCAATGGTGGAGCTAGGGGATGAAGAAGACAAACCCATGCACGACTATGTTATGTCGAGATTTACGCCGCATACCTCGAGCATCTACCTGGAGAGGATTGCAAGAGAGTATGACCTAAAGGACACCCATCTGAACCAACTACTGCACTTCTATGGGAACCCGACTAAAAACCCGATCCAATTTCTTAGGGAGTTCTACATAGCAATTGGAGGTGTACCGCTCAATGGGCTCACAGAATGTCAGCTTTGAAGAAGGGTGTTCCCTAGCTGCCCCAAGGACATGGCAAGGGGTTGGTTATGGTCACTACCATCAAACATTCTGAGCACATAGGATGAAGTGGTTCATAAGTTTATGGTCAGGTACTTGCCGCTCAAGAGGACATTTGACCTGAAGAACCAAATCCAGAACTTCAGCCAATTTGACGGAGAAACCTTTCACGAAGCATGGGAGAGATATAAGGATTTGCTGGACAACTGCACAACGTACTCATTCGAAGCATTCGACAAGGTCAACAACTTTTACTGGGGAATCGACTCCAGTAGCCAGGCACTCATCGATGGAGCATGTTAAGGAAACTTGTTGAACATACCGCCACGGAGAATTTGGGAGGTATGAGAAAACATAAGTGAAAACTCCAGGCGGAAAGGACGAGGGAAAAGGAGAGCACCCTCAGGGGTAACCTCGACTGAGGAGGCGTACTATATTGAGGTCAACCGCCCTGCGAGAAAATCAGCAGGTGAACCCCTAGTGTCAATGTCGGGAAGAACATCAGATTTCCCTGTCCAAAAGCGAGTGTGGGAACTGGAAAGAAAGTTTGATTTCTTAATGAATGAAATGATGAGGATGGAAGTCACCATAAGAGGACAAGGAGAAGCCATCATAGGGTTTGGAGCTACATTCAGAGGAGTTGGAGAAAGGTTTGTGAGGACTGAGGAACGTCTTCAACAAAATGAAAGACAAACGTATGAGGTTAGATGGGACTTGAATGAGCTCGCATTCAACCAACAGAAAAGGTTTGAATTCGATCGTGAATTTGGCCGAATGGGAGACTCGAAGGAGGGATGTGACCTAGACTCAATGATCATTGAAATCGAACTAGGAGGGAGTGAAGATTTCTCTAATGAAGATTGGTGTGACCACCCCAACAACTGAGTCGTCAACCAGGGGTCGAGCTATAAGACCTAAAACAAGCACTTCTTGGGAGGCAACCCAAGGTCACGTTTACTTTTACGCATTTACATTCGCATTTTCAATTTTCGTCTTTTTCTCATTTTCTGTGCCAAAATTATTTTTCGAAAAACTTTTCAAAATCATTTTCAAAATTTCTTATTGATTATGTTTGCTTTTCCAAAAAATGGAAAAACCAAAAAGAATTGAAAAAATGTGAAACGTCGCGAAGAACGAAGAGGCCGAACAACAGCCACATTGCGGCCCACAGGCGACCACAGTGAGATGCTCCCAACTCACTTCTTCCCGTTTTAAACCCCAAAAATCATTTTTTTTCCCTCCCCATTTCATTTCTCTTCCAAAATTCTTCATTTTCTCTTCAATTCTATCATACCCATTGCATTTTTAGCTTGCCCATCCATCATAAACTTCAGGTACAATGGGAAGAACCAAAGGAAGAAAGGATGTGGGTGAACCGAGCACTAAGAGAACAAAGAAAGGAAAGAAGATGGCATCGGCGACCCTCTCAGGCAAGGCTCGGAGTTGGCTATTGGTTAATAGCGACTGAGGGGTGATTCCCCAGAGGAAAATAGAGATCGAATGGGGGATGAACCCGACCCTTAATTGGATTCACGACGTTTTGAGCCTCTATGCTTCGGGGACTTTCACTTCCATTCTCCGAGGATACGACATAGAGATTGTCTGGGAGTTCTATGCGGAGTACTTCCAACTGAAGGTCAAAAAGCCGGAGAGTGCACTTTTAGATCGCCCCTTCATCATTAGAGGGGTAGAGGGCATGTTTGGGCCTGGAGCTATCAACGAATTCTTCGAAATCCCAGAGGAGCACATCCATGGCGAATACAAGGAACCAGCATACGACGACATGGAGTACGGAGATATCCTACAAAACATCCCACGAGTATTACTCGGAGAAGAGTTTAGAGAGGATGTAGTGGGAATGTCTATCCCAAGGGCTATGCTCAACGGAAGAGCAAGATTTTGGATGCACTTTGTAGAGACCAACTTGAAGCCAACCATGCATTATGAAGGGATCAAGGGCGACGTAGACACTCTTGTCTACGCGATTATGGAGGGTCACTACATTGATGTTGGAAGAATCATGGTGAAGGAGATGCAAATGGTGAAGAATAACACAAGAATGAACCTACCATTCCCCGGTCCCATTACCGCTATATGCCACAAGAATGGATTTCCTACTAGTGAGTCAGAATTCGCTCAACTCACAGAACCTTTTGATGAATGCAGAACTATCCACCTCCTTGAGATGCAGGAGAAGGCTGCCAAAGCCGAACTTAGAAGAAGAGGTGTAGCGCATCAGCCGCAAGGAGATTTTGACATGAATTCGTTCAACGAATTTGTGAACAACTATTAGATGGAGAGCCATGGGAGTGCACAAAGGCTAGATGAGATGAACGAAATGGGTAGAGGTTGGAATGGAACAATCATGTTACCCACCTGCACCGTTATGAGTAGATCTCCTTCCGGCAGGAGAACATTGACGGGTATGGTCACTATGAGTATCCAACTTATTACCCACCACTGCAGCTCTATCCACCACCTGACGTCGATCAGTCGTTGTACTACCAAGGCTATCAAGGATTTTATCCTCCACCGGCCACCTTCTGGAGGATCCTCATCTTGACGCACCATCTGGATTGGAGAAGCAGCACCGAGAGGGGAGTATCTTTTCTTTTTCTCTTTACTTTCCTGGTTTTCTATCTGCTCTTAGCTAGGTTTGGGGGAGGAATTTGATTTGATTGCTACCTGCTTAACTATTCGGTCTGTAATAACTTTAAATACTTGCACTTAGTAATTTGCATTTTAAGTTATGTTTTAGCCTTATCTGTTACATCGAAGGTCATTTACTTGTTGAAAAATGTTTTGATCGGTTGGAGAGTACCGAGTGTGAGCCATAACTGAGATGAGGGTCTATAAATTTGTTTTCCTGCTTTGCTGCTTGCTGAATATTCTCTGACCGAATCTGACCTATGCTACTTGGATGAGTGAGATTACTTGCTACTCTAATTGAAGTCCTGCATGCACCTGTGTGAACACTGCTACCCTTGAGTCTTTATTTGTTAGCAGCATGAATATAATCCGTGGTACTCACCTTTCTGAATCCTTTTCTATACCTTTCGCTAACCCCGCTGAATGCTTTTTTAGCCCTTATGAAACTCCAGCATATATCCTATACTTGCTTTACTAAAGTAGTGACAACAACCTACCACCGAGCTTGAACGAAGAAATGAAGCAACGAGTTCCAAAGAATTGAGGAGAATCATGTTTTGATCATTATCGAGAATTGGTTTGGGGAAATGTAGAGAAGAAAACACTCACCCCAGTTCGAGAAATTTGTTTGGGGGAGAAGTGTAAGATGATCATCATCGAAAGGTAACCTAATATGCTCAAATTACTACTTAGGAAAACAAGTAGGAAGCAGTCGTTGTAAACAGACTATGCTAACCACGAGATCGTTCGCTAAGGAATCAATTAGGCTACCATACGGTTTGAAAGCAAACAATTACTTGTAGAAACAGTTTGATTTGTTTGAAATAGAGTACTTCTAATAACTAGAAAACAGAAAATGCAATGTAGTTGATTTGAATGAATGAGGTAGGAAGAACACGGTAGTTACAATCAAGCAATGCTAATTCGCTCTTGGGATACGTTCATACTGTCAGACGGTCGGTGTACGCAAAACTATCAATTCAACCTTTACCAAACGAGGTTGAAGATATTTGAACTAGAGTAATCGTGGGTTGTCAATCCACAATCCTTAACCAAAACATTTTAGAGAATCTTTGAACGAGAGTATTGAATTGAAGGGTTTTTACGAAGATCTTTGAACGAGCCTAACCTATATGAACGATTTCAAACCCTAGATGCGAATATGCAAAGCTATCATGCAACTACCATGTTCGGAGTGATTCAGCTACTCATAATCGAAGCAAGGATGAAAGAATACAAGATATTTCTCATGATTAACACAAACAGAATGATAATCGCATGCAGGCTTAAACAATTCGAGAAACTGAGTAAGAACGAATTGAATAAGATAAAACAATAGAGATTTACCACAGTAATCAGGGATTCGATATCAATTCTTCGTTAAACAAGTAAAACCAAGCTCCAAAATTGTCAAAGTATGGATATGGAGCTTTTTTCTATGTACTAGGCTAAAACAAGTATGAAAGAAATTACAAAATCCAAAAGTAATAAGAAAATCGAAATTCCCATTACGCATCTACTTGGCAATGAAGGAATAGCTTCATGGTGAGCCTTCTTTATCGCAATATATAAAGCCCTCGCATAATTTCGGCGAGCTTCAATCTTCAAAATAGAAGCTTCATTCGCAAAATCTCGCTGCGGCGGGCCAATTCCGTCGCCGCGGCGAGCTCCTCCCGATAGATTTATTGGGGCTCTCGTAAAATCTACATGGCGAAACCTCTTCACCATTCAAATGCAAGTTTAAAAATCTATACGGCGAGAAAAATGATCACTTGTGAGCCTTGTTAACCTCAACTCCTCATCTTTGGCGCAAAACTACCGATTCCTGCAAAACAACACCAAAACACCAAAGCATAAAAACGTACAAAAACACTAAAAAACCATAAACGAAGACTAAAAAAGACAGCTAAAAAGGACCAAATGAGACTCTAAATTGTCGTCTCATCATAACCTCGTTGGCTCTACTTTTTATTACTAGTGCTAAAAATTACTAGCTCTTGCTCCATAAAAAATAGAAAAGAAAGTACCCAAAAAAGCAAAGGTACATAAGTCTCGGAGTGGATATGTGGTCATTGTGATCACCGTTTTCGTGTTGGCCATATTACAGATACTACCCACATACCGACATGGCCCTAAAATGCTACATGTACGTGAGGGTTGATGGCATGTATACCGAACCAGCACGCACAAAAGTGCCAAATTTGGTCAGAAAAGCATGTGGCGACCAAACCTTTGAGGGAAAAACAAGTCCAAAAGAAATCTGTTAGGAAAATTCTTGTATAGGAACAACACACTGGAAAGTGTAACCACCCACAGTGATATGTCTCTCAGAAAGGGAAGATTTCTGGAGCTAGCAAATTCTCTAATGTCACGTTTCCTGGAAAGAAAGATGACCCAGAGAATAGTAAGGTTGCTGAGAAAAGATCTCAGTCGGCACCAGGTGCCCGAAATGGCACTGGCTACAGAGCCATCGTGAAACTACTTGCTCATGAGTACAAACTAGAGCAAGAACAATGGATGAAAGCTATGATTGCTCACATCAATCATCAGAAGTGGAAGAAAGAATAAACCACAAGCAATCTGAATGCCAGGGCTAGAAGAAATCTGAGAAGGAAAGCTAAGTTTGCTGAAAAGCAAGTTCAGCAACCTGATAGGTATCTGAAAGCACCACGAGGAGCACCAAGGAACACACAAAGAAGGAAAATAGTTCTTGATAATAATGATATTAGTCATTTACCTAGAATTCCTCCTTATGTTCCTATCAGACAAAAGAATGTCCATAAGAAATTCATTCAAAAGTGGATTCCTACTGAGAGATACTTTAGTCTTGACGGTTCCATTGTTGGAATGAGAACCTAACTCCATGTTTCCTATTTTGTGCAGAATAGTCTAAAGAAGAATCCAACGTGGCACTTTGACAGTGGATGTGGGAAGCACATGATAGGAGACAAAGCAAATCTGATTAACTACAGAGTGTGTGATAAAGGACCAGGTATCAGGTTTGCTGGAGGAGAAGTGAATCCAACCGTAGGATTTGGAGATCTGAAGTTGGGAGCCCTTACAATCACTGGAGTACTACATGTAGAGGGATTGAAATATAATCTTCTCAGCATGAGTTAATTTGCTGACAAGGGGTTCTCAATGAAGATCAAATATAAATTATGCAAATTGAATGACAATGAGCCAAAGCAGGTAGTCTTGGTTGCTGGGCGGAAAGGAAGTCTCTATGTTGCTGACTGGGCATCTGCCGTAACTTCGTAAAGTTGATCATTATGAGTGTTACGACGAATTTGATTGGGAATGCCTCATGGTGAGTCAATCTGGCTACATTGAGGAAGCTCCCGTGCTAAGGTTGAAGCTCCACGGATTAAGCCGGACACTTATGGTTTCTAGCTGAGTAGAGAAGCAGACAATTTCAGAATCAAGAACATCAGCAAACCAAGAAGCATTATAGCGAAGCGAGGGATGAGCATCTATGGAAATGATAACCCTGTCACGGAAGCTATTTACAATAGCATAAGGAGGCTAGGATGGCAAAAGCTAATCGAGCTGAGGAGAGAGTATGACTCGTCATTGGTCAGAGAGTTCAACATTAACTTCTCTTATCGAAGTGATGACGGATTCATACCTATTTGGGGGAAGATGGTGGAGTACACTTCAGACTCCATCAACTGATTTCTCCAAACACGGACGGAGTACAATCCCCGCCAATACTATGGAATCTTCGACCTGGAAGCAACTCGCAATGACTTGTGGGACAAGGAAACATTGGAAGCTGTTAACCACATAACCTTCAGTGCACAACGAAGGGTTTGAATACTAGGCCATTTGTTTATTAACCTACTCGCAAGGGTTTGGGCACATTGGGTTCGATATAACTTGATTCAGAACTCCACCTTCACCAAGATGTTTACTCCTACTGGCCGATTGATAGCGGCATTGATCAGGAACAAGTTTGTCAACGTAGGAGACATCATCTTGGTAGAGACATTAGCACACTGGCATAGCCCTAAGGCGTTAGGTTTTCTGTGTTTGATGACCGAGAGGTGTGAGGCCGCTAGAGTGCCAAACATCGTCAAGAGTGGTCAGTAGAAGGGTTGCTTGGACAGAAAGGAAGTACGAACTATTGAGGCAACCGCGGAAAACTTCGTTGCTCAAAGTCAAAATCAGGTGAACGAAGGCTGAAAGGAGGAGGATGATAGCAACTTCGATCCCGAGGATGACACAAGGTACGAAGAGATTTCTTTAGAAGAGACTGATGACGAGAATGAAGATCCACCACACTCCCAAGAAGAAGAAGATCTAACAGCAGATTTTCAGCGGTTGAGTACCGGATATCAGGAGTGGATGGAGCCCTAGTTTGAGCATATTAAGGCAAGGCAATGTGTGCTAGCCTCCGATTATTCGAAGTTACGGGGTTGCTAATAAGGATTTACCGCAGATTTAAGGAGCGTACATGGAGTATCGCAACGGTTTGGTGAGCACTTGTATCAGTGGGACTCATGTTCTTCAAGTCTCTTACAGCACATGTCTATGTCAGACACAAAGGCGACTGAGCACCTAGCACGAATGGAGCTGATGCGCAAAGCATAGATGGAGGAAGATCTTCTTTCGGACCCCACGGTCCTCCCTCTTTCAATTGATCATGCCGACCGAGGCATACTACGGGCGGTAACTTTAGAACTTTGTGCTTTTTATTTTTTCGTTATGCTAGGGTCTGTCTATTGAATAGGTTTGGGGAGGGACGTTGTATGTCTCTTTGATTAAATGCCTCAGTATGAATTTACGCTGCTTTGTATATATGTATATATGTGTTTCTTTGTTTTTCTATTTTTATGTTTGGTGGTGTTGAGAGGTATGTTAGCCACTCTTGTGATTATATGGGGTGGTATGTTAGCCACTTTTGCTTAGTCTTGTGTGAGTCGTCTTTTGGCCTAATTTTTTGGCCTATTTCAAAATATTTTGTGTGTCAAGTTTGAGTTCGATTGACAAGTCGGTTATCTATTGCGAAAGATAAGCCTTTTACTGATGTGATCTTTGATGGCCTTTAACTAGTAATGAGGAATTTTCAAAAATCACTTTAGTCCGTTTCACTTGTAAATAGAAAGTCTTCCTATTCTAGCAGTCAAAAGCCGGAGAAGCCTTTTTTAGTCGATGAAAAAATATTGTACTGGCAAATGTGTGATTCTAGTAGGATGAGCAAGGAAAATCCTTGCGCCACTTCATATACATGTGCACTCTTTTTAAAACGAGTATGACGAACGACATTTTAACTTGTTATCTCGATTTCCGAACCCGTTCCAAGGAACAGGTTTGGGGAGAAGACTACTTGTTACTTCATACTTAGGCTCACTCCACTCTATATTTGAGCATTTGGTCGACTTTGAAAATTTCTTTGTATTGCTTCCTGTTCAGAAAAAAAAAACAGAGAAAAGAAAGAAAAATCTCGAAGTGTTTTCCCAGATTTCTTGTGATCGTTTGAGATTGTGTTGGGCATTTCCAAATATTACCTATAAACCAATGCAGGTCTAATTGTGCGTATGATGTGAGGGTTGATGGCTATTTTCTCAAATTAAAAACCAAATACTACCTATAAACTAGCACGTGGGCGGTCCTCGTATCTTGTGAGGGGTGATGGGGTGTACTCCAAACCGACACGCACAAAAGTGTGGATCTTGAACAACCTATTGGGATACATTTGTAAAATTGAGATAAAAAATGATAAAATGAAAATTTGTGCAAAAAGAGCAAAGCATAAGGAAAAAAAGAAAGAAATAATACATGCAAAAAGAGAAAATCACGAGAATGACAACTAGTTCTATTTCCTTGTATTGATTTCGACCTTTTGACCAAAAAATCCTTCCTGATTCGTTTGAATTGAATGCAAAAGCATGTAATATTAGTGGTAGCTTTGTGACGTTTGTTGTCAACTTCCTAAGTTAAGTCTTGAGCGATTACCTTTATTTACTGGACACTTCTCGAAGAGAGACTTGAGTTGCACTTATATTATCCTTTTGTGAGGGACAACTAGGGTAAGTCGAAGTTTTATTTACTTATGAAACGGAAGATTGTGATCTTTACTAAGCTACTTGCCGACGTTAAAGGGGATACAAGTTCACATCAGTTTTAGGCTTGACTCTTGCAATAGTTGTTCCGGTAGCTTGTTGATTGAACTCTTTTGTGTTGTATAGTGTCTTTGTGTTTTCTCTTTTATAGGACGCTTTAGAGTCATGATGAGTCGATATTTTAACGACTCATTTAGTCTTTTTTAGCCGTATTTTGTTATGTCCTTTAGCCTTTTTTTCAATGTTTTAGGTCATTTTCATGTTTGGGTATTTTGTGTGTTTTTGTGCTTTTTTAGGTGTTTTTAGGTAAAAGGCAAGAAGATGGAGAACCAATGTGCAAATTAAAGCTTAACAAAGCTTCTAGAAGCACACAAGTCCAAGTAGTGGGCCATTACTCCAAGGTGGTGACATGGAAGTTGAGTAAAGGGAGTGAAAATAGGAAGATGTGGGAAAAATGGGAGGTTTTCCAGATGGGTACCTCACCGCGGTGAGCACCATCAACACGGAGGCTCACTGCGTTCCAGAGAGAAAAGAAGAATGCGAATTGATTAGTAGAGGACGAGACCGCGGCGAGCCAGACTCCCAAAGGAGGCTCACCACGGTGAGCACTAATATGACCATTTCAATGCACGATTTCTGGCAGTTTTTTCCCTAGCTTTCAAATTTCTACTTCTTTGGTCCTATAAATAGGACACTTGTATTCGTAGTTTTTCATATCTTCATACCTTCTAGTTATATTCTCTTTCAATTCAAGCATTGTAAAGAATCTAGAGATTCAATATCTCTTTCCATTGAAGTATATTTCCTTTCAGACGATCTCTTGTCCTAGACGTATCCAGGTATCAATCGTGTAATTACTATTTACTTTGTACGTGACAGGTTGTTGCCTCTTAT
Organism: Plantago major; assembly: GCA_026545765.1. Taxonomy (NCBI): domain Eukaryota; kingdom Viridiplantae; phylum Streptophyta; class Magnoliopsida; order Lamiales; family Plantaginaceae; genus Plantago; species Plantago major. The sequence continues at coordinate 67,289,148 of CM048839.1, forward strand.
TACGGACCACATGTTTTATCAGTGTGAACTTGGTAGTATCTTAATCTTTAATTAGGCAATGTCCGTGTGATTGCATAGCTCGTGACAGGCTCGTTGTAGTGATTACGTACTTTTAGCCTTTATTTCGTTGAACTAGCAATAGCAAGGCGATGATCTGCAACTAGGTAACCTTAATTGGTCCTCTCGTATCAGCACACCTCATGAAATGATTTAATATCTTCGTTGTTTGTAGAATTGCATGATCTAGGTATTACCTTGTCTTATGATTATTAGATTTTATTCTAGGGTTGAAGTATCACATTCTATCCATACTATTTGTTTACAACCAACACAAGCGAGTCTATTCTATTTGAACTAGCTTGATCAATTCCTCGAGAGAACGTCCTGTGGTTAAGAGCATTGTCTGCAACAAGCGCTTTTTCTACTTGGAGTAATATAAGTAATAATTTCTGAGTGCATCAATCAGGATTGATCAAGATAGGCTTGTCCTTTCTCCGTGCTTGTAGTTGCAGAAGGATTGGTATTGGAAGTCCACCATCATTTACCAGTGGATTCTTGAGTTCAAATATGCAGTATCCATTCCTCTGATGAATGCATTTGTAGACATGAGGATCATCATCAAGTTTCACATACTCAATTTTGGCATCTTCTGGCTTGAGTTGTGGTTGACTTCTTCTCTTTTCAGCTCTCAGTGTGTTCCTTCTTTGTCTTAAGTTTTCTCTTAGGGGGTTGCTGCTTGAAGATCATCTCTGGATAGACTTGGTGTTTCCAGAGGGTGCTTTAGCTATCAATGGAATTACAACTATAGGCTCAGATAGGCTATCATCCCTTCTTCTCTTTTTGTGAAGAGGAGCTTCATCATGATCTATCTCCTCATCTTCATCATCTTCAAATTTAGTGGGAGATTTACAACCCTCTTCATTGTCTAATGGTTTGATGATTTGTCCTTCTTCCTCTTCTTCATCATCAACATCATCATCATCATCATTCCCTTTGTATTGCCTTCTCCTTGGGGCCTTGGTTCCCCTTGGAGGTTTCTGAGATTTGGCGCTTGTGACTACTCCTTGTGCATGAGGTTGTTGAGTAGTCGGCACAATCTACAAGTTCTGAATTTGACTAGGGGGCTCATTTATTCTGAGTGGTGGCTCAGTTCTCTTTCTTTTGTTGTTGTTTTCTCTTCCTCTCTGAGAACTTTTTCCCTTAGTCATGTTTGACTGATCAAGAAGTAGTACAAAAGATTCTGAAAGAGATTCAAAATTCTTTTGTAGTGCATTGTATGCAGCTACCAGTTGCTGCACTTCAGCTCTTACCTCCTGATTTTGTTTGATAATGCCCTTGTCTCTGTGTGTGAACTCAGCAATGGCTCCACTAGTGGCATCTGCCTTTCCAGAGGCATAACTTGTTTCATTCAGGGCATTTTGTGCTAGATTATTGTCATCTTCCCTTACCATGCCAAGGTCTCTCTAAGCAATGACCAGGTTGGTTGTTCTCTGAGTGAGTAGCTCTGTGAACTTTTTCAGTTCCTCAGGGACAGATGCAATTATTTCTTTATTCTGATTTTTCAACTCCTTGCAGAGTTTTATTATAACCTTGGACCTTTCCAAGAAGTCAGTGGAGTGTACCTTTGTCATCTTACTAAAGCTTTGAGGAGCAATCAGTTTTCTTTCAATATGTGAAACCACCATGTGCTCATCTGGGTGGTCTTCCAACTTGTTGGTTTCTGAGTCATCAGACCCATCACTCCAGTTATCTTCATCCTCCAGGGCTTCTTCTCCAACATCTACAAGCCCAGTAACCATCTCTGAGATGGACTTCTTTCCTTTCAGTGAGGAGGAGGATGGTATAGATTTTGGTAATGCAGCCTCAGCATCATGCTTGTGTTCAGATACTTCTGTAGCATCTATTTCCTTAGAAATTGCTTGGATAGAAAGCTGGAGTTTCTTTTGCTCAGCAAGGGCTTCTTCCTCCTTGCGAGTTAGTTCTTCAATCATTTTCAGATTGGCTTGTATTCAGCTATCTTGGCTTCCATCTCAAGATTTAGTTGTGCTTCTTTCTCCAACAGTTGTCTGAGTTGAGCAACTCTGGCTTGTGCATCATGAATCTTCTGAGTGTTGTCCTCAGAGTGCTCAACTACTTTTGTAGTAGTGGCTTCTTTTTGGGGAGAGGGATGGGAAGATCTGAGGAGATGGCGGAGGAGAGTTATTGGATTTCCTCTCGGTGTTCTTTTCAGCAGCTGAGGCATTATTTCCTTGTTGGACTCCACCTATCCCTAGTGCTGGTTTATCATCATCATCCTTCTTATCATCTCCATCCTTGCTGTGTTCAGAGGGAGACTTGGGTTCTACAAAGTCATTCTCATCAGTCTCCTCTTCTTCATCATTAGATACCAGATTGATCACTTCTGATAGAGTGACCATTTGACCATTCACCACCTCTTGTTCAGTTGGAGCAATTTGAAGCTTCTCTGGAAGTGTTGGCTTGAATGCCATTTGCAGTCTTGTCTGTCTATCTGCCTGCTCAAAAGCTTGTATGAGCTTGTGCGCTACTTCCTTGACAAATCTTTTGTATATCAACGTTGCAAATGAATATTACACAGTTGGAAACATGGCATCTATGTAATTCTCCAAGTGAAACGCTCTGGCTCTTCTTGTAGGGTTGTCAGTTTCCCGTGTACTTTCAGAGATATATGAGATTCTGAGCTTTTGACACTTCTTAAACCAACTAAAGTGCTTTTGCAAGGCATGTTCCTTGAAGAAAGGAAGTAGGTCCCGATATAAGTCTTCGGGTACCTTTGTAGCACGAGTTTGAGCCTGAAACAAAATGAAAGGGATTTGATGAAGTATCAAACTTGAGTAGATATCTTAGATACAAAGTTGCCAGGTATCTGAGTTACCTGTGTCTCATTAACATGCTCCGATGTGTGAACTTTTGAGGAGGAAGGACCCTCAGATATCTTGGTGGGAGGAGAAGACTTGGGAGTCTTGTCATCAGCAACTTCAATATCTTTCTGAACCTGAGAATTAAAAGTGACATAAGACTTTTTTGAAGAAAAAGTGTTGGAAACAAATGATATCTGAGATGTCAATTACCTCCACTCTAGGAGGCTCAGATACAGGTTTCTGTTTCTGGTACTTTTTCTGGTGATGCAGGCTTGGGAGTCTCATCAATTTCCATTGCTTGAGGGGACTTGAGTTTCACTTCCTCAACAATTTCTACTTTTCTTTGAACCTGTGAGTAGAAAGTGTTAAGTACGTAGAAAAATGATCAGAGAACATTTTGAAGAATATAGATATCTGAGATGTATACCTTCTCAGTGGAAGGCCCAGATACATGTTCTTCAGAGACTTGGTGAGTCTCTGGTTGTTTCTCTGATGATTGAGCCTCATCATTTTTCATCTAAGTTTGAGCCTTTAAGAAACAAACACTTAGTTAGTTAAGTGTGTAAAACAGATATCTGAAATGTGTATACCTTTAGACAGACTCGCTTCCTTTGATCGAGGTTGTGGAAACCTCCTTCTCGGTCTCGAGGCAAGCTTTGCGACTTCCTCTTGTTCTTATGTTTCTTTTTTTTCAACAAAGAAAGTTTATAAATAACAAGATTAAAATACATAGAAATTCACAAGTAGAGAGTTCAACCAGTCAGTAACCTGATCAATGTCAGGCTGATTGGTCTCTGGAACTCGTGGAGATTCCATGTGTTGGTCTTGTTGTCCCTTGACCTCTTCGTTGTTTGATGTTTCAGGTACTTCAGACCTTTCCTGAGTTTTAGGCTCAATTGCCTCCCCTATTTGATCATTCTGAGTCGCAACCTCAGTATGATCCCTCTCGGTAAGGAGTTGGGGAACCTGCTCACTTGCAGGATTTTCTTCACCAGTGAAAGACGCTTTCGCTGGTGTCTCGTCAAATCTTTGAAGTTCAAGTATCATTTCAACTGAATCCACTTCTATCTGTGACTGTTGTGGTTGTTGTGGTGATCTTTATCTGGAAGGTGAAGGTGTGGGTGTGAGGTCTGTCCAGATCTTCTTGAGATAGATTTTGGAGTATTGAGACAGTGGCAATGTCCTGGCAATGTCCTCAAGTACTAAGTCATCACTCATCAGAGAATCCTCTAATCTCTTGAGGGTGACTTACTCTGATAATGTTGCTTCTCGAGCAACCTTGGAAATAGTTGCTTCCTCAGCAACCTTAGATCTTGTTGCTTCCTCAACAACCTTAGGGTTTATAGTTCCCCCCCCCCCCCCAACTTCAACGTCCTCATCCATATTGGGGACTAAATTATCAACAATCCCTGCTGCTTCAGCAGAGAGTGTGAGTTGTCTCTCACCACTTTCTCCAATGAGTGCTAAGGATGCATTGATATTGTGTCCTCGTAGCACTAGGGACTGATACCTAAGAGTCTACCTCCACAATGGGAGCTTCCTCCTTCTTGCCAGTTGTCTTCCTTTTGGAAGATCTAGTTTTCTTGGTTGCAACTGACCCCTCAGATACGTCCTCACTCTTTCTTTTCCTTGAACCTTTCTTGGTCTATTGAGGCTCAACGGCCTTCTTCATCAGATTTGTATAATCATACTTGTGGAGTAGGTTGCTATTGGCTATTTCAGCGGGCTCTCTGAGTACCACTCCAAGCTTCTCCAGTAAGTAGCAATTCTCCAGTAAGGAGCAAATCTTCAGCACCTCCTCAAATGGAATCAAAGCATTTGTGGAGTATGTGAGCCATCATATTCCAGTGCTCCACCAGATGTCTTCTCCTAATCTGAGCAAGTTTAAACTCAGTGGGAGCTCCAGCAACCTCAAGATCACATACACTCAGATATTGTCTTAGCTCCTTGATGTGACAATGAAATGTGTGATATAGCATACTTTTAGACCCTCGTTTTTTGCCCTAGATGCAATATTTGTATTTTTTTATGGTCAATACCAACTTTTCATGTTTTATGTAGGCCATGATCGCATTTTTGAGGATTTGCACGATTTCAGGCACCAAAATGGCATAGTTGTGCCAATTCGGGACAAGGAAGCGAATACGCCGGATTGACCGTTACACGGAGTTTGAGGAGTCAAAAAACATGTCATCCGTCCAACCGATGCGAAGATAATTGAAGATGCAACAACTTTGTAGAAAACCACTTTTCGAGAAAACGAAGTTACGAAGCCCGAAATTGAAGAACGAAGAAAACAGATTCGAAGCTGGAGCAGTCGAAGACTGCGTTCCACAGGGGACAACAGATGGGGCCACTGTGGTCCACAGGTGACCTTAGTGGAGGTGCTGAAACTTGCTGGGCTGTTTTTGCTAGGCTGTTTTTGATGGCCTGTCAGGCTAGAGTCCGCCTTCCTAAACCTTCCTTATTGAAGAATGGCGGTTTGAGCTCGAGATTTCACTTGTAAATAAGACCTCAGGGGTCTCATAATTCTACACAGCTCACAAAGCAGCTCTCCTGAAGAGAGAACCATCCTCGGGGAAGTAAAACCCCAAACCGCTGGCCATCAGGCACCCAGAAGGAGAAAACCCTAGAAGAAGCAGCACGAAGAGATCAAAGACATCAGAGACTAAGCTTCTTCTTCCTTTCTTCTTAGATTTCGATTTCTGTTCTTTGTTACTATGAGTAGCTAACTTTCTTTTGTAAAGGCAAACCGCCGTAACTCTGCTTTTGCTACATCTTTACATACCGTAATATGTTAATGGAATAGTTAGTTGATGTAAACCGTGGTTATACAACTCTATACATCCTTCGTGGTGTGATTTTCTAATGAGTGACACAGTAGTTTCATTGAGCTGAGTAGGGGTACTCATGCCGACTGCGCCTTGAGCACCATAGTATTATGCCCTGCTGTCGTTAGAGGTAACTGCATAGGATTTTAACTAGGAAGTTGGGAGTAGCATAGCAGAGGGAGGTTGGGGAACCTTTACGTCTTTCCATCATTGATTTACAAACAAAGTAATTTAGAGTTTACTGCTATTAAATTATTCTGTCTGAGATTAATCTGTTTACTTTTCTGCATTCATTCAAAAACGTTATTTTCTTGTTGTTGTGCTAAGTGTCCGTGGAGAACGACATCCCGAGTCAACTGTCCGCAATAAACTGTGGATTATAAGACTTCTGACTTATAAATTTAATCTTGATTTTGTTTAGGGGTTATAGGCTCTACAACGGAAAATGAAATCTCGGAGTGCACATCAAAATTTAGCGTCGCTGCCGGGGACACTTGACCGCTCAAGCAAGTTTCGACCGACCGAGATAAGTTGAAATATTTCTTTTGCTTTTTAATTTACGCACTGTCTTTTTAATACGTATAACATAAACCCAAAAAAATCGTAAAACCTGTGAGAATCTATCTCCACAGCAAAAAATCCAAAAATATTTTCTTTTCCATATTAGTCTACTTTCTTATCAAAAACCCAAAAACAAGTTACTTTAGATTTCTGTTTATTATCTTTCTAGTATTATCTATTCGTATCTGCAAAGGCTTGTCTGTTAGTGTTCTTACTAAACAGGAAAATCATGGGGTTACATATACCCCCCTGTTAGATAGGGACATTGCATCTAAGCACCAGTTAGTTCAACAATTACATCTAAGTCCAAAACGCTGAGTTTTTATTGACCAGCTTATAAGTTGAAATTCCTTAGTGGACAAACAAACAGGTCCTTAGTTTATTTTACCCCTTTCTTCCGATTTTAATACACAATAATGTCCAAAAATAAATAAATAATGGAAAATAATTTAGGTTAAATAAAAATTATGAACAATAAAAAACAGAAAAATTATTTTAAAAATATTTTTTGAAAAATAAATAAAACTAGAAAAGTTATTTAAAAATATGAAAATAAATAAATAATATAAAAATATTTTTTGGATAAAATGAAAATAGAAAATGATTTTAAGAAATAAAAAAGAAATTACTAAATAAAAATTGAAAAATAAATAATGACATAAAAATGTTTATAAAATAAAAAATTATGAAAAATAAAATAAAAATATAAAAAAATTTGAAAAAAAATATAACATTAATTAACACATGTTTCCTTTCACTTCCATGGAAGCTCCATCCATTCCAGGAAGGTGAAAGTGATTTGTTAGAGATATTTGAGTGAAAAATAATAAATATAAACTAATTAATAATTTAAAAAAATTTTCAATTCTGAAAAATAAATAAAATACTGAAAAATAATTTAAAAAATAAAAAATTACGAAAAATAAATAAACAACAGAAAAATTATTTTAAAAAAGGTATTGAAAAATAATTGATAACTGAAAAGGCATTGAAAAATTAAAAATTACAAAAAAAAACATAAATTTGTTTAAAAAATAATGAAAAAAATAAAAATACAGTATCAATTAACCCATATTTTCAATTTTAAAATTTTAAATTTTTTTTATCCCTTTCACGTTCATGGAAGCTCCGACGGAGCTTCCGTGCTTCCTACCATGGAAGTTCATCCATGGAGTTTCCAATAAAGTTAAATACATATTAATAAATTATTTTTCAGTTTAATAATTTATTTTTCACAATTGATAAAAATTTTAAATTATTAATTAGTTTACATTTATTATTTTTCACTCACATATCTCTAACAAATCACTTTCACCTTCCTGTAATGGATGGAGCTTCAATGGAAGTGAAAGGAAACATGTGTTAATTAATGTTATATTGTTTTTCACATTTGTTTATATTTTTATTTTATTTTTCATAATTTTTTATTTTATAAACATTTTTATGTCATTATTTATTTTTCAATTTTTATTTAGTAATTTCTTTTTTATTTCTTAAAATTATTTTTCTATTTTTCATTTTTATCCAAAAAAAATTTATTTTTATTTTATTTATTTATTTTCATATTATTTTAAATAACTTTTCTAATTTTTATTTATTTTTCAAAAAATATATTTTTAAAATATTTTTTTCTATTTTTTATTTTTTGTTCATAATTTTTTATTCAACCTAAATTATTTTTTCATTTTTTATTTATTTTTTGGACATTATTGTGTATTAAAATTGAAAAGGGGGTAAAATAAACTAAGGACCTGTTAGTTTGTCCACTAAGGAATTTCTGGTCAACAAAAAATCAGCTTTTTGGACTTAGATGTAATTGTTGAACTAACTGGTGATTAGATGCAATGTCCCTATCTAACAGGGGGGTATATGTAATAACCCCTTAATAAATTAATAAATATTATTATTTCAAATAGGAAGAATAGGAAGAGCAATCATGATTGGACTGATCTCTCTCCATGCCCTCCTAATCGTGAAAGAATGATTTTATTTTGGAAGTTTACAAAGTTTTTAAAAATTTTGGGATTTTACAGGGACTTAATTGAGGGTTTTAAAAAATTGAAAGGGCTATCCTTTAAGAATTAGATGAGCCCTGGGGATCACTACTGTAATTTAGAAGTTCTCATTATTTAAATAGATGCCATTAAGTCTTAAAAACAAGTATGAAGTTCTAGAAATTGTAAAGTATCCTTCAACCTTTTTATATTTATATGTTTGATAGGTGAAAATTGAAATTAAACCTCCAAAATGTTTAAAAATCAAAATGGGACCCTCCTGAACAATTACATACAACCACTAATTAAGGTATCTTAATATACAAGTTAATTAATAATAGGTTTAAATATAAATTATATGTAAAAAAATCAATTACATCCAAGTCCACACGTCATCAATAAGTTAAGCATGTTTGGCTAAAACTAAAAGCTGATATTTAAGCAGGGGTAAAAATGACTTTTCCTTGTTTTAATTCGCCAAAAGTCAGATTCGTGGACCTGCATGTAATTGATTTATATCGATCAGGACTTGCACGTTATTGTTGATCTAACTGGTACCCAAGTGTAATTAGAACATCTAAAAGGGGTACTGGATAAAATTCACCCGGAAAATCATGGAGCCAACTAGTGAAGCAAACAAGGAGGGTATTAGCAATGAGACTCACCCTGGTTACGTTTCGATGTGCAAAATTGAAGAACTGCTCAAGGCACATTTTGAGATTAAACTCGAGAGAGAAGGACTAGAACGAGAAAGTCTAAGGATAGCCAAGGAAAGGTTGAGATTGGATGAGAACAGGTGAAGGGATAACCACGCAATGGTGGAGCTAGGGGATGAAGAAGACAAACCCATGCACGACTATGTTATGTCGAGATTTACGCCGCATACCTCGAGCATCTACCTGGAGAGGATTGCAAGAGAGTATGACCTAAAGGAAACCCATCTGAACCAACTACCGCACTTCTGTGGGAACCCGACTAAAAACCCGATCCAATTTCTTAGGGAGTTCTACATAGCAATTGGAGGTGTACCGCTCAATGCTCACAGAATGCCAGCTTTGAAGAAGGGTGTTCCCTAGCTGCCCCAAGGACATGGCAAGGGGTTGGTTATGGTCACTACCATCAAACATTCTGAGCACATAGGATGAAGTGGTTCATAAGTTTATGGTCAGGTACTTCCCGCTCAGGAGGACATTTGACCTGAAGAAACAAATCCAAAACTTCAGCCAATTTGACGGAGAAACCTTTCACGAAGCATGGGAGAGATATAAGGATTTGTTGGACAACTGCACAACGTACTCATTCGAAGCAGTCGACAAGGTCAACAACTTTTACTGGGGAATCGACTCCAGTAGCCAGGCACTCATCAATGGAGCATGTTAAGGAAACCTGTTGAACATACCGCCAAGGAGAATTTGGGAGGTATGAGAAAACATAAGTGAAAACTCCAGGCAGAAAGGACGAGGGAAAAGGAGAGCACCCTCAGGGGTAACCTCGACTGAGGAGGCGTACTATATTGAGGTCAACCGCCCTGCGAGAAAATCAGCAGGTGAACCCCTAGTGCCAATGTCGGGAAGAACATCAGATTTCCTTGTCCAACAGCGAATGTGGGAACTGGAAAGAAAGTTTGATTTCTTAATGAATGAAATGATGAGGATGGAAGTCACCATAAGAGGACAAGGAGAAGCCATCATAGGGTTTGGAGCTACATTCAGAGGAGTTGGAGAAAGGTTTGTGAGGACTGAGGAACGTCTTCAACAAAATGAAAGACAAACGTATGAGGTTAGATGGGACTTGAATGAGCTCGCATTCAACCAACAGAAAAGGTTTGAATTCGATCTTGAATTTGGCCGAATGGGAGACTCGAAGGAGGGATGTGACCTAGACTCAATGATCATCGAAATCGAACTAGGAGGGAGTGAAGATTTCTCTAATGAAGATTGGTGTGCCCACCCCAACAACTGAGTCGTCAACCAGGGGTCGAGCTATAAGACCTAAAACACGCGCTTCTGGGGAGGCAACCCAAGGTCACGTTTACTTTTACGCATTTACATTCGCATTTTCAATTTTCGTCTTTTTCTCATTTTCCGTGCCAAAATTATTTTTCGAAAAACTTTTGAAAATCATTTTCAAAATTTCTTATTGATTATGTTTGCTTTTTCGAAAAATGGAAAAACCAAAAAGAATTGAAAAAATGCGAAACGTCGCGAAAAACGAAGAGGCCGAGTAACAATGGCCATTATGCGCCCACAGCACAAAGGAGATGCTCCGTTTTAAACCCCAAAAATCATTTTTTTCCCTCCCCATTTCATTTCTCTTCCAAAATTCTTCACTTTCTCTTCAATTCTATCATACCCATTGCATTTTTAGCTTGCCCATCCATCATAAACATCAAGTACAATGGGAAGAACCAAAGGAGGAAAGGATGTGGGTGAACCGAGCACTAAGAGAACAAAGAAAGGAAAGAAGATGGCATCGGCGACCCTCTCAAGCAAGGCTCGGAGTTGGCTATTGGTTAATAGCGACTGAGGGGTGATTCCCGAGAGGAAAATAGAGATCGAATGGGGGATGAACCCGGCCCTTAATTGGATTCACGACGTTTTGAGCCTCTATGCTTCGGGGACTTTCACTTCCATTCTCCGAGGATACGACATAGAGATTGTCTGCGAGTTCTACGCGGAGCACTTCCAACTGAAGGTCAAAAAGCCGGATAGTGCACTTTTAGATCGCCCCTTCATCATTAGAGGGGTAGAGGGCATGTTTGGGCCTGGAGCTGTCAACGAATTCTTCGAAATCCCAGAGGAGCACATCCATGGCGAATACAAGGAACCAGCATACGACGAGATGGAGTACGGAGATATCCTACAAAACATCCCACGAGTATTACTCGGAGAAGAGTTTAGAGAGGATGTAGTGGGAATGTCTATCCCAAGGGCTATGCTCAACGGAAGAGCAAGATTTTGGATGCACTTTGTAGAGACCAACTTGAAGCCAACCATGCATTATGAAGGATCAAGGCACGAGACACTCTTGTCTACGCGATTATGGAGGGTCACTATATTGATGTTGGAAGAATCATGGTGAAGGAGATGCAAATGGTGAAGAATAACACAAGAATGAACCTAATTACCCAGTCCCATTACCGCTATATGCCACAAGAATGGATTTCCTACTAGTGAGTCAGAATTCGCTCAACTCACAGAACCTTTTGATGAATACAGAACTATCCACCTCCTTGAGATGCAGGAGAAGGCTGCCAAAGCCGAACTTAGAAGAAGAGGTGTAGCGGATCAGCCGCAAGGAGATTTTGACATGAATTCGTTCAACGAATTTGTGAACAACTATTAGATGGAGAGCCATGGGAGTGCACAAAGGCTAGATGAGATGAACGGAATGGGTAGAGGTTGGAATGGAACAATCATATTACCCACCTGCACCGTTATGAGTAGATCTCCTTCCGGCAGGAGAACATTGACGGGTATGGTCACTATTAGTATCGAATTTATTACCCACCACTGCAGCTCTATCCACCACCCGACGTCGATCAGTCGTTGTACTACCAAGGCTATCAAGGATTTTATCCTCCACCACCTCTTGGAGGATCCTCATCTTGACGCACCATCTGGATTGGAGAAGCAGCACCGAGAGGGGAGTATCTTTTCTTTTTCTCTTTACTTTCCTGGTTTTCTATCTGCTCTTAGCTAGGTTTGGGGGAGGAATTTGATTTGATTGCTACCTGCTTAACTATTCGGTCTGTAATAACTTTAAATACTCGCACTTAGTAATTTGCATTTTAAGTTATGTTTTAGCCTTATCTGTTACATCGAAGGTCATTTACTTGTTGAAAAATGTTTTGATCGGTTGGAGAGTACCGAGTGTGAGCCATAACTGAGATGAGGGTCTATAAATTTGTTTTCCTGCTTTGCTGCTTGCTGAATATTCTCTGACCGAATCTGACCCATGCTACTTGGATGAGTGAGTTTACTTGCTACTCTAATTGAAGTACTGCATGCACCTGTGTGAACACTGCTACCCTTGAGTCTTTATTTGTTAGCAACATGAATATAATCAGTGGTACTCACCTTTCTGAATCCTTTTCTATACCTTTCGCTAACCCCGCTGAATGCTTTTTTAGCCCTTATGAAACTCCAGCATATATCCTATACTTGCTTTACTAAAGTAGTGACAACAACCTACCACCGAGCTTGAACGAAGAAACGAAGCAACGAGTTCCAAAGAGTTGAGGAGAATCATGTTTTGATCATTATCGAGAATTGGTTTGGGGAAATGTAGAGAAGAAAACACTGACCCCAGTTCGAGAAATTTGTTTGGGGGAGAAGTGTAAGATGATCATCATCGAAAGGTAACCTGATATGCTCAAATTACTACTTAGGAAAACAAGTAGGAAGCAGTCGTTGTAAACAGACTATGCTAACCACGAGATCGTTCGCTAAGGAATCAATTAGGCTACCATACGGTTTGAAAGCAAACAATTACTTGTAGAAACAGTTTGATTTGTTTGAAATAGAGTACTTCTAATAACTAGAAAACAGAAAATGCAATGTAGTTGATTTGAATGAATGAGGTAGGAAGAACACGGTAGTTACGATCAAGCAATGCTAATTCGCTCTTGGGATACGTTCATACTGTCACACGGTCGGTGTACGCAAAACTATCAATTCAACCTTTACCAAACGAGTTTGAAGATATTTGAACTAGAGTAATCGTGGGTTGTCAATCCACAATCCTTAACCAAAACATTTTAGAGAATCTTTGAACGAGAGTATTGAATTGAAGGGTTTTTACGAAGATCTTTGAACGAGCCTAACCTATATGAACGATTTCAAACCCTAGATGCGAATATGCAAAGCTATCACGAAACTACCATGTTCGGAGTGATTCAGCTACTCATAATCGAAGCAAGGATGAAAGAATACAAGATATTGCTCATGATTAACACAAACAGAATGATAATCGCATGCAGGCTTAAACAATTCGAGAAACTGAGTAAGAACGAATTGTAGAAGATAAAACAATAGAGATTTACCACAGTAATCAGGGATTCGATATCAATTCTTCGTTAAACAAGTAAAACCAAGCTCCAAAATTGTCAAAGTATGGATATGGAGCTTTTTTCTATGTACTAGGTTAAAAGAAGTATGAAAGAAATAACAAAATCCAAAAGTAATAAGAAAATCGAAATTCCCATTCTGCACGTCTTGCCGCGGCGGAAGGAATAGCTCGCCGCGGTGAGCCTTCTTTATCGCAATATATAAAGCCCTCGCATAATTTCGGTGAGCTTCAATCATCAAAATAGAAGCTTCATTCGCAAAATCTCGCCAAGGGCCAATTCCGCCATGGGAGCTCCTCCGATGGATTTATTGGGTTTCATAAAATCTCACCAAGTAGCAAATTACTTCACAAGTAGCCTCTTCACCATTCAAATGCAGCCAGAAATCTCGCCATGAGAAAATGCTCCACCGCGTAGCCTTGTTAACCTCAACCTCATCTTTGGCGAAAACTACCAATTCGCAAAACAACACCAAAGCATAAAACGCATAAAACACTAAAAACCATAAACGAAGACTAAAAAGATGAAAAGGACCAAATGAGACTCTAAATTATCGCCTCATCATGACCTCTGGCTCTACTTTTTATTACCAAGCTAAAAATTACTAGCTCTTGCTCCATAAAAATAGAAAAGAAAGTACCCAAAAAGCAAAGGTACATAAGTCTCGAGTGGATATGTGGTCATTGTGATCACCGCTTGCTGTCACATATTACGATACTACCCACATACCGACATGGCCCTAAAATGCTACATGTACGTGAGGGTTGATGGCATGTATACCAACCAAAGACGCACAAAAGTGCCAAATTTGGTCGAAAAGCATGTATACCAAACCTTACAGGGAAAAACAAGTCCAAAAGAAACTGCTAGGAAAATTCTTGTAAAGGAACAACACACTAGAAAGTGTAACCACCCACAAAGGATATGTCTCACAAAGGGAAGATTTCGAGCTAGCAAATTTCAGAATGTCACGCTTCCGGAAAGAAAGATGACCCAGAATAGTAAGGTTGCCGAGAAAGATCTCACGGCACCAGTGCCCGAAATGGCATCACAGAGCTATCACAAACTACTTGCTCATGAGTACAAACTAGAGCAAGAACGATGGATGAAAGCTATGATTGCTCACATCAATCATCGTGGAAGAAAGAACAAACCACAAGCAATCAATGCTGCTAGAAGAAATCTGAGAAGGAAAGCTAAGTTCGCTGAAAAGCAAGTTCAGCAACCTGATAGGTATCTGAAAGCACCACGAGGAGCACCAAGGAACACACAAAGAAGGAAAATAGTTCTTGATAATAATGATATTAGTCATTTACCTAGAATTCCTCCTTATGTTCCTATCGACAAAAGAATGTCCATAAGAAATTCATTCAAAAGTGGATTCCTACTGAGAGATACTTTAGTCTTGACGGTTCCATTGTTGGAATGAGAACCTAACTCCATGTTTCCTATTTTGTGCAGAACACTCTAAAGAAGAATCCAACGTGGCACTTTGACAGTGGATGTGGGAAGCACATGATAGGAGACAAAGCAAACCGTTAACTATAGAGTGTGTGATAAAGGACCAGTATCGTGTTTGTTGGAGGAGAAGTGAATCCAACCGTAGGATTTGGAGATCCAAGTTGGGAGCCCTTATAATCACTAGAGTACTACGTGTAGAGGGATTGAAATATAATCTTCTCAGCATGAGTCAATTTGATTACAAGGGTTCTTAGTGAAGATAAAATCTAAATTCTGCAAATTGATTGACAATGAGTCAAACCTGGTAGTCTTGGTTGCTAGGCGGAAAGGAAGTCTCTATGTTGCTGACTGGGCATCTGCCATAACTGAAGAATGCCTCATGGTGAGTCAATCTGGCTACATTGAGGAAAATTGGCTATGGCACAAAAGGATGAGTCACTTGAATTTCAAAACTCTGAATAAGCTAGCCAAGAAAGAATTGGTTATTGGATTACCTAAGATGGAATACCGAAAATATGGTGTATGCCCATCTTGCCAATTAAGGAAACAAGCCAAAACATCTTTCAAGTCTAAAACTAGACATTCCAGTTTGAGGCTGCAACTGTTACATATGGATCTCTTTGAATCCTCAGTAACTTGTCATGTAGGAAAGAAGTATGGTCTGGTTGTTGTAGATGACTACTCAAGATTCACTTCGGTTGTTTTCCTCAAACAGAAATCTGACGCAAGGGTCGAGATACCAAGCCTGCTGAATAAGCTTGAAGTAATGAAAAATGACAAGGTATC
This sequence comes from Plantago major, assembly GCA_026545765.1. Lineage (NCBI taxonomy): Eukaryota > Viridiplantae > Streptophyta > Magnoliopsida > Lamiales > Plantaginaceae > Plantago > Plantago major. The sequence continues at coordinate 67,304,728 of CM048839.1, forward strand.
GTGGATTAGAATGCACTATGGTAATCGAAGTTTGTAAACCAGTACATAACAGAGTTTTATACTTGCAAAGGTATACAACATCAACTATCTTCAGTAAGGACACAACAATAAAATGGTGTTGCTGAAAGGAAGAATAGGACCCTAAAAGAGGCAACAAGAACAAGGCTTGCTGACACTGAAATAAGTGAAATCTATTGGGTTGAAGCTGTAATTACATCATGCTACACTCAGAATAGATGTTTGATCAGCAAACATGATGACAAGACTCCATGTGAGTTATTGATTGGTAGACCCCCTAGTATCAAACAGTTAAGGGTGTTTGATTGCAGATGTTTTGTTCTTAACATTGGTAAAGAATATCTAAGAACATTTCAACCAAAGGCAGATGAAGGAGTATTTCTTGGTTATTCAATGAATAGCAAATCTTACGGAATGCACAACAAAAGGACACAAAAGATTGGAGAATCTATCCATGTAGTATTCTATGAAGGAAACAGAAAGTACCCTTGAATGAACTCTCAGATAGGTTTAAACAACTTTTGATCAAAGATTCTGGACAAGAAACTCCATAAGGAAATAATTCTATCATTCACTTGGAGGATGACTCTAACGAAGAAAGGAAACCATTGCCAAGTAACAACCAAATGACTCTAAGGCATGATGATGAGTTTCCTGTGAGAAATCTAGAAATGGATCGAGTCATTGAGAATCTTCATTATGAAGAGGTCTCTGAGCAGGAGGTTGCTGAGAATCCTGTCTCAGATACTCAAGACACTGAACAAGTGTCAGATATCCAAGCACATAACATGTGCCAGATATCTTAGATACTGATCATGTATCGCATCATGATCATAATGATAAAGAAATGAATCAAAATAATAATGATCCTACAAGTTCTAAACCCATTATAAAATGGATACGAGATCGTCCTGCAAATGGTGTGATAGGTCCTTTATACCAAGGGGTAAGAACAAGGGGAACAATTGCTGAAAATGCAGATTCTCTCTATCGATGTTTCATCTCAGATATTGAACTAAAGACCATTGAAGAAGCATTAAAAAACCAAGATTGGATCTTAGCAATGCAAGAAGAATTGGATCAATTTGAGAGAAACAAAGTTTGGAAACTAGTTCCTTATATTGATGGAATATCTGTCATAGGAACTAAGTGGGTTTTCAGAAACAATATGAATGAATCTGGTGAAATAACCAGAAACAGAGCAAGGTTGGTTGCCAAGGGATTCACCGAGACTGAAGGACTAGATTTTGATGAGTCATATGCTCCAGTTGCAAGATTGGATGCAATCAGAATATTTCTAGCCTTTGCAGCTCATAATGACTTTAAAGATTACCAAATGGATGTCAAGAGCATGCCTAAATGGTGAGCTTGCTGAGGAAGTCTATGTTGAACAACCACATGGTTTTGTAGTTTCCTTAGAAAGTAAGATGGTCAATAAGCTTCAGAAAGCTCTATATGGACTTAAACAAGCTCCAAGATCATGGTATGATACTTTGACCAAGTACTTGCTGGGACGTGGATTCAAGAAAGGAGAAGTTGACAAAACTCTCTTTACATTGAACCATTATGGGAAACTACTCTTAGTACAAGTTTATGTTGATGACATAATCTTTGGATCTAAGGACAAGCAACTTTGTGAAGATTTTGCTGAACTCATGAACAGTAAATTTGAGATGAGTATGATGGGAGAATTGAATTACTTCCTAGGATTGCAAGTCAAGCAACTTGATTATGGAATATTCATTAGTCAAGCAAAGTATGCTAAGGATATGCTCAATAAGTTTAATCTAAAGCCTTCTGAAAAGAATGCTAAGATACCAATGAGCATTGGAACCAAGATGACCTATACTGAATCTGATAAGAGTTTTGAATAACACAAGTATAGGAAATTAATTGGGTCTCTACTATACCTTATAGCAAGCAGACCAGATATTCAATATGCAGTTGGAGTATATGCAAAATTTCAGACAAATCCAATGCAATCACACGATAATACTGCTATGAAGATTCTAAGGTATGTTAAAGGTACTGTAGAAGTTGGACTGTGTTATCCAAAAGAGAGTGGCTTGAGTTTAGTTGGCTATTCAGATGCTGACTATGCTGGATCAATGCTTGATAGAAAAAGTACCTCAGGAACATGTCAATTCCTTGGTGCTAGATTGATATCATGGATAAGGAAGAAGCAAAACTCAATTTCTACTTCAACCATAGAAGTAGTATATTGCACCGGGTGTCAGTTTCACAAATCTTGTGGATACAACAACTCAGAGACTATGAGATCAATGAAGAGAAAATTCCCCTTTTCTGTGATAACATAATTGCTATTGTCATAACTCAGAATCCTAAGTTTCATGCAAGAACAAAGCACATTGATGTTAGACACCACTTCATTAGAGATCATGTTGAAAAAGGCAATATTGAGATACTCAAGATTGGTACTGAAGACCAACTTGCAGATATCTTCCCAAAGCCTCTGCAAGAAAGTAGATTCCTAACATTGAGACATAGTCTTGGATTGATGGAACTACCAAGGTGCTAAATTGGTCACTGAGACGGGAACTCAAAGAGCCAATAAGAGAAGAATAAGGCTTTCTGAGAAAGAAAGGCACTTAAAGATTGCAGGAGATATCTTAGACGGGAACTCAGATATCAAGGATAAATGTTAAAGTTGGTTAAAGAAGTATCTGAAATGGGTATTCAGATACATGAGGCCACTGAATAAGGGGGAACACAAAAGGAGAGAAGTTGACCAATAGTACAATCTATCAGAAGTCAACTATCTCTTGTGTTTTGAAAAATTTCCATTCTTGTGATAATTTTCAAACAACAATGAATGCTTAATTAATAAGCTTAGAAACCAGTTTGTCCCCTAGTTATAGGTTAATGAGAGTCGAAAGTGACTTACATAGCTATTAGTTAAATAGCATTAATTGGGCACAATTACATATGTTGATTGATATCATTGCTGAGAAATGAATCTCAACCATTGAAAAATGGCGCTTGTAATTCAATGGATTAGATGCGTCCACTTAGACCACTAGCGCAGTAACCAAGTAACTGGCCCCATCGCATTTAATAAAAAACCGCTTTTTCACCCATGCCTGTGCAGATTGCGAGATACATAGATACATAATTCATCTGTATTTTATGTACTTGTGTTGCCAAATAAAGGATATTTTGGCAAAGACAAACACTTTTGCCTAATCCCACATTTCACCTAGCACAAAAACAGCAAAAACCTTCATCTTTTATATGCTAATCATCTCTGAAAGTGTCTGAATTTCTACTAAGTTTTTGTGCAAAGTTTCACTAAATCGAATTCAACCTGTATCTCTTTCGATCTTACTTCTCTGCACTACTTCTATTTAAAGAGATGGCACCAAAAAGAGACAGATCTCAGAATTCCTAAGTGTCCACATCTGGAACTGCTTAAAAGTAACAGCCACCGATAGTTGTGAAAGATCGCAAAGTTGTTGGTGAATTCCACTTCTCTATCTCGAATCCCAAATCTAAAGTACTCCGGGGAGGAGTACTTGTTGATGATTATCTCGCCGTACTCTAACGTAACCAAGCATATGTTAGAATAGGGCTTGCTTACTTGAGAAGGTAATATTAAACAGCTTTTGTTCAAGAAACCCTCTTTCGTATCCAAAATTGATGTATTGAAATTCTGCAACAATTCCACCATCATTGAAGAAAATGGCACTGAAGAAGTGCGCATCACATCGAAGGTACAAGGTATTGACATAAACCTTGATGAAAAATCCTTTTGTAATCTATTTAGGTTACCCACCCAAGGAACCGATTGCTGCCCAAATACCTCGATCAAGACAACAAAATACTTCTACTCTCTCTATATGAATCCTGACAAGGATGATACTCCAGATACCTTCGATAATGAGATTGTTAGGCGAAAACATCTTGCTAAACATGTGGACTTGATAGCTCTTGTATTGCATAGGTGCTTTGATTCAAACCAAGGAGGAGTTGATCAAATCAGCATGGAAAGATGGGGAATGATGGCATTCCTTAACACTCTGGAAGAAATAAAAATACCCTTCAACTGGGGGGAGTACATCTTTCTGAGGTTTGATGACAAACTTCGAGGCGTTGAGCCTATTATACAAGGTGACATTGCTGAGCCTAAGCATACTATCAGCTTTGGTCTGAAGATATGCTACATTTTGGAACAACTTGGAATACAGCTCAGAGGAAAGGAATAAATTGCAAATAGTGATCTTATTTGCAAATACAATTGTGAGCTCAAACAGAACCAGAAGAAGCCAGTAGAAGAAGTTTCTGAGGCAAATGTTGTGTCAAAGAAGAAACATAGAACTGGAGGCAAGAAGAAGGCATGTGCCTCAGAGACCACCTCACTGGTGGATCCTAACGCAAGGGTATCTGACCATAATGCTGCAGGTACCATTCTTGATGACAAGAGGGTGGATGAGTCCCAAGCTATACCTGCTGAAGAAGCAGAAGATTTGAACTTTGACCCATTCTTGGAAACGAATGAGGTTGCTGAAAAAGATCCTGCATCACAAGTTGCTGAGAAAGAAACCATGTCTACAGGAAACACTTTACCAGGGTCATCCACTCTGCATGATATAAATGATGCCCTGATGAGTGATGCCGATGTACATGATGTCAATGTCAATGCATCAGTACTAAATGTTGTCATGATCCGAGAGAACTATTACTGTTGTTCCTTCTCCTTCAAGATCCGGATCACCACAACTACAACAACCATAAGGCTCCCAAGCTTCTGACTACTTGGTAGAAGCATTTGAGATGCGTCAGAGAGCTGAATGTGCTGTTGAGTTAAATCAGAATTCAATAAGTTCCCAACTCCAATATGGGAGGGATCAATCAGGGGAGACAACTGAGAACAAAACTCAGGATATTCTTGAAGTGCCTGAAACTTCAAACATAGATGTTGTCATGGGACAACAAGACCAACACATGGAGCTATCACATGATCGAGAGACCAATCAGTTTGACATTGATTAGGTTACTGAGTGGTTTAACTCTTTACTTATGAAAATTCTATGTTTATATGTCTTTTATCTTATTGTTTAATCTTTGTTACAGGCTAAAAAAGAAACAAGAGATCAAGAGGAAGCTGCAAAGCTTGCCTCAGAAACTGAAAAGGAGGTTCCTACAACCTCAGTACCAAAGGAAACTGAGCTTGTGCAACAGGTGAATTAGTTTTCTAAGGCACATACTTTTAAGATATCTGCTCAAATCACATAGTATATAACTCTGTGTTCGTTTATTAAAGGCTCCAACTAAGAAGAGAAGTGGTGAGGCTGAAATGCCTAAGTCACCAGAGAACCACTAAGAGACTTACCAAGTCTCTGAAGAACATGCACCTGAGCCTTCTGCTTAGAACGTAGTCAACTCAGATATCTGCAATGTTCAAATCATTCTCTGATCATTTCGCTAAGTAATTAACACTTTCTACTCACAGATTCTAACAGAAGTAGAAGTTGCTGAGGAAGAGACCTCCAAGTCCCTTCAAGCAATGGAAATTGATGAGGCCACCAAGCCTATATCACCAGAAAGATTACCAGAAACTGCACAAGTTTCTGTTGAACATATATCTGAGTCTCCTACTGTGGATGTATCTATTCACTCAGATACCTAATGTTCATATCTTCTTTCTATAATTTTTTGCATGTGTTAATCATCTTTTAATTCTCAGGTACCGAAAGAAATGGAAGTTGCTGAGGATCAGAGTCCCATGTATCCTCCTCACACAAACATATTTGAGGGTCCTTCCACCTCAAAATTTCAACTCTCTGACCCTGTTGTTTTGACACAAGTAACTCAGAAACCTGACATACTTTTACCTCAAATATCTGACCAAAATTTGATACTTAATCAAAAATCCATTTTCTTTCAGGCTCTAAATGAGGGTACTTCACAAAAAACTTCAAGGGAAGTTATATCTGATGACGATCTGCTTCAGTTGTTCAAGGATCGTGCACTTCGTAACATCTCTGCCTTTAGAAGATGGTAAAAATTGAGAAGAATGGATCTGATGTCACTTGCACAAATTCTGGATGATCCTGTCAAAACGAAGAAAGCTGAACAACTTAAAAACTGCGTCCATGCGTTGCTTCCTACTAAAAAGTACGATCATGCAACATTGATGAACTTTTTGTTCAGAGATGTAGTTGTAAAAACCCTAATTGAAGACTTCCAGAAAGCAGATAGAAACACAAGGATCTGGCTAGCTTCTAACCCCACTCTGCCACTAAGAATTCCATCAGCACCTGCTGAACAAGATGAAGTGGGAAGCAAGACAGTTGCAATCAAGGAACTGATAGATCTACTATCTGACGAGGAGACGGATGAAAATGATGTAGAAAACCCCAAGTCTCCTCCCAAGTCTTCTGAAAAGAAAGATAACTCTAAGAAGGATGATGATGACAATGCACCCCACCTGGTGCAGGAGGAGTCACTGGACAACATAATGCCTCAGTTGCTAAAACGCTCCATGAGAAGAAAAATTCTCCTCCATCTCCTCAGAAATCATATCTAACCCTTTTCCACCAGAGCAATAGGATGAAGAAGTTGGGCAAGTTGCTAATGACACCGCTAAAAAACTACAGGAAGCTGAGCTAAGGGTGGCCCAACTCAAACAAATGTTAGAAGAAGAAGAACGCTTGCACCTTGAGTTGGACACCAAGGTTGCTGAAAAGGAAGCCAATCTGAAAAAGATTGAATAGTTGTCTCGCAAGGAGGAAGAAGCCCTTCCTGAGCAGAAATAACTACAACTTGATGCTCATAAACTTATCGAAGAAAATAGATGCTGAACAAGCTGGTGACATCAAGAAAAAGAATGCTGAAATAGCATGTATTCCTTCATCTTCTGGAAAATTGAAGAAACCCATGTCTGATATGGTTGCTGGACTAGGCAATGAAGACACATGGGAGGATGGTGAAGACAAAGATGAAGAGGACGAAGTCAATGAAGAGGAGCATCAGGATGCTGACCTAACCAATTATCATGTTAAGGACAATCAGACTATAGTGTCACATCTCAAGAGGAATATCCTAGCTCATACCATCTTTCCAAAAGTTCTTAATGTGCATACTTCTAACTTTGAGAACAGATCAAAGATTATGCTCAAACTTTTAAGGGAATTGGATGATCAAGACAAGGAGGTTACTGAATTTGTACCATCAGATTTCACCAAGTTTGTTGAGCTCATCTAAAAGAGAACCTCTTCATTGGTTCTAAATCATAGAGATCTTGGGATGGTAAAGGATTTGGATAGCAAGTCTATGCATGTGGCATATGATACTGCTCAACTGGCATCAACTCAGATAAATTAAGTGGTTGATGAAGTTTCCAAACCGACCAACAAGGAACTGGAATTGAGAAGCAAAATGAAGATCTCAGAAAGGAGATGCAACAACTCACTGAGGCTTACATATAACTTCAAAAGAATTTTGACACTCTGTCAGATTCTTATGCCAGCCTCCTGGTCTGTTTTGATCAGTCTCCAATGACTAAGGGGAAGGAAATACAAAGAGAATACAAGGAAAGGGCAAAGGAAAGATGTATCTTGAAGAAGCCCAAACCAAAATTCCAAGTCAGGAGCTAAAGATGATGACTACAAGGTCAAGGTAAAAGACCCAGATACATCCAACAGCTGCCAAGAGCTCAAAGAGAAGAAGACAAGACAGAGACTCTGAAGCGATCTCTAAAAAGAGAAGGAAAACTGGACAAGAAAGCTGCAGAGACCTTATGGTCATAAAACATGAAGATGAGGATGATGACGATGACAAGAATCTAAGCAGCATATCTGGACCCATTGTTGCAATTCCAATAGCATCAAAGACACCTTCTGGAAACACCAAGTCAATCCAACAAGTGTATTCATTAGAAGAATACGTACTGGATACTAAAACTGAAGAATCTTCTAGTCAATGAAGGAGGACTACCAGTACTCATCTTCAGACAGACGATGACATGGAGAAAAGGCTGACCAAAGTTGTTGCCTAGAGATAGAGTTCAAAAATAGCTAGACTTTGAAATACAAGTCAGGCAAGAAGCCAGAAGAACCTATCTGAAGAATGCCCTTATCACAGACCATAATATGTGCATACAATTACTGATGAATTTGGGTCAAGAACCAAGCTGCAAGTTGAACCTTATGAGTCATTTTATTTGACTGAGGATCAATACTTGGGTGACCTGAAGTATCTAAAAGAGATATATGGTCACTACACGCCCACTAAAGAGTAGCTGGTACATGTTTGGAAATGGCGCAAGTATCTCTAGATCAAAAGCATGACTAAGAACCTACCCACCAAATCCTACAAGGAAATTGCTCTTGCAACAAGGAGAACTGAAACGAAAGTCAGGACTTAACATCCTTGAATATTTTGAAGAATGCATTAGGTTTGGTGATAAGGTATTTCAAAGATGAAGATGAAGACTTCAAGACCAACTAATAGGATGCTCACTTGGAACTTGGAACTTCCTGTTGTCCTATTTAGTTGTGTAATTTCTTGATTTTTGCTGATTATAATTTATTCCTACTCTCAGATACCTATTCTAATGAAAAGATAAGTTGTCAGCAAAGATCACACCCTGTGATTTGGTTGATGTTTACTTTCTGCACTTAAATAAAAGAAATGAAAGATCATAAGAAATGTTTTTAAGTGTTGGATTGTTTCCTCATCCAGTTCATGTTAGGTTTTAAAAGATAGTCATAGGTGACTGATCAAAAAGGGGGAAATTTGTTAGGAATATCTGTTTAGATTTTGATCAATAAACCATAATGAGTTATCTTAGCTCAGAAAGGTAACTAGTACTCTTACTTCACTTGAACATTGTAAATGAGGAAACTTACTGAGTATGTTAGTCTAGGAAATCTTGTATAGGATGTTAGGTCTCTAAATGTAATTTTTATATCTTTGAAGAAGACCAAGAAGGAAGCATCCAGCAGAAGAACTCTTTTATTGAAGATCAGAAGACTGCACAAGATTGCTGAAGACTAAGGAAAATTGTGTCCTCAGATACCATGACTCAGATACCTTGACGAAACTAAGTGTCTGAGAGACAAACGTTTCAATAGGTTTCTGATGCACTAAAGGTCACTGAGAATGGACTTGCAAAGACTCAGAATGCTTGCATTGTTCTATTGACACTACAGGACAAAAGTTGGTACAGTGCATTTATTATGCAGACAGAGATGTCTAAGCAAAAGAGAAAATATCTGAAAAGAGACAAAGCTCACTGTCGTACTAACTTCAGATATCATTAGTTTGTATTTCATTGTGCCTAACGGATACTAATTCAAACGGCCTGATTTTCAACTATAAATATCACAAATGCTTGAAGACAAACTTGAATACACAGAACTTCCTACATTACACTCAAGCATACAAGCCTTCTGCCTACTTACACTCTAGCTTTTTGTTGCGACTAAAGCTCTTGAATTCTAAGTAGCACGAATGTTCTAAATGTCCTGATCCTTAACAAACTTACATATTGTGAAGGAGTTGAATCCAGAAGATACAATTGCGACTAATATCCGAGATTCATCCTCTTGAACTTAATAAAGACTTGGGTCAGTAAAGAACAAGTTACCATACATTGAAAAGTGTATTAAGTAATCTTGATTCTACAGAGCACTCCCACATAACTGTAGAAGTGATTAAGAGCCTACTCACCTAACAAACTACCATAACCAAAACACCAACATGCGTTGAGCATAGGAAGCACTTAGTTTGGGAAACTAAGGAATAGCTCAAAGGTTACTAAGTAGAGGAAGTACTTGGTTGAGAAAACCATGGAATAACTCAGGGGGAACACTTGGTTGGGAACCTAGTGTAAAAGGGATCAAGAGATAGGATTTTGTAAGGGGAACTCATCATCTTATCTTAGTGGATTCAAGTCTTGAGAATGGGCGAGTGGATTAGTTGAGGGATTACACCACCCTCAGATACCACTATAAAAGCTTTGTGTTATTTACTTTCTGCCCTTACTTTCTGTATTACTTTATACTTGTTGAGTACTTACACACATTATAGCTTGCTGAGCACGTGCAGTTATCTGAAAAGACTTCCGCACTCTGTGACTAAGTATCAGATACCTTCAGAAGTATCTGAGAAACTATTTTATCGTCAAATGTTTGAAAAGACTATTGACCCCCCCCCCCATAGTGTTTTACTTTGTCGTTATGTGGACCAACATCTTGTCATCAACATAAACTTGTACTAAGAGTAGTTCCCAATCATGGTTCAATGTAAAGAGAGTTTTGTCAACTTCTCCTTTCTTGAATCCACTTTCTAGCAAGTACTTAGCCAAAGTGTCATACCATGCTCTTGGAGCTTGTTTATGTCCATACAAAGCTTTCTGAAGATTGTAGATCATTTCGCTTTCTAATGAACTTCAAAACCAGGTGGTTGCTCAACATAGACTTCCTCAGCAAGCTCACCATTTAGGAATGTACACTTGACATCCATTTGGTAAACTTTAAAGTCATTATGAGCTGCAAAGTCTAGAAATAGTTTGATTGCATCCAATCTTGCACCTGGAGCATGACTCATCAAAATCTAATCCTTCAGTCTGGGTGAATCCCTTAGCAACCAACCTTGCTTTGTTTCTGGTTATTTCATGAGATTCGTTCATCTTGTTTCTGAAAACCCACTTAGTTCCTATGACAGATATTCCATCAATGTAGGGAACTAGTTTCTAGACTTTGCTTCTCTCAAATTGATCCAATTCCTCTTGTATTGCTAAGATCTTGGTCTTTGAATGCTTCTTCATTAGTCTTTGATTCAATGTTTGAGATGAAACATCCATATAGAGAATTTGCATTGTCTGCAATTGCTCTCCTAGTTCTTACCTCTTGGTCTAAAGGACCTATCACATCCTTTCCAGGATGATCTCTTATACATTTTATAATGGGTTTTGATGGGTTTTGAACTAGTAGGATCATTATAATTTTTATTCATTCATGTATCACTATGATTATGATAAGACACTTGTTCAGTATCTAAGATATCTGGCACTTGTGATGTGCATGGGATATCTAACACTTGCTTAGTGTTTTGGGTATCTGAGACAAGACTCACAGCATCTGCCTTCTCAGTGACTTGATCCATTTCTGGATTTCTCAGAGGAAACTCTTCATCCTATCTTAGAGTCATCTAGTTGGTACTTGGCAAAGATTGCCTTTCTTCGTCAAACTCATCCTCTAAGTGAATGACAGAATTATTTCCTTGCTGAGATTCATGTTCAGAATCCTTGATCATAAGTTCTTTGAACCTATCTGAGAGTTCTTCATTCAAGGGTACTTTCTCGTTTCCTTCATAGAATACCACATGGACAGATTCTTCAATCTTTTGTGTTCTTTTGTTGTAGATTCTGTAAGCTTTTCTATTCATTGATTAACCAAGAAATACACTTTCATCTACCTTTGGTTGAAATGTTCTTAGATATTCTTTTCCATTGTTCAGAACAAAACATCTGCAACCAAACACCCTTAAATGTTTTGTACTAGGGGGTTTACCAATCAATAACTCATAAGGATTCTTATCATGGTGTTTGTTGATCAAACATCTATTTTGAGTTTAGCATGCTGTGTTTATAGCTTCAACCCAATAGATTTAACTAATTTCAGTGTCAGCAAGCATTGTTCTTGCTGCCTCTTTTAGAGTCCTATTCTTCCTTTCAGCAACACTACTTTGTTGTGGTGTCCTTACTGAAGATAGTTGATGTTGTATACCTTTGCAAGTACAAAACTCTTTTATGCACTGATTAACAAACTCAGTACCATGGTCTGTTCTGATCACAGATGCCTTATCATTTTTCATGACTTGAAGCTTATTCAGCAGGCTTGGTATCTCGACCCTTGCGTCAGATTTTTGTGTCAGAAAAACAACCCAAGTGAATCTTGAGTAGTCATCTACAACATCCAGACCATACTTCATTCCTGCATAACTTGTTACTGAGGACTCAAAGTGATTCATATGTAACAGTTGTAGTGACCTCACACTGGAATGTCTAGTTTTTTACTTGAAACATGTTTTGGCTTGTTTCCCTAATTGGCAAGCTGAGCATACACTATCTTTTCTGTATACCATCTAAGGTAATCAGACAACAAATTATTTCTTGGCTAGCTTATTTAGAATTTTGAAATTCAAAGGACTCATCCTTTTGTGCCATAGCAATTTTCTCCAGTGTAGCCAGATTGACTCACCATGAGGCATTCTTCAATTGTGGTAGATTCCCAGTTAGCAACATAGAGACTTCCTTTCCGCCTAGCAACTAAGACTACCAGCTTTGACTCATTGTCAATCAGTTTGCAGAATTTAGATTTGATCTTCACTGAGAATCCCTTGTCAGCAAATTAACTCATGCTAAGAAGATTATATTTCAACCTCTACATGTAGTACTCTAGTATGTGAGGGCCCCAATTTTAGATCACCAAATCCTACTTGTATTCACTTCTCCTCCAAAGAAATCTTATATCCGTCTAGTGTTGCATACATTGTAGTTGACCAAATTTGCCTTGTCTCCTGTCATATGCTTCCCACATCCACTATCAAAATGCCATGTTGGATTCTTCTTTAGAATGTTCTGCACAAAATAGGAAATGAGGAGTTAGGTTCTTATTTCAATAATGGAAACGTCTAGACTAAAGTATCTCCCAGTAGGAATCCATTTTTAAATAAATTTCTTAGGAACATGCTTTTGTCTAGTAGGAACATAAGGAGGAATTCTAGGTAAATGACTAGTATCATTATTATCAAGAACTATTTTCCTGCTTGGTGTGTTCCTTGGTGCTCCTCGTGGTGCTCTCAGATACGTGTCAAGTTGCTGAGTCTGCTTTCCAGCAAACTGAGCTTTCCTATTCAGATTTCTTCTAGCCCTGGCATTCTGATTGCTTGTGGCTTATCATAAGCTCAAATTATACTCTAAAAGCAATTAGAGATTAAGCTGTAGTTGCAGACTAAAGCCTAACTCGTGATCGATCTCTAGGGAATTAATCAAGCTACGCAGCAGTGAGAGTAAACAGATACTTGCCAGTAACAGTTTGATTGATGGTTTTGTATACTTCTAACTAGATTAACTGAAGCTGAGATTACGATTAACAATGAGAGAAAGATGAATACAGTAGCAAGATCCAATTATGCTAATTTGAACTAGGGATAACACTCATATTTGTCACACGATTGTTGTACAGTAAATTAATCAATTCAATTCAACCAATTGTTCATAGAATATATTATACTGGAGAAACCGTGAGTCCTCAATTCACGATCCTTAAACATGAACAATTTAGAGAATTTAATACGGACTTATCGAATTCAAGGTTTTTACGAAGATTTTATACGAGACTAGCCTATATGAGTGATTTGATAAACCCTGGAATGGATATGCATAATCTTCACATACTACTGTATTCAAAGGTCTTTAGCTACTCATAATAGATAATCACATACAGAGATTCATGGTAATAATCATATGAAACATAGATGACAAACTCGCATGCAATAACATACAATTCAATCGATAAAGATAAAGAACGAATTGTAAAGAAGAAAGCAATAGAGAAATTAATACCAATAATCCTGATGAGAAAAATCAATGAATAACCAAGCTCCAAAGATGTCTCAAATGTTAATGTCTGAATCTAGGAGCCCTCCTAAAAAACTAGGTTAAAAGAAATATATCCAAGAAAAACAAATTCTAAACTAATAAGGAAAACAAATTTTGAGCTCAAGGCCACAAGTAGCTTCCTTTGTGGATTATATATCCACTGAAAATTCTCGGCAGATTGAATCCTCATGCAAGCACCTTCCTTCAAACATGTGGGAGCCAATTGTAAAATCTCGCCACATGAGCCTTCTTTATCGCAATATATATAGCCTCAGATAATTTCCGGCCATGTAGCAAGGTGCTCAAGGTGAGCTTCAATCTTCAAATCAGATGCTCTATTCGCAAAATCTCACCGCAAGGATCGATTTCGCCCATGAGCCTTCCGCAATTCCCAAGTCAAAGCTCAGAAATCTCGCCAGAGGATCAATCCTCATTGGCGAGCTATGCTAAGCAGTTCATCCTCATTTAGTTCAAAAGGCATCGATTCCTACAAAATGTAAACAAAACACCAAAGCGTAAAAGCGAACTAAAAAGATTATAAAACTAAAGACAAAGACTAACAAAGACCGTTAAAAAGGACCAAATGAGACGTTAGAATATTTTCTCATCAAAATCCCCAAATCGAACCTTTGCTCGTCCTCGAGCAAACACACTAGACTCTAAACCATGTAGGCAAATACAAGAGTTACAAATCCATGTAATCGAATCTACCATTGAAAGCATTAAGTCCACCAAATGCAAATGTTTTGTTCTCAAGTAACCTTGGCAGAGAAGTGCACAAATAATCCCAAAAGAAAATGTTTCTCAAGCAAATAACTCTTAAGTCCGGCACGCTAGTCCCTCACAGGAATAATATGCAATCTCTACTCTCTCTGGAAGTGTCCAATAGGGTTATTCGCTCAAAAAGTAAACTGGGATGGTGACTCGCATCACAAGAATGCCTAGACTATCTTACGCCAATGTACTCAAATCAAATGGTTCAGAAGGGACTTTTTTTTTCAAAAAAAAAAAGACTTATAACAAAAGTTCAAGACCTGTGTTGTTCCCTTTTTCACTTGCAAATCAAACATAAACCATTATTGTGCAGTATTCGATGCATGGCCTCATTGGGCTCCTTTATCTCAATTTTTTGACGGGTGTCTGTTTTACCGAAAGTCCGCACTTTTGTGCGTGTCAGTTTGGTACACATGCCATCAACCCTCACGGTCATATAGCTTTAAGGGCCACGCCGGTATATAGGTAGTATCTGAAACATGCCCAACACAACAGACGGCGATCAACTAAGACCATAGATCCACCCCGAGATTAAATTCAGACAGCCTTTGGAAACAGCAACAGACTCAAACAAATCGAGCATATAAAGCTCAAAAATAGTCGTAAACATGTAAGTAGCTCTTCCCCAAACCTGTTCTTTAGAACGGGGTTTAAAAGTTAGAGAACTCAAAATTAAAAGCATGTCGTTCGTCATCCCCAAACAAAATGAGTACACGTAAGTATGAAAAGGCGCAAGTAATTCGTAAAAACTTGCACATCCCAGGAATCACACAATAAAAATGCAGGTAGAATATTTTTTCATCGGTTCAGGCTTCTCACGACTTTTGGACTAAAGAACTGGACAGACTAGATATTTGCAAGAGAAACAGACCTTACGGAATTAACAATGCACTAGGCTACTTCCAGTTACATATCAAACAAAACATAGGCATTAAGTGGATTACCACTCACAATAGCTGCTCGAAAACTTGGAAAGGTAACTCGGACACACGAAAGACTCACGAAAATATGAAAAAAAAAAAAACACATAGAAACACAGGCAAGAAACTGAAGAGCCTCACATTCCCTCCCCAAACCGAAACTCAAGAATGTTCTCATGCTAAGAGTGGAAAGATAAAAGGGTTCGAAAGTGTCTGGCCTGTGAAGTACAGTTAAGAGTCATGTACTGGACTCGGAGAGTTCGACAACTTCTTCCGATCGCTCAATGTACCCATGAAAGTATGGTTTAACGCGCTGCCCATTGACCTTGAAGGTGGAACCGTCAGCGGAATTCAAGAGTTCGACAGCACCATGCGGTGCCACATGAATTATTGTGTATGGTCCATCCCAATGCGAACGCAACTTTCCTGGAAATAGTTTAAGACGAGAGTTAAAAACCAAAACATTCATACCTGGGTGCAAGTCCTTGTGGATTATCCCCTTGTCATGATACTCCTTTGTCTTCTACTTGTAAATCTTTGCATTCTCAAAGGCAAGGTGGCAGAGTTCTTCCAGCTAAGAGATTTGCAGCAATCTTTCTTCCCCAGCTGCTTGCATATCGAGATTTAGCTCCTTGGTGGCCCATGCCGCTTTGTGCTCCAACTCCACGGGAAGATGACAAGCTTTTCCGTAAACCAACCGGTAGGGGGTTGTACCAATAACAGTCTTGTAACAAGTTCTGTAAGCCCACAGTGCATCATCTAGCTTGGTAGACCAATCCATACGATTTGGTTTTACGACCCTTGTGAGAATGCTCTTGATTTTCCTATTGCTGACTTCCACTTGACCAGAAGTTTGTGGATGGTATGCGGTTGCGACACAGTGTTGCACTCCATACTTCACAAGCAGGTTCACAAATGAACGGTTAATAAAATGAGATCCGCCATCGCTAATGATTGCTCTGGGTGTACCAAAACCTGCTGAAAATATTCTTGGACAAGAAAGAGAGCACAACTTTAGAATCGTTAGTTCTGGTGGCAATAGCTTCCACCCACTTAGTCACATAGTCCACAGCAACAAGCATATATTCATTACCATTACTTTTGGGAAAGGGTCCCATAAAGTCAATACCCCACACATCAAAGGGTTCTACCACAAGATTGCTAGTCAAAAGGCATCTCAATACGCTTGCTAATGTTACCACTACACTGACATGCATCACAACTAGCACAAAACGTATGAGCATCTTTAAACAGAGAGGGCTAAAAGAAACCTGATTGAAGAACCTTCAGAGCGGTTTTCTTCCCGTTGTAGTGCCCTCCACACTGCATGGTATGACAAAAGGTGAGAACACTGCCTACTTCACTCTCTGGAATGCAGCGCCGTAGAATGCCATCAGCTCCCTCCTTGAAAAGGTGGGGGTCATCCCAAAAGTAGCCATTGGTTCGGAGCGCAAAGTTCCTTCTTTCCTGCGAAGACATGTTAGCGGGGAAGACACCTGCAACAAGAAAATTCACAATATCTGCAAACCAAGGCTCTTAGGTAACAGAGCATAGGTGCTCATCAGGTAGGTCATCGGGAATAGGTGGAGAAGCGGAGATTGTCTTAGGATCAAGCCTAGATAAATGATCAGCAACAAGATTATCTTTACCACACTTATCAACTATTTCACAACCGAACTCCTGTAACATCAAAACCCACCGAATGAGGCGCGGCTTAGAATCACTCTTCGCCATGAGGTGGCGGATCGCAGCGTGATCTGTGTGGATGATCACTTTGACCCCTTTTAGATACGAACGGAATTTATCCAATGCGAAAAGAACAGCTAGGAATTCTTTCTCAGTTGTGGTGTAGTTAACCTGCACAGGGTTAAGTGTCTTGTTAGGAATATTTGTTTAGATTTTGATCAGCAACCTAATGACTTCTTAGCTCAGAAAGGTGGTTAGTACTCTTGGTTCACTTGAACACTGTAAAAGAGGAAAATCACTAAGTATGATAGTCTAGCAAATCTTGTATAGGATGTTAGGTCTCTGAATGTAATTTTTATTTTCCTAAAGAAGACCAAGAAGAAGGCATCCAGCAGGAGAAGTTCAATGAATTTGAAGATTTAAAGACTGCTCAAATTTGCTGAAGACAAAGGTTATCAGACACGTATGTCCAGATATCTCGAAGAAACAAGTGTTTTTCAATAAACAGTGTTGCAAAAGATATCTGAGAATGCAAGGTTTATGAAAACGAGGAAAAGTGCCCACATATATCTACACTCAGATACCTTGGATAAAGATTATGTTTCCAGGAAACAATATATTTTTAAAGCGGTATCTGTAGTTGTGATAGTCTCTGGAAAAGGACGTGCAAAGCTTCAGAAAGCATGCATTGTTCCGTTGGCACTACAGGACAAAGTATAGTACAGTGCATTAAATGCGCGGACAGAAATGTCTGAACAAAAACGTTAGTCTCCAGAGAAGAAGATAAACGTGCAATAGTACTATACTCAGATATCAATAGTTTGAATTTGATTTAAGCCTAACGGATACTATTCAAACGGCACTCAAATTCATCTATAAATGTCAACACTTAGAATGCTTGAGAACACACACTGAACACAACACCTTGAACTTGCACTGAATACTCACACAAGCTCTCTCAAGCATACTACTTACCTTCAAGCTTTCTGCTGAGACCAAAGCTCTTGATTCTAAGTAGCACAAAAGTTCTAAGTGTCCTGATCCTTAACAAGCATTGTTATTTGTGAAGGAGTTGAATTAAGATTTAATATCTGAGATTCATTCTCTTGAACAATTATCATAGACTTGTGTCAGTAAAGAACAAGATACCATACATTGTAAAGTGTATTAAGTATACTTGATTCTCAAAGCTATCTGCATAACTGAATAAGTTATTAAAGAAGCTCACCTGACAAACAAACCTAAACTATACACCAAAAGGCGTGGAGTATAGGAAGTACTTAGTTTGGGAAACTAAGGAACAACTCCAGGAAATAGGTTTCTGAGTACAGGAAGTACTTGGCTGAGAAAGCCGTGGAATAACACAGGGGGAACACTTGGTTGGGAACCTAGTGAATTTAGGAATCGAGAGAAGATACTTGTAAGGTTACCTCAATTATCTGTCTTAGTGGATTCTAGGTCTGAGAAAGGCCGAAGTGGATTAGTTGAAGGATTACGCCACCTTTAGATACCACTATAAAGACTTGTGTTATTTACTTTCTGCAATTTATTACTTGCTTTATTTACCTTGCTAAGTGTTTACACATATCTTACTAAGCACGTGCACTTATCACAGAAAAGTCTTCCGCTCTCTGAAAATAAGTATCAGATATCTTCACAGATATCTGAGAAATTGTGTTTATCAAAGACAAAAATTTGAAAAATACTATTCACCCCCCCCCCCTCTAGTCTTTTACTTTGCCGTTATCTGGACCAACAAGTGGTATCAGAGCAGGAGGTTCCCAAGCCTTCTGCACTGAACCTAGATCCCAGATAAGTGCCCACTAACTGCTTTTCACCTACACTTGATTTGTTTGGTTAGTGTGTTTGTTGCAAGATGTCTTTAAGTGATGCCCCAATTCTCAAGCCAGGAAATTATGAGAAATGAAAGAACAACATGATGCTCCACCTAGAAGCCATCTGTGACGAAATGATCGATGTTATAAAGAATGGCCCCATAGTCATTCAACAACTTAAGCAGGTCATGGAGGTTTCTAATGGTAGAGACAGAGAACAAAGTGATGGGTCTTCGCAGACAGACAAGGCCAACCTGGGAGACCTACTACCAAGTTATTTACGAGCCAAAGCTCAGAGAGCTCGACATCGAAGATGCCAAGAGAAATCGATCGATGTTCGTGCTCGCAATATCATCATACGTTCTACTCAGAGCACATACAAGTAAACTGGGGTGCAAAACGGCGAAAGTGGCTCGCAACTGATTGAAGAAATCTGTACAAGATCGAAAAACGAAGGAAAATAAGTTCGAAGTTTTGAAGCTCAAATTCTAAAACTTTAAACAAGGTCCCACAGAGACTCTTGAAGAACTAGATTTCCGGTTTACAACACTCATGAGTGACATGGCTGCACTTGGTGAAAGTAATAGATATACCCAACCAGAAAAGATTAAGACTATTGTGAGAAGTCTAAATCATAACTGGGAGCATACAAAGTTTTTCTACTTTAACCAAGGAATGCCAGATATCACTCCAGTGGAACTTTTCTCTCACCTTGCCACTGTTGACTATGAGACAACTCAAAGAGAACAAACAACTGAAAAGTTGCAAAATGTTGCTCTAGTTGCTCAAGGAACTTCTGAAAAGAAGGAAGGAGGTGACTGAGGATGCTCTTGCTGTAAAGCAAATGAGAAAATATGTCAATCGAGAGATTGAGAGAAGAAAAGCCAAAGAGAAGCTGAAAAAGCATCTAGGCTCAAACTATCACCAGTACAAAAATATGCAAATCACAAGCTCATTAACAAGCTTTCGTAAAGAATCTAGTACTGAGGAAGCAGAAATCAGAAACGATATCTGTTTCTATTGTTAGAAACCTGGTCCTTTCAAGAAGGATTGCCCTGCCTTCAACAAACTAAAGACAGGTGACAAGAAAGATAGAAGAAACTTCAAGAGAAGTCAGAGAGCTATGCTCACTGAAGAAAGGACAAAGATTCAACTCCAACTGGATGCTCAAGACATTGAGTCTGATTCTGAAGATGAAGACTCAGATGATTCCACACTGCCTTCTCCAGAAATGTGCGGTGTTTCTCATGAAGTGATTGACTTTGGTCAAAAGAAGAAAGAAGTGTGGAGGGTCAAGATATCTTTCCAGATATCTCCAACATTGAACCTTGTCTAATGGCTGATGAGGTAACACATACTTCTTGTTATACTTATGAAAGTGATCAGGAAGGAATCAAAGATCTGGAACATCTCAGAAGAGAACTTGATCTCTATGAAAGATAATTTCTAATGGTCTGAGCTAGAGCCGAAAATCTTGAAGAAGAAAAGAATTCTCCTGTAAAGGAAAATTCACAATTACTCAAGATATCTGAGAAAAAAGATGCTGAAAATGCATTTCTCAAAGCTCAGATATCTGAGACAGAAAAGTCACATAAAGAAGCATTGGCCAAACTTCAAAAGAAATGTGAAGGTCTTCTTTCTGAGAATAAGGAACTCAAAAAGAATGAAGTATCTTTCCAATCTTATGTCAAAGCCAGTGACACTCTTACTGAAGTACAATCTTATTTAAGAGATCCTTCAGAAAAGGAGGATTTCAATGATGCACAAACAAATAGATCTACCACTCTGAATAAGAGTGATGAAAGAATAACATTTGTCAGTGCTCAGCAAGATGATTCCCAAACAACCTATAGCATTGGTCAGAAAGCTAAGGCTGTTGACAAAGGAAAGGCAGTTCCGACCAAACCTTTGTGGGAAAAACAAGTCCCCAGGGAAAATTGTTGGGAATGTTTCTGAAAAGAAACATAACACTAAAAAGTGTAATCACCCACAGTGCTATGTCTCACGGAAAGGAAGCTGGCAAATTCTCCTATGTCACATTTTCTGGAAAGAAAATAGACTACCCAGAGACTAGCAAAGCTGCTGAAATGAGAACTCAGATAGCACCAGGTGCTCGGAATGGTATTTGCTATAAAGCCATCGGGAAACAACTTGCTCGTGAGTATAAACAAGAGCAACAACGATGGTTAAAGGCTATAATTGCTCACAGCAATTATCAGAAGTGGAAGATGAGTCAAGCCACTGAAAATCTGAATGCCAGGGCTAGAAGAAATCTGGCTAGGAAAGCTAAGTTTGGTGAGAAGCAGACTCAGAAACCTGACAGGTATCTGAAAGCACCAAACGGAGCACCAAGGAACACACTAAGGAAGAAAATAATTCTTAATAACAATGATACTAATCATTTAAAACTAGAATTCCTCCTTATGTTCCTGTTAGACAAAGGAATGTTCCTAAGAAATTCATTCAAAAATGGATTCCTACTGGAAGATTCTTTAGTCCAGATGGTTCCATTGTTGGTATGAGAACCTAATCTCCTGTTTCCTGTTTTGTGCAGAACACTCTAAAGACTAATCCAAAGTGGCATTTTGATAGTGGATGTGGGAAGCACATGACAGGAGACAAAGCAAATCTGATTAACTACAAAAAATACAATGATGGACCAATTATCAGATTTGCTGGAGGAGATGAAAATCCAACCATAGGATTTGGCAATCTGAAGTTTGGAGCCCTTAAAATCTCTGAAGTACTACATGTAAAGGGATTGAAATATAATCTCCTAAGCATGAGTCAATTAGTAGACAAAGGGTACACTGTCAAGATCAAGTCAAAATTATGCAAAGTGATTGACAATGAGTCAAAGCAGACAGTCTTGTTTGCTAGGCGAAAAGGAAATCTTTATATTGCTGATTGGCCATCCGCCACAACTGAAGAATGTCTCATGGTGAGTCAATCTGGCCACACTGAAGAAAATTGGCTATGGCATAAAAGAATGAGTCACTTGAATTTCAAAACTCTGAACAAGCTAGCCAGGAAAGAATTGGTGGTTGATTTACCCAAAATGGCATATAGAAAGGATGGTATATGCTAAGCTTGCCAATTGGGAAAACAATCCAAAACATCTTTCAAGTCTAAAACTAGACACTCCAAAGGAAAGGCCAACGCAAATGTTACATATGGATCTCTTTGAATCCTCAGAACAAACTATGCAAGAAAGAAGTATGGTCCGTTATTGTTGATGATTACTCAAGATTCACTTGGGTTGTATTTCTCAAACAAAATCTGATGCAAGGTTGAAATACCCAACTTGTCAATAAGCATGAAGTCATGAAAATGACAAGGTATCCGAATCGTAATGCACCTGCACCGAAGTTTGTGAACCAGTACATAAAAGAGTTTTGTACCTGCAAAGGTATACAACATCAACTATCTTCCATAAGGACACCACAACAAAATGGTGTTGCTGAAAGGAAGAATAGGACCCTAAAGGAAGCAAAGAAGAACAATGCTTGGTTAATCAAATAAGTGAAATCTATTGGGTTGAAGCTGTTAACACAGCCTGCTATACTCAGAATAGATGTTTGATTAACAAACACCATGACAAAACTCCTTATGAGCTTTTGATTGGTAGACCCCCTACTACCAAACATCTAAGGGTGTTTGGTTGCAGATGTTTTGTTCTTAACAATGGAAAAGAATACTTGAGGACATTTCAACCAAAAGCAGATGAAGGAGTATTTCTTGGTTATTCTCTGAATAACAAAGCCTATAGAATCTACAATAAAAGAATGCAAAAAATTGAAGAATTTGTTCATGTAGTCTTCTACGAAGGAAACAAGAAAGTACCCTTGAATGAAGAATTCTCAAATAGGTTCAAAGAACTGATGATTGAAGATTCTGAAGAAGAATCCTCAATAGGAAACAAATCAATCATTCACTTAGAGGATGAATCTGACGATGAAAAGCAACCATTTCTTAGTAACAATCAAATGACTCTAAGACATGATGAAGAATTTCCTATAAGAATTCCAGAAATGGAACAGGTTACTGAGAACCTTCATCATGAAGAGGTTTCTGAGAATGAGATTGCTAAAAATCCAATTCCAGATATCTCTAACACTGAAAAAGTGTCAGATATCCATGGCATCTCCCATGTGTCAGATATCTCAGATACTGCACAAGTATCCTATCAAGATCATTTTTTTTTTTTCAAATAAAAGAGCCGAGCTCTTAGATATTTTATACCCACTAATCACGGCGGTTTGTGTGAACCCGCATACAACATGTATCTTTTACATAAAACATCCCAAAGATTAAACCTAGGCCACACGGTTAGCCATCTAGTGATTACAAAACAAATCTTGCTATTCATTCTACCAAAAGTAATACGTGCCAACTGTTGCGCCACCAGGTGCCAAGGACGTGCCTATGTAGTGCCATTGTTGTGCCAGATGTGCCTGTGAGTGCCATTGTTATATGATCCAAGAACCTTATAGCTGTCAGCCATGAGAGTTCCATTGCATATCGACGTACATAGGCGTGCCTTTGCTATGCCATAGCTACGCCATAACCGTGTCACTGTCATGTCAACATCGTGCCATAGCTGTTTCCATTCCGCAGCTTTATACCATAACAAACCTGGATCCAAAACAAACAACCACTTGCAGCAAAATTCTAAGATCTTGCCACCCATACCCTTTATTATCCCAACAAAAAGAACTACCCAATCTACACAGGGTACCACAACAATAGCCCATACTAAACCTATAAAAAAATCTACCAAAACACCATTTTCTACAAGTAACTTAGACCGCACAAACCTCAACTAATAAGGTCAGATAATTGCTAGAGTCACAGGAACCAAAGACCCTAATAGATACCAATATAAACCAACTCAAAAAAAGTAAATCAGACATACATTACAGAGATTCATTGAAGCAAGTGTGTAATGCATAAATAAAGCATGAACCTAACCAAAGGAGCAATCGAAAGTCTCAAACAGTTCACTAGTGCAAGGAGAGGGAAAGGTACTCTCCTTTGATACAAGGTTATCCAATAATCCCAAATAACTAACTCCCACCAAAAACCAATACCTAACCATGTATGCAAAGAAGGCAATAGCAAAGATCCTCTGCCTTTCCAAACTAGAGGCCAAAGCTCAAGGAAAATGATACTACCCTCCCCTACAACGCACAGATAGTAGAACAAAAAGGCCTGTAAACTGCCTGCTCATTCACCAATGATAACCAACCTATCTACTTCCCAGATCTGTGTATTATTTTTTTTGCACAGCTAGAATCATATTTTATGTTTTTTGATTCCTTCCTAGCATTTTCTTACCCTTTGCAAATGTCCCATAAGGATCTTTTAAATTCTGGGAAGCTTCTAATGGGCATGTGGTTCTGTTTAATGCCCTTTTGCCTTTTTTTCCTACTATTGGCTTTTTTGATATAGAAATGGGGATTCTACTAAAACAGTAAACCAAGCAAGTTAATAACCCTCCAGATAATCCTCAAAGATAGACTTCTACTAGCCCTTTCAACACCAACCTCCCCGCATTACTTCCCCATTTATCAACCTCCAAGCACTAATCCATAAACTTCCCCATACTTTGCCAAACCAGGTCCACTTTAATTATTTGGGCTTGATCATAGACATGCTAACTTTCTTCTAATATAGGCCAGCCCATTTTTATCCCCATAAGCAATCTGTCTGACCTTAATAGGGCATTCTCCAGGGTCATACACCATATTAGCCCTTGTTTTCATAGCTTCAGCTGCAAACCAGTCTGCTATTTGATTGCCTTCTCTGTAAACATGAACCAGTTTGATATTCCTGTTGTCGCATGCCTAAGGATTTTGCGAATGATGTTAACTAAGCTCCAGTGCCAATGTGGTTTATCTTTAGTAAGCAGGGCAAGTACTAGCTTAGAATCTGACTCAATTACCACATTGTTTAACTCCATGTCCTTACTAAATTGCAACCCTTGCCAGATCCAACATAACTCAGCATAGAGAATTGATGCCCTACCAATAAAAGACTGGAAGCCTCTCAGAATTCTCCCATCAGAGTCCCTGATGATTCCTCCAACTGCAGCTCTCTTTGAAACCTGGCAAAAAGCCCCATCTGTTTTAACTTTTACCCAATTCCTTGGGGGTTTGGTCCAATAAACTGCAAATACTTTATCCCGTTGGGGGCTAGGAAGAATCAAATTCCATCTAGTAGCTACAGTATGGTCACCACTCCAGAAGGACCTTGAGAAAGGCTTAGCTGAGTGAGAAGAATACAAGAACTTCATTATCTTGCATATGATAGTAGCAGTTGAAAACATTAAGCCCTGATGCTTAGAATCATTCCTTGTAGTCCATGAGTACCAGCCTATTAGAATAGGAATCAAAATCCTAATGTGATCTCTTCCTACCAAATCAGAAGAGTGCACTCAACTCTTGAATCTTGCCAAAACTGATATATGAGGAGATAAGACCACTTGAAATAAAGAAGAAAACCAATCCCATACCTTCCTAACCTCATCATTGTACAGGATCACATGAAGAATAGTCTCTGATGATTGACAACACTGGCACTTAGATACAAGCACAATCCCCCTGGCTTGTAAAACCTCATCAACTGGTAGCCATCCCTTCAACAGTTTCCACCAGAAAATAGCAACTGTGGTTGAGACTCTAGAACTCCAGCTCCTTGCTAATAGCTTATGAGATCTAGTCTTTTGCCTTACCAAGTTCCAGGATGACTTGGTGGTGAATTGACCATCTGAAGTTACCTTCCATATAGGTACTGCCTTACTTTCATCATTGAAGGGGATGAGAAAGAGCTTGATTGCAGATTGTGTAGGTAACTTAGCTGACAATTTATTCCAGTCCCACACTCTCCCTTTTCCAAAGTGTTGAATAAGATTTGTTTCTATAAAACCTTCTGAGGCTAAGTTAGCCAACCTTCCTTGATCAGACCATTCATCTTCCCAGAAAAAACAATTCCCATATCCTAACTTCCAAAAGCAGTGGGCTAGAGTAATGTGAGATACCTTGATCATCCTTTTCCAATTTATAGAATCAGTGTTCTTGGTTACTAGCTTTTCAGGGACCTTGTTTCTACAATATAGCTTCCACAAACAATTAGCCCACAAAGATTGATTAGCTCTAAATCTGAACCACAATTTTATTGAGAAAGCCTCACAGATATCTTGGAAGGTTCTTATACCCAAGCCTCCTTCTGATTGAGGTATTCACATTCAGATCAAAATGATATTGATCCTACTAGTTCAAAACCCATTATGAAATGGATAAGAAATCATCCTGCCAAGGATGTGATCGGTCCTTTAGACCAAGGAGTTAGAACTAGGAGAGCAATTGCTGACTCTTTTTATGGATGTTTCATCTCAAATATTGAACCTAAAACTATAGAAGAAGCATTGAAGGATCAAGATTGGATCTCGCAATGCAAGAAGAGTTGGATCAATTTGAGAGAAACAAAGTCTGGAAACTGGTTCCATTTGTTGACGGAATATC
This sequence comes from Plantago major, assembly GCA_026545765.1. Classification (NCBI taxonomy): domain Eukaryota; kingdom Viridiplantae; phylum Streptophyta; class Magnoliopsida; order Lamiales; family Plantaginaceae; genus Plantago; species Plantago major. The sequence goes on from CM048839.1 coordinate 67,331,114, forward strand.
TATAATTGGAACCAAGTGGGTTTTCAGAAATAAAATGAATGAGTCCGGTGAAATAACCAGAAACAAAGCAAGGTTAGTTGCCAAGGGATTCACCAAGATGTATGACTAGATTTTGATGAGTCATATGCTCCAGTTGCAAGATTGGATGCAATAAGACTCTTTCTAGCCTTTGCAGCTCATAATGACTTTACAGTTTATCAAATGGATGTCAAGAGTGCATTCCTAAACGGTGAACTTGCTGAAGAAGTCTATGTTGAACAACCACCAGGCTTTGACGTTTCCTCAGAAAGTAGGATGGTCTATAAGCTTTAGAAAGCTCTTTATGGGCTGAAACAAGCTCCAAGAGCATGGTATGATACATTGGCCAGATACCTACTAGAATGTGGTTTCAAGAAAGGAGATGTTGATAAAACACTCTTTACATTGAACCATGATGGGAAACTACATTTAGTTCAAGTATATGTTGATGACATTATATTTGGAGCTAAAAACAAGCAACTTTGTGAAGACTTTGCTGATCTCATGAAAAGTAAATTTGAGATGAGAATGATGGGAGAATTAAACTACTTCCTAGGATTGCAAGTCAAGCAACTTAATGATGGAATATTCATTAGTCAAACAAAGTATGTGAAGGACATGCTCAACAAGTTTAATCTAAAGCCTTCTGAAAAGAATGCTAAGATACCTATGAGCATTGGAACCAAAATGACCTATAATGAACCTGACAAGAGTTTTGAAGAACACAAGTATAGGAAATTGATTGGGTCTCTACTGTACCTCACTGCAAGTAGACCTGATATTCAATATGCGCTGAGTGTGTGCGATTTCGCATAAATCCAATGCAATCACACTACAACAATGCTATGAAAATATTAAGGTATGTAAAGTCAGAGAAGTTGGATTGCGGTATCCAAAAGACAGTGGATCGAGTTTAGTTGGCTATTCGATGTCGACTATGTGGATCATTGCTTGATAGAAACAAAGACCTCGTGAACTTGTCAATTTTTTGATGCCAGATTAATATCATGGTTCAGCAAGAAACAAAACTCAATTTCCACATCTACCACAGAGGCTGAATATATTGTTGTTGGGTGTTGTGCTTCACAAATATTGTAGATACAACAATAACTCAGAGACTATGGACTCAATGAAGAGAAAACTCCTATTTTCTGTGACAACACAAGTGCTATTGCCATAACTCAGAATCCTAAGTTCCATGCAAGAACAAAGCACATTGATGTTAGACACCACTTCATTAGAGACCATGTTGAAAAAGGCAATATAGAGATACTCAAGATTGGCACTGAAGACCAACTTGCAGATATCTTCACTAAGCCACTACAAGAAAGTAGATTCTTAGCCTTAAGTCATAGTCTTGGACTAATGGAGCTACCAAAGAACTGAAAAAGTTCAGATATCTGAAAAAGATATCAGAGGGAAAAGAGGAATCTGGAACGGGTATCCAGAAAACAAGGTATCCGAACGGTATCCAGAAAAGAGGAATCTGGAACGGGTATCCAGAAACCAAAGGCTAAAGGGTAAAATGGCTATTTGAAGATTTCTGAGACAGGCACTCAGATATCTAGATCACTCAGTGAGGGGGAATACAAAAGAGAATAGTACAACTGTCTGCAGTCAACTACTCTCTTGAAATTTTTATTATTTCTATCTTTGTGTAAAACTTGGACAAATACTAAGTGTTAGATAGACTCAGATGCAAACAGTGTTTTTAGTCACAGAGAAATGTGATTCAAATAGCAAATCGCCAAAATTCATTAATTGGGCACAATTACAATTGCTGATTGTGATCATTGCTGAAGAAGCAATATTGACCCTTGATGAAATGGGCATTTGATCTTAACAGACGAGATTATTTCTCTGTAAAATAGTGGACTGTACAAACTCAGACGTGGCCCACTAAGCATTTAATATCAAATAAACTTTTACCCACGCCTTACTGTAAAATCACAGATACGTACATACAAAACCAATTTGTATGTATATGTCTGTTGAGATTACATTGCTATATATATAGGATTTTGGCAAAAGAATTCACTTTCGCCTAATCCAACATTCAGACTTCCACATGAATAGCAAAAACATTTCTTCAACTTCTGCAAATCTGCTCTCAATTAGTTTTTCTGCAAAGAATCACTAATCTCTCACCCTAATCTCTTTCAGACTTTCGAAAACTTACACTATATAAAGAGATGGCTCCAAAATGTGCTTCTACCCAGAAATCCCATTCTACTACCACTGGTACTGCTGAAAAGCAAGCACCAGAGATGGTAGTTGTAAGAAATCGGTTGGTAGGAGACTTTAATCCTCATCATTGGACTGCAAATCACAGGATGATTTGGGGTGGTGCCATGATTGAGGAATACCTCACGGCTGCAATTGAAAACCAAGCCGATAGGAAGCTAATTCTTGACATGCTTGAAAAGGCACAAATCAAGGGTTTCCTGTCTGCTACTCCCAGTAGAGTTTCTTCACTGGATGTGTTAGAATTCTACAACAACTCCAGGATTATTTCCTTTGTTTTTGAAGGCACTGAAACAGTGTCTATCAAATCAAAGGTCCAAGGAAAAGAAATTCTTTTGGACTTAACAACTTTCAGTAAGTTGTTTGAACTTCAAAATCTTGGAAACGATTTTGAAATAAACTCCAAGGATGATGATCTCCTTGAAGGTGTGAAGCAACTGTACAGTGGTGTGTGTGACCTTGACAAACCAGACACACCCACTGATTTCAAACTTGCTGACATCAGAACCAGATATCTGTTGGTTCACTGGGATGTGTTGGCATGCATTCTTCACAGATGCTTTGATGGTCTATAAGGAGGTGCCGACTAGATAAGCCAAGAACATTGGATGATGATGTTCTTGTTGCAACAACAAGACAAAAGGCTGGAAAACTCTTTTAACTGGGGAAAGTACGCCTTTATGAAGTTTGTGAAGAAGATTCAAGGCTTTGAGCCCAAAATCGTTAAGGGACTTGCTGAGCCAAAAGCCACAGTGATCTATGGACTAAAGATATGCTACTTGCTGGAGAAGCTTGGCATTGAGCTTAGAGAGAAGGCTGACATAGCCAACAGTAACTGACTCTACAAATATGAGTATACAAACATGATGAAAAAGGTAACTGGATCTCAGAAAGGTTCCAAGAAGTGACAAACTGAAGAGATATAAAGAGGGAAAAGTTGCGACCAAAGAGCCCAGAACTTCACGAAAGAAGTCTGCTGGCAAATCAGAAGACACACCCATTGTGGTTGTCGACTCTCAGATATCTACCGCCACTGCAGATGAACTCATCAATGCTGCAAAAGATACAACTGCTGATGAACTCATCAATGTTGCTAAGGAGAGCCTTGCTGATGAACTCATCAATTCTGCTAATGAGAGTAGTGGTAGGTACCAAGCCCTATCTGCAGAAATCGCAGAGATTATGGATCAATCAGTTCCTAATGCTGATGAGAGCTCTGATGATGGAGATGATGAATTAGTCATCTCTCAAGTCCTAGAGAAATCAAAAAGGGCTATGGTTATTGAAAAAGTAACTAGTGTAGAGGTATCTGAAGAAGAACCTACACCACAAAGTTCTTCAACAAGCACTGCTTCAAAGGTTATGAAGAAGCAACTGTGTCCAAGGTCACTGGACAAATTACACCATCAGAGCAAGAAAGACTGAAGCATATTGAAGATGCTCTGATGAGTGATAGCTTAGTGTTGGAGGATACTGCCATTGCCTCAACACTTAAATGTCTATCTCAAGCAGATATGGATAGGCCCGAAATAGCATCACCTTTTTCATCCAGATCTGAACCACCACACCAAACACAACAGCCAGATGTGGATACTGCTGAAATGGTACTCGAGTTACAGATACCAGCATCTTTCCTTGCTGAAGAAAATCCTGCAAAATAGCAGGTTCCCCAACTCAATGAGAGGGATCAAACTGAGGCATCTACTTAGAATGATCAACCAGGGGAGGCAACTGAGTTGCATACTCAGGAAAGGTCTAAAGTACCTGAAACTTCAAACAAAGAAGCTGAAATGGAACAACAAGACCAACGCATGGAAGAGTCACAAGTTCCAGAGACCAATCAGCCTGACATTGCTCAGGTAGCTGAATGGTTTAACTCTCTACTTGTGATATTTCTGTGTTTGTTAAATCTTGTTATTTAATGAAATTTCTTTGTTACAGGCTGAATTAGAAACACAACTACAAGAGGAAGCTGCAAAGCTTACCTCAGAATCTGAGAAGGAGGCTTCCAGAGCCTCACCACTTAAGGAACAGGAGCCTGTCTCACAGGTAGAAGATAGTTCCTTAAGATATAACATCTCAGATATGTGCTTTACTAATACTATAAAGTGTTTTTTGCTAATAGGCTCCAACTGAGAAGAAAAATGAAGAGACTGAAAAGTCTATCTCTTCAGAGAAGAATCCAGAGACTTCCAAGATCTCTGAGGAACAAGTATATGAACCTTCTGCAGAGAAGGTATTTCATTCAGATACCTATATTCTTCAAAGAGCAAATCTCTGATCATTTATCTCAAACTAACACGTTCTAATTAACAGGTTAAAAAAGAAGTAGAAGTTGCTGGGGAATTGCCATTCAATCCCCACAACAAATGGAAATTGATGAGGCATCAAAGCCTTCATCAAAAGAAAAACTTCCAATGACACAAGTCTCCGAGACAAGTATCCGAGCCTCCAAAGAAGGAGGTAATTGACCTCTCAGATATCTGATTTGTCAATAAAAATTTTCTTGATAAAATTTCCTAAGTGTTATGTTTCTAATCTCAGGTTCAAGCAGAAAGAAAGATAACTGAGGATCAGACTTCCCAGTCTCCTCCTCATATCCAGATATCTGAGGCACCTGGAACCTCAGTAGTCAAGTCATCTGAGCCTGTCACATAGGTAACTCAGATACCTTTCTACTCTAAAGCCCAGATATCTACTATAGTTTTGAAATTAATTCAGAACACTTTCTTTCAGGCTCAAACAAGTGCCACTAAGGTCCCTATTGATGAGAAAGAGGACCTGCTTCCTTTCTTCAAGGAACACACTTTGCCAAAGCATCTGAAATGCTTCAAGAAATGGCAAAAGCTCCGATGCTCCGATCTATCTGAGATCTTAATGGTGACTGATCACCACACCAGGAGAGCACAAGCCCTTGACTTGGAAAACTACGTCCATGCAATGTTCGCCACTGAACAATATTCTTTCGGAACATTGATGGATAAGGATTTTCTCAAGGAAGTGGCCAGAAAGCTGATCCAAGCTTTCAACCAAGCAGATGGTCGCACTGCATCACGATGGCATTCAAGCCTACTTTGCCCCTGCACTCTACAAAGACATACCCTCTGAACAAGAGGAAGTTAATGGGCAAACGGTCACTATTCCAGAAGTGATCAACTTGGTCTCTGAAGATGAAGAAGAGAAGGAGACTGATGAGAATAATTATGAAGATCCTCCTTCTGACCATCACAAGGATGAGGATAAGATAGATGATGATGATGCCCCTGCACCAGGGACAGGAGGGATTCCACAAGGAAACAATGCCTCAGCTGCTAAAAAGCACACTGAGAGGACATCACAACAATCCCCTCCTCCATCTCCTCAGAAATCTACTCATCCATCTTCCCAACAAAAGGACACTACTAAACAAGTAGTTGAGCACTCTGAGGAAACAACTCAGAAAATATTGGATGCACAAGTCAGAGTTTCTCAACTCAAACAACTGTTGGAAGAAGAACAACAACTAAATCTTCATCTGGACAAAAAATAGCTGAATCCAGAGTCAAGCTAAATAAACTTGAAGAACAAACCATCAAGGAAATGCAAGCTTACTCTGAGATTAAAGAACTCCAGGAAGCTGTAAATTCCATTGCCAAAGAGTTAGATACTAAGCAAGTATCTGAAGACAAGCATGATGCTAAGGCTGCATCACCAAAAGATGTACCATCCTCCTCCCTGAAAGGAAAGAAACCCATCTCTGAGATGGTTGTTGGACTAGAAAACATTGATGAAAATGTCCAAGAGGATGAAGATCACTGGGCTGATGACTCAGATGATGAAGAAGAGAAGAAATTGGCAGAACACCAAAATAAGCACTTGGTGGTTTCTCATTTGAAAAGGAAGCTGATTGCTCCTGAAATTTGCAACAAACTCCAATGAATAATTGAACATATATCAAGTACTGGCTAAATCAAACACGGAGTTGTCTTCTCAGAATGAAGAAGCCATTGCATCAGTCCCTGCAGAGATGCAGAAATTCACTGAGCTCATCACTCAGAGAACAACCAGTCTGGTCATTGCTCAAAAAGACCTAGGCATGTTTAGGGATGATGACAATAACTTGGCTGCAAAAGCCTTTGAAGAGGCTAGCTATGTTGCTGGAAAAGCAGAAGCCATACAAGGCCCATTAGCAGAGCTCACTGATAAGGAAAATGGACTTATCAAACAAAATCAGCAGCTCAAGGCTGAACTTCAGAAGTTGGTTACTGCTTACAATTATTTGCAAGGGAATTTTGAGTCTCTCTCAGAATCCTTTATGGCACTTAGTCAGTCAACAATGACTAAGGGGGGAGGATTTGGACCTCAAGGTCAGGGGGAAGGAAAGAAGAAATCTAGAGTTGGTGCTGCTTAGAAAGGAAGAGGAAACAAGAGAACTTCCCAACCACCACTCAGAATAAATGAGCCCTCATCAAGTCAAGTTGCTTTGCAAATAGCAGCTACTTCCCAGCAATTAACTGAAGAAACAACAATGGTAACAAGGGCCATGGCACAAAGAGCTCCAAGGAGTACCAAGGCTCCAAGGAGAAGACAAGTTATAGGGATTGAAGAATCTTCTGAAGAAGAAAAAGAAGAAATCAAATCCCAGGACAATGAAGAAGGCTGCAAATCACATAACCAGAGAAATCTGGAAGATGATGATGAAGATGAGGATTAAGATGAAGCTCCTCTTCACAGAAAAAGAAGAAAGGTTGATAGCCTATATGATCCCTTAGCTACAAAGCCTTTGGCAGCTATAACACCCTCTGGAAATACCAAGTCAATCCAGAGAGGTTCTTCAAGCAATCCCCCAAGGGAAAATTCAAGGGAAAGGAGGAATAGACCAAGAGCTGAAAGAAGAAAAAGTCAACTTCCACTCACGACAGAAGAAGCCAGAATTGACAACAATTCCTCTGTCTATAGGTGCATTAATCTGAAGAATGGCTACTGGATTCTGGAACTTAAGCATCTACTGGTAAATTCAAAATTTCCAGAACCAATCCAGAAACAACTCATGGCATGGGGAAAAGACAAGCCAAACTCGATTAACACAAACCACATCAAAGCCTGGTTAGATTTTGAAGTAATCAAGAGAATAGAAGCCATGAAGAAGGACCTCTCTGATGATTATCCTTATGGAAAGCCAGATGATGTACGCATAATTCCCAACATAACTGGAACAGCACAAGGCCAAGACTTGTCGTGGAACCCTTTGAGTCATTCTACATGACTGAAGAACAATACGAGGGTGACATCAAATATCTGAGGATTATCTATGATTATTTTAAGCTATCGGATTTCAGAATTGTGCATGTTTGGAAGTGGGGAAACTATCTGTGGGTCAAACACTTTGCCAAGAAGAATCCTACCAAAACGTACAAGGAAGTCTGTGGATTTGCCAGAGACACAGAGATGATTGTCAGAACTCTTCTCTATGACTACTCTGATGATATCAAAAGGTTTGATGATAGGAAATTTGTAGATTGATCTATGGAACTTCTTTGAAGACTTGAAGTTTTGAAGACTTGAAGACCAGTTTATTAGGATGTTCACTTGGAGCTTGGTTACTCCTGTTGTCCTAATTTACTATATACTTGTGTATCTTGCTGAATGCTCTAAATGTTGTTTTATCTTGTAAAAGTTATCTGTGAACTCTCTTTGTAACATATCTGATGAACCTACTCTCAGCTATCAATCTATAAAAGATAACTTGTCAGCAAAGATCACACCTTGTGATTTGGTTGTTGTTTACTTTCTGCACTTAATTATATGAATTGAAAGATCATAAGAAATGATTAAGTGGTGGATTGTTTCCTCATCCAGATTTGTAATAGGTCAGATAGTGGTCGTTGACTGATCAAAATGGAAAAATTTGTTAGGAATATTTGTTTAGATTTTGATCAGCTACCTAATGACTTATCTTAGCTCAGAAAGGTGGTTAGTACTCTTGGTTCACTTGAACACTGTAAAAGAGGAAAATCACTAAGTATGATAGTCTAGCAAATCTTGTATAGGATGTTAGGTCTCTGAATGTAATTTTTATTTTCTTAAAGAAGACCAAGAAGAAGGCATCCAGCAGGAGAAGTTCAACGGATTTGAAGATTTGAAGACTGCTCAAACTTGCTGAAGACAAAGGTTATCAGACATCTATGTCCAGATATCTCGAAGAAACAAGTGTTTTTCAATAAACAGTGTTGCAAAAGATATATGAGAATGCAAGGTTTCTGAAAACGAGGAAAAGTGCCCACAGATATCTACACTAAGATACCTTGGATAAAGATTATGTTTCCAGGAAACATTATATTTTAAAGCGGTATCTGGAGTTGTGATAGTCTCTGGAAAAGGACGTGCAAAGCTTCAGAAAGCATGCATAGTTCCGTTGGCACTACAGGACAAAGTATAGTACAGTGCATTAAATGCGCGGACAGAAATGTGTGAACAAAAACGTTAGTCTCTGAAGAAGAAGATAAATGTGCAATAGTACTATACTCAGATATCAATAGTTTGAATTTGATTTAAGCCTAATGGATACTATTCAAATGGCACTCAAATTCATCTATAAATGCCAACACATAGAATGCTTGAGAACACACACTGAACACAACACCTTGAACTTGCACTGAATACTCACACAAGCTCTCTCAAGCATACTACTTACCTTCAAGCTTTTTGTTGTGACCAAAGCTCTTGATTCTAAGTAGGACAAAAGTTCTAAGTGTCCTGATCCTTAACAAGCATTGTTATTTGCGAAGGAGTTGAATTAAGATTTCATATATGAGCTTCATTCTCTTGAACACTTATCATAGACTTGGGTTAGTAAAGAACAAGATACCATACATTGTAAAGTGTATTAAGTATACTTGATTCTCAGAGCTATCTGCATAACTGAATAAGTTATTAAAGAAGCTCACCTGACAAACAAACCTAAACTATACACCAAAAGGCGTGGAGTATAAGAAGTACTTAGTTTGGAAAACTAAGGAACAACTCCAGGAAAAAGGTTTCTGAGTACAGGAAGTACTTGGCTGAGAAAGCTGGGGAATAACTCAGGGGAACACTTGGATGGGAACCTAGTGTATTTAGGAATCGAGAGAAGATACTTGTAAGGTTACCTCAATTATCTGTCTTAGTGGATTCTAGGTCTGAGAAAGGCCGATGTTGATAAGTTGAAGGATTACGCCATCTTAAGATACCACTATAAAGACTTGTGTTATTTACTTTCTGCAATTTATTACTTGCTTTATTTAGCTTGATAATTATTTACACATATCTTACTGAGCACGTGCACTTATCACAGAAAATTCTTCCGCTCTCTGAAAATAACTATCAGATATCTGAGAAATTGTGTTTATCGACAAAAGTTTGAAAAAGACTATTCACCCCCTCCCCCCCCCCCCCCCTCTAGTCTTTTACTTTGTCGTTATCTGGACCAACATGTCTTGCTGGCATAGTAAATCACATGAAAATGTCCATTTACCCTTTATCCTAAAACAACACCTAAAGCGAAATCAGAAGCATCGCACCTAATCTCAGAGGGTAAGGACCAGTTAGGAGCAACGACAATGGGAGCGGAAACAAGCTGTTCTTTCAAGATGTTAAAGGCCTGCATGCATTTATCATTGAAAACAAAAGGCACATCTTTCATAAGCAAGTTGCTCAAACATTTAGCAATTTTCGAAAAATCCTTAGTGAATCTCCTATGAAAACCAACATGCCAAGAAAAGATTGCAGCTCTTTCACACAAGTGGGAGGGGGAAGTTTAACAATCACATCAAGCTTTGCTCTATCAACTTCTATCCCACGTTTTGAGACTACATGTCCTAAGACAATTCCTTCTCTAACCATAAAGTGACTTTTTTCCCAGCTAAGAGTTAAGTTACACTCAATGCAGCGTTTAAGCACTTTATCAATTTTATGTAAGCAATCAGCAAAAGAATCTCCGAAAAGAGAGAATTCATCCATGAAAACATCTATAAAATACTGCACCATGTCAGAAAATATAGAAAGCATGCATCTTTGAAAAGTAGCAGGAGCGTTGCATAGTCCGAAAGGCATTCTGTGATAGGCAAAAGTCCCATAAGGACAGGTAAATGTCGTCTTCTCCTGATCCTCCTGAGCAATGGGTATTTGGTAGAAACCTGAAAGACCATCCAAAAAACAATAGAACTCTCGCCGAGCAAGGTGGTTAAGCATCTCATCAATGAATGGCAAAGGGAAGTGGTCTTTCTTACTGGCTGCGTTTAGTTTCCTGTAGTCAACACACGCCACCCCGTGGTTTTTCTTACCGGGACCTCTATGCCCTTCTCATTTGTTTCGACAGTAACCCCCGACTTCTTAGGAACTACATGCACAGGACTCACCCATTTACTATCAGCTATGGGATAAATTATGTCGTGCTCAAGCATCTTAAGGATCTCAGTTTTCACTACATCTTGCTTGACAGGATTGAGCCTGCGCTGGGGTTGCCTAACAGGTTTAGCATCATCTTCTAAACTTATCCTATGTGTGCAAAGGGTTGCACTAATGCCCTTAATGTCTCCAATTCCCCATCCTATGGCAGCAAAATTCTCCTTAAGAAGCTCAACAAGTTGGTTCTCTTCTTCCTTTTGCAATTTAGAAGAGATTATCATAGGTTTGGACCGATTTTCACCAAGGAAAGCATACTTAAGGTGGCATGGAAGTTCCTTAAGGTCAGGCCTAGGGGTTCGATTTCCCCAGTATTGCTACTGAGGGAGTCGATTTCACCTAATGGCCCACTAGGGGAATCGAGTTCACCTGCCGGTTCAGTTTCAGCTGAATCTAAAGCACGGATTAGCTCATGACTTTCCTCACTCAGAATTTCCCTATCAGGATCTATTGTCAAAGCAGCCTCTAACTTATCGCTAGTAATGTCATCAATCAAAGTGGTATACACACAGTCATCAATGATGCAATGAAATTCTTTGGCAATCTCATGTTTAGTTTCACATTTTGTAATAGAATAGGCATTAGAGTTACCTGCAGGATGCACTGCGTCCTTGCTTATTCGATTGCTTCCGATATCCATTGCTATTTTTCCTTCTGCAACATCGACTTGAAGTTTGACAATTTTCATGAATGGTTGTCCTAGCAAAATCACATGGTTTCTGCTGCTGGTTGCTGCATTGCTGGGAGCTAGAACTACAAAATCTGATGGTACCAAGTACGTGTCAACCTTGACCAAAGCATCCCAAATAATACCAAGCGGTCGTTGGATACTACAATCAGCCATCTGCAAAGTCATATTTACTGGTTCCAACTTCCCCAAACCGAGCTCCTGATAAAGGTCATGGGTAATAAGATTAATGCTTGCTCCCAAGTCGAGCATACCTTTTGCTACCTTCCCATTCTCCATTTGTATATCAATCACCAATGTGCTTTCGCTAAATGAGCTGCTCTCTGGTGAAATATTTGCACTATTCACCATTTTCGGAGCTGGTCCCCCTGCACTCTGTCGCAATTCATCGGTAATCCTATCAATATCTTTGGCATATAACAATTCAGGCTCCTTGATCTCGATAGGATTTCTGTTATCTCCCAAGATTAATGCACAGGTTATCATGTCTTCACAACCCATCCCCATCTCCACAGGTGTCTTGTTCAAAATACCACCACCACTCACTTCTACCACAGTCTAGTGTTCTACATTCAATCCTTCATAGAAGGTTCTCATAAGTACCTGCTCAGAAAATCCATGGTGTGGGCATGATCTTATCATTCCAAGGTATCTTTCCCACGCAATATCAAAACATTCCCCTTTTTGCTGACTAAACTCAGATATTTCTCTTTGGAGCTTCACTGTCTTTGAGTGTGGGAAGAACCTTTTGTAGAAGGCCTTGAGAATATCCTCCCAAGAAGTAAGCGATCCTAGGGCAATTCTCCATAACCAATCCTTGGCATTACCCTTCATCACGAGGGGAAATAACACACACTTAACCTGTTCTTCCTCCAACCCTTGTTTGGATAAATTGCTGACTGCATATTCAAAATGCTGGATGAACCGGAGGGAATCCTCCTCAGGGTTTCCGAAAAACACAGGTAGTGTATGCCTCAAATCACTTTCAAGTTCATATTTCTTTGATGCTTCGTCAATCACAATAGCAGGTCCAGCTACCCTTGCAGAGGGTGCGTAGTAGCTGGAAAAGGACTCCATTCCTAGATCTCAACAACAATAACTCAACAAATGCTTAGTTTATGTTAGTCCAAGTAAAATGAAATCACGACAAGTAACCACCGGCTCTCAGCGCAACAACAGGGATTGACTCCCCGGCAGCGGCGCCAAATTTGATAAGCTCAAATTATACTCTAAAAAGCAATTAGAGATTAAGCTATAGTTGCAGACTAAAGCCTAACTCGTGATCGATCTCTAGGGAATTAATCAAGCTACGCAGCAGTGAGAGTAAACAGATACTCGGCAGTAACAGTTTGATTGATGGTTTTCTACACTTCTAACTAGATTGACTAAAGCTGAGATTACGATTAACAATGAGAGAAAGATGAATACAGTAGAAAGATCCAATTATGCTAATTCGAACTAGGGATAACACTCATATTTGTCACACGGTTGTTGTACAGTAAATCAATCAATTCGATTCAACCAATTGTTCTTAGAATATATTATACTGGAGAAACCGTGAGCCGTCAATTCACGATCCTTAAACATAAACAATTTAGAGAATTTAATATGGACTTATCGAATTGAAGGTTTTTACGAAGATTTTATACGAGACTAACCTATATGGGTGATTTGATAAACCCTAGAACGAATATGCATAATCTTCACATACTACTGTATTGAAAGGTGTTTAGCTACTCATAATTGATAATCGCATACAGAGATTTATGGTAATAATCATACGAACCATAAATGAGAAATTCGCATGCAATAACATACAATTCAATCGATAAAGATAAAGAACGAATTGTAAAGAAGAAAGCAATAGAGAAATCAATACCAATAATCATGATGAGTAAAATCAATGAATAAACAAGCTCCAAAGATGTCTCAATGTTAATGTCTGAATCTAGGAGCCCTCCTAAAAAACTAGGTTAAAAGAAGTATATCCAAGAAAAACAAATTCTAAACTAATAAGGAAAACAAATTCTGACAATTGCTTTGTCGCGGCGAGCTTCCTTTTGTCGATTATATATCCAGCTCGCAAATTCTCGCCACGGCGGATTGAATCCCTCGCTGCGGCGAGCGCCTTCCTTCAAAACAGGGGATCCAATCGCAAAATCTCGCCATGTCTAATTGCCTACATGCGAGCCTTCATTATCACAATATATATAGCTTCTTAGATAATTTACGCCATGAAGCTTCAATCTTCAAATTAGAGGCTCCATTCGCAAAATCTCGCTGCGGCGAGCCTTCCTGCAATTCCCAAGTCAAAGCTCGTAAAATCTCGCCGCGGTGAGCTATGCTAAGTAGTTCGTCGTCATTTAGTTCAAAAGACATCGATTCCTACAAAATGTAAACAAAACACCAAAGCGTAAAAGTGAACTAAAAAGACTATAAAACTAAAGACAAAGACTCACAAAGACCGCTAAAAAGGACTAAATGAGACGTTAGAATATTTTCTCATCAGCTTGTTCTATCTTCCAATTCTGATGATTGATATGAGCAACCCTAGCTTTCATCCATCGTTCTTGCTCTAGTTTGTACTCATGAGCAAGTAGTTTTCCGATGGCTTTGTAGCCAATGCCATTTCGAGCACGAGGTGCCGAATGAGATCTTCTCTCAGCAACCATACTAGTCTCTGAGTAATCTCTCTTTCCAGAAAAAGTGACATTAGAGAATTTGCCAGCTCCAGCAATCTTCCCTTTCTTAGAGAGGTAGCACTGTGGGTGATTACACTTTCCAGTGTGTTGTTCCTTTTCAAGACATCAGATTTCTTTGGGACATGTTTTTCCCTCAAAGGCATAGTCGCAACTAGTTTTCCTTTGTCAGCAACCTTAGCTTTCTGACCAATGTTATAGGTTGTTTGGGAACCACCTTAATGACACCTAACAAATGTCATTCTCTCATCACTTTTGTTCAGAGTGGTAGAATTATTCATTTGAGTATCTAGCCCAAGTCCTCCTTTCTGTGAGGCATCCCTTAAATAAGAGTGTACTTCAGTTAGAGTGTCACAAGCTTTGGCATAGGATTCGAAAGACATTTCTTTCTTTTTGAGCTCAACATTCTCAGAAAAAAGATCTTCATACTTCTTCCGAAGTTTATCCATTGCCTCTTCATGCAACTTTCATGTCTCAACTATTTGTGCTTTTAGAAATGCATTCTCAGCATCCTTTGTCTCAGATAGATTTAGCAATTGTGAGCACTCCTTTTCAAGAGATTTCTTTTCTTCATCGAGAATCTTGGTTCTAACTTGGACAACCATGAATTCTCTTTCATAAAGATCAAGCTCACTTCTATGGTGTTCGAAATTTTTGATTCCTTCCTCATCACTCTTATAATTTAAAAATTGAGAAATAGTGGTTACCTCATCTTCCATTAAGCATGGCCCGATGTTGGAGCAATCTGGATAAACCTCCTCAGCAACCCTACATATTTCTTTCTTCTTTTGACCAAAGTCAACCAAATCATAAGTGATGCCGCACAACTCTGGTGAAGGCAATTTGGAATCATCTGAGTCCTTATCCTCAGACTCAGAGTCAAGATCAAGAGTATCCAATTGAACCAGAACAAGAATATACAATTGATTAGTTCGCTTAACAAGCCTGCTCAGCAAGCAACAAGTACTGAGGTGGCAGAAATCGGAAATGATATCTGCTTTTGTTGTCAGAAACCTAGTCACTTTAAAAGAGATTGCCCAGCTTATAACAAGCTAAAGACAGGTGACAAGAAAGATAGAAGAAATTTCAAGACAGGCCAGAGAGCTATGCTCACTGAGGAAAGGAAAAAGATTCAAGATTATGATTAGCTAATCTCATAGTGAATACGGTAGCGATGTAAGATTAATCTTATTAGGGTTTTAAACCTAAAATCATTCATACGTGTTAAGCTTATTCAAAATCTTCGTAAAAACCCCCAAATTCAGTATGCTAGTTTCAAATCCTCTCAGCATTAGGTTAAGAATCATTCGTCTGACAATCGATTGATTTCACTAGTTCGAAACTTTCAAATAATGCATTGGTTAAATTGAATTTGCATTTTTCTGGACAAATAACTGTGATAAACGTATGAACGATAGGTTTAATCTTGTATATGATTTATCTGAAGTGCTACCGTGTTCATTATTTCTCTATCTTGATCACACTTTCTTCTACTTTACGTAGCTTTATCAATCTTGATTCTACAAACACAAACCAATCAATTGTTTCACTGCAAACTTTTACGTTTTAACACTTTAAACGCTAGGTTGCTTAGTTAACTCCTTGAGAACGATCTCGTAGTTAAGGCTTGTTTACTCAACACTGCTTTAGTTACTTTTGCTTTTTCAAAGAGTACTAATTTGAGAACATCAAATTTGGCGCCGTTGCCGAGGAACTAATTCCTATTGTTTAGTTTAGGAGTATATGTTTTTTTTTTTGTTTTTTTTTTGTCAGAACTACTCGTGGTTTCTTGTCCTTGTGGGTGTAGTTGATATGAATGATAGGTACTACGAGGATTGTGGCTTGTACGGTCACTTGGCGGCTAATTGTGAAGATAGAAGACGGCTCCTTGCTTTTCGGCAATTGGACGAAGAGAAGATAGATGTAGCTTGGTTTCGTTATAAAAGGCTGGAAATGGAGTGTTGGAACCACGGAATGGTCTTGGGGCACATCTTGGCGTGTTTATAAATTGGGATGACCTTAGGAACTAGAATGGTGGCAAATAAAGCTGAGGGAGGTTTAATTGATGGATTCCAACCTCAACAAGTGAATGACCTTATCGAATATTTAGTCTCTATAGCTATAGAGTTGAGGCTGATGTTTGAGGCTGATTTCGAACGCGAGAAGAGGATTGATGAGTTGGTTCATGAGTTTACCACCACATCCAAAGAAGAGACCCAATCTATAGTTGAAGGTGTTTGCGAGAGTTCAAACAATGAATTGGTTATGGAGGAGCAGGCTGATGTGCTCAAATTATTACTTAGAAAACAAGTAGTAAGCAGTTGTTGTAGACAAACAATGCTAACCAAAGGATTGTTCGCTAAGGAGCTAACTAAGCCACTATAGTGATGCAGAGCAAATACACAGATATTTGCAGAAAACAAGATTTGGAAATTTGTATTTTTACCTAAACTAAACCTAACACAGAAAACAGAAGAAAACTAGTTGGTGAAAATAAATGGAAAGAAGAGTGAACACGGTAGCGATGATCCGGTTATGCTAATTCAATACTAGGTAATCGTTCATATTTGTCACACGGTCGTCGTACAGAAAGCAATCAACTCAATTCAACCGATTGTAATTTGAATATTTAAAACTAGAGTAATTGTGGGTTGTCATGCCACGATCCTTAACCAAAACAACTTTGAAGGTTTAAAACTAGCCTATTGAACTGAAGGTTTTACGAAGATTTAAAACTAGACGAACCTATATGAACGAATATAAACCCTAGATTCGAATCTGCATAACCATCACATAACTACCAAGTTCTGGAGAGGTTTAACTACTCATGATGGAATCGAAGATGAAAGAAGGCATGGTATTGAATACGCAGAGCATAAACATGGTGATAATCGCATGCAAGATCATACAATTCGATAAACAGAAGAAAACAAAGAATTGTAGATAAGCAATAGAGAGTTATCAATAAATTACCAAGAATTCGATGTCGATGATTCTTACAAGATGAAAACCAAGCTCCAAAGATCAATCAATGATAAACTAGGGTTCTTAGGTTCCAAATAGGGTTTAGAATAAGTTATGTTTGAAGTTATGGCGAAAGAAATCTATTTATAGGAGAAAAAACGAAGAAAATTCGTCCAGAATTCGGCCAGAAATCGCCCATCGCGAAATCTCGCCGCGGCGAAGAAAATAGATCGCCGCGGCGACACACTGTTTAGGTCCCCAAATTGCTCTCGCAAAATCTCGCCGCGGCGAGCTTAAAACCTCTGTATCTTTTTCTGAATAGAGAATTTGGCCATGCTTCCAACACGAATGTTGTAGCCCTTTGAACTATCTTTCTGTGGCCACCAAGCTCAGGTCAATCGGACATCATATGAGAGAGTTATGGCCAAAATGGCTAGACTGCTCCGTAAAACTTCACTTTTGCAAGCTTCGCTAAAACGGCTCTCAAATCTTCGTCCGAACTCCGAATCCACGTCTGTTTTCGCCCAGTTACTCTACATTCAAAGATCTAGAACCAAAGTTTTCACTCCGATTTTCACCTTCGGGACACAAAAATCCTACAAAACACAAACAAGAAACCAAACATAAAAACGCACTAAAATAATATAAAACTAAGGTCAAAGACTAACAAAAGACGATTAAAAAGGACCAAATGAGACGTTAGAATATTGTCTCATCACAGACACATCAGGATACTGATAACTCAGAGCTGATGCCTTTGGATGACATTGAAGATCTCGACACTGCTGGTCCGGTGCACTTGGACTCACCGCCCATGCCTTTGCCACTTGAGGATTCACACATATTAGTCCCAACCCACACATGGGACTATTCAGGGAGTTTCGACCCATTTTATCATTTTAATTTTCCGTCTGATTCCCCCAGTGATTTTTTAGTTTTTGATTCTAGTTATTCGTTTAATTTGCAGGGAATTAGGGACCTACTCGAGAGCTTGAGGAGAGGAGCTAAGGATGGCTGCCAAAATGCTGAGGATGCAAGGGATTCGTTCCCATTTGATAATGGATAGCAGCATACCTCGAAAGTCAAGCCAACAACTATAATAAAAGGCGCTTCCCAAGAGGCAACCCGGGGGTAAGTTTTCCTTTTTTTTTTTAATCATCTTTATTGTTTTAGTTGGTAGTAATAACTGGTGACATCTTTTGTTTTCTCTCTTTTTTTTTCACCTATTACATGTCTGCAATCTGTGTTTCCTTTCTCCTTGCATAAATTCGAAGCTCCATGACGAGTTAGAGTCTAGGTTTGGGGAGGAAATTTATGTGTTTTTTCTATTAGTTTTTATTACTTTCTAGTGGTGGTCGGTGAGCCACATAGGGTTGCATGTCTATGTGTGGCCTGTATGCCTTACTTTGTAACTCTGTGGGGTGGTATGTTAGCAACTTTCTGTATTGCGTTTCCTATTTTTTCTTTTCTATTCTTGTTGTGTTTGAGTTTAATTTATAAGTCGACCTTTTCAAGAAAAAGTCCTTTTTGATCCGTTTGATTTGAGTGCAAATGCATGTAATATTAGTGGCAATCCTGTGACGTTTGTTGTCACCTTCCTGAGGTTAAGTCATGAGTGATTACCCTTATTACTGGACACTTCCAGGAGAGATTAGAGTTGCACTTATATTATCCTTGTGAGGGACTGCTTGAGTAAGTGGAAGTTATATTTACTTGTGAAACGGAAGATTGTGATCTTTGCAAAGCTAATTGCCAACGTTAGAGGGGATACAAGTTTACATCAGTTGAAGGCTTGACTCTTGCAATAGTTGTTTCGGTAGCTTGTCAATTTAACTCTTCCTTGTTATGTTTGTCTTTGTGTTTTCTCTTTCTAGGACCTTTTAGAGTGTTTGTTTGCTCGAGGATGAGTAAAGGTTCGGTTTAGGGAGTTTGATGAGTCGTTATTTTAACGCCTTTTTTAGTCCTTTTAAATTTATATTGTTGAGTCCTTTAGCATTTTTATCGTTGTTTTAGTGATTTTTTATGTTTTGGTATTTTTGTACTTTTTAAGTGTTTTTAGGTAAAAAGGCGAGAAGATGGAGGATCGTGCGCGAATCAAAGTTCAATTGAGAGCTTCTAGAAGCGTATCATGGCATCAGTGAGCCAACTACTCCAAAGTGGTGCTAGGAGGTGGTTTAAAAGGGAGTTCATGGAAAAGAAAATGGGAAAATGCATTTGGAGCCCCACTACTCCAAAGTAGTGCTAGGAGGTGGTTAAAGTGAAGTTGAAGAACAGAAAGTGGGAAAACTGCAAATTTTCCGGAAGACTAGCTCACCGCGGTGAGCCTCATTGCCAAATGAGCTCACTGCGGTCGACATAAACAGAGAGTTTAGAAAATTCATCTGACCGTGGTGAGCACAGCCTTCACTGCGGTGAGACCTAGTCACACACGAATTTATGGCACTTTCCCCACTACTTTGAAATGTAACTTCCTATGTTCCTATATATAGTTCACTTGTAATTCGTTTTTGAGATACCTTCATACCTTCCTAGTCTATATTCTCTTAATTTCAAGCATTGTAAACATTCTAGAGATTCAATCTCTCATTCAATAGAAGCATTATTTCCTTTCAGACGATCCCTTGTCACTGACGTATCCATGTATCAATTGTGCAACTACATATTTAGCTTGTACGTGACAAGTTGTTACCTTTGATTACTAAATCATGATGTATCGGTTGTGATTTGTGACTTATTTATCATCCATTAGATAATATCCGTATAATGGCATGTTGTTTGTGAGCTTTGTGAGCTGCACATTGTGCATCCTTAATTGGTTCATATCGTATAAGCAAACTAGTGTAGATTATCCGTACTTATTATCTGTATTTGATTGTACTCACAATAGCAAGAGCGATAAACTACGCATAGTGCATCCTTAACTAGTTTGTATCGTATCAACAAAGTTTTTAAAGGATTTATTTAGCTTCGTTGTTTGTAGAATTGCATGACCTGGGGTTTTACCTTGTCTTGTGCATGTTAGAATTTGTTCTAGGACTGAAGTATGACCTATCCACACTATTTGTTAACAACCAACACAAGCAAGTCTATTCAGTAGAACTAGCTTAATCAATTCCTCGAGAGAACGACCCTGTGGTTAAAGCCTTGTCTGTCTATCATAATCACTTTACTAGTGTTTTTTATAAGTATTAATTTTAAGCACATCAATAAGGATTAGCAAAAACCAAAAAGTTGAGGAAGAAGAAGGGTTTAAGCCAATTTACCTTGAATCCGGAAGAATGGATGAGAGAATTGCCCGTAAGAAAGCGTAGATGTTGATGAGTCGGTTTTGTACCGTCTCATTTGGTCTTTTTTATTGTCTTTTTGTCATCCTTGAGCATAGTTTTATTATGTTTTCCTAGAATATTTTTACTTGTTTTGTTCTTTGTGTGTTTTATAGATATGTGGCTAAACCACGCTAATTGAAGGCAAAATGGTGTATTTTATATGCATCTACAAGATTTGGAGTTCTAATGCCTCGTATGGATGTTAGAATTGGAGCGGGAAGGCCGAAATATCAAGAATTAGAGTCAAAAGGCGTCGAAGGGCAAAGTAGTAATTTCCAAGAGAACTGGCGATGCCAGTTATCAAACTGGCGTACGCCAGTGGTTAACTGTAAACAAACTGGCGACGCCAGTTTTCCTTTTTGTCGTTCTTTCTGCGATTTGTTTCCTAATTCGCCCACACCTAGTTTTTCTCCTTTATATTACTTAGAACAATACAAAATCACTTTTCATATTCATTCTATTGCGAAGAACAATACCTTGCTCTAGAGCTAGACCTAGTTTTCAAGGCAATTACCCGATTCCGAGGTAATTTAACCATTTTCCCTTGTAATTCGAAGATTAACATTGATTGGGAGATTATCTACAAAGCTTTTGCATCGATTCGTTTTCGTTCTTCAATTTCTACCCAGGGTTTGTGATAACGAAGGGTAAAATTGTATCAATGCTCTCGAATCTTTGTTTTGTGCTTGAGAAAAAAAAAATTATGTTTATTGCTAGTATGATTGTGCTTTCTCTTGTCATGAGTAGCTAAACACCCCTATTATGGGGTGGTGACTGATTCAATACATGCTAGCTAGGGTTTATGTGATTCGAAGTGCATCGGGATTCGACTACTTGTGCTTTTAGATTAACTACTATTCCTGCTATCACGTTTGATAATCCTCTAGACAAAATCGCTGTTAGATTAACTATTTAATCAATACGTCAAAATGTGTTTCGTCTTGCTTGATTTAACAGTTAGTTGCAAACGGTGATAGTAGGTTAGTCAAATTAATTATAGTCTAGTGAAACTGACGCTTTCACTAGTGCTATTCGTTTTTGAACTCAAGTCTATGACAACTTGCGTAGTCAATCCTGTGAATCACATATATCCTGCTAGCTAGCTTGTTGGCATTGCCACACCATAATTTTCCCCATTCATATTTTAATATCGTTACTATCAAATCGGTTTCTAGCATTGCAAGTAGTTATTTACTTTAGTATATCATCTCGCTGACGAAGCAAACAAACATTTATTGCTTTTCATATTGTTACTTTTATTCGTAAAAAAGACTCAGCTTAGTTAAGTCCTTCGAGAACGACCTCGGACTTAACTCCACTACACTACAGGTTTTCATAGAGTTGAGGATTAACTCTTGGCTTAAAACAAATTTATTACTTTGATTTGACACATCAAGTTTTTGGCGTCGCTGCCGGGGACTTAACTCCTTTGTTAAGTTTACGAATTCTTGTGACAGTATTTTTACTTTCTTTATTTTTAATTCACTATTTTTATGTTCTCTGTGCCTAACGCATCCCCTTTCAGGTAGTGCATGAACGGAAGAAGAGGTCTTGATTCACCCATTGTACCGTTTATTGACGATATTGATAGATATTGCAGCAGGCAGGGAAGGATCAGAGAGACATTAAGAGCATCGATAATTTAGCAGCATATTGAAATGGCTAATGAACCACCACCTTCCATAGTTGTTATCTTTGCACCCCCTCTGGGCAACCACTGCCCCAGCATTGTCGTCCCGGACAATGTGAGGAATTTTGATATTAAGGGCCATCTCATGGCCCTACTCCCAAAGTTCTATGGGCAGAAGAATGAGGACGTCATGGGATTTCTGTTAGAACTGGAGTTGTTCATTGGGAGCCTAGCTATGGGTAAAGGTGTTACTGATAATGATCTAAGGATGAAGGTTTTTCCCTTGTGCTTGAATGACAAGGCACGGACATGGATGAATGGCTTGTACAAAGGAAGCCTGACCACATGACCCCAGGTATACAGTGCATTCATGCAAAAGTATTACCCCCAGTCTAAAACTTCTGCAATTAGTCAACATATCAGCACTTTTACCCAGATGTATGATGAGTCTCTATATGAGGCGTGGGATAGGCTCAAGGGTCTTCTCTCTCAGTGTCCTCATCACAGGTTCTCACAGGTTGATTTGAATCAGTATTTCTATGACGGGTTAAACGAGAACCAGCAAGCTTTGATAGATGTGTATTGTGGGGGTAGCATGATGGAGCTAACCGCGGATGCTCTAAAGGACAAGTTCGCTAAGATGGCACAGAATAACCAGCATAACAACCCCAGGAGAAACACCAGGGGGCAAAGAGGTGAATCTAGCGCCACCTTTGACGAAGGACAGGGATCGAGCGTAGAGATTGCAGCGCTTACCAATGAAATCAGGCAACTTAAGGCACATGCCTTTAATGAGAATTTATCCATCAAGTTTGTGGAGTCTGCAAGAACCCTGGACACGAAGCTAACATGTGCAGGTCTGACCTAGCCGTAGAAAGGAAGCAGCCCGAAGCGGAAGCACCACAGGAGGAGGTATACTGGGTCCAGCAGGGACCAGATGGGAAATCGGTTTAATGGCAGAAAAGGAACAACTTCAGTACGCAACAAAGAGAGTATCAGAGACCTCCCACCAATCAGTTTAATCGACATGGTGATAGATCCCTGTTGAGCTATGCCATTGATAACTACGAGAACCCAACCCCAAGAGTTCAGGAAGTCCAACTAGCAGGTAGCTCTGGATTAGCTAATGATTTTAGGATCTTCATGAACGAGTCGCAGGAGTTTATGCGCGAGACCAAGGTATTCCGCCAGTCCACTGACTTCCGTATTGGGAAGCTGGAGAAGGACAACGACAAGATCCACGGCGTCCTTCAGTAGCTACTTGAGAAGAACCAGGAGAGGGAGAAAGGAAAATTCCCTGGTGCCCCGGATAGGGCAATGGCGATCAAGGTTATATCAGAAACTCCGGTTGAGGTGACCGTTTCGGGAGATGAGACCCGTGTTGAGGTTTCAAAATAGATTTGTGCAACTTATTGGTGTGCATCGTCGGTTCCTATTACTAGTGAAACAGCAGTAGAAGAGGTGATAACTCTCGGTAATTCTGTTGAGGAGTTGATCCAGGAACAAGAGGAAAACCCAGCCGTTTCCGCTGAAGAATTGGGTTCTGCCAATGAGGAAGATCCTGCGGCTATAGTAAGCATTCCAGAAATTGGAGTAGTTGAAGTTCCTGCCAAGGAAGAAGAGTTAGCAGAAAATGTAAAGGAGCATCCTGTCAGTAAGAAGAGCTTTAACATCGTAATTGGGATGGGAAATTCAAAAGTCATTGCGACTTTATATACATGAGCTACATGTAATACAATCCCATACAGTCTGTTTAAGAGATGTGGCTTTACATGCTTGGAAGAGATGAAAGCTCGACTCTTAATGGCGGATGGGTAACATAGAAGACCAGTTGGACTGGGAAAAGCTGTCGTGGTTAAACTGAATGGTGAAACTATTATCACCAATTTTGTTGTTCAAAAGGATGTCTGGGAAGATCAGAAGACAGGACCCGATACAATCCTCCTTGGCTGGCCATTTTTATTCGCCGCTAGAATAGATATTAGCGTATTTACACGCACAGCAACATACGAGGTGAATGGTAAGGTCGGCATGGTGAAGGCATTGGATTATTTGCCTAAGGATTTTATCTGCAAGGATTATTCTGCGGGGTATGTTGGACACCTTTATATCTATTCGCAGGAGCAAGGGCAGAGGAATTCGAGCAAGGGGAAGTCTAGTACCCAGTATCGTGCCAACTAGAGTGCGAAAGTCAAGCTAGAGACTTAAAACAAGCGCTTCCGGGAGGCAACCCGGGCTTTACATGCTTTTTAGATAGCTCGCATTGCATTCACGTTTTTCTTCCATAAAGTAGTTGCATTCACGTTCATTCCTCCTTTTATTTGTCGAAAAAAAAAAAAAACTGGCGATGCCAGTTAGTTGGCAGAAACTAACTGGCGTACGCCAGTTAGTTTGCAGAAACTAACTGGCATACGCCAATTGGTTCCCTTACGCCTACTACCTAATTCCGTCTCACCTTCTCCTTTTCCCATTCGACTTCCCTCTTCCTTTCTACATAACCCCACCCCAATTCCACCGTTCTTCTTCATTCTTCCACAAAGCCTTGAGATTTTTGTTACCTTCGCCATTGTCTACTAACACTCATACTCTCTGATGTGTCTCCTCTGTTGTTGTTTATTTCAGTTACTCATGCCTTCTCAGGAAGCAACAGTAAAACCATCAAGGAATAACGCATGGGAACGGGTGGACCTCCCACCCCCAGCAGAATTTGGCCCTCACCTTGTTACTGTGAGAAGCTTGACATACAAGTAGAAGAATGCTCATATGGGTTTCATCCTAGACAAAGGAGTGGATTTGAGGTCTGAGGGTGATGAAGCAGAAGAATACTTGGAGTATATATCCCCATTGAAGAACATGCTCGAGACTAGAGGATGGCTCAAATTAGCAGACAATCCCTGATTCTACGATTGGGAGCTTGTCTTGGAGTTCTATGCTAACTATGACGATAGGAAGATCGAGGAAACATCTCTTACTCCTTGGGTGTCCATTCGCGGGGGTTACGTCGAGTTCTCGCCACGTGCTATCAACAGATTCTTCGCAGTTCCTAACACTGACAAGCGGACGAGAGCCACACCTAGAATTGCAGACAAGCACCTCCACATCTTCTACAATTGGCTCTCTCATTCCTTCTGGACAGTCTATGGCCCAATGCTAAGTGCCATCATGGCGGGACGCCATATCAATCTCGGGAATGTAATTGTCGCACAATTCGAGCACTTGCATGCTCGTCCCTGGGGACAGCTAGTATACCCTTTTCTCATCACCTCCCTCTGCCAACGAGCTGGAATTGCAGTACTTGCAACAGATCACCTCCATGCGATGTTAACTGGGAAGTCATTCTTTCAAATGCGTGTTGTGGACGCGATCAGATCACGCGAAGCAAGGCGAAAGAGGAATGCCCGGGCAATGGAGATGGATGACGACGCCCAGTCCACTAATCCGCCCTAGTTTTTCGAGTGGTACTTCTCTGCATCTTGGAAACCTTCAATCAGGGAAGCCTCTGTCTTATCAACTCTCTTTTTCTCTTTTCCCTCGTTTGCTCGAGGGCGAGCACGAGTTTAGGTTTGGGGAGGGGTGTTTCGAGTTTTTATCTACCTTAGGCTACTTACTTGCATGTTTTCAGATGTGTTTCTTTCTCTGTATTTCGTACTTTATCCTGTATTTCTCATTCAGTCTATTGAGTCTAAGTATGTCTCCCAAGTTGAGCATCTATTGTATGTACTAAACCTGTTTAATTCTTTTGCTTTGACTGATACTTGACTATTAGCAGTTTGCATGTTTAAGTTTGCTAAGTTCGTTTCTGTTGTAAATAGAAAGTTTGTTCTAATTTTATAGTCCAAAAGCCTGTGAGTAAACCGTAGCCGATGAAAACATATTGTACCGGCACCTGTGTGATTTAATTCGGGAAGTGCAAACTCCCTTGTTTGCGCCTCATCATTCCCATGTGTACTCTGTGTGAGTTAAGTATGACGAACGACATGTTTTACATTCTTATTTGCTTATGCCAAGCCTGTTCCAAGTCCAGGTTTGGGGAGGAGGTTTATGTGCCCTACTTGTATTGATAAAGACAGTGTTCAGGTTTTTCGTTCTCTCAAAAATAAAAAAAAAATAAAATAAGTATCGGAGTGGATCTATGGTACTAGTTACCACCGTTAGTCGTGTTGGGCACGTTTCAGATACTACCTATATACCGACGTGGCCTTTAAAAGCTATATGTCCGTGAGGGTTGATGGCGTATACACCAAACCAGCATGCACAAAAGTGCGGATTTTCGGTAAAACAGAGACTACCAAAAAATTGAGACAGAAAAAGTATATAAGCATATGGTTCAAATATAAGACTGCAAAAAAGAGTATGCAAAAAATGAAAAAATATATATATTGAAGAAAGAGAGAACGATTGCCTTTTTATGAGTCTATTGCTGATTGTCACAGAGCTATGAAAAAGTCCCTTCCGACTTAATTGATTGAGTACATTGCATGAGGTACTTGGGACATCTTTGTGACGCGAGTCACCTTCCTTACCTCTTTATATTCTTGAGTGATTGCCCCTACTGGACACTTCCAGGAGTGTGAGAGAATAGATGCATAGGATCCACTTGTGAGGGACTGCTGTTTTATACTTAAGTTCTATTTACTTTGGAAATGAACTTTTTGAACTTGTGCATGTTATCCTGTGAATGTCAGTGTGATGTCAAAGCTTTTGCATTTCTTGGGCTTGTTATTTGCAATCGTATAATCGGTACTTGGGAGCTAGACTTTATTCTGTGTCTATGTGCTTTTTGTTTTTTCTAGAGAGTCTGTTGCTTGAGGACAAGCAAGGGTTCGGTTTGGGGAGTTTAATTAGTCGGTTTTGTACCGTCTCATTTGGTCTTTTTTACCGTCTTTTTGTCATCCTTGCGCATAGTTTTATTTAGTTTTCCTAGAATATTTTTACTTGTTTTGTTCTTTGTGTGTTATGTAGATATTTGGCTAAACCGCGCTAATTGAAGGCAAAATGGTGTATTTTATATGTATCTACATGATTTGGAGTTCTAATGCCTCGTATGGATGCTAGAAGTGGAGCGGGAAGGCCGAAATATCAAGAATTGGAGTCAAAAGGCGTCGAAGGGAAAAGTAGTAATTTCCAGGAGAACTGGCGACGCCAGTTAGCACACTAGCGTATGACAATGGT
Organism: Plantago major; assembly: GCA_026545765.1. NCBI lineage: Eukaryota > Viridiplantae > Streptophyta > Magnoliopsida > Lamiales > Plantaginaceae > Plantago > Plantago major. The sequence continues at coordinate 67,358,276 of CM048839.1, forward strand.
TAACTGTAACCAAACTGGCGTCGCCAGTTTGGAAACTGGCAACGCCAGTTATGGTTAACTGGTGATGCCAGTTTTCCTTTTTGCCGTTCTTTCTGCGATTTATTTCCTAATTCGCCCAGACCTAGTTTTTCTCCTTTCTATTAGTTAGAACGAGAAAAAATCACTTTTCATATTCATTCTATTGTGAAGAACAATACCTTGATCTAGAGTTAGACCTAGTTTTCAAGGCAATTACCCGATTTTGAGGTAATTGAACCGTTTTCCCTTGTAATTCGAAGATTAACAATTATTGGGAGATTATCTACACAGATTTCGCATCGATTCGTTTTTGTTCTTCAATTTCTACCTAGGTTTTGTGGCAACGAAGGGTAAAATTGTATCAATCCTCTCGAATCTTTGTTTTGTGCTTGAGATTATGTTTATTGCTAGTATGATTGTGCTTTCGCTTGTTATGAGTAGCTAAACACCCCTATTATGGGATGGTGACTGATTCAATGCATTCTAGCTAGGGTTTACGTGATTCGGAGTGCATCGGGATTCGACTACTTGTGCTTTTTAGATTAACTACTATTCCTGCCATCACGTTTGATAATCCTCTAGACAAAATCGCTGTTAGATTAAGTATTTAATCAATACGCCAAAATGTGTTTCGTCTTGCTTGATTTAACAGTTAGTTGCAAACGGTGATAGTAGGTTAGTAAAATTAATTGTAGTCTAGTGAAACTAACGCTTTCACAAGTGCTATTCGTTTTTGAACTCAAGTCTGTGACAACTTGCGTAGTCAATCCTGTGAATCACATATATCCTGCTAGCTAGCTTGTTGACGTTGCCACTCCATAATTTTCCCCATTCATATTTTAATCTCGTTACTATCAAATCAGTTTCTAGCATTGCAAGTTGTTACTTACTTTAGTATATCATCTCGCTGCTGAAGCAAACAAACATTTATTGCTTTTCATATTGTTACTTTTATTCGTAAACAAGACTCACCCTAGTTAAGTCCTTCGAGACCGACATCGGGGTTAACTCAACTACACTACAGGTTTTCGTAGTGTTGAGGATTAACTCTTGGCTTAAAACAAATTTAGAACTTTGATTTGACACATCATATGTAAAGAGGGACGAAAACCTGATGCAAAGCAACAGAAATGGTGGAATTTGGTGGAGAAATGAGGGAGAAGAGATTTTTAGAGGAGATAAACGGAAGTGATGAAGAAGAAGGGAGAAAGAAGAATGGAGGAGGGAAAAGGGTTTATCTACTGATAACCCGATTCTGGTCGCGACCAGAATACGCGAAACACGTCTTTCATTTGAAAGACAAGCTAGTCGTGACCAGAATGTGCGAGACCTGTCTTTCTTTTGAAGGACAGGCTGGTCGCAACCAGTATATGCGAGAGGGCATAAAATGTGCGAAAAAAAAAATCTGTTTTTTTATTTCTTTTCTAATTTTTTTGAATTTTTACAAAGGTGAAAAACGGTAAAATGCATGTTGTGTCCTAGAATGCATGCAACTAAATAAGCTAAAGAAAACATATCTAAACTAAAAAATTTAAACGTGTCCTAGAATGCAAAGCGGTATGAAGTTGCTGGAATCAAGATGATTTCTTAGCAATCTTGGCTCCTTTACACCCTTGCAGGTAAGAATAAATGTATAGGGGCCCAGTGTAAGCCCCTATAAACGTCTTCTCTACTCCTTGTTCCTGCACCAAAGAAGCTGTTGGGTCAATATAGGCATGCAACTTGCGTTGCTTGCCTTGTACCTCAAATGTGCAGGTGCGGGCGTGTAGGTTAACAACCATGTGTGTAGTGATGATGAAATGACATCCCAAAAGCAGCATGTCTGGTTTCGTATCATTCCCAATCCGGTTCTGTGACTCAATGATCACGAAATAAGTCATTAAGCGAACTCCATCCAGATTTACTACAACATCCTCGACCGTGCCCATAGGTCGACTTCTCGACCCGTCAGCATGCAGCATAAGACCCTTAATGGGTCGCATTCCCTTCAGTCCCAACTTCTAATACGTGCCAAATGTCATGAGATTGCATCTGGCTCCGGAATCAACGGTTTTTATCACTTTGCTCGAGTTGCCAATCCCTACTGCCAAATCAAAGCTATCCCGGTTACTTAGACTCTTCTTATCTTTGACAATCACCAACGAAGCTGACTCGATTGTTTCCTCATTAAGTTCTGCACTCGCCTTCTCAATTGGAGTCACAGAAACATCTGCTGATTTCAAACGGGTCGGCATGCTGGGGGCGATTACCTTTGGTGAAGTATGCTTAATGTGCTCAACCACAGGTTCAAATACTGTCTTTTGTACAACTACTGGTGCCTCAAACTCAGGGCCATAGCGTGTGGTACGACTGATGGTTACAACAGGTTGAACTTCTTCTAGGTCCACCTTTACTACCAGGATTCATTCAAAGACACCTGGGAGTTTTCCTTGTTGGTGCTGTTGGAGCTTTTGATATGCTCAAATTATTACTTCTAAAACAGTGTAATAAAGTAGTGTTGCAATACGAACAAGCTAAACCACAGATTCATTCTCGAAGGAGTTAACTGAGCAGAGTAATGTGACAGAGCATTAACATATAAGTTTGCAATGTAACAATATATGATTTGTTTGAGTTTAAATTAACAATCAACCACGTAAAGCAGTTAGACAATAGACGAATATATATATATATATACATACATATATATATATATATATATATATATATATATATATATATATATATATATATATATATATATATATATGAGCGCGGTAGGAATAATCAGAAACGCAGTATACAAGATATAGCTATAGCATTCGTACGATTGTCACATGTTATTTGTCCAGAAACCGTTAAAGCGATCCTAACCAGAGACGTTTTCGAATATTTTAGACTTGAGTAATTATCTGATTGTCAGACATATAATCCGTGAACAAACGATTAGAATATTTTAGACTTGCGAATCGAACAGGTTTTATGAATAGATTAACTAATCTCTAACCTTCGAACGTAAATCGGTAAATAGTATTGATTACTCGATGAATAACCACGCTCAAATCTCCAAAAATCAAGTCTAGGGTTTAAAGAGCTTTTACAATGGTTTGATATGAACGTTGTGTTGAAAGAAAGAAGGAAAAAACATCAAAATACAAAGAATCTCCGAGCCTTTCCTTATTGGGCTCGACAAGCCTGGTCGCGACCAGCTTGTTCGTTATGATTTAATCTGCCTCGCATATTCTGGTCGCGACCAATCAAAAATATGGTCATGACCAGAGCAAAAATATTCCAGTTCTCTTGCTTCGTAAATTCTGGTCGCGACAAAGCAAAAAGTAGGTCGCGACCAGAGCAAAATCCTCGAGCTCCTCTCTGCCTCGTAATTTCTAGTCGCGACCAGAGTGTGTTTAACGCCAAAACTTCAATTCTTTGGGAATCGATCTTGAGGCTTTCTCCTTGGATTCTTGAGTTGTCAAACACGAACATGTCCTCGTAAATCGCGACATTTCTCCTCCGGTTCATACCTAAAACCTCTAAATCACAACTAAACACAAAAACGTAAAAATGAACAATAAACACTATAATATACGAAAAGGACTAACAAAAGTACGATTAAAAATACGTGATGAACCTCTAAATTACGGTCTCATTAGACTTCCCAAACCAAACCTTTGCTCGTCCCGAGCAAACAAAACCTAAAACAAACTAGACACAAACCAAAGAAACAAATACAAGAGTCGAACTTCCAAGCGACCGAATCTACCATTGTAAGCATTAAACTCAATAGATGCAAAGATTTTGAAATCATACTAACTTTGGCAGAAGTGCAAGTAAAAATCTCTCAATTACGTTTCACAAGTAAAGAAGATTTAAGTCTAAGATTTCACTCCCTCACAGGTAAAAATAAAGCAACTCTCACTCTGTTGGAAGTATCCAGCATAGGTAAACACTCAAAACATAAAATAGGAAGGCGACTTGCGTCACAAACATGCCTCAAATATCTTACGCTATTGTGCTCTTTTCGAATGATCAAAAGGGACCTTTCTGCAACATCTAAAAGTAGAGAAATGCACCAGAAAACTGTTCTCGTTTTTTATCATTATTCTTTCTCTTTTTTTGTGCAAGTCATAGTTGACTCTTATTCTGGTCTTAATGTTTTGACAGGTGTCTGTTTTACCGAAAGTCTGCACTTTTGTGCGTGTCAGTTTGGTATACACGCCATCAACCCTCAAGGTCATATAGCTTTTAGGCCACGCCAGTATATAGGTAGTATCTGAAACATGCCCAACTCGACTAACAGTGATCACATAGGACCACAGATCCACCCCGAGACAATATTTACATAACTTTTCGAGAACAGAGATAAAAAATGCAAATCAATCAAATGAAAATAACTTCTCCCCAAACATGTTCGTTAGAATGGGTTTAAAAAATAGAAGCACCAAGTAAAAACATCATGTCGTTCGTCATCCCCTACTAATCAAAGCACACGTAAGTATGAAAAGGCCGAAGAAATTCGTAAAAATTTTTCTCTTCCTACGAGTCACACAAAAAAAATCCTGGTATAATATTTTTTCATCAGCTAAGGCTTCTCATAGTCTTTTTGAACAACAAAAATACACAGACCCCTTCTTTACAAGAAAAACGTACCGAAAAGATTTAAAACATGCCAACTACTACAGATTAATAATCAATCAAAACATAAGCAGCTAACAAGTTTATCACTTACAATAGATGCTCGACATGGAAAAAAGACTTAGACTCAACAATAAAAAAACAAAACAGACTCGATAATAAGGAACAAACTACAAATGAAGCACATAAGAGATGACCCAATGCATAAATAAGGTAACAAATGCAAAACGACCGAATAAATCAAGTATCCTCCCCCCAAACCAAAACTCGAGCATGTCCTCAGGCAAAGAGTGAGAAAAGAAGACAGAGTGAGTAAGCAGGTGTTACTTTTCTTGAAAAGGACCACCAACATGTGTGAAACAAGAAAACTGAACTCCATGTTGCCTCCCGAGAAGCGCCTTTTATTATAGTAGTTGGCTCGACCTTCGAGATATGCTGCTATCCATTATCAAACGGGAATGAATCCCTTGCATTCTTCCCGGTATACTCAGCAGTTTGGGAGCCATCCTTAGCTCCTCTCCTCAGTTGCTCCAATAATTCGATGATTCCCTGCAAACTAAAATTAAACATATTAGAAAAAACAAAAACTAAAAAATAACTAGGGGAATTAGAGGGAAGATAAAAATGAAAAAACGGGTCGAAACTCCCTGAACAGTCCCATGTGTGCGTATGGACTAATATGTACAAGTCACTGGAAGATAAGGGAACGGATATTGGATCAAAAGGTATCAACGCGAAAGTATCGATATCCTCAAGTGTCAGCTCGAGGGAATCGGTATCCTCAAGTGCATGCTCCTCAAAATCCATATCACCGGCAGATAAGGGAACGGATAATGGATCCAAAGGTCTCAACTCGGAAGTATCGATATCTGCAGGCGTCAGCCCGGGGGAATCAGTATCCTTAAGTAAATACTCCTCAAAATCTACATCCCCGACATAACTCTCACAAATCCTTTCAATTACATATTGGGTTTCTCATTGCAGTGTGGGAATATATTCACAAGTCAACCCTGCAATGAAATCGCTATACTTCAGGAAAGTTATCCCATAATAGAAATAAGTCCTCTCTTCCTGATAGGACATCCCGCTCATAGAACACTCCTCATGCAGTTCTTTAAAACGAAACCATGTTTCATCAAATCTTTCGCAAAGAAACTGTTGAATGTTGCGGAGCCGTTCCATATCTTTTAAGCAAGTTGTTTCACGCTCCTTCAGCTTGGCTCCATAGGTTGCTATTGGTTCCTACACTCACAAAGATAAGAACACCACGAGTAGTTCCGACAAAAACAAAAAACAAAAATTAACTAAATAAAAATCGATACTAACAAACAAACAGATACGTAATTAAACTCTTAACATTACAGTGGACCTAACTCCCCGGTAGCGGCGCCAAATTTGATTTGCTCAAATTATTACTTCTAAAACAGTGTAATAAAGTAGTGTTGCAATACGAACAAGCTAAACCACAGATTCATTCTCGAAGGAGTTAACTAAGCAGAGTAATGTGACAGAGCAATTAACGTATAAGTTTGCAGTGTAACAATTTATGATTTTTTTAAGTTTAAACTAACAATCAACCAGGTAAAACAATTAGACAATAGACGAATACACACACACACACATATGTGTGTGTGTGTGTGTGTGTGTGTATATATATATATATATATATATATATATATATATATATATATATATATATATATATATATATATATATATATATATATATATATATATATATATATATATATGTATATATATATATATATATATATATATATATATATATATATGTAAGGAGAAATATGAACGCGTTAGGAATAATCAGAAACCGTTAAAGCGATCTTAACCAAAGATGTTTTCGAATATTTTAGACTTGAGTAATTATCTGATTGTCAGACATGTAATCCTTGAACAAATGACTAGAACATTTTAGACTTGTGAATCGAATTAACAGGTTTTATGAAGATTTTAGACCAGCATAACTCGTACGAATAAATTCATATCATATAACCCTAATACATGCGAATCATCATATCACTACCGCATTCACGATGAATTTAGCTACTCATGACCATGAAATTATCATAAACATTCATGTTTGAATATATGATAGAAATAAGATTGATGGAGATAAAATTATCTAGCATAAATGATCACAAGAAAGCGAATTGCGAAAGTAGTATGAATAGATTAACAAATCTCTAACCTTCGAACGTAAATCTGTATATAGTATTGATTACACGATAAATAACCAATCTCAAATCTCCCAAAATCATGTCTAGGGTTCAAAGAGCTTTTACAATGGTTTGATACGAAAGTTGTGTGGAAAGAAAGAAGGAAAAAACATCAAAATACAAAGAATCTCGGGGCCTTTAATTATTGGGCTCGACAAACCTAGTCGCGACCAAGCAAAAAGCTGGTCGCGACCATCATGTTCGTGATGATTTAATCTGCCTTGCATTTTTTGGTCGCGACCAGAGCAAAAATATTCCAGTTCTCTTGCTCGTATTTTGCTTAGTCGCGACCAGAACAAAATCCTCACGCTCGTCTTTGCCTCGTAATTTCTAGTCGCAACCAGAGTGTGTTTAATGCCAAAACTTCAATTCTTCGGGAATCGATCTTGAGTCTTTCTTCTTGGATTCTTGAGTTTTCAAACACGAACATGTCCTTGTAAATTGCGACATTTCTCCTCCGGTTCATACCTAAAACCTTCAAATCAGAACTAAACACAAAAATGTAAAAATGAACAATAAACACTATAAAATACGACAACGACTAACAAAAGTACGATTAAAAGAACGTGATGAACCTTTAAATTACGGTCTCATCAGCTTCCCCACCAGATCTGCCAATATACCTTCCAGTTGTTTCTGCGATTGCTCAATACCATCAAACCGCTAATCATTCTTTTGTTGGTTCCTCTACGAATCCATTCCGACTTAGCCATGTATCTCCATATCAATTGATATGCGGTCTAAGGTTCCTGGGGTTGTTGCGGCTGCATCTTCTGTTGCTGTTGCACCTGTGGTTGTGGCTGCTTCATTTGCTATTGTTGTACCTGTGGTTGTGGCTGTAATTGATTAGGGAGTACTGGGGGTGCATTTTCATAGAAGTTATTGCCGTAGCTTAAGTTGCTACGGCCCGGGTTAAAACCCTTGTTTCCTGCAGTAAATCCAGCGGCTCGGTTTCCTTGCCATTGTCCCTTGCTCCTTTGGACCCAGTTAGCTACTTCCTCATTATGGTTTTCTTCCATTGATGCTGGTAAGTGGCACTGATTATCCCCATGCCCATAATTTCAACAGAGGTTGCACCTCTCACTACTGCGGGCGGTAGGTGTTCCAACTGAGTTTGCCATGCGCAGTTGCAGGATCTCCCGAAGTACTTCCGCAATCCCTGGAGAATCTGACTCCTCCAGTAACTTAGCTTCACCTCTTTGGCCTCTGGTTCTTCCTCTGATCCCTTTGTGTTGAGACGAAGCAGCTCTGTGCTGCTTTCCAGTACGGAACCTCCTAGACTCATGTCGACCATCATCTGATTTTGTGTAATACATCATAGAATATATGGCATAGAGCCATCTCATCATACCTGTGGTGCGGGCATTGGGAGAGTAGTAGGTTGAAATATTCATAGGCTTCATAAAACGACTCATCATACTTTTGCTCACCAGCCGCAATCTACTTACAAAGTTCGATGGTCTTCGAGTGTGGGTAATATTTACACATAAAGGCCTTGAAGATGGCATCCCAAGAGGGCAGTGATCCCTCTGGTTGATTCAGCAGCCAGTTCTTAGCCAGATCCTGCAGACACATAGAAAAAACCTTCTTCCTAACATCCTCATCTGTAACCCCAGCCTGAGCCAGTGGAATTCGTCCGACTAGATTTTCAAACTCCTTGAGGAACTTCATCACATCCTCATTAGGCATGCCATAGAACCTAGGTAGATCATGTAGGTTTTGTGCCTTAATCTCCATATTTCTAGCTCTTTCAGATAGTGTGATTGCAGCTCCCTCGACCTTAACCTCACCTGGTTGCATGTAAGCTCCATAGGTTAGTGGAGCGACAACCAATGTTGGGGCATTATCGTTTGTTTCATCCATTGGTATCGCTTGGAGTTGTTCCTTCTTTTTTACACATATGAAGCGATCGATTTCATTCACAGGAGTTGCAAGATAGATACACAGTTCAAAAACTTCTGCCTAGCATAAACATGTAAGATAGATACACAGTTCAAAAACTTCGAAAGAATCTTAGTTTCTGTTAGTGTACTAAAAACAGGCAGTGGTAACCAACAAACAGATACATAAAAAATTCTTAACACTACAGTGGAGTTAAACTCCCCGGCAGCGACGCCAAATTTGATATGCTCAAATTATTACTTCTAAAAACTATGTAATGAAGCGGTGTTGAAATACGAACAATCTAAACCATAGATTCGTTCTCAAAGGAGTTAACTAAGCAGAGTAATGTGACATAGCAATTAACATATAAGTTTGTAATGTAACAGTTTGATAATTGTTTGAGTTTAAACTAACAATCAACCAAGTAAAGCATTTAAACAGGAGATGAATACATATGAGGAGAAATATGACGCGGTAGGAATAATAAAAAACGCAGTATACATGATATAGCTATTGTGACACCCCAAATTTTAACGTACCTAAGTACTTTTTGTCCTTGCATGATTTAATAGTGTTACTTTATTTGTGTCAAAATATATTAGAATTATTTTTGTTCGATAGTGAAGTTAGTTTTGAAAGCGTATTATTTGTTTTAAAAGTCTATGTAACTTGTCAATTTGTAATATGTGTGGTTATTTATTTTGTACTTTCTATAAAGAAGAGAAATTATTTTTGGTGTATTTTTCCTACTTAAAAATCTGATTATTTTATCCTTTAATTTGTTGGTGTATTTATTTGAAAATAATTTGATAGTCATCTAATTAAATTTATCTTTATGAATGATTAAAGTGACAAGACTTCTTTTTGATTTTTAACTTAACAGAAGTCTTTATATGTTCTTTATTGATGTCACTCATTCAATACAAGTCATTATTTGTGTGCTTTGAATGGTGTATAATTTGAAGAGTCTTTTTAATTATCTTATTTAAATGCAAGTCTTTATGTATGTGCTTTATTGATGATTTATGAAGAGTTTTCCTTTTAATTAACTAATTCAATACAAGCTAATTATATATATGTTCTTTGATTGATTTATAATGTGAAGAGTCACTTTTGAATTATGTAATGTACATGCATGTCTATGTGTGTGTAGCTCTCTTAATGTTTTGAAATTAAAGTGTTATTTTCAAAATACAAGAGTTTGGTAACTTCAGGTTTCTTTAATGAATGAAATATTTTTCTTTCTTTTTCATGTTACGGTACGAAAGGTCGCTTGTAATATCGAATGTTTCATGCTATGTTTCGGTTATGTTTCGATCAACGTTCTGATTTTCTTTTCGTTTATCTTTTATGTTATTGTTTTATCCATGTCTACTTGTAAGTTAAATATTCATATGCATGTTCAATATTTTAAGTTTAATTGTGATTCAATTTAATTGCTCTAAATGTTGTATTTTTTGTGTGTCACATTTTATTTTTGTCCACAATTGAACCCTAAAGTGTACACAAACATTATTGCCTTTGTTTCCTTGTTAAATCTGATCCTTTTATTATTAGTTAATGGATTTAAATGTTTGGAAAATAAATTGATTGGTCTTATGTTGGCACTTTTATTGTTGGTTTTATGTGAGGATTAAGTGCAATTTAAGCCATTTAAATTGCCATTTATTTTTAGCTCTTCAACCCTTTCATCTTCACTCAATCCACCTTATAAATACCCCCTTCTTGCAACCACTTTTACTCACACAAATTCTAAATATTTTCTCCCAAAAATATTCAAGTACTAGTCTCTTATTTTCAAGTTTGTAGTAAGTTCTACTTGCAAGTACTTTTATAGTTCTTGCTCTTCCTAACCTTCAAATGTGAGTGTTCTACAAAATTTTATATATGTATTATTTAAAAAACCTGGAAGGTATTTTAATATGATTTCGAATTATATAAGTATTGCATAGTTTCTAAAACTCGTTATATTATTTATCTCTTAAAGTCAAGAATGTTGGAAATCACGTGGTTTTATTCACTGAAATAAAGTATATTTTGTTCCAACAACTGTGACATGAAAGGTTGTCTGTAACATCACATGTTTCACTAAACGTTTCGGCTCTGCTTTCGCCCGACGTCCCGACTGAAATTTACTCCTTCTAAAACCCAAAAGTCGTGGCGTTACAAAATTGTGATCCCTAGCTTTTAAGTTAACTTGGTATTTTTGGGTATTGTATGATTTATTAAAAGTGTTATTATTTGTGAGAAATTGTTTTAGAAAATGTTTGAAGTGTGCATTTGGGCACCAAATTCTTTTAAGGAGGAGTGAGTGTGACACCCCAAATTTTAACGTTCCTTAGTACTGTTTGTCCTTGCATGATTTAATAGGGTTACTTTATTTGTATCGAATTATATTAGAATTATTTTTGTTTGATAGTGAAGCTGGTTTTGAAAGTGTATTATTTGTTTTAAAAGTCTATGTAACTTGTCAATTTGTAATATGTGTGGTTATTTATTTTGTACGTTCTATAATGAAGATAAATTATTTTTGGTGTATTTTTCCTACTTAGGAATCTGATTATTTTATCCTTTAATTTGTCTGAGTATTTATTTGAAAATAATTTGATAGTCATCTCTTAAATTTATCTTTATGAATGATTAATGTGACCAGACTTCTTTTTAATTTTCAACTTAATAGAAGTCTTTATGTGTGCTTTATTGATGATTTATCTGAACATACTTCATTTCAATCACTCATTCAATACAAGTCATTATTTGTGTGCTTTTAATGGTGTATAATTTGAAGATTCTCTTTTTAATTATCTTATTTAAATGCAAGTCTTTATGTATGTGCTTTATTGATGATTTATGTGAAGAGTCTTCCTTTTAATTAACTAATTCAATACAAGCTAATTATATATGTTCTTTGATTGATTTATAATGAGAAGAGTCACTTTTGAATTATGTAATGTACATGCATGTCTTATGTGTGTATGGCTCTCTTAATGTTTAGAAATTAAAGTGTTATTTTATATTCATATATTTCAAAATACAAGAGTTTGGTAACTTGAGGCTTCTTTAATGAATAAAATATTTTTCTTTCTTTTTCATGTTACGGTACAAAAGGTCGGTTGTAATGTCGAATGTTTCATGCTATGTTCCGGCTATGTTTCTATCAACCTGATTTTCTTTTCGTTTATCTTTTATGTTATTGTTTTATGTTACTTATGCATGTCTACTTGTAAGTTAAATATGCATGTTCAATATTTTAAATTTAATTGTTACATGTGCATGTCTAATTGTGATTCAATTTAATTGCTCTAAATGTTGCATTTTTTGTGTGTCACATTTTATTTTTGAGCACAATTGACCCTAAAGTGTACACAAACGTTTTTGCCTCTCTTTCCTTGTTAAATATGATCATTTTATTATTAGTTAATTTAAATGTTTGGAAAATAAATTGATTGGCCTCTCTTATGTTGGCACTTTTATTGTTGGTTTTATGTGAGGTTTAAGTGCAATTTAAGCCATTTAAATTTTCATTTATTTTTAGCTCTTCAACCCTTTCATATTCATTCAATCTGTTGAGGGGTTGAGCCTCAAACACTAACTAAACTACTACAAATCCCTATTCTAAGGTCCGCCTCCAACTTGAAGTCCGACCTGGTGAGTTGGTCCGAGCCAAGGCACCTGAAAAGACTAAGTGGGGGGGGGGGTTTAGATAGGTAACCCGGTTTGCTAGATGTCAAACCGGGAAGAGACTTTACTCAAGAGAGAGAGGATGGCTCTCAATGTAGTAGTTATGAGGGAAATAATGACAAGATTTGACTTATCACTTAAGACTTACCTTAAGGTCTTGGACCTTGTGCTATATTTATAGTTATCATCTACTTATGAAGAGGTCCATAAGATGATGCCAAGTGTATGTTCAGGATTTGGACAACAATGCTCCCTTGGCCCATGGCCCAATAGTATGTGAGAGTCCAATACCATTAGATGGGCCTGGGAGGGTAAATTGGTCCTTTCGCTCCTCAGAGTACTATTTCCGCTGATGGATCCGTGTGAGACGTTTTAGAATGATCCGAGCTCTGTTGAGTAGGTCTGTTCCTAGGTAGCTCAGTGACGGTCCGCGATATTAGCTGCTCGGAAGTATCTTCAAGGTTCCAGTGTATACGTTTGGTCTTATTGTTAAGGTGGCGTCCGAGTTTATCTCGTTCGGTCCGTTTGGCATCCTAGGACTGACAGTGTGTGGTCCTTGTGAGACCATGTGGCCTTTTGTCAGGTTCGGAAGTCATGCACCTAGCTAGGTCGGACCAACTGAAAAGGTGTGTTGACTTGAGCGTACTGATTGACCTGAAAGGCTTTCCTTAAGGCAGACTAGCCAAGGTCGGATAAGTACTGAACTGGCTATTTTAGCCTTGACGATTCGGACACGCTCTATGGCGCCCTTAACAGATTGGACATATATTCGTATCAACATATGTCCCCCTAGTTTCCAAGTATCTTAGTAGAAGATAGTTGTGGAACTATGAGTAAAGGAACAAGTGTGTTTAGGAGCATGTCCGAATCGTTAATTGTGAGGGAGAAAATCCCTTCTTTTCATTCAAAAAATCCGTATCCGTGTTACAAGAAATTAATATATCTCTTCCCCCGCCCTTTCGTTCTACAGTCCGGGATAGGAAAAATCGCGGACTATAGAAGGAAAAGGTATTTGTATCCGAGATATATTGAGATCCGAGTACGGTTTTAGGATCTAAAGAAATATCCTATGAAGGAGTGATGTGTAAGAAACAATCTGTTGGGCTAGATATGTGAAATGGTCTACTTGGGCCGATGAACAGTGATCCAAGGGGCCCAATAAGCCGTTCGTCCAGCCCATGAGTGAGGATCCCGAGACAATTTAATGGGGTACAATGTATTTTCCCCAATTGTGAACCGATGCAACCGTTGGATTAAAATGATCAACGGCTAGGGTTAAAAGCTAAGAGATGTGACGTTTCATCTTCCACAATTGTCCCTTTATAAATAGATCGCCAGATCTGTCATTGTCGCACTTTAGCCAAATTGAATTCAGAGCATTCCTAATCAATCCGAGCAAATAACTAACTTCCGAGCAAGCAAGGTTCCTAGTGAGTAATCAGATATGTCGTTGAAGTCACTGTCGGAGAGCTAGCCAGGCTTCGTCGTCCGTCAATCTTTCTCCAGCTACTTCATCAAGTAAGTAAATCTGGCTTTCTCGAAATTTCGAGTATTGTTTCTTCTACCACGGATGCATGTATGCTTTGTGGAATTTCCGTGCCCGTATGCTATAAAGATTGGGTATTTTTTGCCAAGTGATGTGTCGTATGTTGAGTTTTGGTTACTCTAATATTGCATGCGTTCCATAGTTGAACTTATGGTATCAATTTGTAGATATGACTCGTATATTTGCCTTGTAAATGTGCCATGTATGGTAGAATATAGTGCCAGTAGGCTTGTTGAACTTTCTGTTATGGCACCTTGCATGGTAGATAATAGTGCCAATTGGCACATAGAACTCCTCGGTGGCGTGACCTTGCGTGCCAAGGTAGGTGCTAATAGGTAGAGACAATGACCCATAGGAACACACAATCAAGTAGGGTTTTCTCGGACCATAAGACTTAATAAGATACGTAAAGGAACTCTCGGACGACCACAATATCTTTTTCTAATCCATTTCCTTGTGCCCTAGGATGTCCGAGAGCGATAGTCAGAATCATCACGAAGCTCACGATTATGACGATGGATTAAAACAAGAATCCGAGTCTATTACGGTGACCTCGTCCGCATCAGACCACCCAGAATTGGAGATTCCGCAAAACAACCTTCCGGCGGAGGAACGTAACGCGGTCGTTGTGGAGGTTGTCTCTTCTAAAGATTCAGATGTTGGGCATGGGGTCCGAGACTCTGTCACTACTCGGAACAAGACTGTAAAAAATGAGACAAATGTCACGAGAACAAAGGTACGAGTCCAATCTCAGACCATTGGCAGCGGTGGCATGCCTGCTAACATGAGCGTGCCTCGGACGGAACAAGGAGATGATACTGATCGTGAGGCGGAGGACGTAGAAATGTTTGAGGCTGGTGAAGAGGACCGTGTTGTGACGGAAACAGGTCCGAACAACCTAAATACATCTGGGAGACCCGAAGGTGGAGAAGAAGGGGAGGAAGAAGGAGAAGAAGAACAAGATGACGAGGAGGAAGCCCCTGAAGTTGCTTGTCCGCGGGGCGCTCTGGACGCCGACTTGTTTTGCACCCAAGGATGCCCGCTCATCCTAATCCGCCACTGGTTGCGGGTCGCGGAGCTCAAGCGGCGCGGACTAACTTCCCTCATCCTGCGTCCGCCGTTGTGATAGCAGATCCGTACGGTGAGCTTAACGCGGATGGTTTGCTTCCCACCTATCTGTCCAAGGTGAAGCAGGAAGATATTCCAGAGTGGAGACGGGAGTGGGAGATTCCAAAGTCCGTCGAGATTATGGTTCCAGAGCCCGGACATGCCTTTTATAATCCGCCCGCTGGATACATGTGTGTGCACGAAGCGGCCTTCTCCTATGGATGGAAGGTTCCCATCGCGTCCGGGCTAAAGCATATTCTGAACCACATCTGTATCGGTCCGAGTCAGGTTATCCCCAAGTCCTTGGGAAACCTTATCTGTTTCACTGTCTTTTGCGCAAAGAAGGGGCAGTCGGTAAATTTTGAAAACTTCCGACAATTATTCAGCGTGACCTTCAGTCCGGGGAATCCCCTCTTCTACAAGTTTGTGAATAGGAAGTCATACAACTTCATTTCCGATCCCATCTCCTCGCTCGGATCGAAATAGTGGGAAAAGTATGTCTTCGTGCGGATGGCTTTGAAGCCCGGAGAGTTCGCTAGAAGGCGGGAACAGTGGAGGTTGCCCACAAAATTCTGAGGGAGAGCATTCCGGATTGGCACCCTCTTCCTAAAAACGTGGCTCTGTGGGTGGCGGATATCCACAAGAAAAATGATCCACCAACGTATTTGTTTCACGGATTGATCTGTTAGCCACTGCCGTACTTGTTCGGACTGACTGATGTCGTCTAGGTCGGAGGGAAGATCGACTTCTGTAAGGATCTCTAATTTAGGACTTGTATTTTCCCTTCATTTAAGTGTCACACCTAAATGTATGACTGTCCTCCGCAAGTTGTGGTTGACATTATTTGTTTCTTCCGCAGCTTACTGGTTTAATTACATCATGTCGACGCTCAGCGAAAAGAAGAAGCAGCAGAGAGAGCAGCAAGCCCTCGAGCTTGCCACTGGCCAAAGGGACAAAATCATTAATACGTCCGCAGGTTTGCCTATGGCGGACCCAAAAAATGCGGCCCTCTTTGCTGCTGAGGAGGAGCAACGGAAGAAGGCGGGTGAGGATCCGCAGATTCTGGAGGTGCCCGACAAGGGCAAAGGTCCTGCGACCCGCAGTGCTACTGGGTCTAAGCCGCCGACCTCGGGTGCTCCAAGGGCATCTGGACTTGGTAGTTCTGCTGCGTCCGCGCCTCCACGGGATGTGTTGATGCGGGATGCCATTTCCTCTGGGAAGAAGAGGGGCGCAACCTCGGATGCTTCTCCTACATCGAAGAGGCAGCATTTCTCCGTCGTTCTACCATTGTCCGACCAAGATGCTCTCGATGCGGAGTATGAATGGAGTCGCGGACTCCCTGAGGTGGAACGGGTCGGAGAGATCCACGAGCTGCATCAAAGGGTAAGTGACTCCCTTGTGTTTTTCTTTCCTTGCTTTCAGCTTTTATGTTAGAAATACAACTTCTAACTATGCGGACTTCTTGTAGTTCGGATGCATGATCAAGTCCATGCAGTGGACAATGAGTTTGTCTTTTTGAGTCTGATTCAGTCCAACTTTCCCAAAGTGCCAAAGTTGTTTGTCTGTATCCTTGCCCTTCCTCTTTGGTGTTTTTTAGTTCATGGATATGATGACTGGGACTATGTTTTTGGAAAAACCCTTCTGATCCATGTTCCTTCCTTCTCAGTCCCTTGGTCTGTGCAGCTGTCTTTTGTTGTTAGGGGGATTAGACTGTTGTACATTTTTCTGGGAGAAGTGACGCTCCTCTATCATAGTAGATTAGGTAGCATTAATATGCTCCCCTCTGGCATGAGGCTGCTATGTTATGAGCTCCCTGTAGTTGGCTACAAGCTTTATGCTTTACTTCACCCCAGTTCTAATGTAATATGGTCTAATTCAACCTACTGTGAAGGGTTTCTCCCCTTGCCTTGTGGTTTTTTCTTGGCCTGGAGTAGTGGTAAAGAGTTGGCAGTAGCTGTCCTTGAAAGAGGCTTCAACTTCCCTCCTTACTACTATTTTCCTTGTTTGCCTAGGGATGGATTATGTAGTCTATTCTCTTACAATAAATGTTGGGCATACAAGCATTTTCAAAGAGTTTTGACTGTAGTTGTTCTTTGTGTAGTCTTCAACATTCCTCTATTTGATTGTATGTATGCTTCATTTATTATTTGGAGAATAAGTATAATAATCCTTTCCCTATGGCTTTGTTCTCTAACTATTTGTGTTTTGTGCAGCTTCTATCTCACTTGGAGTACTCCTTGTTTTTGCGAATTTTAGTAATCTATCTCTTGTAAAAAGTCGGTTTTGTACTTATTAATGTTAGAACCTAGTTCAGTATGTATTTACTTAGTACTGGCTCTACTTGGTCCCTTTTTTGGTGCCAGCGACACAGGGCTTGACCTCAGGCAATTTCACTTCAATGGCACAGTACTGTGTGCAGATGGCTCGGGCGTTAGATGGAAGATAGAGCAATTTGCTGAACTGCATCCTTTTGTTTTTGTTAGGCAGAATTTGTTTAGAATGGTGAAAATAGGGTACTTTTGGATTGTATCTTTGATAGATCTGTGGTTGTTCGCGGGTTACTTTAAATCGCCTTGATCATCATTTATAAAATCCGGGGCTATAGCCCTTTTATTTAAAAAAAAATTAAAAAAAAAGCCATGCAGTGGAACGCCAGTGAGCGGGCCACTATTGAGGAGGACCTGCATAAGGTGCTGGCTGCATCAGCGGAGGAGGCGGAGAAGGTTAAGCGGGCGGAGGCCCAATTGAAGAAGAAGGACACGCTCATCTC
Organism: Plantago major; assembly: GCA_026545765.1. Taxonomy (NCBI): domain Eukaryota; kingdom Viridiplantae; phylum Streptophyta; class Magnoliopsida; order Lamiales; family Plantaginaceae; genus Plantago; species Plantago major. The sequence goes on from CM048839.1 coordinate 67,376,133, forward strand.
CAAGCTGAAGGGTAACTGGGAACGAGCTAAGTCGGATGTGGAGTGGCAGGAGAACTTCATCGACTCATCAATGAAGGTGTTCCTGGAGTCCAAGGACGCACTCCTCGAAGATCTTCAGTTCGCCCGACTTGAAGCTGTGAAGGACTTCATGAAGTCAGATTCATTCAAGTTCTTCATGGCGGACAAGGCCGATGCTCTTCGCCTGGAGGGGTTTTCATCCGCTATCGGCCAGTTGCAAGCTAAGGGGTTGGTACCTCCGAACTTTGATTGGAAGGCGGAAGACTGGATCCATCCGCGGACGCTAGTGGAGTGGAGATCCCGGTGGAAGTTGTGCCGGATGAGCGGTTGGCTATGTGTGAGTTAGCAGAGGTGGTCACCGAGGAGGGTGAAATTGAGATAACCAATGGCGGACCTTTTCTTCCCAAGTGCGTTCCGGAGGCCATAGGGAAGGTATGCTTCATTCTTTTCCACGACAACATGAGTTACCTGAATAATTGGTATTTCATGCCTTCTCGGATTGTTGGCCATGACGCGGACTTCAACCTGTTCGAGAGCGTCAAGACTTCCTTTGATGCCGTTGCTGAATCCCTCGTGGCCGCTTCCAATGTCAATCCGTCCTCCACCAATCCGCCTGCAACTGATGAAGCCGGGCCAAGCCAGCCTCCCCCTCAATGAGAAGACCGGGGTATGCCCCGTGGAAATACTGTAACTTTTGGAATATTTACCTTTAATGGCACGGATCTGTTGCCGCGTACATTGATTTTTGAATTTGTCATAGTAATGCGAGTACAATTATGCTTCATTTTCGATATATCAATGCTTTTGTTTCTATGCTTCCTTGATCCGTCATGTTATGCATAATCTTACTAGTCAGCATAAATATATATCTCTTGCAAACGCTGATCACTTTGAACGACATCTAACTCAAGACAATCAAACTATTAACTTGCTGATCTTCGAACTACTCAATAGGCTTAATCTTCGAATGTTTGCTTAAATGGAGCTTGTCGAACTTATTGATGAGTGATTACTCGGATACCTTTATTAAAAGACATGGGCTCAATATGATCAGATAGGTAGGCCCAAACGATCCAGTACTATTTGGCCCTTATAGATGGCCCAAGCCCATCGTCGACGTCGATCTTCTTCCGTGGCGGACGCTGATTGGTTCGTCCTATCTATAAATACCCGAATTCCCCTTTGCATTGATCGCATAAATCCAATTCTAATTTCCATCTTGCTGAGAATTTCCAACTTCTTTCTCAAACACGGACAGATCTTACAGTTTGAGCCTAGTAACCACAATAGGAAGACGATTTCTTGACTAGTCTCCCCCTCGAGACTCCCGTCCACTCTCAAACGGCGTATGTCGTCTTGAGTTTGAGAGTGGCGTGGGTCTAAAGGGATGGATTATTCAAGATCTGTTGTTAGGAAACATAGATCTTGGAAAATGTTCTGGTCTGGGAGTAAGCGGACGGATGATCTTATCAGTCGTATGCACGATCCACCCGGTAGGAGCTTGTCATGTCGGAGAAGCTGCTGGCGGGTGGGTCGTAATACGATCAATGTGTCAGATCCGTTTTTTAGATCCGAATGAATGGATATGTTGAAGAATCTTAGTGTCCGGAGGTTGATTCTTGATTTATTCCTATTACAGGCACATCCCATTGCTCGTTGTCTGTAAAAAGATTGGTGATGTAGGTGTTCTGATGGACCATTTTGCTTGAGAGATCTTTTGGTGAATTTATGGTATGTCTCGGAGAACAGGACAGGCTCTTCCGTTGTAGTGTAGATATTGTAGTGATCTGGATATTTATGTCGGATCGTAGTACGTACAAAGGAGATTGTGTGTTTCTTTGTTCATTTCTACAAACAAGATTGTTGTTAGAATCTTTCTGCCATGTAAATAATCAAATTTCGTTTCGAATCGAAAGATGAAAGTTGTATTGATTTGCCGTAAATTCAATTACAACTTGTGAGCTGCATGGCCAATGACAAAAGAGTTAACAAATATAGAATTGACGGAGTTCCGTGTAACAAATGGTTTAAGCCCAGAATGTCAAAACAACTGACGGAGTTCCGTGTAACAAGCCCTAAGCATATAACTTTTGAAGGTTCTTAGCATTCCAAGTACGCCTGAGTGGGTGTCCGTGCTCGTCCTCCAGTTCATAACTTCCATTCACTCTTGCACCAATAATCTTGTAGGGTCCTTCCCACTTAGGCTTGAGCTTCCCAACATTGCTCAAGATATCAGCTTTGCGGAGCACCAGGTCTCTGACCTGTAAATCTTTAGCTTGAATATTTTTATTGTAGGCCCGGGCTGCAGTTGTTTGGTATCTGTGGATATTAGCCAATGCCTCGGTCCTCTTATGTTCTAGCATATCTAGGTCATAGGTCTGAGCTTCCTGATTGGCGGAATCATGGAATTCTTGGACCCTCATTGTTTCGACTGCAATTTCCGCGTATGACTACTTTCGTGCCATAAACCAGAGCAAATGGGGTCTCCCTAGTTGCAGTCCATGCTGTGGTGCGGTGAGCCCAGAGTACACCATCCAGGTCATCTGCCCAACTATCCTGAGAGGTCCTCAGTCGCTTCACCAGGATCTTAACAATTGTTTTGTTCATGGATTCAGCTTGTCCATTAGCTTGTGGATATCCGACAGATGTAAAGCGTTGCTCAATCTTGAAAGAGGCCAACCATTCCTTGAGTTTGTTGCCTGAAAATTGAGCACCATTATCCGAGATAAGAACTCTCGGTAAGCCAAAGCGACAGATGATGTTTTTCCAAATGAAGGTCTGCACACGACTTTCTGTGATATTGGCCAAAATTTTGGTTACAATCAAAAGCCCGTAGTGGGAGCAACTAGCACAAACACCATGCAACTACGATCCAGCTCTAGTCACAGATTTTTACATAATGCTGCATGAAAGAGTACCCATCTCCGGCGAGATGTATGTGAGAGGAAGAGAGCTGACATTTTCTGTAGAGTCGATTAGAGTATTCTTGGGTACGTGGGACCCAAAGGAGAATGATGATGTCTATGACCACTCGGGCATGAATGTGAGAAACAGGAAATATGGAGCATCTAACTGTTGAGGGTGTAACTCCCCAACTACTTAGATTTTATTCAACTCCACTAATGGATGCCAAGGTGAGAAGCTCCTTGCAAGGTATGGACCAAGGCGTAAGAACCAGCGACCAACTACTTCGGTAAGGACCTGCACACTTGAGTGGGGGGGGGGGTTAGTGCCCGGATTGCTAAGTGTCAAACCGGGATGAGACTTTACTCGAGAGTGACTGAAGATCAACTCTGTATAATATTCGGGATTGAGGTCGTGATGTGACTTGTCAGATTACTTACTTGTGGGGATGTGTGCCTTATTTATAGGCTATCATCAAAATGGAAGGCCTTGCTAGGATTGCGCCATGTGTACGGCCAGGATTGAGCCACCAATGCTAATATGAGGCCCATAGCCCAACAATGAAGCTTTAGCACATGCCATCTTGGGCTTTAGGGGTAGTTTGGTCATTATTGGGAGAGTTCTTGAGGATGTGACTAGTTCTGCCGAGTTCCCAGGTTAGGAGAGATGGGTCCGGACGATTGGTCCGGACCATATTTGGTCATACCGAGGAAGTTCTCCTGCCTGTCCAACTCTTCCGATTCGGAGCTCCTGGGTTCGGACATCTCACTCTTTGGTGCCCATTTGCTTGGTTGCTTTATGAGATGGTCATGCTGGATCCGAGTTGACATCCGGATCGGAGTCCTTGGGTCGGAGAGGGTACTGACTTAGCACTATGCTCCTTTCCCAGAGAGGCTCAGACCAAGGTGGGTCGGACCTATGGTTCCGGGTCGGGCCTTGTAGGTCCAAATCCTTTGTCCCTTTCTTTCAATGTGGGTCGGACCATGGTTGGTCTGCCCGGATCGGACCGTTGGCTCGGACCAAAGTGTCTCGGATCCATTGGATGACTTGGGATGCCTTAGGATTCGTTCCTAGGTCCTTTATAACGGATTAAACATATTTCCGTATCAACATATGTCCCCCTAGTTTCCAAGTATCTTAGTAGAAGATAGTTGTGGAACTATTGGCTTGGGAAGCTGTTGAAGAAGGATCCGTTCTTCAGTCCAATCCGCCTAAAAGAGTTGAAAAAAGGTGTAAATCGCATTGTGTGCCTTGACTTAGTCTCTCCCCCTTTTTTTCTAAAACATCGTTGCCATCCGAAATTGGGTCCAAGGGCAACGAAGTGAAGAAAAAAGAAAAAAGGGTATTTGTAATCGAGACTAAGTTTAGGCTCCGAACATCGGTACTGTACCTTTGATGAGCTACGGTAGCGGACCGTAGGTGCGTGTCCCGTCCGAACCAACCTCTGTGGTCAAGTGGAGGTCCGAAGTGTAATCGCTCGAGTAAACGAGGTTCCTTGTGTGGACAAGTTATGTTGGACTGATAAGCCGCTAGGCGTCCGAGAAGATGATAATCCGGAACTCTCGTGTTGTCTGCCGCCCGAGAGAGGGAGAGTTGTTGTATTCATCTATCCAAGAGGTAAATTTGTTGTACCAATTCGTCATTTCACTTGGTATAATTGTACTATGCCGTTGGAAGATTTTTGATCTACGATTGAGATTTAATCCCGAAAAATCGTGACGGTTGGAGTTCCCAATATGACCCCCTATAAATAGAGGGGTTGGCCGGTTCATTTGCGCAACGTTTAGAGAGAGAATTTTCGCATTCTGAGTGTATCCGAAGCGACTCCCATCAATCCGAAGTGAGCGACAAGAGATCCGAAGCACGAGATTACATACGAAGCCAAGGCATTTCCATCTAATCATCCGAGTCCAAGTAAGTTTACTTGTCTCGTCTTATCATTTGTCTGCATTGTTTTTCATCTTCTAGTTGCTCGGATGCATGCTTATGATGTGTATTATAGTTCTAATACTCCATACGTTCTCAATGTTGACTAACGCCGAATCAGCATCGTACTGACTACTTCCGAACTAACTTCGCCTGGGAAAGCCAGTAGTGTTGGCTATAAACTGACCATTTTAATATACATAAACGACCTCTCGGACTGCCATCTTAAAGCTTACGAAATTGCTTTCTCCTTTCCTTAGGATGTCCGAGAGTGATAGCCAAAATCGATCCGAGGCTGAGGGATATGACTCCGAAGCGATATCTTTAACTGATAGCTCCGAGGAGATTGAGATCGTAGATGACGACGAAGTACTGGAGGTGGAACAAGCGCCTCATCCGAGTCGGGAAGAGCCCGAGGTAAGTTCCTTACTTCGGTTAGTTGTTCCGGATCCAGGTCCTCTGAGGCGTCGGGATTACCTGCGAGTGTCCCATGTGCGAGTTATCAGAAGGCTCAAGAAACAAGTTCGCGAGTTGTAGGAACTCGTCGCCCGGGTCGGGCTGGCCAAGAATCCGAACTTCCGGTAGAGATCCGATCTTTAATTCGCAACCTTGGTTATAATTTTAGGAGTAATCCTAATCGAGTCCCGTTCGTTCCGGATCCGCAGGCGCCAATCATCGAGGAAGTTCATGATACCTCGGAAGCACCTCCCAATTTGAGCATCTTCGAAGAGGGTGAGGAGGATCGTGTGCATGTCGCTGTGCCTCTTCAGACTGTCGTAGAGTTAGCGTCCTCGTCCGAGGAAGATGAGGCAGAAGAAGGTGTGCGGGGCCAAGATTCTGGTTCCGAAGAGGAAGAAAGTGTAGAGCCATCCGCTCGTGTGCTCCGTGTGGAATCTGCTGGGGAAACAGGGCCGAGTCGGCAGACGGCTGAGGAGGAGCGTCCGGAGAGGCTGAGGAAGGGTGAGGACGTATTCCAAGTAAAGTTCCTTCGGTCTAAGGACGAGGTCACTCACCCCGATCCGGAGGGCGAGTTGAATGAGGACGGTACGTTGCCTACTTGTGCCTCAACCATCCGAGCCGATGAAGTGGATGAGCTCTGGAGGAGATATGAGATCCCAGAGTGTGTGGAGATTCTCATCCCAGACGAATCTCATGCGTTCTACAATCCGCCTCCGGGATACATGTGTGTCTATGAGATAAGTCTCCATTGCGGGTGGCGGCTACCCGTATCGTCCGAGTTTCTGGAGATTTTGAACAGTATGGGGTTGAGTCCGCACCAGATCATCCCCAACTCCCTCGGAAATCTGATGTGCTTCGGGGTCTTATGTAAATATAAAGGCATCCCGGTCACCTTCGATAATTTTCGTAAATTGTTCAACATAAGTGTATGTAATAGGAACACATGGTTCTATACGTTCGTATGTCGCCAGGCGTACACGTTTTTTGTTGACCCCCTGTCCTCATTGGGAATCCAATGGTTCAAGAGGTACATTTTTGTCCGTCCGGCTCTGAAGCCCGGGCAATCCGAAGCGGAGAGGGCTAAGTGGCAATTTGAGAAGAAATTCTTCCGAGGCAAGCTGCCAAACTGGAAGCCATCGGCCCGGAATGTCCCCCTATGGATGCAAGCGCTCCATCGGAGTCAAGAGCCAGAAAAGTACTTCTTCCGAGGGCTGATATGTCGCCTTCGCTTACGGCCGGCTTGTCCGAGCCAAGTTTTTGTGACAATATGGAGGATTTGAGTAAGTGGTTTCTCTCTACCTCTAGTTGGTTGTCCGATTCGGTTTGTCGACTATGTAGTTACCATTTGTAGATTCTTTTGTATTTTGCAACTCATTGTGATTCGGATGTGCAGCTTTTTGGTTCGAGTATACGATGTCGACCATGCGGGAGTTGAAGCATCAACAAAATGCTGCGCAGCAGAAGGAGTTGGCAGAGGGTTCCCGGACCCAAATTATCAAGACTTACACCGTACTCCCGATGGATGAACCCAGAAATGCTGCCGTGTTCCGAGTGGAGGAATCTCGGAGAGCTGCTGCGGGCGAAGAGGCCCAAACTATCCCTACTCCGGACAAGGGTAAGGTGGCCGGTTCTAAGGGCTCGAAGAAGCCTCCAAGATCCGTGTCCCGAGATCCTCCCGCAAGCGGATCGAGCGCTGCGGCTGCAAAAAAGCGCCCCTCCGAAGGTCCGAATCCTCCCGCCAAGAAAGGCAAGGAAAAGATGAGCGAGGCGCCCGAGCTGGATTCAGATGCTGAAGTTGCTCGGTTGGTTGCTGCCTCGGAGTTGGAGCGGATTTCGGAGTTAACTGCCGCGCAGCGCAAAGTGAGTTTAAATTTTCCGTTGGTTTTACATCTTCTTGTGGTTCGGAGGTATCTAACACTTCCGATGTTTTCGTTTTTGTTTTTAGCTTGCTGCTGTTGAAGCATGCTCTCTGGTAGCTGCTCGGAGAGCCACCTTGGAAGAAGATTTGGCTAAAATGAAGGTCGCCGGCGATTGAAACGTCCCGGTTGAACAGCACTTCGGAGCGGCTAAAGAAGGCCATAGCTGCTAAACAGGAGGCCGAGTCGGAGACGGCCAAGATGAAAAGTGCCATTCGATCTTTGGAGACTGACTTGAAAGTGCACCAAGATAGTTTGGACGAGTTCGTGGGTGTCTCTCGGACTTTCAAAGATATGATGCTGAAAGAGCTTCTGGGGATCCGGACAAGGGCTGCTCAAGATTTCCTTGATTCGGACTCCTGCAAGTTTTTGTTCGAGTCGAAGTATGACGAGGCCCGTCAAGATGGGTTTGATGCAGCTATGGACCAGTGCCGGAGGAAGGGTTGGATACCGGATGACTGCGACTTGGAGGCTGAGGGAGTGTCCGTCTTTAAGAATAGAGATGGCTCGGACTTTGCTCCGGAGGGTGTCTTGGACGAAGACCTGCTCAAGTGTGAATTTGTGGAGCTGGTCTGCGAAGAGTCGGAGGGTAAGAAGTACAACCATGGCGATCCGTACCTCCCACCCTTCGTCCCTCGGGTGCTTATGTCCAGTGTTTTCGTTCCTTTGGAGGATCACTTGGAACACAACCGAGACTGGCTGACTCTGCCAGGGCCTGTTCGTGGCTTCGATCCGAACCTAGACTTGATGCAGCGATGTCCGGCCTTCCTGAAAGTGGTTGAGGCTCGGAGAGAACGGAGGTTAGCCCAGGAAGCCCAACAACAAGGTCAAGCGCCTCCGGAGAAGGATACGGGGGGCCCCTCTCGGTCTCAACCTAGTTCGTCCGAGCGGTGAAGGCAGTAAAGACGGGGTATGCCCCGGGTTTTTTGTAGTAGTGTGCCTTCGGTCCTGAAAACAATGTTGTCTTTTTTGCTCATCATCTTTTTGTAAAACCTTATATCCGACTCGATGAATGTTGTTGGTCCGGGCCCATTGGTGGCTCGGAACTATTCTTGTTGTTGAAATGATAAATGTTTCTGTTTACATTCTTGCGCGATGAATCCCATATATCTGTTTAGTAGCTCATTAACTCTCATAAACTCGGATAATGGGTTCGGACCCTTGAGATTCAAACCGCCAGAACGTTAATTTGCCTGATGCAAATTCTCCTGTGTGGGTCTTGGGGGATGATCAACCATTGTGCCCATCCGAATCGGAACCTTTAATAGAAATAAACTGGACCACGAACGGTTCGGAGCCACGTCTTAGAGTGACAAGGCTTGCGAGAAAGAATTTCCTTGTATCGTGGTAAGTAGCGTCGATTCGTACGTTGACTTGGTGCGTCATCCCGAGCCATACAGACTTGTGAGAGAGTGAGAAGATGATCATCATTAAGTATAGGGTGACTCTATACGAGTCACAGTTGCTTCGGATGTTGTCATGTCAGCCCCGAGCTGATACGTTCGAGTGAGTAACTTAGTCAATGTGCCCGACCGTATGGATGGATTATTGGGTTGGGCCAATGGAAGCCGAAGAGCCAGGCCCATGTTCGGCCCAAGCCCATTTCCGGTAGCTAGCTGGGACATGTGTCCGCTTCAGATTGGTCCTCTCTTTCTATATATACCCCTGCTTTGTACAGCTTTTCATTAGGACATCTCTCCCTTTTATAGTAACCAAAGGTCCGGAGCTCGAGTTCGAGCGGCTGGTGAGCATGTTGATACCATCGCTTTTGCGCGTGATCTTGTCCCAAGGGTTTCTCCGATGCTTCGGATGTCTACCCGGGCTGGTTCACGGTGAGAATTTTGGAAATTAAATTGCTCGGAAAGCCAGCCTCGGATCTCCGAGGATACGGTCCGTGCCGCGTGAGGCCTGAAATCGTTGCCAATCAATTCCTCTGATCGTCAGGCTAATCTTCTTTCTCCGGGGCTGTGGTCTATATTCGTGACTTTTAGCCCCGGAGAGGTAGATTAGCTGGATGGTTCGGGGATCTTCAAATAGTTGTTTTTGAACCTCAATGCATCCGAGGCATTCCGCTCTGGGTATGTGCCCGGGGGGCGACAAGTCGGCATAATTGGTTTGGTAGAATCCCTTCCAGTATTTCGTGGTTCGGTCGTAAAAAACCGCCCGAGATGTTGGAAGGCTTTCTACCAATCCTGCTGTGTCTAGTTGTTCGTTTCTCGGATTTGAGGGAGATGTATCCCTTTTAGTAGGTCTTTTAGCTCGTCCTTGAAGATACGTATCCGAACAGTTCGGTTCTGTTTGTTTGGAGTCGGATCATTGGGGGCTTCCGGAAGTTACCTTTCTGGTGACTCGTTTGTTTTACACCTATGGTCTTTCGTCCGAGCAGCTCGGCCTTGTTGGTGGCTGTGTGCCAGAATTGAAGGCTCGAGGGAGCGACTTGCAATTCTGGGATGGAGTTCCTGACTATGCCGGTCTTGTTGGGACTCGGACCAACGGGAGCCTCCGGAGTGACTTGGGTTAATCCGACTATCCGGGTTGGTCGCCTTCCAAATACTTTAAATCTGGGATGTGTTTATAGTATTTGGTAAGAGGCGATCCGGATTGTTATAGTGCTTCTTGCTTGCTTCGGAGCTCTCTTTCGTTCAGAAGTGATGAAGTATTCTTTCTGGGAGCATTGAATGGCCTTAGTTATCTCGTCCGGCTGCTGTTAGTCTTTAGATCGTCCGAAGGGGGCTTCGGAATCTTTGTCAGTGAGCAATCAAAGTTGGGATGGTGGAATTCCTTCTTCCTTCGGAGCGCCCACAGATAAAGTTAATAGGGCTCGGACGGGGCTTGGTTCGGTAGACCAGGGTTAATTAAGAAGCTTCGCTGTAGAAGTAGAAAAGAGATAGAATAGGAGCTTGTTGTTGTAAGCTCGATTAGGGCTTTTCGGACCCTGACTTTGTAATTCTGTACTCCTGTTTAAATAAAAGCGTATTTGCCTTTGTCAAGGTCGGACACTGTTTGATTGTGTTACTCCGATCCGGATCAGTGTATGATCTAGTTTCGGATCGAGTAGTTGAATATCTTCATGGCCTGTTCGAATCATGAGATTCGAAGGACATGATTATTAACAATGTTTATGAAATCACAGTTGTATTGATTTGACGGAAATCGAATTACAACTTGAGGGCTTCGAGGCCTTTTCAAAAAACAAACACAAAAAACAGATCGACAAGACAAAGGAAGGTGACAGTCGTTGCCACACTCCTCCTCTAAGTGTAAAACTTTTGGAGATTCTTGGCATTCCAAGTTCTCTTCAAGGCCCGCCCTTGCTCATCTTCTAGTTCAAAGCTTCCATTAACTCTTGCCCCAGTAACTTTGTACGGTCCTTCCCACTTGGGCTTAAGTTTCCCCACATGACTTAGTATATCGGCTCTTCTGAGGACTAAGTCTCCAACTTGTATGTCCTTAGGAAAGACACGTTTATTGTAGGCTCGAGCGGTCATGGCTTGCATCAAGGATGTTGGCCAATGCCTTATCGCGCTTGTCTTCAAGGAGCTCAAGGTCATAGATCCTTGCGATCTCGTTATCAATTGGGTTGTATTGCTGGATTCTCTGGGTTGCCACCACCGTTTCCGAAGGGATGACCGCCTCGGATCCGTAGACCAGGGAGAAAGGTGTTTCTTGTGTGGCGGCCGCTGCTCGATGCGCCTAAAGGACGCGTCGAGAGCATCCGCCTAACTGTCTTGGGAAGTTCTCAACCTTTTCTCCAAAATTTTGACTATGGTCTTGTTGGTGGCTTCCACGACCATTGGCTTGGGGTGGCAACTAAGTAAAGCGTTGTTCTATTTTGAAGGACTGAAGCCACTCCTTCAGTCTTGACCCAGAAAATTGTGCTCCATTGTTCGAAACTAGCACTCGTGGGAGTCCAAACCGGCAGATGATGTTCTTCCATATGAATGTCCGAACCCTGCTTTCTGTGATGGCTGACACTGCTTCAGCTTCGACCCACTTAGTGAAGTATTCCACTGCCACTATCAAGAACTTCTTTTGATGTGTTCCTCGCGGAAAGGGACCAACTATGTCTATGCCCCATTGATCAAATGGGCATGCTATGATTGACGGAATCATAGGGTTGGTCGGGCGGTGTGGTATGTTGGCATAGTATTGGCAGTCTTCACAGGCGCGGGCGATGTTGGCAGCATCAATGTCAATAGTTGGCCAATAGTATCCTTGCCTTATGATCTTTTGCGCCAAAGTTCTTCCTCCAGAATGACTTCCACAACTTCCGGCGTAGATTTCTTCCATCGCAGTTTTCGCCTCTTGAGGATCTACGCATCTCAGATGAGTTCCGCTGTAGGATCTTTTGTAGAGATCTTTTTCCAGAATAAAGTATCTGTTAGCTCGACATTGAATCTTCCTGTCCTCTCTACGATCCACAGGTAAAGTACCATCCTTGAGGTAACGGAATATATCAGTCATCCAGTTTCTTTCTGTGCTCAAGAGAAACATCTGTCCGTTGGGGTTTGCCAGGGAGGATTCCGCGCGGGTCATTAGGATGACACTTCTTGTGTCCAAAGCTCCTAAGGCTGAGGCGTACTTGGAGAGGGCGTCGGCTTTGTCATTCCATTTTCTGTGAAATTGGTCAAGAGTAAATTCTTCAAAGTGTTCAACCTCTTTCTTGAGGAGCTCCAAGTACTTGATCATGTTAGGTCCTTTGGTGGTAAAGGACCCGGAGAACTGGGATTGTATGAGCTGCGAGTCTGTGTAGGCTTTGATCCTTTTTACCTGAAGGGCTTTCGCCATTCTTAGGCCGGTGTTAAGTGCTTCATATTCGGCTTCGTTGTTCGTCACCTTAAAATTGAGGGTGATGGCGTACTCTAGCTTGGCTCCTTCAGGACTTTCAAGGAAAATTCCTATTCCTCCCAACCGTCCGGTTGATGATCCGTCCACTTGTAATGTCCAACATTCTTTGTTTCTTTCCTTTCCTCCCGAAGTGGGAGTGAGTGCTTTCCCAACCTCCTGCTTCTTGTCGGAAGATGCAGTTGTCGAGATATTGAGTTCTTCGTCCAAGAGAAACATGTGCCTTACTCTCAGTGAATCATCCATAGGTTGGTGATACTTAGTCACAAGCTGGATGCTGCCTCTTTGTGTCTCTTTTGCTTCTTTCTTTCCACTTGATTCCTTGATTTGGGCTATCACCACATGGCTAGCCTTTTCCTGGAGTTTCTGTTCTCTTCTTCTCCTTTCTCTGGATAGTCTACCATGAAGTCGGCCAGAACTTGTGCTTTCTTGGCAGATGGGGCTTGATACCCAATATCATATTCACTCAGCTCAATAGCCCATTTGGACAAAGGCCCCGATCGATCTGTCAAAGACATGTTTGAGTGGCTCATTTGTAAGGACCACAATCCGATGCGACTTGAAGTAAGGCTTCAGTCGCCGTGCAGTGTAAACCAGTGCGAAGGCGAGCTTTTCAACCTTGACATATCTGGCCTCAGAGCCTGCAAGGGCTTTGCTCAAGTAGTAAATTGGTAAATGCTCGTTGTCTTGTATCCGCATCAAAGATGTAACTCATTGCTTCATCAGTGGTGGCCAAATAGAGGTAAAGAGTTTCAGCCTCCATGGGTTTAGACAAAAGGGGCGGCGAGAGGAGATACTTTTTCAAGTTTTCCAGGGCCTCTTCACACTCCTTTGTCCATTCGAACTTAGTTCCTTTTCGTAAGATCTTAAAGAAGGGAAGGTTCCTCTCGGCGGATCTTGAGATAAAACGGCTCAATGCCATCACCTTTCCTACAAGCTTCTGAACTTCATTGACAGTCTTGGGCTGTGGTAGATCTACGATTGCTTTTATTTTCTCTGGGTTAGCACTGATGCCTCTTTCTGTGACCATGTAACCAAGGAATTTTCCTCCTTTCACCCCAAAAGTGCACTTTTCAGGGTTCAGCTTCATTCCGTATTTCCGGAGAATAGAAAAACAATTGTTAAGGTGTTCGATGTGTTCCTCTTCAGTCTTGCTTTTCACAAGCATGTCATCCACATAGACTTCCATGGTTTTTCCCAATTCTTCCTTGAACATCTTATTTACCAGCCGTTGGTAAGTAGCTCCTGCATTCTTGAGGCCAAAGGGCATGACCTTGAAGCAATAGACTCCTCCGGCCGCAAAGAATGCCGTTTTCTTGATGTCTTCTTGAGCCATCCTAATTTGGTAGAAGCCTTGATATGCATCCATGAAGCTTAGAAGCGCACATCCTGCAGTGGAATCAACCAGCTGGTCTATGCGTGGCAATGGATAAGGATCCTTTGGACAAAATTTGTTGAGTCTAGTGAAGTCATTGCAAATTCTCCACTTTCCTGGAGCTTTTTCGACGACGACCACGTTGCAGACCCAATCGGAGTATCTGACTTCTTCAATATGACCTGCTTTCATCAAATTGTCAACCTCCCCTGCTATGATAGCATCCTCAACTGGTCCAAAGTCTTTCCTCTTTTGCCAGATGTGCTTGACCGTCGGATCCATGTTCAGACGGTGAACTGCGATCCTTGGGTCTATCCCCTTGAGATCATCTGTGCTCCAAGCAAAGATGTCGCGATTGTCATGAAGGAAAGCGATGAGCTTCCGCTCTACCTCCGTACTCATCTCCGTTCCAATCCGAGTTGTTTTTTCCGAATTTCCTTCGACCAGTTGGACCTCTTTCAAGGCTTCATGGGATTCTATTCTAGCTATCTTGGGGAACTTTTCTCTGAGCGACCCAATACCGATTTCTTCCTTTGGTGGCGTTAGAGTAATGGAAGAATGGCCATGAGGGCCCTTAGTGACCGAAAGGATGTGCATGGCTCCTCCGTTGACATGATATAGCACTCCCAGGCTTCTCTAACGTTGCCCATTTCTTCCCCCACGCCGTTCGGGGTTGGAAACTTTACCCTGTTGTGTAAGGGAGAAGCAATTGCTCTGAATTGGTTAAGTCCCGGGCGGCCCAAGATCACGTTATAGTCGAAGGTGCTATCTACTACCATGAAGAGGATTGTCTTGGTCACCCTTGTCGGAAAGGTGCCCATAGAGACTTGTAGTGGTATACTTCCAATGGGGCATACTATAGACCCTCCAAAACCTACCAATGAAGTGTATACTCGTCCATATTGTATTTGTCCCAGGTGCATTTGCTCCACGGTCCTTTTGGATATGACATTGGAGGAGCTTCCTGTGTCGATTAGTACCTTGTTGACCTTGTAAGTGGCAATAACTAGAGAAACAACCAAAGGGACATCGGGGTCCTTGAGATCTCCTCCGCCAGACGTTGGTGGGGGGATCTCTCTATCGTCAAAAGTAATTGCATTTGTGCCTTTCAAGGCTGGTGGACCGTAAGCTCTGTCGTTGTTTCTCAAGTGTTGTGCGGTCCTTTCCCTTGCATTTCTGCTATCTCCCCCTGTTGGTCCTCCTGCAATGGCGTTGATAATTCCACTGTAAGGGAGGTTCTCCATTTCTGTATCCTCGCGGTACCCTTGGTATCTTTGGGCATGCCGAGGTGGGATTTCACCGGAGGTGGTGGTAAAGATCTGTCGGAGGTCGTAATCACGCTCCTCTCTTCTTTGCTCATTCTTTCTATGCCTGGAGGGTTCTTCTTCGCCTGTTGGTTCTTTCAACTTCCCACTTCTCACTAGTCTTTCGATTTCTGTCTTCAGCTGGATGCAATCCTCAGTCGGGTGACCTTTCTGCTTGTGGAACCTACAGTAGTCTTTAGAAAATTTACTCTTCTTGCTGCTCTTGAAAGGTTTAGGCCATTGTATATCTAAGTCCTTTTCAACAATAGAAGCCAAGATGTCGGATCTTGGTCTGTTGAAGCGAGTATACTCGGCGTATCTCCAAGGTGGAGTTCTTTCTCTACGGAATTCTTTCCTGTCCCTGAGATCTCTTTTTTGCTCGATCTTCCCTTGACGAGGAGGGAGTTCCTGTCGTACTTGTTCTTTCCCCTTCTTTATCCCTGCTCTTATCGGGACATTTCTTCGGTAATCTTCTCCATACAAGACTCCTTCGCAGATATCTTCCAGATACTTTTCAGTGGTGATTTCTTCGTTGGAAAGCTTCCTTCTAAGCTCATCATTATAAGTATTAGCATATAGGTGTCGGACCCGCTCTTTGATGCTATGAGGCTCTACTTGTCGTACTTCGGCGTTGAAGCGGTCAAGGAAGGTTCTAAGGTCCTCATGCTCTTTCTGGATTATGCCTGCCAGGTGCTCAACTGACCTCTTCCTTTTCTTTGCTTTCTCAAACCTTTTCAAGAAAAGGGAGGCGATGTCCGCATAAGATTTGATGGAACCATTAGGTAGTGAGGTCCACCAATCCATTGCTTCTCCAAAGAGTGTGGTGGAAAAGTTAAGAGCTTTCATGTTGTCATTGAGTCCATTGCTTTCCATCTTACTTTCGTATCTAGTAAGATGCCCTACAGGGCAAGTATCTCCATAGTAATGCTCAAGGTTTGGGATAACACAGTCGGGGCGCTTCCTTTCTCTTCTGATCTCATCGCACAGAGGGTTGGGAGTTTTGACTACCACCTTCTCATGTGCTTTGACCATCTTGCTCAAGGTGGCAATTTGTGTTTCCAGGGCCTTCTGTTGGAGGTAGATCTGCCACCGTATCCTTTCACCGGCCTGGGTTGATAGCTACATCTGGAGGAAGATCACCGATTGGAACTATCGGGATGCTTTCCGCCATTTGATCTCTAGGCGCTTATTGTTGAGCTCCTCGCCGACTGGTTCCCACTTCGTCTACTCGTGGCACCTCTGGACTTCTCCCTCGTTGTTCATGAGAAGCAGCGGCTCTTCTATTGAGAAGATGTCTCAGGTCTTTTGTTTGAGCTTGTTCCCCCAGCCTTTGTTGGATAGGACGGTGCTCATTTCTTGATTGAGCGGGTTCGGCTTGCCTTGGGATCGGTGTAGGCGGGGTGGGCTGAGGAGGCTGGAGGTTGTTTGATCCAAAGCATCCTTGAATAGTGGTAAGTAAGAGGCCAAACTGATTCTCACTCATCCCGAACTCACTAGGACGAATGATATGTCCATTCGGAAGGGTAAAGTTTCTTCCTGGAGGAGGACCATGTGTTCCTGACGGAGGAACCTGTCCTTCGTCCCCAAGTGTCTGGATCCTTACTGGTGGATTAATAGCTCTTTCCTCGCCAGAAGAAAGACTAGCGGTATGGCCATCACTTGGATCATCTATTACTTCTCTTGTTGAAACTCTTGCTACCCCACCTCTTCTAGTGAGAGGTCTTCCACTTTGTCTTGGAGCAGGCGCACCAATGGCAGTGGCGTTGGTTCTTGTGGACCTTCTTGTTCTTGCCATTACTGAAGAGAACGGGACTTTTTGTAAAGTTTCCCACAGACGGCGCCAAAATGTTGAGGGTGTAACTCCCCAACTACTTAGATTTTATTCAACTCCACTAATGGATGCCAAGGTGAGAAGCTCCTTGCTAGGTATGGACCAAGGCGTAAGAACTAGCGACCAACTACTTCGGTAAGGACCTGCACACTTGAGTGGGGGGGGGGGGTTAGTGCCCGGTTTGCTAAGTGTCAAACCGGGATGAGACTTTACTCGAGAGTGACTGAAGATCAACTCTGTATAATATTCGGGATTGAGGTCGTGATGTGACTTGTCAGATTACTTACTTGTGGGGATGTGTGCCTTATTTATAGGCTATCATCAAAATGGAAGGCCTTGCTAGGATTGCGCCATGTGTACGGCCAGGATTGAGCCACCAATGCTAATATGAGGCCCATAGCCCAACAATGAAGCTTTAGCCCATGCCATCTTGGGCTTTAGGGGTAGTTTGGTCATTATTGGGAGAGTTCTTGAGGATGTGACTAGTTCTGCCGAGTTCCCAGGTTCGGAGAGATGGGTCCGGACGATTGGTCCGGACCATATTTGGTTGTCAGCTGAGGAAGTTCTCCTGCCTGTTCAACTCTTCCGATTCGGAGCTCCTGGGTTCGGACATCTCACTCTTTGGTGCCCATTTGCTTGGTTGCTTTATGAGATGGTCATGCTGGATCCGAGTTGACTTCCGGATCGGAGTCCTTGGGTCGGAGAGGGTACTGACTTAGCACTATGCTCCTTTCCCAGAGAGGCTCGGACCAAGGTGGGTCGGGCCTTGTAGGTCCAAATCCTTCGTCCCTTTCTTTCAATGTGGGTCGGACCATGGTTGGTCAGCCCGGATCGGACCGTTGGCTCGGACCAAAGTGTCTCGGATCCATTGGATGACTTGGGATGCCTTAGGATTCGTTCCTAGGTCCTTTATGACGGATTGGACATATTTCCGTATCAACACTAACAGCATATGTCTTACAAGAGGGGATCCCGACTCGCCTTTTTGAAGGGTGGAGTATGATTCCGAGGTAGTATCTGAAGATGGAGGTCCGATTACAGCAGCAGTGGGTGCAGTATAATGTGGTGCCAAATTCTCATCTCCCAGATTTATACCCTCCAATCGCTCGACTGATCCATACTTTGATGGAGAACACCTACGTCGACATTGGCGCGGGTATTGTGGGTGAGGTTCTAGCCCGTCGTGGTAAACCCTCACTACTAGTATTTCCATGTTTGATCACAGCTTTCTGCAAGCATCATGGAGTAGGAGGCATGCAATGCATTGGACCACCGAAAGGACCCTTCACCATGAAGGAAGCTCGGCAGGTACTTATGGTAGGAGAGACAGCAAGACGCAGAGCGCAGGACTAAGCTGAAGACCTGCCTGGTGCACATATGATTGAGGATGACGTGGATTATGACCCCGATGAGGTGGATGGGGACTTCAACGATGAGGAAGCACCACCGCCTCCGCCATCTGCACCCATAGGGAGTTACGATGCCTAGTTCGAGCAGATGACACAGCAGTTCCAGCAATGGGCGGAACCCCATTATGCCATGATTGAGGGAAAGTATGCAGCAATAGCCCGGTAACAACAGGAGCTGCGTGCTTGGGCAGCACCCCAGTTTGCTCGCATCGAGGATCACTATTCCCAGATTGAGTGACATTATGAATAACAAGCAGAAAGGGTAGGCAGGCAGCCGAGCGCTTCGAGGAGCAGAGCCGCCTCTGGCAATCCCAGCAGGATTTCTAGCGACATCATTTTGGGGGAGGTTCCTTTGGCAGCTTTCCAGGACCACCCAGCTGATGACATCACTATGGTTTGCATTTTACACAACTTTCTTTCTATACTTCTTCTGCTAGAGGACTAGCATAAGTCCAGTTTGGGGAGGGCGTGTTGTGTATGATTTAGGATTATGATGTTTCTCTTTTGTACTCTTTTCTGGTTCTATTTCAAGTGGTATGTTAGCCACTATGTGACTTTGTGAGTAACTGTTCCCTTCTTTGTATTTTCTTTTTCAAGTGTCTGAGTTAATCTTCTAATTCGAGTTTCCATTGCTAGTGTTAAACCTACTTGATGCTTGCGTTTTGAGTGATTTTTAACTAGTAGTGGCTCGTAGGAAAAAATGTTATAAGTTCGTTTCCTCTATAATAAGGAAGTCTAGTTAGTTCTGCGGTCCAAAAGCATGTGAGAAGCCTATCTTGCCGGTGAAAAATGTTGTACTGGCTTTAATTTGTGTGATTTCTGGGTTGAGCAATTTCTTTTAAGTTATTGTGCCGCTTCATACTTATGTGTACTCGTAGTAATTGGGGATGATGAACGACATGCTTATTTTTGGACTTGTCTTTCCCAAACCCATTCCAAGATCAGGTTTGGGGTGGGGATTTTCTACCTATGCGACTATTTGTTGAGCTATATTGCACATTGTTGAGAGTCTGTTTGTTGTTCCCCAAAGTTATCTTGAATTGAATCTCGAGGTGGATCAGTGGTCTAAATCGATCACCGTTGGTCGTGTTAGGCGTGTTCCAAATACTACCACATACCGGCGTGGCTAAAAAGCTACATGTCCGTGAGGTTGATGGCACGTATACCAATCTGACACGCACAAAAATGCAGACTTTCGGTAAAACAGACACCTGCAAAACAGTGAGATGAAAAGAGCCCAATGAGGCCATGCAATGAGCATACGATGCAAGTCTGTTTGAAAGTTGAAATGAAGGAAATGGAATAAGGGGAGCTGCATTAGTCTTTGATTTTTCTAAAAAACTTGAGTCGCATGCCAATGTCCCTTTCGACCTGATGAATTGAGTACATTAGAATAAGAGATTAGTGGCGCCTTGTAACGAAAGTTACCGCCTAGCTTTACTTTTGAGCATTTACCCTTGCTGGACACTTCCAAAAGTGAGAGAGTGGCATTAGCTATTTACCTATGAGGGACCTTCGGATTAGCTTTAAGTCCTTTTTTACTTTTGAAACGAATCTGTTTGATTTCTACTTGCCAGTCCACCAACGTTAGTAAAAATTTAAGAAACTTGTATCCTTTGGGTTTACTGCCTGCAATGGAAGATTCGGTAGCTTGGTTGTTTAACTCAATTAGTGTGCTTATGTGGTTAGAGTCTAGTTGTGTCTAGATTTTTTTGTTTGCTCGAGGACGAGCAAAGGTTCGGTTTGGGGAGTTTGATGAGACAATAATTTAGAGTCTCGTCTCGTTCTTTTTTACCGTATTTTGTTAGTCTTTATTTCCATTTTTATGTTTCTTGTGCATTTTTATGCGTTTTATGTTTTAGTTGTGTTGTACAGGTTTCAATTAATTTAGGTGTGTTCTGGAGGTAAAACGACGTTCTTGGAAGGTCGTATTCGAGTGAAGACTCAACAACTCCATCTAGTGGGCTAAAAATCCGGATCCAGTGAAGAATTGGACCGATGCGGCCCGGATGCATCCCAGAGAAGGCCAGGATGCGTCCCCACAGCTCGCAGGCCCCGGTCGCATCCAAGAACAACCCCGACCGCGTCCCCACAGGCCGTTTTTCTGCATATGAGCTCCAGATGCATCCCGGAATTCATCCCAGTCGCGTCCCCACAAGTCGCAGTTCCCAGACGCGTCCAAGAATGAAGCCAGGACGCATCCGAAAGACTTTTCAGCGAATTTTTCAATTTCTTTACTTATTCGATTTTATACATTATTAGACATATTCTATTCTACGTTTTTTACTCTCTCAAGCAAGAACACCCTAGTTTTGGTTCTCCTGCCTTGGTTTCTCATTGATTCGACTTGTAATGGCATACTTGACATTGGATTCGTACTTTGAGGTTAGATTATCAATCAAATCATTCTTTCTTTCGCAATTTCATCGCTTGTGATTGATTTCTTGGTTATATGCTTATCATTTTCTCTTATATGTTTAATTCGATTGTGACAATCAATATGCATGTTATCGATTCGATTATGAGTAGCTAAATACTTAGTGAATACGGTAGTGATGTAGGATTAATCGAATTAGGGTTCTAACATAGAATCATTCATACGTGTTAAGCTAAATCAAGATCTTCGTAAAACCCCTAATTCAATACTCTCGTTTCAAACCTTCAAATCAATTTGGTTAAGAATCAATCGTCTGACAATCGATTAATTTCACTACTTCTAGATTTTCAAATGATGTCTTGGTTGAATTGAATTAGTGCTTTTCTGGACAAATAACTATGACAAACGTATGAACGATAGGTTTAACTCTGTATTCGATTTCTCTGAATTGCTACTGTGTTCATTATTTCTCTTCCATGATCAAACTTTCTTCGTATTTACTTAGTTTTATCAACCGTGATTCTTCAAATACAAACCAATCGATTGTTTCTCTGCAAACGTTTACGTTTTAAACACTTTAAACGATAAGTTGCCTGTTAACTCCTTGAGAATGATCTCGTAGTTAAGGCTTGTTTACTCAACACTGCTTTAGTTACGTTTGCTTTTT
This sequence comes from Plantago major, assembly GCA_026545765.1. NCBI lineage: Eukaryota > Viridiplantae > Streptophyta > Magnoliopsida > Lamiales > Plantaginaceae > Plantago > Plantago major. The sequence goes on from CM048839.1 coordinate 67,397,164, forward strand.
TAAAGAGTACTAATTTAAGCACATCATTGGTACCTAAATGCTTTTTCAGCTTCTCTTTGGTCCTTCATCTCTCTATTTCTTTACTGACATATTTTCTCATGTGCTTTACGGCAAGAGAATTTTCCTTAGTCACCTCTTTGATTTCCTTCATTTCAAAACATCCATGAGTTATTAGATCAACACTCTACGATGTTCTAGCAGTCATATGTCCTCTTTACTTTGTCTCATAGTTGACAGTTGCCAAGTGTGAGAAAAGCTCCACTAGTGTGATGTTTGGAATTCCTTGGTTGAAGTAGAAATACTGAGTATGTTCCCAGTTTTGATTCAAGCTTCTCACAATAATCTTAACCTTTTCAAAGTTAGAGTATCTATCACTCTCACCAACTGCATCCATAAACCTAAAATCAAGTTCCTCAAGTGTCTCGGTGGGACCTTGTTTCAAATTTTGAAATTATAACTTCAAAACTTCGAACTTGTTTTCTTTCGTTTTCTCAGTGCTGGCACAGATTTCTTCAATCAATGACCAGGCATCTTTCGCCATTTTAGCACCCCCACAGTTTGCATTGTATGTGACATGGAGTAGAACGTATGATGATGTTCCTTGCTTGACCATCTAGCCTGTTCCTCTTGGAATCTTCAGATGTCCAGAGGTATCTTGGCTTTGGCTCATAAGCTATCTCTCATGTAGATGTTGTGTCAGATGTTGAAGATCCAGTGGCACCATCCGTTTCTTTATCTCTTCGACCATCAGAAACCCCAGTAACCACTTTTTCACGTTGAATAACAATAGGGCCATTCTTTATCACGTCTATCATCTCGTCATTGATGGCTTCCTGGTGGAGCATCATGTTGTTCTTCCATTTCTCATAGTTCTCTGGCTTGAGAGTGAGTGCATCGCTGAGAGACGTCTTGCAGCAAACACACTAAACAAACAGATCAAGTGAAGGTGGTGAGATGTAAGAAAGCACTTATCTAGTATCTAGGTTCAGTGCAGAAGGTTAAAAAACCTCCTGCTCTAATACCACTTGTTGTTCCAGATAACGGCAAAGTAAAAGACTGGGGGGGGGGGGTGAATAGTCTTTTCAAACTTTTGTCGATAAAGTGTGTAAATACTCAGCAAGTAATAGATAACTAAAAGTAAAATGCAGAAAGTAAATAACACAAAGCTTTTTATAGTGGTATGTGAAAGTGGCGTAATCCTTCAACTAATCCACTCGCCCTTTCTCAGGACTTGAATTCACTAAGATAAGATGTTGAGTTCTCCTTACAATATCATATCTCTTGATACCTTTAACACTATGGTTCCCAACCAAGTGTTCCCCCTGAGTTATTCCCCGGCTTTCTCAGCCAAGTACTTCCCCTACTCAATAACCTTTGAGCTATTCCTCAGCTTCCAAAGCCAAGTACTTCATGTGCTCAGTTAAGTGAGGACTTTAGTTTTCTCAACTAAATCCTTTCCCTAAACACGCCTGGTAGTATTTTGGTTATGGTAGTTGTCAGGTAAGCTAACTTGATAACTTGTTCAGTTACCTAGAAAGCTTTGAAGAAACAATCTTCCTTAATACTCTTTTCAGTGTATGAGAAGTTGTTCTTTATTGACCCAAGTCCTTGTTATGTTCAAGAGAATGAATCTCAGATATCAGTCGCAACTAAATCCTCTGATTCAACTCTTTCACAGTAATCAAGTCTTGTTAAGGATCAAGACACTTAGAACTTTTGTGCTACTTAGAATCAATGAGCTTGAGTCGCAACAGTAAGCTAATGAGAGTAAGTAGGTTTGAAGGCTTGTATGCTTGAGATTTGTAAGTTTGTAGTTGTGTTCAGTGAAGTGTGTTCAATGTAAGCTCAAGTGTATCTTCAAACACTTTAAGTGGTGATATTTATAGTTGAAAATTATGCCATTTGAATAGTATCGCTAGGCACTTTGAAATTCAAACTATTGATATCGGATGATAGTACTGCAGTGAGCTTTGTCTCTTTTAAGAGATTTCCTCTTTTGCTCAGACATCTCTGTCTGCGTAATAAATGCACTGTACTATCTTTCATCATGTAGTCTCAGCAGAAATATGCAAGCTATCTGAGGCTTTACACATCCTTACTCAGCAACCTTTGGGTGTTAGAAACCTCTTGAAAAACTTGTCTTCCAAAGACACTTAATTTCTTCAAGGTATCTGAGGAGACACTTAGTCTTCAGCAATCTTGTGCAGTCTCTTGATCTTTTTTTTTTTTTTTTTAAGAAAAGATGCTTCCGACATAGTTAAAAGAGGAAGCAACTACATGTAGCCACCATGTTGTCTAGTATGTCAGTGCAAGTACTGCCAAGAGATAATGGTAGACTACAACTAAAAGGAGGAGATACCCATTAGCTTAAGCTACCGCTTAACTACTAACGGGTGATGTTCCTTATGGGTTGCAACCTAAATTAACTGAGGAGGGAAAGCAAATGTATCAAGGAGGCTTGAAAGAGCCATTACAAAAGGGGGCCTTCAAGGGCAACAAACATATAGAAGGAGACACAATCCACAGCTTGAGCAAAAGACTACTCCAAGAACTAGACGGCAATACAGAGTTGCCAAGTAAAATATCTACTACTAGCGCATGAATAATGAGGATGGACTTCCATAATGTAAGAATTCATACATGATACCATAAAATCCAGTTAACTAGAACAGACTCAAAGTACTGAATCAAGAAACCTAGCAACTTCAACACACAAATCTCCTTCTTTGTAATGTACCAAAACAAACCATCTTCCTTGGACTGCAACAAGCTGTACTGCAGTATCATTGTAGCTACTGAGGCTATACAAAAAGTATAGGAGCTGCTCCACAAAAACCAACACAAAACAGAACTATCCAGGACACTCCAATAGCCTGAACACAAAAACCGCAGGATGGCAATATATACACATCTGCTTCCAAACTAGAAAATGCCACAATAATGATAACTTGTACCTGCCTTCCAAAAACCAACAAGAAAGAAGCATTCTTCCTTGTCTCTGAAACTGAGATCAATAAAAAAAATAACCACTCTTGTCTGACCAGCTGAGTAACCAAAACAATCCATTGAAACCTAGTAAATTAAGAACAGAAATAGAAGAACTAATCTTATCAAATTTCTTTAAGAACTGAAAGTAGTCAAACCACAAACTAAACTTAAAGAGAACTGATCCAAAAGAACAAGTTGTACTACTGCAAACCACTAAAATACTATATATATCAAGAGAAGTAACATAACATTCAAAGTAATTTCGAAAACAACTTTCTTTTTGCTCAATCTTTTTCTTTTTTCTTTTTTTTTTCCATTTCTGTTTTTGAGCCTTTTCCTTTTTTTGGCTTCTGCACATTTTTTCTTTTTTGAGTCTTTTTGTTTTCTATTTTTTCCCCAAACAAATCATTTTTTCAACTACTCCTGCCATCCTTATGTCTCCTTCAAATTTCCTGCTTTGCACAACAACCAAAACAAAGTGTAAACAATGTGAACCTCTGAAAACATTACTTTTCAAGTTGTCAACTCTGAATAACCAAAACTCACAAGTAGAGAATAATGAAGGGCAGTACATCATTCTACAAAGAAGGACAGAAGAAAGAGGAGAAGCAAAGAAGTAGAAGAAAGAAGTTCTGCAGAAAGGAATACAAGCAAATGTTGTAAGGACTTGAGAGCTAGTCCAATGGACAAAACTGGCTAGAAAAGAAGTGATGTTAGGATAAATATTGCCCTTAGAACACTGAGAGTGTTTAACCATAGGATAGAGATTGGAATTCATGTTAAAGTTTAGAAAACAACTCACATAGTTAGCTTCTTGTCCATCAGTTTTGTTGTCTATCCAAGTTACCTACAGGCAGAGATATTCACATAACAAATTATCATTAGTACAGAAAATCATGATCTCAGTTCCATGATTACTCCTCCATTTCGAAACAGTAGCTTCAATCATTTTGGAATTCTTAGAAAAGGAAGTCCAAAATTGTCTGAATATATAGCATTTTTTACCTTTCTAGAGCAGAGAGAAATGGTCAAATTGTTGTTAACACCAATCACAATAGAATTCTTAGAAAAGGAAGTCCAAAATTGTCTGAATATATAGCATTTTTTACCTTTCTAGAGCAGAGAGAAATGGTCAAATTGTTGTTAACACCAATCACAATAGCTTCATTTGCTAATAAATCTGCAACAGAATTGCCTTCTCTATAGATATGCTGGAATTCCACTTCAATATCTCTCATTTGTTGTAATTTACTCACATAAGGCCACCATTTCCAGTTGTAGAATTTCTTCTTAGACTGAAGGAATGCTATGACAGATTAAGCATCAGATTCTACAATGATTTTAGTAAAACCTTTTAATATACATAGCTCCAGTCCTTCCAATACTGCACATAATTCTGCCTCAAATATCTCCATTCTCTTGCAAGTCTTCCTAAAAGCTCCTACAAATCTTCCATCAGGATCTCTGATAATTCCTCCTAAAGAAGACAAATTGAGATTAAAGTGAACTAAGGCATCTGTATTCACTTTAACCTAATCTCTTTTAGGTCTTTCCCAATTGAAAATTATAAGAGGCTTCACAACATTATGAGCCAGAGAGATATTCCACAAATCAACCACTTTTTTTATCTCCTTTCCATTTCTTGACATTCATGGGTTTGCCAAGATTGCTCATTCTAAGATAAGTCAGAATTTTCAGAATAATGACTTTCCCATTGATAGTTGTATTCTCAAACTTGGCTTCATTTCTAGCTTTCCAAGCAAACCAGGTTATCAACATTGGCACTATGATTCTAATATGTGCTGCAGTTACAAAATCTGTAGGGCTTTTCCAAGTGATAAATCTACTTTGCAGACTTTGATTAGGTAACACAGGTACACTAAAGAACTGAGAATACCAAGACCACACCAAATTGATTTCCTTATTGTAAAGCAATACATGAGAAATGGATTCAGTTGCATTGCAGCATTGACATTTTGAAACCATGACTAGACCTCTTTTTTGCATTTCCTCATCCACTGGCAACCAATTATGAAGAGTCTTCCATATGAAAATAGAGATAGTGGGATGAACTTGTGAATTCCATACAGAAGCATATAATGGTGCATCAAATTTTTTGCTTCTCACAAGATTTTTGACTGAAGCAGTACTGAATTTTCCATCATTGGATAATTTCCACATTGGAGTAGCTACTTCAATATTCTGAATAGATGACAAAAATATTTTAGTAGCTAAAGGCAGAGGTAATGCAGCTCTTAGTTTCTCCAAGTTCCAAAAACCTTCTTCAGTCACCCACTCAGTAACTACTGAGTTCCAATCTATATCAGATATTGCAAAATTGTGCAGAGGTACTTGTGGCTGTATAGCTAAGCACCAAGAATCCCACCAGAAAAAGATTCTACCACTGCCTTCTCTCCAACTGATATTAACTTGAGCCTGTTCATGCACCTTGAGCATTCTTTTCCATGTTTGTGAGTCACTTGCTTTACAAACTAAGATAGCAGAACTCAACTTAGGCAAATATTTGTGATGCATGAATTTTGACCAAATAGAGGAGTTCTCTCTAAATTTGAACCATAGTTTGTATGCAAAAGCTTGCACCATATCTTCCAATCTATTTACTCCAAGACCTCCTTCTGAAATTGGATAGCAAACATTGGACCATTTAGTCCAGTGCATTTTCTTCTTTGTACTAGAGGTGCCCCATAGAAATCTTGCAAAGATGGCTTCAATTTCTTGCAGTACAAATTTAGGAGGCTGTAATACTTGAAGAATATAAATTGGAACAGGACACAATACACTTCTGATTAGCATCAATCTACTGCCTTGAGACATGGACTGAATGTTCCATCCAGTCAACTTATTCCTGATTTTGCAGATCATAGGTTCAAAAGCAATCTTTTTTCTCCTGCCTTTGCAAATAGGAGCCCCCAGATAAGTAAATGGAAATTGCATTTCTTCCATTCCTAAAAGATTAGCCAAAGCTGCTTTGTTTGCAAGTTTCCCAGACACAAATCCACTCTTTAGCAGATTTACTTTTTGTCCTGAAGTGTCTTATATGCAGATAAGAAAGCTTGTAATTTCAAAATGTTGTCCCTACTGCCATTGCAAAACAGTATGCAATCATCTGCATATGCTAGATGTGAAACTCTGATTCCTTTAGGCACATGATAATACATCCCAGGGTTTTGTGCAAATAATTCATTTAGCCCTTTAGACAAAAGTTCATTCATTAAAATGAATAAAGCAGGAGACAGAGGGTCTCCTTGTCTTAGACCTTGAGTAGCAGTAATAAAACCACAAGCTTCTCCATTGACCAACACACTAAAGTAACAACTTGTTACTATTCTTCTGAAAAGAGATATGCTCACAGAATTAAAACCAAACTTTTCCAACATGTTGAACAAGAAATCCCATCTGACTCTGGCATAAGACTTCATTAAATCCAACTTGATGATGACATTTGAACCTCTGACTTTTTTGTCAATAGCTAAAGCCGACTCCTGTGCTAGCAAAATATTGTCAGTGATAGCTCTATCTTTAAGAAACCCACTATGATTTTCAGAAATAAGAGATGGCAAAAAATTAGCTAGTCTGTCATTTAACAACTTAGATATAATCTTTTGAACATTGCTACACAAACTAATTGGCCTAAAGTCAGACCAAACAGTGGGATCAGCTTTTTATGGAATTAAGGCTATCAGAGTATGTGCAAAAGCTTTGGGAATGAGAGCTCCTGAAAAGTAATCAATCACAGCTACAAACAAATCCTTTTGAATAAAATCCCAACAAGTCTGAAGGAATAGTGCAGAAAAACCATCAAGTCCTGCTGCAGAATCTGGCTTCAAAGCAAAAACAACATTCTTTAATTCTTCAACAGATGGAGGACTGCACATTAAAGCATTCATTTCATATGTAACCTGATTTGGAACTAATAACAAAGGATTATCAGTCACTGCTGCAGATGTGTGTGAACTTGCAAAGATGTTATCAAAGTAATCAATTGTAGATTGCTTGAGCTGATCTGTAGTGGTTTGTTGCACATTGTCATGAGAAATGGCATGTATTCTCATTCTAGCCTGCTTCCTTTTTACAGAAGCATGAAAGAATTTGGTATTTCTTTCACCTTCTATTCTCCAATTTATATTAGCCTTCTGTTTCCAATGAGATTCTTCCAAATCTAAAGCTTCAGAAAATTCCTTCTGCAAAGTAGCTAAATTTCCTTTGTTCACATCATTAGGGTTCACCAGAACATCATTCTCAACAATAGCTATCTGCATCTCTAGCTTCTTCAATTTGTCAAACACATTTCCAAATTTATGTGTATTCCACCATTTCAAGAACTGCTTCAATCTAAATAATTTCTCAGCTAGTAACTTCAAACCACTCTCTCTGGCAGGCATTTTCCAATTGCTTTCTACATCCTTCATGAAATCCTTATGCTGTGTCCACATATTAAGAAACCTGAAGGAACTAGTTTTCTCTACTGTAGGCATTGCAACTAGTAATAAAGGCCTATGATCTGAGACATTCAAAGCTCCATGATAGACAACATTTTTTTGGAAATTCTCCAACCAAGCCTGATTCAACAAGATTCTGTCTAATCTTTGTTGCAATCCTCCTCCATCTATTTCCCATGTAGTGATGGGACCAACAAAACCTATGTCCAGTAAACCTGTATCTAATAAGCAATTCCCAAAGTCAGACATTGCACTTAGATCCGGTGTAGAGCCTCCTATTCTTTCAGAAGAATTGGTGATTATATTGAAATCCCCTCCTAGTAGCCAAGGACTTGAATCAGGAACCAAGCTCCTAATAGTATCCCACAGAGGTAGTCTTTCTCTTTTGGTACATTTAGCATACACCATAGATAGTAAGCATGGTGTAGAGAGAGATGCAGAAGAAAAGGAGCAATGCAACAATTGCTCTGTGTCAACTAACACTTCCATATCAAAAGAAGAAGAACAGAAACACCAAATCTTATTACTGACATTACTCACAACTTTGTCATATCCCAGTTTATTGCAATAAAACACTTCATCTAAATTAACCATAGGCTCTAAAATCACCAATATATCAATTCTTTCAACATTTTTGTAGTACCATAGCATCTGTTGAGTTGCTAAATTGCCAACTCCTCTGACATTCCAAAGTTTTACAATCATTGGAGTGATTGAAAGGATGAAGTTCCAGAAGCCTTTTGCTTAGCACTCCTTGTTCTAACTGGAGCATTAGAGTAAACCACAGTATTCTTCTTTCCTCCTTTTGGATTAGGAGGATGCTTTGTGGTACTGCATGATTGAGATTTTCAGACACCATGTTTGTAGATGGTGACTCAATAGTGAGTATTCTAATGCCATCTTGCTGCATATCACTTGGAGCTGAAGTAAATCCACCATTGCCACTGGGTTGAGAACAAATAGACTTTCTCCTATTCTCAATGCAAATATTAGGCTCTGGCAACTCATTAATGTTTCTTTGAAGCAGCACATTTTTCACATTGATTTGGTGCATCTGCAGTACCTCCTTTTCCTGTAACATATCATTATCTTCATTTTCAGAGCTTTCCTCTTGTTCACTATTCTCTTCAGCCTCAGACTCACTATCAACAGAATATTCAATTCCCATCTTCCTGGTTTGCTTATCATTCAAATTTTCCTCATAAGAGACAGACCCTTCCTTGTTGTTTGCAAACAATATAGGACAATGAAAAGATGGAGTTTCTTGCACTGTGGTATCATTGGTAGAATTCAGCAACTCATTATAGTTAGAGTGCTGAGTATTTATCATAGGAATAGCAGATTAATACACATCATCCTCAATATTACAATCCTCTTGCAACACTCTAAAGCTATTTTCCACAGGGACAGTTTCTTCATATATGACTTCAGTATCTGTATTCTCTTCTAATGGTGCTAAAGGAGCTTGTTCCACATCAATAGGAATCAAAGGCACAAATGCAAAAGTGAAAGCTTGATTATTTCGATTGTAGTGTTGAGCATTCCTGCTAGCTGGTAAAGGTCTACCATATACATCAATAGTAGCTTTCTTTTATTTTTTTTTTTTTGTTCTTGCTTTGTACTTGAACAAAGCCATCATTCTCCACAGGTTGCTTATTAGCTTGCACAGGGTCCTTATTGCACCTTACCCTATTATATGGATCCTTGTTTCTAGTCACACCCCAAGATTACAAGCATGGGTGTTTGGTATAGCAAAAAGGCTCAGAATGTCCAAGTTTATGACAATGAACACAGAAATCAAGATACTCATCATATTCTACTAACACTTCATGACCTGTTCCACCTACATCTACCCAAAGAGATTTAGGAGGAGGGATGGAAGCATCAACTTCTATACATAACTTGGCTTTGTTCAAGACAGTCCTTTGAGCTGTAGCTTGAGACATTCTCAATGGAGTACCAATTAATTTAGCAATCTCATATAAAGCCTCACTATGAAACAACATGATAGGCAATCTTTTGAGTGTTATCCAGCATGGTACAATGGGAGAATCAACCTCTGGAGTGTAAAGAGGTGACCATTTAGATAACCTGAGAGTACTGCCACCTATAAAAAGGGAGCTTTTCAACCAAATTTTTGTATAATCTTCTTCCAGAAACAATCTTATCAGCAGGTGTCTAGTATCAAGAGAGCTAATGTTGAAACCTTTTTTTAAACTGAATTTCTTAAAATCAGCTACAACCTCAGCAATTTTGGGCGGCTCCTTAGCCGTGAATTTTCCAACAAGAGTTCAAGTGAAAGGCACATAAAGAATAGCAACCTCAACAGAGGAAAAGCTAATAGCAGGACCGTGGCCTTTTTTGTGGTAAGAAGGATGATTGTGCACCAAAATTATATTTACTTCAGCTCCAATATAGTCTCTTGATCTTCAATAAAATGAGCTCTTTCTGTTGGATGCTTGCTTCTTGGTCTTCTTTAAAGATATAAAATTACAATATGAGACCTAACATCCTATACAAGATATGCTAGACTAACATACTCAGTAAGCTTCCTCTTTTACAATGTTCAAGTGAACAAAGAGTACTAGTTATCTTTCTGAGCTAAAATAAGTTATTAGGGTTTACTAATCAAAATCTAAACAGATAATTCTAACATTTACAAACATTAAACATTGTTAGCAAAATGTTAAACAACTTTGCAAAACCTTGAAGATTTTTTAGAAAAACCTTAAACATTTTTTTTTATCGTTCATGCTTCACAAACCCTTTTTGTAAAACATTATTTATTTTTTCGTAAAACACTGAATATTTCTGATAAAAGTAATACTGTATGATTGGATTTTATGAAGTTTGGACCCAACCTAAAGGTCAATTTTATTTTAAAAACACACAAACCTACAATAAATAAACACTTCAACGTACTCTTTGAATCTCTTATGCTTTCCAGACGATTTAATAATCAATAGTACCAATAGATCGATTGATGATAGATTATTTCATTTCATTTTGGATATTTAAATGGAATCCTGCAATTCGAGCAAGTATATAATAGAATGCTTGAATTATAAACAAGAAATCTTCGAAGCTACAATAGAAACCCCCTAAAGCAATGCTCTACATTAATAAATTCGTTATAGTAATAAAATTTACGGTCTCGATTTGGGGCCAGTTATATGTAAGAATAAGTTCAACATTGTAATATTCTATGAATTTTGTAACGACCCGAAAAATTTCGTAATAAAAAGTAAACTTCTTTATTTGAAAAGTCTAGAAACGAAGTCAAAATCCTAACAAAAGTCAAAAATCAACAACGACAACTGCATTCAAAATAAACTAAGAGTTCGAATAACGAAAACTTTTTGTCAAATCCCAAAAATAATTGAAATAACAACCCCCACACTCTGTTGCTGAACATCTAAGTCTCCGAGGCATTTTGGGTATCAGAATCTACAAGAAGGTAACAAATCAAGTGTGAGATAAAACCCAGAGAGGTTCTTGTGCTAAGTGAACAACGAATTATATAATAACGACGTAGGATTTTTTTTATCAAACGAATCATAATATATAAAATAATCGAAGAAAAACATAACGAAGCGAATAAACTGTCGTTGATGCCGTCTCCTTATAACCCCAATCCAAGCCCTTATCACTCCAGACAGGGTGCTACCACTGTCAAACGAAGACAAAGACCCTACCATGGTACAGGGGTGAAACACTACTACCCACCAAGACCTCGGCGACTTCTGCCTCGCGTCATGGGGAAGTAAGCGAAGGAACTTTAAGAATAACTCGACAGACACAACTGCCCAAGTCTATCCACTCGGAAACCTCCACCACATTCGCGCACAAATCGGTCGTTAAGCAAATCAATCAATCAAATCATAATATATATATATATATATATATATATATATATATATATACTCAAAATCAATCTTTCGTGCGATAAACAGAATTTAGTTGAAGCATGTGAAAGTAGCTTCGATGCAATTTTTGAAAGAGCATGAGTTGAAAATTACTTTGATGCAATATGTATATATAATAATAAAACAAATGTACTTCCTTGCTTTTCGGAATCATTTTTAAGAACATTCACCTTAAGTAGTTTCTCGTCAAATCTCAAATTTACAGAGTTCCTCAGTAAGAAGGGTACCGATCAGTAAGAAATTAACTAATACTATAGAACTATCCCACTAAAACCCCAAGACTCTCCGGTCCTAGCAACTGATTCTACGTAGAAGCCAAGAACAGCGTTCTTGAGTTAGAAAGAGATAAAGGGGCGAAGGAATCAAAAGTTTAGGTAGAGAACTTACCGAACGGAATCAAAACGGAAGGATGTTGATGAAGAACGACGAAGAACGGGCCTAGATTGAGAACGAATAAGATTTTCTAGATGCTAGGTTTATGGTAGAATACGTTTGAGAATTCTGGAGATTGGATTCGTATATAAGAAAGCAAAGAAGAAGGAACATAATAGGAAAAGCGAGTAGAAGTTAGTTAGAAGAAGGGAGCGAGAAGAGGTAGGAAACAGAACCCAGGAAAGAAAGGACTTCTCATTAAATGCATAACTTAATTAATTACTTACATAATTAAGGTAATTAATTAACTACCCGGGGGGTTACACTCTCCCCTCCTTAAAGGAATTTGGTCCCCAAATTCTCACCTTAAGAATCGAAGAGCTCTGGATACTAACTCCATATATCATCTTCAAGTTCCCAAGTTGCTTCTTCATATTACTGTTTTCTCCACAAAACATTAAGTTGTTTGATTTGTTTATTTCGGAGTTAATGCACTTTACGATCCAAGATCTTAACTGATATTTCTACAAAAGACAGATCTGCGTTCATTTCCAACCCTTCGTGATGAATCACGTGTGATGGGTCGGGATGGTACTTCTTCAGCTGAGATACATGGAACACATCGTGAATTTTGGAAACTGTGCGAGGTAGGAGAAGACGATAAGCCACTGAACCGACTCTCTCAGTGATCTGAAAAGGGCCAATGTATCGGGGATTTAACTTTCCTCTTTTACCGTTTCTAACTATTCCCTTTCTCGGCGACAATTTCAAGAAAACTTGATTGCCAATGTCAAACTCCAATTCTCTTCTACGATTATCCGCATAACTTTTATGTCGACTCTGAGCTGTCTTCAACCACTGTCTACACCTTTTCTAAGGTCTCCTGGAGTACATTGACTAAAGACGCTTTTCACGCCTCTATCGAAGTGACTTGCTCTTCTAAATCCCAATGTAGAGGTGAACGACACTTTCGCCAATACAAAGCCTCAAACGGTGCCAACTTGATAGTAGCTTGGTAACTGTTATTGTAGGCAAATTCCATTAAAGGAAGGTGTGTTGCCCAACTTCCACCATGATCTAATACACACATTCTCAGTAAGTCCTCCAAAGTTTGGATAGTCCTCTCGGACTGACTATCGGTTTGCAGATGAGCTGTAGTGCTAAAGTTCAATCTAGTGCCGAAATTCTCATGGACTCGTCTCCAAAGCCTTGAAACGAATTTCAAATCTCAATCCAAAACGATACTGATAGGAGTACCATGAAGACGAATTATTTCATCTTGGTAAACCTGAGCCAATGTCTCGGCAGTGTAAGTCGTCTTCAGTGGAAGAAATGAGCAGACTTGGTTAACCGATCCACAATAACCCATATGCTATCATATCCTCCTCTAGCTGGTGGCAAAACAATCACAAAATCCATGGAGATCATTTCCCACTTCCACGTAGGTATCTCTAGCGGTTGCAGTAACACAGCGGGTCTAAGATGCTCCGCTTTTACTTGCTGACAAGTGAGACACTTTCGCACATAATCAGTGATTTCTCTCTTCATGTCATTCCACCAGTAGTACCTTTTCAAATCATGATACATCGTTGTACCTCCAGGATGAACTGAGTACTTTGACTTATGAGCTTCATCCAAAATCAAGCATTTCAACTCCTCATTCGCCAGTACACATAAACGTCCTTGGAACCTTAGAATTACGTCTTCACTAAGAGAAAATTTCTCATACGAAGGCTTCGGCAAATTAGACTTAATCTTCTACAAATCTGCATCTCCTACTTGCGCTTCTCCAACTAACTGACCAATCTGAGGCCTTAATGTAATATTCGCAAATAGAACTGATTGCGGCTGACAAGTGATACTTGATAAATGAATCTTGCGGCTAAGAGCGTCAACTACTACGTTAGCCTTGCCCGGATGATACTGAATAGAACAATCGTAGTCTTCTAGTAACTCCATCCAACGCCTTTGTCTCATATTCAAATCCTTTTGTGAGAAAATGTACTTCAAACTTTTGTGATCAGTGTAGACGATAAACTTCATACCGTAGAGATAATGCCTCCATTTACCCAAAGCGAAGATAATCGCAGTTAGCTCAATAACATGCGTAGGGTAATTCTTTTCATGCACCTTCAACTTTCTCGAGGCGTACGCTATCACCTTGTCACGTTGCATTAACACACATCCCAAACCTTCCTTGGACGCGTCTGAGTACACCGTGAAATTCTCAGATCCTTCAGGTAGTGCTAGAACTGGCGCGGAGGTCAATCTCTTCTTCAACTCTTGGAAACTTGCTTCACACTTGTCGCTCCAAACAAACTTCGCAGTCTTCTTAGTTGATCCGTTAAAGGTCCAGCTATCCTAGAATAATCGTCCACGAACCTTCGATAATAACCTACTAGACCCAGAAAACTCCTTACCTCGGTTACTGTCTCAGGTCTCTTCCAATCCAAAATAACTTCAATCTTCGAGGGGTCAACTGCAAATCCATCTCCAGAAATGATATGCCCTAGAAAAGCTACTTTACTAAGCCAAAACTCACGCTTGCTAAACTTTGCATATAGAGAATGCTTGCGCAAGGTCTTCATGATCTTTCTCCGAATTCGAGTAAACTAGGATATCATCAATGAAAACAACTACGAACTGATCCAAATACGGACGAAAAACTCAGTGCATAAGGTCCATAAATGTAACTGGGGCATTTGTAAGTCCAAATGGCATTACCACGAATTCATAGTGACCATATCGGGAATTAAGGGCGGTCTTCGGAACATCTTCTTCCTTGACCTTTAACTGGTAATATCCTTGACGAAGATCCAACTTTGAAAACACCATTGAACCTTGTAACTGGTCGAAAATATCATTGATGCACGGTAGGGGATACTTGTTCTTGATAGTAACTTGATTCAATCCGTGATAATCAATGCATAACCTCATAGATTCGTCTTTCTTCTTCACAAACAACACTGGAGCTCCCCAAGGTGATGTGCTTGGTCTAAGGAAACCTTGATCCACTACTTCTTGTAACTGAGTCTTCAACTCCTTAAGTTCGATTGGCGCCATTCTGTAAGGTGCTCTAGAAATTGGCTCGGTTCCCGGGGCTACCTCTATGGCGAACTCGACTTCACGGTCTGGCGGTAGAGTGTTTAACTCCTCTAGGAAGACATCTCGAAACTCTTTTACTATCTTGACCTCTTCGATCTTTACATGATCCGATGGTTTGTTGACAATATACGCCAAGAAACATTCACACCCCTTCAAACACAGCTTCCTAGCTTTATGAGCTGACATTAAAGTGTTCTTCACAACCTTCCGGTCACTTTTCAAAACAACTTGAGACGCACCAGGTTCACCGAGTGTGATAGCTTTCGAACGACAATTCACCCGAGCATGGTGTTCCCATAACCAATCCATGCCCAAAATAACTCCATAGCCGAAAATTGGTAGCAAAATGAGGTTGGCAGGAAAAGTTTTACCGAAGATTGAAATCCCACAACCCTTAACAAACTTATTAGACAAAACACTAGCACTCAAAGGGGTACATACTTCCATCACACTAGGTAATTCATCTAACTGAAAGTTAAGAGAAACAGCAAGTGATGCAACAATGAAAGAATGAGTAGCACCAGGATCAAACAAAGCTTTGCAAGAAGAATTAGCAATAATAATTGTACCTTCTACTACAGCTGACGAGTCATCCACATGCTAAGCATCCAATGCAAATACCTTAGCACGGGGTCTTGAGCCACTGTTCCCCGCACCGCTATTCCTAGTATCCTGGACTAAATCAGATGGCAGAGGTCTCTTCTTTGGACAATCCTGGATGTGATGCTGGTTGCTTCCACAAGCAATGCAGAGTCCTAGTTTCTTCCAACAGTGACTCTCCTCATGTGAAGTTCCTGTACAATAACCACAGGGTGGAAATAAACGACGACCTCCCACTTGGCCTCCAGAGTTATGAGGCCGCATATCCTGCTGAGAGCGATTTTGTTTAGCCGGAGGAGCTTGGTTCCGACTTCCTTGACCAAAATTAGTACTAGGGTGAGACCTCTTCTTAGACTTCTTGTTGCGGCTAAGTTCCAGCAAACCTGCTTCAATTTCTGATGCCTTTTCAACTGCCGAAGAGTAAGTTAGGATATCCATACTCAACATAATATGCTGAAGTTCCTCATTTAAGCCCTTCCGAAACTTTCGAACCTTTTTCCTCTCATCATTCATTATGTGGGGAACGTATTTCAACAGATGCAAAAATTCAGCGTCATACCTAGCCACTGACATCGTGCCCTGCTCCAATTTGTTGAATTCATCTTCTCGTCCCTCTCTGATCAACCCGGGTACGTACATATCATTGAATTCCCTCTGAATGTTTTCCCAAGTCCTAGGAATATCTCTATCCCTCCACCTAGCCTCGATCGAATTCCACCAGTATCGCGCGGCTCCTTCGAACATAAATACTGCTAGATCCACCTTTTGCACATCTCCATACCTCAGTACGCATAAATGTTCTCCAGAATTTCCAACCAAAGTTCCGCTTTTAACGGTTCTGGCTCGCCCGTGAACTTCGGCTGTTGAAATTTGAGGAAACGTTCCACTGATTGA
This sequence comes from Plantago major, assembly GCA_026545765.1. Taxonomy (NCBI): domain Eukaryota; kingdom Viridiplantae; phylum Streptophyta; class Magnoliopsida; order Lamiales; family Plantaginaceae; genus Plantago; species Plantago major. Next base: position 67,413,509 of record CM048839.1, read on the forward strand.
TCATGTCCTGCCGCCGGCGGTGGTGGAGCAACCCGATTAGCAAAAGCCTCCAATGCATCAGTAAAACGTCCCATCTTATCTGCTACCTGAGCCGTATTGGCCTGAGGATTTTCCCGAGCTGGACGAGCGCCTGATCTTCTTCCCCTGTTAACGTTGTCCATTCTATGTGGACGTCGTAAACTAGTTAATAAAAGGAAACGGAACCAAAAGCCTCTAGAGTCATTAACTTAAAGTCTTAGGCCGAAAACTAGCTTAGCATAAAATAACAAGTAAAAGAACGTAATTAATTCATGTGAAACTTCAAAGCAGTAAACGAAAGAATTCATGAATAGACGTACAACCTAATTAGCATGCGATCATAAGCGGAAAATAAAATCAAATAAGCCACGAAAACATACTTTTTAACACATACCAACAAAATAAGGGTAACACCTAGGTTCAGCAACATCTCACTCCCCACCCAAGGTCCGAAAATCATATCCCGGTATAGCCCGAGTAAAAAACTCAGGCTGTTATACCAACTGTAACGACCCAAAAAATTTCGTAATAAAAAGTAAACTTCTTTATTTGAAAAGTCTAGAAACGAAGTTAAAATCCTAACAAAAGTCAAAATTCACCAACGACAACTGCATTCAAAATAAACTAAGAGTTCGAATAACGAAAAGTTTTTGTCAAATCCAAAAAATAATTGAAAGAACAACCCCCACACTCTGCTGCTGAACATCTAAGTCTCCGAGGCATCTTGGGTATCAAAATCTACAAGAAGGTAACAAATCAAGTGTGAGATAAAACTCAGGTTCTTGTGCTAAGTGAACAACGAATTATATAATAACGAAGTAGCATTTTTTTATCAAACGAATCATAATATATAAAATAATCGAAGAAAAACATAACGAAGCGAATAAAATGTAGTTGATGCATGCCGTCTCCTAATAACCCCAATTCATGTCCTTATCACTCCAGATAGGGTGCTACCACTGTCAAACGAAGACGAAGACCCTGCCATGGTACATGGGTGAAACACTACTACCCACCAAGACCTCGGCGACTTCTGCCTCGCGTAAGGGGAAGTAAGCGAAGGAACTTTATGAATAACTCGACAGACACAACTGCCCAAGTCTATCCACTGGGAAACCTCCACCACATTCACGCACATATCGATCGTTAAGCAAATCAATCAATCAAATCATTATATATATATATATATATATATATATATAGAACTATCCCACTAAAATCCCAAGACTCTCCGGCCCTTGCAACTGATTCTATGTAGAAGCCAAGAACAGCGTTCTTGAGTTAGAAAGAGATAAAGGGCGACGGAATCAGAAGTTTAGGTAGAGAACTTACCGAACGGAATCAAAACGGAAGGAAATTGACGAAGAACGGGCCAAGATTGAGAACAAATAAGATTTTCTGGCTGCTAGGTTTAGGGTAGAATACGTTTGAGAACTCTGGAGATTGAATTCGTATACAAGAAAGTGAAGAAGAAGGAACATATTAGGAAAAGCGAGTAGAAGTCAGTTAGAAGAAGGGAGCGAGAAGAGGCAGGAAACTGAACCCAGTAAAGAAAGGACTTCTCATTAAATGCATAACTTAATTAATTACTTAGATAATTAAGGTAATTAATTAAATACCTCTTAATTACAAAGAAAAACAAACAAAACAAAGAATTAAGTTTGAAGGAAAAATAAAACGGGGTTTTACAAATTTTCTAAGTATTACCTTACATAATTATACAAATGAAATAATGTTCAACAAAAATAATTATATGTATGTTTTTCTTTATGTGAATTTTAAGATGCAAAATATTTATCCTAAGTTGTATGTTCTAGTGACTAAAACTTTTGAATTTTAATCACATCTTTTAGCTTACATGTATTTAATAGATGATCTATATGTGAACCTTCTTAGTGGATTGAAATCATCTCTAACTTGTCAGAAAGTTTGAATCTTATTGATATCAAACTTTTGGTACTTTTGTGGCATGATCATAGTCCTTATACCCCCTCCACTTCTTGTCTAATTGATGCTACGATTTCGTCTTAAGAACTTTTGGTGTTTCCATGATATTATCTACATTCGTTTTTTAAAACAGAAAACTATAGTTAGAAATAAACTCGTTAAAAGAATATTTTCTACCGGTTCTGACAATTTGACTGCATAGAGTTTCTACTATATCCTAAAATCTTGTGTTCGGTAATACCTTAAATATTTCTCCAGAAACCTTAAAGATTTTTCTTAAAAACATTATTCGTAAAACCTTATACTTTTTTTCCTAAAACCTATGTAATTCGCAACACCTTGGTTATTTTTCCAAAAACCTTAAGCATTTTGTAGAAACAGTTCATACTTTTCAAAAACATTAAATAAACCTTTTTTTTTTTTTTGTAAAGCCTAGCATATACTTCCTCCGTCCCGATTTCATCTTCCCGTAGGTCCGGTTACAAAATTTAAGGGAAAACTGAATAAAGTATGATATATGAATAAAGTAGGAGAGATGGTAATAAATTAGGAAAGATAGTGAAAAAAAGTGTGACAAATAGTGAATAAAGTATGTGAAATAGTGTATAAAGGAGGAGATAGATTTTCGATTTAAGGGATGGAAAGATGAATTGGGCAAACCGGCCCATTCCCTGTTAACCGGACCATCGGTTCATAAAAAATCGGCCGGTGTGGGCGGTTCTGACCGATTCAACACTCAGGCGGTTCATATTGTCTAACCGACCCGCTTTCCTTCAAATTTCTGGTTGGAGCGAATAAAGTATGACAAATAATGAATAAAGTATGAGAAATAATGTATAAAGTAGGAGAGAGATTTACCATTTAAGGGATGGAAAGATAAAGTTGGGACAGCCCAAAACAAAATTCGGGAAGATGAAACTGAGACGGCGGGAGTAAAATTTTGCAATACCTTGAACATGTTCTGTAAAACTTCGAAGTTCAAACATTTCCTGTGGGATAACTACAATCCATGTTTTATAAAACAAGAAACCCTTCTGTAAATCATTTCTTATTTTTCATAAAACAGTAAATATTCCTTACAAATCATTATACTAGGGTTTATTATGTTCCAATTCATTATCAACCCATATGAGCTGATTGAAGACTGTGAAAATGAACTGATGTTGTTTACATGCATTTGATATGTATTCTCATACAGGGTTTGTTAGACACTAAATCTTTTCCAATGGTCTCACCATTCACTATAGCAACAGATTCTACAGGTGGAGATCACTCCTGGAGTAAGGGTGAGACCAGATGGTCTAGTATTTAATTTTCCCCCATACAGTATATAGATATACCGGGACAATGTAATTGGGTTGGTGTGCTGTAGGCTTATACTACTCTACCAGTGTGTGGCTCACGCGTCACTGTTCTGCCTAATCTTGGGCCTTAGTATGTACTGAGCTAGGCAGCTAGCTAGTGGTACTGTAGAAAGTGCAGAGGCACATTAGCACATTACCCATTTACCCCTTTCATTTCTCTATTTTATTTCCTCTAATTTATCTCTTTCTTCATCGACTTTCTCCATCAACTTTCATCTCTCTTCTTTTTAACTTCATCAATTCTTCTTTCTTCCTCCGGCCACCGCAGCCTATACTCCTCCAAAAATTAAAGAATTGCTTCCACCGCACTCACCATAGGGAGGACAAGGGATTCGGTGATATGTTATCTACGGTTTGTAACATTTCTTATTTTTTTCGATTTATGAAGAACTAAGGTTTTGGATCCACCTCCGGAAAACCTACCCACCTTGACCCGACTCCGACTAACCCACCTCCACCTCTTGTCCGTTTCAGGCTTTTGGAGCTCTGATGGCGATCGCACACTTGAACGGTTGCACCTGAATGAACATTCTAAAAGCGATGTAGATGAAGATGATGAACAGTTTCCTGAAGCCATTTGGATCCCACGTTCTTCTCATTTCCATCATATGGTTTGTATGTACCGTGTTTGTATTCTTAACTTTCCTGGAAGGCTGGAATGGAATCCTCTGTTCGTTCAGTTTACCCCCATGTGTTTGAGGCCGAATGTGAGATGTGAGTGACATAAACATCTATCATGCCTTGGATTTGTACAAGTTGTGTCAAAACAGTTCCTTTGTTATTAACTTGAGGAAAAAAAACATATGTCAAGATGAGTTCTGTAAAACTAATTATTATATATTGGTTTCTATTTAGTTCTGTAAAGGCTGAAGTTCTTGCTCTGCCACAATAGATTCAACAGGTTTGTACGAAAGCAGAGATTGATTCCTTCTCCATACAAGCCATGCCCCAGATGCCAATACTACTAACACCAATATCACAACAAATGCCACTACTACAATCAAGTAATGCTGCTGCCACCATGTCCTGTTCATCATAACACCAATATACGTTAAATTACAATAACAATAAGCACAAGGTAAATGGAAGGAGACATACTATGTGATTATCATTCGAGGCCAAGTTAATATGCATAAGAATGCATAGCCGATCTAAATTAGTGATACACATCCTTCCAAAATAATATCAAAGCAAAAACAGGTAAAATGCAAATTTTTTATTGAACTTTGCACAAATCATTCCACATAAATTCTGTGACCCATTGGTGATGCATGTCCACAAGAAGAGATTCAAGGTCCTTGACGACGAGGAGAAGGCTGGACAAGAGTTTTTTCACTTCCGAGTTATGCTTTAGAATAGAGGCTAAAGAGGACAAGGCTCATTTTAAGGAGGAAGAATTCTTACAGACGTAAAGTAGGCCTACATCATTATTAGTATTCAACTATTAATACAGTAAAAACTCTATACAGTTATATTTTCGAGACCAGGAAAAAATATTCCTATAGCAAGTATTCCTAACTAAAGTTGTGTTAAAAATATTTTTTTCTAAATAAAAAACACATGCATAACTTAAATATTGTATTTCTTGTATAATATTACTAGCTTGCATGATAAAATTTTATCATATATGTTTCGAAAAAATTAAAAAATATTAACAAATAAGTAAAGATACCTATTAGACTCGGAACGTGGGTTAACAAATTATGCATGTTTTAACTTAAGATGAAATCATCACATTAATTAGACAAGAATCGGAGGTGATAATCCAGAAGGTAGCAAAAGTTTATTGTCAAGAAACTTCGAACCTACTTGACAAGTTAGAGATGTTTTGGGTGCAACAAGATGGTTCACATATATATCAGCTACTAATTACACAAAAACTAAGAGATGTGATTATCACCAAAAGTTTATGTCACTATACAATAGATAAGTATTTGTATCATAAACTTCATGCAATGAAAAACAGTATATGTATAAATATTACTATATGGAGTTTATTACTTTATATAATATTCCTCTATGGAGTTTTTACTGTACTTACTATTATTATTATTATTATTCTACAGTTTTAATATTATTATTTGTACCTAATAGAGTTCAAGTCAAATTAGGAAGTTGTTTTACATACAAGAGTATTAGGGTTTGTAAACGAGTAGTCTAGAATTAGTATATTCTGCTAAATAGAGTTCATTTCACCCTTTCGGGCGGTTCGTCTCTTCGGAGATTGGTGTCTTTACTTTATTTTTAGTGCTTTCAATAAAACTTCAGAAACGTAGCTTTTGCTACACCAAAATCATATCTTTCTTTATCCCTAAATCATCTGCTCTATCAGGGCGAAGGTTGGTGACAAGGAATGAAATACAGGAAGCAGCATACCATGAGTTTTGTTTGTTTTCCTTCTCATCTTAAACATGTAGGGAACAGTAACAGAATTGGCAGGTTCACAGGCTTGTCCACATGAAATGGGTTGAAACTCTGAAGTGTGAAAAGATTGTGTTTTGACATTGTTAACAAAATAGATAACAATAAAAATTTTCTTACCATTTATACTACCTATGGAAAGATAGTTGGGCTCTTCTACGGCCAGGCAGGGTGAATGCTTCGCCCTGCCTGACAACAGGCAAAAGTTAACTTTTACAAAAAAGAAAAAGAAAATTTGTCAAGCAAATGGCTAGCTGGAAACCAACTATAAACCCTTTGAACCGCTTCGCATGTATACACTTCATTTTCTTAAATACTTTTACCATTTCATTTCATTCAAATACTTTTTCTTTTTTGGTTTCAAGCAAGTTTTTAGTCATCTTTAATTTTCACTTATACTCTTAATGTTTTGCATGAATTATACAATATACATTATATAAAACGGACACCCACGTGTCGACGATGTTAGTACGGAAAAATCAAACATTTGCTTCAATATCTGTCCGAAAAAAGTAACCAACAGAAAAGGCAACAAAATTTATTCTACCTTTCTGGTGGAGGCTCGATACTCCATTGAAGCAATTTATAACTCCCAAAGCTATCGGGAAGATGCACGAGGTTGTTTTTCAACTTGGATATAATGTCCTGATTAAAAAAGGTTAAATTTTATATCTGTGAAACCTTACACCAAGAACTTGAAAGGGTATCTTAGTTCAAGAATATTGTACCATTGCAGTTGCGTTTGAAAAATAACCAGCAGACGCTTCTGGGAAAATGGCCCATGTTATTAGGGTATCATTGTGTACAGACGTTACGTTCATCCGCTCAACCTGGGATAAGTCATCTAAACAATAAATATATTGTTGATATAACGTGAGAAGCATTGTACAGAAACAGTAAATTAGCGTCTGGCCTAATTTAATGAATATTTGTTGTCTTTAGTTTCACATTTATCAACATAAATCAATTATTCAGTTGATCTACCTGAGAAGCATTCACATTCAATTCTTTTCCAATTAACTGCGGAAGTTCAGAAAGGTGAGGTTGCAAATCTTTGTACTTCATAGTCAGCAACATGGAAAATGTTATGAGCCCTATTTTTATCTGCCCTGCAAATTAATGGATAGACAAAATTAAGTCGTTGAAATCATGAAGATTGAAAACTTGAAGTTCCATACTTCGACATATATATGTGCATACACAAATAATTATGTCATTAGTTTCATACAAAACATAGAATTCACTCTGAAGTCAAATATAATGCTGCATATGTGACAATTAATGATTAAATAATATGAAACTCTAAAATCTGTGCGCAAAACTAGTTTCCAGAGTTCCAATGGAGTCTTCCAATTGTAAAAATGAAATCATCATCAGATCTTCGTCTCCACATTCAAAGTATCAGTAGACTAAGACTTCCGAGTATATTGGTCCAAATCTGTTTCAGAGTATGCAAATTATTTGCTGCCATCATCAATTCAACTAAAACCAGTTTGAATGTTAAAGTGCACTTGACAAAAGAAGAGTTGTGTTCAAGAGAAAAATAAAAATTGATTATGAGCTTTCTCATGCTCCGCCAATTCTATCCTGCATAATGCAACACCAATGCTAACTTCAACATGATGATGAATCGTCTAACACAAGTATCTCCTAAATTCACCATAGTTCAGGATGATATTATAGCTTTGATGCTCTTCTTTTTATTTGCTTCCTTAAAGTCTAGTCTATGATAATAATATCCTTCAAGGACATGTCAATCAATTCCAGGACAATAAAGGGAAGAAAATGTGTTGCCCTCAACCTACTGATTTTTCACTATCTTATCATAACTGAACCAATCAATAAAGGGAAGACCATGTGTTGCCTTAAACAACCGAAATTTGACTATCTTATTATAACTGAACCAAATAAGCAACCATGGAGAAAATTAAAATATTGGTTCATCTCAATTACAGTTTTTCTTCAGACTCCCAGACCAAATGTCACATTTGACTTTTGACTAATTTTACAGGTCAGCTTTGACCATAAACTACCTTAAATTATACCAGAAAATTATTCAATAAAATATCATGAAAGTAAATCTAGTGAACCTTCTTAATGTATAATATTATTAAATATCTTCCCTATTTAATTCAGTACTCCCTCTGGTCTTTTTAAGGAATTCACTTTCATAATGGTAAAATGTTTAAGATAGAAGAATAAAAAATGATTTGTGGAGATATAATAATAACAAACTTGTTTGTCGATGATAAGAGAATGTGATTAGAGAGAGAGACAGAGTCAAATAATTAAAAAGTTGAGAGGATTTCAAGAAAAAGAAAGTGAATGTTTGTAAAAAAGAAAGTGAATGTTTGTATAACGTCAATATATGAAAGCAATAATTTGTTGTTAAAGTTGACCAAAAAAAATTACTCAAAAGTCAAATGTGACATTTGGTAGGTGACGAAAGGAGTACTAGTTAGCGTCTCCTATAAAAATATATGTGACCTATTAAATTATACTTGTGAGAGACAAAGGGTCACATAACTTTAGAAGCGGAGCCAGGATAAATTTCCAAAACATATGGATGTGAAACACAATTTTAGTAATTTTAGGGTGGTGACCTCACCACAATATAATTTTTCTACTTCCTCCGTCACGGGACAAGGTTCCGATTTTATTTTTGTTGACTTTTTTAACCTCCATTTGGCTATAATTATTCCTAAACCATAATGAAAAAATAATTAAAAAAGTTATATTATATATGTAAAATCAATATAATTTCATTATAATTTTTTAAAAATAACATTTACTATATGATTTAGGATTAATTTGTAGTCAAATGAAGGTTAAAAAAGTTAACAAAGATGAAATGGGAACCTTGTCCCAGCACGGAGGAAGTAGCTTTTAGTTTATCATAATTTAAGAATCGGATTTGATGTCAAAGCTGGTTCAGTAGATAATTTAAATTGTTCTTATAGAAAATCATATGACCTATCCATCCATGATCCAACACAAAAGAAGGCAGTAATAGAAATGCATGTTTAACCTTTACTCACAAGAATGCAATTAAAAACTTATTTTATACTGAAATACTATCAACTATCCAAGAATATTCAGATGGTGAATTATATAAAAAGAACAGAGGAAAAACCGCATAATTCTTGTTGAACAAAACGACATGGGTAAATGATGTAACAGGAAAAAAAGAAAGTTGAATACAGATGGAGTCATCATGATGACTAGCAGCTACAAAATACTGGTTCAATCGGTTCAACCGGTCAAACCTCTTATTGACCTGGTATGACGTCTTATACATGTGTTTGTTAATAAATCTAATTAATATGGGGTTTATAATTAATATTTATGAAGTTGAACAATCACAACAAATAGTAAAAAGATTAGACTACATATAATCAAACTACAACGTAACTAATAAATAAATTGTCTAATATGAACCTATATTGAATTGTAATAATTCGAACTTATATTGAATTATAAAAGAAAAAATTCTAAAATACTAAATCTACCATATTAATTTATGATGGTTCAAATGTTAGAATTTCAAACATGTTTAAAGTTGTAACTTGTAAAATGAAAAATGAATGTTAAAAATATTAAGTGATTGTTCTTTTACTTAGTAGAGGATTAATATCTTTGAAAAATGTTAACATATATCCAAGTTTGGGTTATTACTAGAATAAAACAAGAATTTGGCACAAATAACTTGTGTCCAAGTGGTAAGTAACTAAGCTATTATATTCTAGACCCGAGTTCAATTCCCACCACTTCCATTTTATTCAATATTTATCAAATGAAATAAAAAAAAACCGGTTCTCAACCGGTTGGCGGTTTACCGGTCAAACCAATGAACCGGCCGGTTCTCAGCGGTTGGATATCCAGGACGGTTACATGCACTAACCGGACCGCTATTCCCAAAAGAAAAACTGTTACCTAACTCTGTTACTTGAGCGCTATCAGTGATGAGAATTTATAAGAGAAATGCACATGTGCAGACTGCAGAACAAGGCAAAGCTACATCTTCACGATTAGCACTGGGGTTACAGAATCATATGCCATGCAGGTTGATTGATACAAAATGAATAGCGATCACATAGAGACAATAGAATATTTTCTATGACGAGAACAGCAAACCAACTAAAACATAGAAAAGCAAAAACACTGATGGTTTACTTATTTTAACAAAACTCTCCTCTTGGCTTCCATTATTATCCTTGATTTAATTAAAAAAAAAAAGTAGATTAAGGTATAAAGAAAAGTAGTAAACAAAGCAAAATTTCCCACTCCCTCCGTCCCAGATCAAATGTCACGTTTGGTTTTGGGTGCCGAGATTAAGGTATAAAGTAAAAGTAGTAGTAGAGATAAAGTAGATTGGTAGTATGTGGCTCAGATGAGTGGTGTTCAATTTATCAAATATGGAAATGTGACATTTGTATTGGGTGATATAAATGGAATATTGAAATGCGACATTTGTATCGGGACAGAGATTAAAAAATGTGACATTTGATCTAGGACGGAGGGCGTGCAATCTAAATTTTAGACATGGAACTTTCTAGTTAAAAAACGCGTTTAATTCTCCATATAAGATTTCTAAATTTTGTAATTTGCATATGAAGTTTAGTTGAATTTAGTTTTTGTCAAGGACCATAACACTTGACGTAGTTTTAAGAACTTCAAAGCGTGAGAATTGAGAAAGAAATCTGATAAGATCAAAGCAATGACGGACCACAAAGAGCTCTGAAGGATGTTTACATAGAGGACAGCACTATAGTAGTTACTGGAGAGCTGCAAAGTATCTGACTGAAATACTGCAGTCAGCACGGGTGGGGTTACAAGGCAGCATTGTTGTAGGTTTCAAAATGGTGACTCAAACCCCCGCCTATTGGTTGAAGGGGAAGCGTCTTAACTACGGTCCACTTCATTATCTTTCTTTTAATTGCAAATGCAACTGGGGCTCAGCGGAGATGTGAATATACCAAAATCCAAAAAAATAGGATACGTGATTAATACGTATAATTGCATAGTGACATAGTCTCTCTCTCTCTCTCCCTCCCCCAAACACACAAGCATTGATCCTCGCAAAACTACCTAAGCAAGCTAAATCCTGCTTAATCTGGCACTCCAGCTCAAGAGAATAGGAAATTGCATCAAACAAGTAACTTTTTGAACAAAAAACTCATAGAGTTAAATGCACTGAAGTGCAAGGCATACTCTTTCCCAACATTACCATAGGTTACAGAATTCATCGAAAGGTTCATTGCTCTGGTGCTAGCCAAGTTCTCCGACCAAAGTCACAAAAGAGCACCAGAATTCATCTATAAGTTTTTCATAGAGTAATTTGTAATGTACATCTTTTCTGTTCTCTCTTCATTTGTTGAAACGTTAATATGTCAAACAACGAATTTTGTCAATTATATATTTCCTACACTTTGCATCAAAACTTCTGAGCAGGTGGCTTTCCTGGTTACAAACCGAATACTCTATTTTCCAATGTTGTCAATCCCGGCGAGATCCCTATCCGGAGCATTTTCATATCTTCCCAGTATAGATACCTCTATCCTGGGTTGTATAGCATCCCGGACAGGGACCCGGCAAATCCCGGCGGGATAGCATAGTGACAATGACCAATTTACCCTCAATTTTATCGTCTTTGCTTGTCTTTAGGACTTCATGAAGAATTCTACAACTTATTATTGATTTGGTTTTTCGTCAACTTATCTGAGGTTTTAAACCTTACATGTACTTATATATTCATTATGTAAGTTATAATATATGATATACATCACTTCAGTATCCCAACCATCCAACTATCCCACAGGCCGCTACACACCGCGATCCAGTATTGATAGCACTGCTATTTTCTATATATTTATTTACTCAAGTGCTTTACTTGAACAAAGCATGTGACCAATGTGTTAGCTCCAGGAAATCTTTGTGCCATAGGTGTGCTTTGAACTCTTCAACTATTTCTTTGTATAAAACCAATTAATTTCAACGGGCTAGATAACTTAATATGAAGAGGTATTTTAGCGGCGACATGACCTGAGAAAAACTAGATGAATGAATATTTCAAAATTCCAGGCTATAAGACCAATGAGATCAAAATCAAGAACAAGACTTGATTATTTTCAAACTTGATAGAGTCTTGGAGAAAATCATAAAAAAAAAAAAAAAAAAAAAAAAGATCACTGACGGCAGGAGCTAACTCCACACTGAGGCACTTGGAGGACCAAATGGTACTTGAGTAAATAGTCTGACTTCTATACAAATATTATTGGATCCTAGAAGCAGTGCCAACCACAAATTAGTGTGATATTAAAGCTGAGGGTAACCGTAAACGTGTACCAATAATAGTGAATGGGCATCGCACAAAACACAACTCAGACCCAGTGTTTCTTTATGTTACAGAACAGAGATATAACTAGAGATTTCCACATTTTCACAAATGAAAAATCATTGCTCTATGTCTGCAGAAACTAAGCAGACTATGGAACTGTAAATAGAGTAGATGTCACAATACTTTACTCAATCTTCTTTCTTTCTGAAGTACGGGAAAAATATAACAAAGAAAACTTTTAAAACCTACAGCCAGAGACCAATTGGTACCTTAATACACATTCTCACTTCTATACAAATGTTACTGGATCCTAGAAGCAGTGCCAGACTGCCAGCCACAAAATAGGCGTGTTATTAATTACATGTTGGGTGATTGCAAACATGTACCAATAATAGTAATCTATTATAGGCGTAGCACCAACATCACACTGGTCAACACTCATACACAACTCAGAACTGACGTTTCTTTATCCTAGAGAATAACAGAGAGAGAAATAGAGATTCAATATTTTCACAGATGAAAAATTATTCATTGTGTCTACAAAAACTACATCAGATTATAGAATCAGAAATTGACAGAACATAACTTTTTTTCTGAAGTCCAAGAAATATCAAAACAAAGAGAAATCTTAAGACATACTGCCAAAGACCCTTAAAATAATCCAAGATCACATAATATTGCAGAGAAGGCCAACCAAATTTGAATTCCAACACTGACGGAATATAGGAATAAAGACAACAAAAAATAAATAAATTAGACGAACCTGGATCCTTGTTTGGTGCCGAACCACTTGGAGCAGGTGTAGGGGCAATACCCACAGTTGAGTTCACCTTGTCAGTCCCAGAAACAGGTGGAGATCCAGCTGCCATGTGAAGTCTCTCCCATAAATCAGAGCAATTGGTTTTCCAGAAACCAATTTTTTCATGTTCACGATCATATGTTACCAGAGTATTGCGAACAACAATACCTGAAGTAAGAAATAATATACAGAAAAAATGTTGATTAGATAATGAATAACAATCATTGCATGACCATAAATTCCCCCAAAAAGATACATAAATTTTCCTGTATGATAAATTCTAAATAAGATATTTCCAGGACTATCTGTAATTTATATTTTCCTGCACAACTTAGAAATTAGTACTACAGATTGAACGACCATAGAGATTTAGATTTCACACGATTCAAACACTTGAGAAGCAAATTTATTCAAACCGAACCATGAGTGCAAAATTCCAGTCATGCATCCTACTTCTCTCACAAACTTAGTTTAAAAATTGAATTCCCATGAGAAAGTTAGAAGACAAATATCAGCTAGCAAAGGTGTACATAGGTAGCATTTGGATGCAGGTATTTGAACAGATGAAATCATGAAGCAACAATCTAATACGATACCAATTAAATTTTGTCATGGCGTGTGCTCATAGCATCTACAACAATGAAAAGTTTGGGGTACTCCCTCGTGTTTGAGCTACTCAAATAAACAAACTTGAAACATATCTACTGATATATTAAGTTGCACCATTGGAGGTGTAGAGGATGGAAAACCTGGAGTATCCTATTCCATCATACTGACTAAACATATTCATTATTTCTTCAAATAAATTTACATTTTATGTCACTTCTAGAAACACAAATACTAAGTGGATTTTCACCAATTGTGGTGTTCTTGTGGACATCATTTCTAGGAGTCTTTCAGGAGGATAAAGCAGACTTCAATTAATAAAGATTCAAGAGGAGAAAAACATGAGTATTGCTTTTAACCACCAGGAAAGAATTATAGAACATGCATGTATATTTGTTATCTCTAATGTTTACCCATCTATGACATACAGTTCCAAATAACTAACTGATAATAAAATTAACAATCCTGCAATAAATATGCAACCATTAGTGAGGGACTTAAGGAGGGCCCTAAGGGATGGACTGATGTTCTTAAGTATAAGTATAAGTATAATGTTTTAAACAATATCAATAATGTTTTACAAGTGAACATTTTATGTCATTTTTATGTGTGTATAACACAGATCTTCTTAGTAACAATCTCTAATGTTTTTGGGTATTGACCATAACGTTTGTCAATTAATTTTAGTCCCTCTAAAAAATGGGTACCCCAGGAGACTTACTCTTCTTCTTTTCCTTATGATTATGTTTTTTTATTATTATAGAATTAAGTTTAACAAATGTAGTGTATCACAAAAATGCTAGTGTAAAATAAATGACTGTTGATAATAAGATGCAAATGGAATTTCAGAATATTTACGTCACTTTCAGACACAAATAAAAATAATATATGGAGACATTGAAATAATATAATGGTAAGATTATGCAGCTCGACCATCTAGACCCAAATTTAAGAGCTCATAAGTCATATGTCCATACCTCATGAAGTGCAACAAGAAATAAATCAATTAACATCATTTTTATTTTATAATAACTTAATAGGAGAAAAGAAAGAAAGAAATAAAAGATGCAAATGCTTTTCCATTGGGATTTATAATCAAAGCATGAGATGAATATTTACACTCAGCATGACCTGTCTCTGTTAATACTGAGCAGATGAACTCTGTAAGAATTGGACATAAATGTAGCTGCTGGAAAGTTACTATACCCAGCTTTATACACATCTAGCAACAATAATATAAATAATTGGTCGGAGCTTATATGTGTATATATATTATAGGTTCATTACTTCTATATTGTCATGTAAACCCTCAACCTTTTGAACTATTAAGCAAATACATCCCAACTGAACATCTGTTGAGAGGTTCATACACCAACTTCACCAATGAATTTTAGTTTCAGACCTATCATAGTTACTGCAAAAGAAAATGAGAAAAAAGGAACATGATAAGGCAGACAGTACCCCCCAAAAGAGTGGTTGGATCCTTCCCATTCTGGAAAATTCCAAGGCAGTATGAACCACGCACCTTTGAGTGCTACAAGGTAAGACAGGATATGACGAAGAAAGAAAAAATTCAGTATCACTGCAAATTAGGCAAATTAAAGATGAATGCATACAGACTTATTTTACACTTCATCTGTTCCACTAAGAACTACCTCTTTGACTTTTTAGAGCATTATTTGACAATAAATTACTCCAAAATCATACCTAAAAGCATTTAATAAATTTATATTATGGAAATAACTTTGAGTAATAAGTATACATTTGGCAATATAAATTCATTAGATGATTTTACGGTGTAATTCAGAAATAACTTGTGGTCAACGAACGCTCTGAAAAGTCAATGATGAAGTTGTTATCGGAATGGAGGGAGTAATAAATTATGGCAATATTCAGTGAATTAAAAAAGATCAAGCTTAAGATGGACACATACTCTGAACAAGTAATTTTCAGGGGATAACAATAGCTTCTGTCCATTGGCAAATACCATTTCAACTGATGGAAAAGTTTCTGAGAGTTGTGAGCTATCACTGAAGCAACAGCGTATTACTATCAACTTGTGAACAAATAAAAGAAAGGAAACCTACTTACTGAGAGCCTATAGCAATGTTTTCTTACCTTCCAGCACCTGAGAAGCAGATATCATTGTAATTAGGGTCAGGACCTGGTATTTGTTTTAAGGCGTGGAGTTCCTTGAAGATCTACAAGGCCAGCATTGGACAGTTATTACATAAGAACAGAATAGCACTACATATCAAGCAGTTATTTAATCAGGGGCCGATCTACTCGTAGCCCAGTGGGGGCAGCTGCCCCCACTCAATTTTTCCCATTTGTCCTAAATTGGTAGTTATCTGCAAATATGTCCTATAATAAAGCAAAAATGAATTTCGCACCCACTAAGCATTTTGCCTTGTAGAACTTTTTATTTGCTCCCCTAAACAAAATCTATTGACACGCCCCCTGGATGTAATTGGAATAAGGACAGTAGCATCTTGGATATAAATTAATTGCTGAAACGTTAGATTAAGCCGCTTCCTTGTGTTGGTCTGTGGATGAGACATGCACACACATATACTGGCACAGAATAGCAAGAGAAAGAGAAGGTGGATTATTTTTTCCCCATGTCTGCATTTCAGTTCATCGCATGGCAGAAGGGTGTTGTGATGCATGATTTAATAGCAGCAATAGATGTGAACATGAGTTTCTCACCGCTTGTTTAAATGCTCCAAATGCAGCTTCTGGAAGGTAAGCATAAGTTGTACCACTATCGAGTACAGTTCCGTGTTTACCATCAAAAACCTTCGGATCGACAGCCAGCATCTTCCCAGCAACATGCATCTCCTTCAGCTCAACATTGTAATATGGACTGTTGCCATCCCGAAACTAGGGTAAATGTGTGAGATGTACCAAGTGTAGTTGTTAGGAAAGAGCCTAACATTCCATAAAATCATAAATTATTTCATAAACATACCTGCGTGCTGGGTCGGAACGGGTATAAACCATGTCAGCAGGGGGTGAAAGCCCTCCAAGAACCATTGCACCACCCCCGACATCCATTCCCCCATAACATATTGAAAATGAATCACTAATTACACCTTTCTCAACAAGTTGATCCACAATACTAAGGTCTCCACGACCCAGACCCATTATTCCATCAGCATGCTGACTATAAAGATCACCAGTTTCCATATTTTCACAACCAAATATAGCTCGTTGAGGTTCCAGGCCACTTTGATTGCCAAAGGATACAGAGTCCTCACCCAGTACCCCACTACTAGAACTCATTTCCGCATACTGTCGTTCATAAACGCATTGCTCTCTGTCGTTATCACAAACACAATCAATATTGCATTTTACAGGTTTGTAGGTGCTCGACAGTTGTGGTTGAAATTTTGGGTCCTATTTGAATAAATGGTGAGAAAATGTCAATTAAGGAATTTAACAAACAGGATATATGCCAACTAATTCACCACTGTATCAGCTGCAGTGTGGAACATTTACCATGTTACTAACAGATCAAAACTCTAATTGCTGCAATACCTTTTGCACAATTAGATCATGCAAAGTGCCCAAGACAACAAGAAGCACATATAACAGTAGTACCAAGGTAAAGGTTAATCAATCAGAAAAGCTCCCCAGTATTAGTTTAATGAACACAGAAAAGATCCCTTGATTTGCAAATCCATCTTAAATACTTCTATATTAGGAAACACAAGTAAAACTTACATACTAGGCCAAACTACTGTACTACCCCACTCCAAGTGTTAGGCGCATCCCCAATTTTTAAACCGTCTACTTCGAAAATATTACACATTATGATTGACATGAATAGTATCAACACATCCACCATACCGAAATGATATGATCATTTAGAACCACCAGATAAGTCATTTAGCCTTACGAGTAAAACTAATACCCGGAGATGTTTTATACAATCAAGCAAGCAATCGACATCACAATGTAAGTACAGTAGACGAATAAAATCCTAATACAAATTTTAATTTTTATAATAAAATTAAAAAAGAGAGTAAAAGAACGAACCTGATGGTTGCCACACTGTTCGCAGGTGGAGCAGGGAACATAAGTTACAGTACTGCCGGTGTCAACAATGAGGGCAAATCTCTGCGGGGGAGTCCCGATCCATAATCTGGTGGTGTAATACCTGCAAATTAGAGAAATGAATGAAATTAGGGTTGAGAAAAAAGCAATGAGTGAAAAATATGACATCCGGGCAACAAATCAAACCCGTTGAGAAGAAGATCGTCATGAAGGAACATGCGCGCGTTGGAGGTGGCCTGGAGATGGCGGCGGAGGGTATAATCGTGGTGGTTGTGGTTGTTGAAAAAGAGTGGTAGGAACATTGTGGCGCTAGAATTGACCGGAGAACAATGAGAAGCAGAGAAGAAGGTGAAGAAGAAGAAGAATGATGATGCCCTCGCCATGGAAGCGATCATGGCTCGGGCAAAGAGATGATGAATGAATTTGATAATTTTGACCGGAAAACCTAACTGCAAATATACTAATAAAAATACCTATTTCATTTAATAAAAACACTAATTCTGATTGTCGATCTCTAGGTGTTTGTAGACGTACATTACAAGATTAGTTACAGGCCAGGTAATGTCTAGCAGTGGGAGAGCAGAAGATGATGACGGTGGTGCTGGTGATTGGATTAGAATGCGCTCAGCTCGATCTAACTTCTTTCTTCCTTAGTTAATGAATTTTTTACCAAAAAGTCACTTTGGGTGTACATTTTACAGTAAGGCAACCATATAATTTTCGGCGAAATTGGTCTCCAGTCCTTTGTGTGGGCTTTTAGTTGTAATGGTTCATCCCTTTTTTTGCACATGCTAGCCCAATACACAACACTCCATTTCAGGTCAGGGTTTCATCCTATCAACCCCTTGTAGCTACACTTGACTAGTACATACGCTACTAGGTAACATGCAGGGAGCATTTAATGCTTCCACACACTGTTCATCGGAGAGGACATCAGCTTGTGTATTCCAAAAGGCCAAGTTGTTTCTGTTCACTTCATCTGTTAATATAAACAGCCTGATGCAGTTTCAAATTTCAATTGGGATCAAATTCATTTTAGGGGTTTTTGAAAAAAAACAGAGAATTATGGCAACAAATGGTGATTCTGATACAAGTAACACAGACGACGTCTTGACGCTTGTATGCATCGCTTGTGATTCATGGGCAAACTTTGAGGTCGCTGATCTGCCCAATTTCATGGCATTTGCAACAAGATTCAGAGGTTAGTTCAATTTATGTGGCAAAGTTGTCGTAGTTGTGTTTTGTAGAACTATTTTGGTATTTTTTACGGAGTTCAACTTTTCATGCCTTTCAATTTTTGTGGGCAACAAGGTTTTTGGCTATTTGTTTTATTTTTGCTCATGTGGATATATGGATACAATCAAGCAATGTTGAGTAGTAAACGTGTATGATTCTGTGTGCAGAGGAAGTGAATATGAGGGCACCAGACCGATTCACGTTCGAAATAAACAAGGGTCAAAAGTGTTCACTCAATTCCGAGGTTGATTATCAGAATATGTTGATGCTATGTCGAATTCTCGGCAGGAAAATGGTATACATCGGACTCGCAATGCAGGAGGTGGTTGTTCAGCCAGCTTCCCATCAGACCAGGATAAACCAGTTCTTGCCATCTAAGAAGCACATCAACCACACTGAGCATTTGGAGGTCCAAGAAGCCAATGAAATTGTTCACAATATCAACGATCCAAGCAGCAAAACTGTCACACCAATGGTTGTTGAGAGGTCTGATCGTAACAAAAGGAGGCCGCTACCTGCACATGTTTGGGATGAGTCAGTTTATCCAACTAAGAAGCCTAAATCAGTGGCTGCCCAGAAAAAGGCGGATCGACTTGCAGCTCAGGCACATGTTTGTTACAAGATTATTGTGGCACTCCATATGCTTTTCTGTTAGAGAATTTGCATTAATCCATAGAGGATACTAACATCTATTCGCTGACATGCCTGAATTCCTTCATCTTTACGTTTTGTGGACTAGAAACTTGAGTTTGGTTAGATGTCTCAGCTTGTTTACAGGATCATACCAGGCACATGTTTGTTACAAGATTATTGATGCACTCCATATGCTTTTTATGTTAGAGAATTTCCATTAAACAGGCCTTTTCTTGTTACATAATTTCCACTAACCTCTATTTACTACATACATTCATCAGGACTTTTCCCCGTTGCGTTTGATGTGGTTGCTTGTGAGAATTCCGACAACTGGAACTGGTTCCTAACTAAGTTGCGAGATCATGTCCCGCACGAGAGGGAAGTCATGTTTGTTTCAGACCGGGCTGGGGGGGGCTGCTCCATGCCTTCAAAGATGTCTACGCGAAGCCCCTTCATTTTTTCTGTTTGTACCATTTGATGAAAAATCTCAAAGCCATGTATGCTGGGAAGAAATACTCTGATGGATACAAGAACCTACTGTACAGGCTTCTAAAGGACGCACCATATGCACCCACCGAACATTACTACAACATCGCAATCGAGGAATTTGTAAAGAAGGGCGGTGACAAGGCTAGACACTTCCTCGAGGACCTACCTGGTGAGAAGTGGGCAGTTGCTTTTGCCTAAGATGTTCACCGGTACGGTGAGCTCACCAGCAACGCTGCTGAATCCTTCAATAGTTGGATATTAGGTGTAAGGACATTGTCGGTCACCTTCATGCTTGATTGCATCCGTGGCCAGATGATGAGGTGGTACAACGAGCGCCGAGAGGACTCCGACAAATGGACTAGTGCACTTACCCCAGATATGGAGAAAAAAAATGGAATACTGCTCTATCGTTGGGGTTGAACTGGACGATAATCCCTACGAACCAGTACGGGGTCTTCGAAGTGCTGTCACAAGATTCAGTAGTGGTATGGACACATAACTTAGCTCACCCCCATAATAAATATTGTTTCATATTTAAATCCCTGTATGGATGTTTCTATGGGTAATTCATTATGCATATCTCATATTAGTATGAACTGGAGTGATCATAGCTCTCCCTTTTGTATCTCTATTAGTTATGGATTTGTACTCATGATTGTTCTGGAATTGTTGCTAATGCGAAAGATTGGTGACAGTTAGGTTAAT
Source organism: Plantago major (assembly GCA_026545765.1). Taxonomy (NCBI): domain Eukaryota; kingdom Viridiplantae; phylum Streptophyta; class Magnoliopsida; order Lamiales; family Plantaginaceae; genus Plantago; species Plantago major. Next base: position 67,434,123 of record CM048839.1, read on the forward strand.
GGTGGGGTTAGCTAAGTGCCGTTTGCGAAGGAGAGGTGATAGTTTGCTAAATAGCACTTGGATTGAATTGTAGTAATGAAAATTTTGTACCTGGCAGGTTGACCTAAACAAGAAGACGTGTAGCTGCTACCAGTGGCAAGTGATGGGGTTCCCTTGTGCACACGCAGTTGCCTGCATCTCTAAGTCTCGCTGGGTGATCAGAGATGTAGTAGAAGCTGTGTTGTTCACAACCTCATACCAAAAAGTGTACGCGGCTGATATAATTCCTGTGCCATCTTCCGATAAGCACCAATTCTTTGACCTCAACCAGCCAAACAAGATCTTGCCACCATTTGACAGAAAGGTCCCGGGACGACCAAAGAAAAAATGCATCAGGTCTAGGGGTGAAGGAAATAGCAAGCAATACATTTGTAATCGGTGTGGTAAGTTTGGACATCACTACTGGCTTACTTGTCTAGATGTAGATGAGGCATCTGATTCAGAAAATGCAGATGAATAGGCATCAGATTCAACAGCAAACTTGCTCATTGCTGGATCTTTTAATTCTTCACAAGTTTCTTCCCAGTTGTATTTTGTAATAGCTATGTGTGTCTGTCTGTTACAAGGATCAGACTAACTCTGGATTGCCCTGAACCAGAATGTTCTGAAATTATGGGGTATATTCTGTATTGGCCTGTTACGTAATCTAGGTTAAATGTTTGCAAAGTTTGGTGACCTAGTCAGTTTGAATCGTCTTTGGGAGTCCATTTTTTTTCCCAGTGGTTTTATTGTTTTCCTGGCCAGCACCCCTGCTTACTGCGTGACAGTTTATTAATTCATCTGCATTGTTTTTTTCAAACGGTTCGTTTAGCAAAACTAACTAATACAACGCACCCTTGGAACGTGCGTTGTATTAAATTGCCAAAGTGCAGGTAGTGAGTCTTTTGTTTCCTAGACTTTACCAACTTGATAGGTTCAAAAGGTGTACTGTGAGTGAGCGTTTATGCTATCTTAATAATGCAGTGTCTGTAACTTGGAACTGGAGAAGGAGTCTTTTTATGTGGGAAGAAAGTCTTGTGGCAGACCTGATTTTGCTATTGAACAAGACCGGTTTTCTGACAGATGAAATTGATCGATGGGACTGGAAGTTGGCCACATATTACAGGTACAATTCTAAAGATGGTTACAACCAGATTGTGCTTTTGAAAGGAAAGGAGCAACCGGTGAATAAAGTCTGGACTGAGTTGGTGTGGCTCAGTCGTGCACCTCAGAAGATTAACTCCTTTGTTTGGAAAGCATTGCTAGACCGTTTGGCGACTCTGAAAAATCTTAAGAAAAGGAACATTATGTTCCCACAGGAGAGTACGGCGTGCAGGTTGTGTGATGCAAATTTGGAGGAAAATGCTGATCACCTGTTTATCAGCTGTGATCTGGCTAAGGTGATTTGGATTAAAATTCAATCTTAGCTGGATATTTGTGTGAATTGGTCAGGTATTTTGGCTGAAGACATTTGGAAATTTAATAATTCTCTACCGGCAAAATCAAAGGATTCATTGAGGATTATTTGGCATGGAACACTATGGTTCATTTGGAAGACAAGAAATAAACTTATCTTTTCTGGAGAAAAATGGAATGTTGCAGAAATCTTTGAACAGATCAAATGGAATAGTTGGAGCTGGCTGCAGGGTCGAAACCTTATCCGTAAGTCTACAACTTGGGCAGATTGGGAAATTTATCCGGCCGACTGTCTACAATAACATAGTTGTCTGATGTTTAGTTTTAATTCTTGTGTTACTACTGAAGTTGTTTGGTGCTGCTAGTTGTGATGTTGTTAGTGTCGAGGATCTTGTACTGGTTGTAAACTGATCATAGTAGCACTCCTTGTGCTAGCCATGAGTTGCATAATAAAATTTTCCTTTTTTCAAAAAAGAAATACAACAATACATTCCTGAAAATTATCTCAATAAAAAGGATTGATTTATTAAATTGTATCTTGGCATCCGCACTCTATATCTTGTTTGGTTGGCACGAATTTTGCCCAAGTTAGCGATATTTTTCCTAATTCATCGATACTTAGTTTTTATTCTTTCTATTAGGTAGAAAAAAACATTATTACTACTGCGTGAATCATTACAACGACTATAATGCCCTTTATCACGTCTGGCTTTTGTTCATACAATTTTAGTTAGAAATTCAACAAGATATCACTTAAATAGCTGGTTCAGACTACCTACGATTTTCATCAAGTTATTCAACAATTTTAGTAATTCAGATTGACATACATAAACGATACATTAAACTACCTCGACTAAATAAAAAGTAACTCTGATGCTACATTTTCAGTAACACAAATTGAAACAGATAACATAAATTCAGAATTACACAAACGTTAATTCATCAGGCAGGGTATCTTAGACTTACGCTAACCTGTAACATAACTTCAGAATCACAAAACATATCAAGTCAGACATGGCTTGGACACAAAAACAGCAACTTTTAATAGATACACTTTGGACGACAACCATTATGATTTAGCTCACCAGCAGGAATACAGAACATGTATCAGTTGGTCGCTAAGTAAATCATGTATCATTTAGGAATTCATAAATATATATGAGTTAGGTCACCAGCGGGAATCTTGAGTGTCGATGCCTTCTTCATCGATTCCATCAGCCCTTCGAATATATATGCACTCCAATCATATGAACATATCTGACCAAAATCCTCAAGGTGCTTTGTAAGCTTCCAGCCAACAGATGTGTTGTTGTTTGGCATAAAAAGTACTGACAGCAGTAACATATGAACAAGTTTTGCAACATCTTCCGCCACATTGGGCTCTGCTGTGACCATATCAACCTTCTCCTTCAGCATACCGACTATGAGCTTACGGGATAGTAGGAAAGAAGTGTCCCTCAATTCAGGCCAGCATCTGTCCAGGAACGACTTCTGATCACCCGATATCGTGCCAACTTGTATTGCATTGGTTCCATCACGAATACCGAAAATAAGTTTCAAATCTCTCTAGGTAGGACAAATTATCTCACCGCCGATTTCAAATCCAACACCATCGTTTTGGCCATTGTTTCTGAAACGACCCATCAGGGCAGCCAACATCACGTCAGATTTCTTATAATTGTTAAGTTCACTCGGCTCCATTTTTTAACGCCGCTTCAACGAATAACCAGAACGGAGTCCTCCGAACTGCAGCAAGGTGAGTTGGCTTGAGCGGAATAGATCTCAACTCGGATATGGCAGATTGAACATTGCTCCGGTAGTGCGGGTGAGAACGCACAACAGGGGTGCCCGATGACTGTTTCTTGCGTCCGATCTGTTTCGATGAACATGCTCTTTCTTCGCCTGGAACAGTTATAGAAGCCGTTGGATGAGGGTTCACTAAATTTAATACGTAGCCTGTAACGTATTTAAATTGAACAAAAAAAAAAAAAGTACTACCAATACGCAAGTTCGTGGACGACCAAACCATGTGCAACGGTTGCCTGGTCCGGTTAGCCCGCCGAGCTTTAAACAGCCATGTAGAAAAAACATGAAATTATCATTTATGGATTACGGTAGCCACATTAAATAAGGTAGCCACATTAAATACCAACTGCAGAACGAGTTATGGCTATAGTGCAAACCTCTAGTTCAAACCTCTAGTTTCCATGTACACATCTCTCTTCCCAGACAATCCAATGCCCACATCATTATTTACATCCAACCCAATACAATACTTAGTTAGCAACAACTACAGTCGAGGGATTCAATATTAAAAATCGTTAAGGGGTTACCACAATCAGTAATTCCCACAGCAGCAGGCACATTGCCACAACCAGTAATTCCCAGGGCAGCAGACACAGGTATACTAACTGCAGAATCTTCATTATCTACGCATTGAAATATATTCGTAATTTTTTTTTGGGACAGTAACCATTCGTGAACATCTTCCTGGCAGAGTCATTAATCCTTACCGGTCACGATAAGGTTGATTGTCCTGTCGCTCACATTCCTGCGCTTTATACGTAATTCGGGCGTTTCTTCTAAATCGTTAAAATAAAAGAAAAAGACGTAACGTGTGAAACTAGCAAACTAAATTTACAAAGCAACATGCAGCCATTTATCGTAATAACAGGAAAAATGGCACGTCAAATTTTCTATTACTCTATGCAATAAGATTAACGAAATAAACCGCGACTTTATCAGTAACCAATTTCAGCAAAACAGAAGGAAGTTAAAATCAGGGGAAAAAATTTTATAAAAAAAAACCGGGGAACTTGTTTTCCAGTCATCAATGTAGCCAAAAATCTGTTGAAGCACTTGGAATATATTGCAACACTTACTTGGGTACAAAGGCTATTAAACGTAGCCTTTTTAGACCATGAAAATATTGACCAATGTCGCCCATACCTGCAACAGGCGAACAACGTCTTTTTCCAGGTGGTTGCGTCTCCTCGATCTCATATTCATCTTCTTCGCCCAGTGTCACTATACATAGTAGGTGAGAATTAGGCACAAACAACTCCAAAGGGCTACTAGATAGTCAATAAAATTTGACTGAATTAGATGATGCATAAACAAAAAGGGTGACCCGCCTTCTTCTTCATCACCAGACTCATAGCTTTCCTGGCTACAACGTGCATCCCAGTTATCTGAAAACAGCTTCCACACCACTAATTTTCAAAATATATCTAAGAAAACAAACGAACAAGATTTGATTTTTCTGTGTCAATCTTACCACCTCTTGAGCTACCCGTCCTCTGGGAACTATCCGACAACACACCATGGCTGTCGCTGCTTTGATCATCGTCGCCCACCGAAATTTGTCAGACGACGTAGCCGGAAAAATGGCTTAATTTTACTGTACTAAATAAGGGTTTCTGATGGGAAAGAGGCAACTAATTTTTTTTAGATTTGGGAAAGTGATCAACAGTGCAGGTCACAAAGTCAACAAATCATACATGTAAAGTGTAACTTCTACATAAACGGACAAATTAGAAAGTAAATGACCACATGGGCACATGGCAACAGTAATCTAGCATGCAACTTACTGCAGGGTCTAAAAAGGCTACGTTTAATAGCCTTTGTACCCAAGTAAGTGTTGCAATATATTCCAAGTGCTTCAACAGTTTTTTAGCTACGTTGATGACTGGAAAACAAGTTCCCCTTTAATTTTCTACTACCAACAACTCACCTTCGTTATGAATTAGTCACTTCAGTGACTGCAAGGTAGCGAATTTCTATCATGTTACAGGATAGGTCATTTATAGGCTGGTAGCCATTATATGGATTTCTTTATTCATAACACAAGACCAAATCCGCTTTAATTTGAAATTCGAATTTTTTGAAATTCTAGGGTTTATCTCTTCGACACTTCAAACAATTAAATTAGGCAACCAAAATTTCCCAAAATTGTTCGGTTCCGTCATCCCACTGTCATTGAATGGCAGCTCCGGTTGTTTTTCTTGTCACCTGCAATGGCACCAACTGTGCAATTTCATACAAGGACAGTGCAACGTTTAATCGGTTTAAGGTGGAAATGAGGTGGAAACACACAAAACACAACTAAACAACTAATAAAAAGAGGGTAAAAAGGGTTAAATGAGGTGTCAAAATACGCCTCATCAAACTCCCCAAACCGAACATTTGCTCGTCCTCGAGCAAACAAACAACCTAAAAAAGGAAACTAGACTCTAAACCACAATGACACATGATGTGCACTCAGAGATTTCATTTTTCGTTGTAGAACCTATAATCCCTAAATACAATCAAGATTAAATTTTTAAGTCGGAAGTCCTCAAATCCACATTTTATAGCGGAAAGCTAACTCGGGATGTCGTTCTCCACAGGCACTTAGCATAGGAACAATCAAATAATGTTTGTAAATTGTATGCAGGAAAGTAAACAGATTGATCGCAGACAGATTAAATAAATCGCAGTAAACCTTAATTTGATGATGTAATGTCGATGATGGGGAAAGGTGTAAAGGATTCCTGACCTCCCTCTGCTATGCTACTCCCAACTTCCTAGTTAAAATACTACGCGATTACCTCTAACGACAACAAGGCATAATACTACTATTCTAAGGAGCAGTCAGCACGAGTCCCCTACTCAGTTCAATGAAACTACTGTGTCACTCTGCAGAACATCCACTTCAAGAATTCTGTTGAAACGGGACGGATTGGGGCGACGGATGGTTTGGCGACGCCAAACCTAGCGACGGATAATGTTATCCGTCGCTATATGGGCGACGGATTTTATTAATCCGTCGCCCATACTTTGACTTTTAAAAAAAAAATTAAATATTAACGACGGATAAATTATCCGTTGTTAATATTTATATTTAAAAAAAGAACCGGAGCGACGGATAAACTATCAAATCGCTCCGACTTTGATACGTATCCGGCCCGGAAAGTTTTAACGTCAAACTGATCCCAGCAGAATGCCATTTTCGTTTCTGCTTCTTCCTTTCTCCTCCGTTTTTTCTTCATTTCGCCTTCGTCAAATCCGACCAATTGTTGACGATTCTTCTCAATCTTGGTGTCAATTCGAAGATCGTTGGACGAGGAGCTCGTTTCTTCCATCAATTTCAAATTTCATCCGCTATTTTCTTCGGAATCAACGGTATTTTGGCTAAACCCTAACTTTTGAAAATTTGGGATTTTTTTTTTATTTTTGACTAATTCTCAATTGTATATTTTTATGAAGTATGTAGTAGCTAGTAGTTAATTTGATCAATTATATGTAATTTGATATGTATATGTAATTTGATTAATTTGATTTGTATATGTAATTTGATAGTTAGTTTAGTTAATTTGATATGAATGTATGTAGTAATTCAATATGTATGTATGTTAATTTGATAAGTATGTATGCAGTGAAGTATGTATGTTAATTAAGTATGTATGTAGTGAAGTATGTATATTAATTAAGTATGTATGTAGTAATTCGATATTAATGTGTAATTTGATATGTATGTTTAGTATGTATGTAGTAGTTTTGGTTGATTTGATGAATTCGTATATTTAATAAATTGCGAGGATGTAGTTAAGTGTTTTGAGCGACGGATAATTTGTTGATTATATTAACGTGTAATTTATAATTTATAACTCGTAGTAGTAAAACACTTAATAAATTTTGTAACATATCGAACACTTAATAATTAATCATGAAATTATAAGGAACGTATAATAATTAACAATTAATCTCTACAATCTTCTTATCCGAATTGGAGTCGATCTAATAAATTAAATACGACTAATCAATTGGAACGTGTCAGGTTAAAAAAGTATCCAATGAATTCCGACCGTTCATGGATGTACGATCGTACGGCGATAAATGGCAGAGTTTCTAGGAGTTTTGTAGAAGGGGTTAAAGGTTTCATCTCGTTTGCCATGGGACGTCCGGCTTGTGAAAATGGGAGGTTGATAAAGTGTTCTTGCACATTGGAAACCTGCAGAAACAAGCAATTTATGACTCCTACAGCAGTATTCGAGCACTTGCGACGTTATGGATTCATGCCTGAGTATCATGTATGGATTCATCACGGTGAGGAAGCACCGTCCATGACATATCTCCAATGGAGGGAGAGGCGGGGTTTGGGGTTTGGGACGGGTTGCCTGTGATTTTTCCTCTTGGTCCTGCCAAGTAAGTATTATACATTCTTCTTAAATATGTAAAACATAACTTATGATAGTTGACAAGTATAAATTGTTGTACTAAAGTAATAAATATTTGTTTCTTGTATCTTATACATTGACAACAGTTTATGGCCTCGGGAGGTCCACAACAAACTAGGTGACATCTTCCGGAGCAGGAGAGAGCCACCAGGGCAGGGTGGTGACTGTTGGTCTCACATCTCGGACCGCATGAGGGCCGAGTACTTTGATGAGATGAGGGTAAGTTAAAATATGACATTCCTTTATTTGTTATTATAATCGTTTTAATATGAGTGGTATGTTAGCCACTGTATGTGAGTGGTATGTTAGCCACTTTATTTGGGTGATATGTTAGTCACCATTGTGTTAGTAAAATTTAGGACAATGTGAGTGGTATGTTAGCCACTATATGTGAGTGGTATGTTAGCCACTTTGTTTGGGTGATATGTTAGTCACCATATCTTTTATGTTGTTGTATCTTATTAAATTGATGTAACATGGTGACGTTATATATATTGACTTTGGATGTTGTATGAAATTGGGAATGTAGAAGGAGTACTTCATTCCGGTGATTGATCCTGATCTGGCGTGTTTATGAGGCATGGGATCTAAAGCTATGAGTATATGGCTTATGGAAGTCCATTCAGGATTGGAATGGCCCAATGCCTCCACAGGTTGATGCAGCGGAGTGGGCCCTTTGGGATGCCTACTGGGCTCGAACTGATGTCTAGGACAATGCCTACATCAACAAACAGAACCGGGCGTCTCAGTCTGATGCGGCAGGAAGGGCCGTTCACCACCTTGGGAGGCGATCTACTCTCACTGATAGATTCTATCCGTCGCCAATAATCGATTTTTATATAAAATAAAATAAAAGTTAAACATGATAATCCGTCGTCCAATCCGTCGCGTATTGGACGACGGATTATCTATCCGTCGCCATAGCTCCAGTGGGGCGACACAGTTTTTATCCGTCGCCAGAGCTGGGGCGACGGATCACTGGTCTGTAGCGACGGATCTATTCGTCGCTACAGACTAGTATTTTTGTAGTGATCACATCACAAAGGATGTATAGAGTTGTATAACCACAATTTACGTCTAATAACTATTCCATTAATATATCACGATATATAAAAAAGTAGCAAAAGTAGAGTTACGGCAGTTCGCCTTTACAAGAGAAAGTTAGCTACTCATAGTAATACTACTCACATAAATCGAAAACAAGAAGAAGAAGAAGAAGAAGAAGAAGAAGAAGAAGAAGAAGAAGAAGAAGAAGAAGAAGAAGAAGCAGCAGCTTAGTCTCTGATGTTTTCGTGCTGCTTCTAGGGTTTCCTCCTTCTGGGTGCTTGGCGGGCAGCGGTTTTGGGGTTTCACTTCCCCGAGGAATGGTTCTCTCTCAGGAGAGCTGCTTTATAAGTGGTGTAGAATTATGAGGCCCCTGAGGTCTTATTTATACTAAAAATTCCGAGCTCCGGCCGCCATTGATCATTAAGGAAAGTTTAGGAAGGCGGGCCTTAGCCTGACAGGCCAGGAAATAGACCCAGAACAAATCAGAGCCTATACTGCGGTCGCTTGGTGACTACAGAGACCCCTTCTGCGGTCCCTTGGTGGCCGCCAAGTGCGATTCCTGCAGTTTCGAATCTGTTTTCTTCGTTCTTCAATTTCAGGCTTCGTAACTTCGTTTCCTCGAAAAGTGGTCTACTACAATGTTGTTGTATCTTCAATTATCTTCGCATTGGCTGGTCGCATGACATGTTTTGACTCCTCGAACTCCATGCAATGGCCAATCCGGCGTATTTGCTTAACTTTCTCAATTTCACACAATTATGTCGTTTTCGCACCTGAAATCGTGCAATTCCTCAAAAACGCGAGCATGACCTACAAAATATACACGAAGTTGGTAATTGACCATAAAATGATACAAATATTGCATCTAAGGCAAAAAATGAGGGTCTAAAAGCATGCTATATCGCACATTTCATTGTCACATCACACCCCCAAACCAGTTTCTTGCTCATCCCTGAACAAGGCAATAACGATAATCAAGAAGTGACCATGAAATGAGCAGCAAGAATAAACTACCACATAGACAAGCATCCAGTTTCTTGGGTTTCAAACTCTACTGACTCGCTTAGTTTCAACTCCAACTTTATTACTCCACAGCAAACAAGTAACAAGTAAGTATCACTCACTACAGCCAGCGGTTACAAGTGTAACCCATGTCCTTCTAGGTTTACTTCAAAATCATTACCTTGCGGTAACGTTATGCATCATACTCCCAAAAGTCAAGGCACAAATCAAAGTAGTACTCACGTTGGCTTGGTAAGTAAAATAGGTAGGATAATATAGAGGAGTGTGTGGCTAAGCATCATTAAAATATAATAAGGTAGAACAAAGGGTATTTCAGGGGGGCTTATCCTTTCGGACACCGAGTTCCTTCCTTCGACTTCGTCCTCTCTCAATGACAAATCTTCGACTTCTCTTCTATCATCGTAAGTACTTCATCGGTTGCTTCACACATAGATTGCTTGCTCCTTTTTTTTTCTTTCTTTTTTTCTTTTTCTTTTAACATACTATTTTTTGCAGTCGTTTTACTGACTCGTATGCTTTTGGTTAGCCATCATTGGGATCTTTCAGTCTCTACATTTTTTGGTAATGCCTATTTTACAGAATTCTGCACTTTTGTGTGTGCTGGTTTGATGTACATGCCATCAACCCTCACGGACATGTAGCTTTTTAGGGCCACGCTGGCATGTAAGTAGTTTTTTTAAATGCCTAACACAAAAACGGTGATCACGAGGACCACAGATCCACTACGAGACTTTTGTACATTTGCTTTTTTCGGTACTTTCTTTTCTATTATTTTCTGGAGCAAGAGATAGTGATTTTTTGCACCGGCAATAATAGTAGGGCCAACAAGGTGACCGTTCGATGATGATCATCTTCCACTTCTCCCCCAAACCAATTTCTCGAACTAGGGTTAGGGTTTTCTTCTCTACTTTCCCCCAAATCAATTCTCGATCATGATCAAAACATGATTCTCCTCCATTATTTGGAACTCGTTGCTTTGTTTCTTCGTTCAAGCTCGGCGGTAGGTTGCTGTCACCGCTTTAGTAAAGCATGTATAGGATATATATGGTGGAGTTTCATAAGGGCTTAAGAAAGCTTTCGGCGGGGTTAGCGACAGGTATAGAAAAGGATTCAGAAATGTGAGTACTACTAATGATATTCATGCTGCTGACAAATAAAGACTCGAGAGTAGCAGTATTCACACGGTTGCACACAGGACTTCAATTAGAGTAGCAAGTAAACACACTCATCAAAGTAGCATGGGTCGAGTTTGGGCAGAGCATATAATCAGCAAGCAGCAAAGCAAGAAAACAAATCCACAGCCCCTTATCTTAGTCATGGTTCACACTCGATACTCTCTCACAGATCAGAACTTTTTTCAACAAGTAAAAGACCTTAGACGTAACAAATGAAAATGAAACTAGTACTAAAACAGAAATTAAACTACAAACTACTAAGTGCGAGTATTTAAAAGTTATCACAGACCAAGTAATTCAGCAAGTAGCAATCAAATTTCTCCCCCAAACCTAGCTAAGAGCAGATAGGAAAATTAGGAAAGTAAAGAGAAAAAAGAAAAGATACTCCTCTCTCAGTGCTGTGCTTCCATGGAGAAATGCATCTAGGATGGAGGATCATCTGTTGGTGGAGTAAATAAATCATGCTGGCTTCCATAGTAGTGGCTCGGTCCTGTGCCAGGTGGCGGATGGAACGGTGGCTGAGGGTAGCAAGGTCGGTAATTATGCTGAGGGTAGTTCGCATAACTTGCTTCCAAGAAGGCAGTTTCATGTTGCGCTTGAAGGCAACTCAAGTACGAATTCCATTCTCTTCTTTGGCAAGTAGAGTACATTTCCTCTTGCTGCCTTATCTCTTCTTGCTGGTTAGCTTGGCATTGGTCCAAGAAAGCTTGCATCTGACCCAGATGAAAGGCTCCTTGCTGCTCGTTCCTCCTATCCCTTGCTTCCTGAACCGCTTCCTGGTGTGTGGTAAACATCCGTTTGACCCTTCTTATAGTAAATGGTTCAGTCAGAGCCACATTCCCTGCCTCTTTCATCTCCACTCCCTACTCTTTGCATATTCCCGTTATCAATCCTGGGAATGGGAGATTCCTCCTGTGGTTTCCTTTAAGCGAGAGCATTTCTGTTAGGAATATCTGTTTAGATTTTGATCAGCAACCTAATGACTTATCTTAGCTCATAAAGGTGGTTAGTACTCTTGGTTCACTTGAACACTGTAAAAGAGGAAAATCACTAAGTATGTTAGTCTAGCAAATCTTGTATAGGATGTTAGGTCTCTGAATGTAATTTTTATATCTTCGAAGAAGACCAAGAAGAAGGCATCCAGCAGGAGAGTTCAATAAATTTTTAAAGATTTGAAGACTGCACAAGATTGCTGAAGATGAAGTTATCAGATACCTATGTCCAGATATCTTTGATTAACAAGTGTTTCTCAATGAACAAGTTTTGCAAAAGATATCTGAGAACAAAAGGTTTCTGAACAAAGGAAAAGTGCCCACAGATATCTACACTCAGATATCCTGGATAAAACTATGTTTTTGGGAAACAATGTTTCAACAGGTATCTGGAGATGTGAAGGTTTCTAGAAAGGGACATGCAATGCTTCAGAAAGCGTGCATAGTTCCGTTGGCACTACAGGACAAAAATAGTACAATGCAATAAATGCGCAAACATAGACATCTGAACTAAAGAGGAAATCTTTGAAAAGAGACAACGTCTTCTACAGTACTATTTACATATATCAATAGTTTGAATTTCATTAAGCCTAACGGATACTATTCAAACGGCATGATTTTCAACTATAAATATCAACACTTAGAATGCTTGGAATACACACCGAACACGCCAAAAACTTACATCGACGAACTCATTCAAGCATACAAACCTTCAACCTACTTACTCTTTAGCTTACAGTTGCGACTAAGCTCTTGAATTCTAAGTAGCACGAAAGTTCTAAGTGACCTAATCCTTAATAAGCATTGCTATCTGTGAAGGAGTTGAATCAAGAGATCGAGTATCTAAGTTTCATTCTCTAGAACATTTAACATAGACTTGGGTCAGTAAACAACATATCACCACACATTGTGAAGTGTGTTAAGTGATTCTTGTTCTATCAAGTATTCTTACATAACTGAGAAAGTTATAAAGACTACTCACCTGACAAACTACCTTAACCAACACCTTAAACGGCGTGGAGTACAGGAAGTACTTAGTTTGGGAAACTAAGGAATAACTCCAAGGTTACTGAGCATAGGAAGTACTTAGTTTGGGAAACTAAGGAATAGCTCAAAGGTTTCTGAGTACAGGAAGTACTTGACTGAGAAAGCCGGGGAATAACTCAGGGGGAACACTTGGTTGGGAACCTAGTGTATTTAGGAATCGAGAGAAGATATTTGTAAGGTGAACTCAATTATCTATCTTAGTGGATTCTAGGTCTGAGAAAGGCCGAAGTGGATTAGTTGAAGGATTACGCCACCTTCAGATACCACTATAAAGATCAGTGTTATTTAATTTCTGCAATTTATTACTTGCTTTATTTACCTTGCTGAGTATTTACACATATCTTGCTGAGCACGTGCACTTATCACAGAAAAGTCTTCCGCTCTCTGAAATTAAGTATCAGATATCTTCACAGATATCTGAGAAATTGTGTTTATCGACAAAAGTTGTAAAACACTATTCACTCCCCCTCTCTAGTCTTTTCCCTTTGCCGTTATCTGGACCAACAAGTGGTATCAGAGCGGGAGGTTCGCAAGACTTCTGCACTGAACCTAGATCCTAGATAAGTGCCCATTAACTGTTTTTCACCTACACTTGATTTGTCTGTTTAGTGTGTTTGCTGCAGGATGTCTTTAAGTGACGCTCCAATTCTCAAGCCAGAGAATTATGAGAAATGGAAGAACAATATGATGCTCCACCTAGAAGCCATCAGTGACGAAATGATCGAAGTAATAAAGAATGGCCCCATAGTTATTCAACAACTCAAGCAAGTCATGGAGGCTTCTAATGGTAGAGACAAAGTTCCCACTGATGAAGAACCAAGTGGTGGTTCTTCACAAACAGGTGCTTCAACCAATGGAAGACCTACTGGTCAAATTGTTTATGAGCCAAAGCCCAAAGAGCTCTGGAAAACGGAAGATGCCTAGAGAAATCGACTAGATGGTCAGGCTCGCAATATCATCATACGTTCCACTCCAGAGCACATACAGTGTAAACTGTGGGGTGCAAAAACGGAGAAAGTGGCCTGGCAACTGATTGAAGAAATCTGTGCCAGCACTGAGAAAATAAAGGAAAATAAGTTCGAAGTTTTGAAGCTTAAATTCCAAAACTTTAAACAAGGTCCCACTGAGACTCTTGAAGAACTAGATTTCCGATTTACAACACTGATGAGTGAAATGGTTGCACTTGGTGAAAGTGAGAGATACTCTAACTCTGAAAAGGTTAAGACTATCGTGAGAAGCTTGAATCAAAACTGGGAACACACTCAGTATTTTTATTTCAACCAAGGAATGCCAAATCTCACTCCAGTAGAACTCTTTTCCCACTTAGCTACTGTCAACTATGAAACTACTCAGAGAGAACAAACAATTGCTGAGAAAGTTCACAATGTTGCTTTAGTAACACAAAGTACTTCTGAAAAGAAGGATACCAAGGAAATGACTAAGGAAGATGCTCTTGCTGTAAAGCAAATGAGAAAATATGTCGGTCGGGAGATTGAGAGAAGAAAAGCCAAAGAAAAGCTGAAAAAGCATCTAGGCTCAAACTATCACCAGTACAAGAATATCACATTGTCAAGCTCATTGAACAAACCACTCAAGAAGCATCTAATCTTGAAGAAGCAGAAATCGAAAACGATATCTGTTTCTATTGTCAGAAACCTGGTCATTTTAAAAGAGACTGTCCTGTTTTCAATAAGCTAAAGACTGGTGACAAGAAAGATAGAAGAAACTTCAAGAGAGGTCAGAGAGCTTTGCTCACTGAAGAAAGGAAAAAGATTCAAATCCAACTGGATGCTCTCGATATTGAGTTAGAATCTGAGGAAGAAGACTCAGATGACTCCAAACTACCTTCTCCAGAATTATGTGGCATCACTCATGAACAAGTTGACTTTGGTCAAAAGAAAAGGGAATTATGTGGGGGTTGCTGAGGAGATCTATCCAGATTGCTCCAACATTGAGCCTTGCCTAATGGCTGACGAGGTAACCAACATTTCTCAATTCATAAATTATGAGAGTGATGAGGAAGAAATCAGAGATTTAGAATATTTCAGAAGAGAACTTGATCTCTACAAAAGAGAATTTCAAATGATCCGAGCTAGAGCCGACATTCTTGAAGAAGAAAAGAATTCTCTCGAGAAGGAAAATTCATAATTACTTAGAGTATCTGAGAAAAAGGATGCTGAAAATGCATTTCTCAAAGCACAGATATCTGAAATGGAGAAGTTACACAGAAAGGCAATGGATATACTCCAAAAGGAAAATAAAGATCTTCTTTCTGAAAATGAGGAACTAAAGAAGAAAGAATTATCTTTTCAATCCTATGCCAAAGCTAGTGACACTCTTACTGAAGTGCACTCTTATTTAAGAGACCCTTCAGAAAAGGGAGGACTTGGGCTGGACACACGAACAAATAGCTCTACTACTCTGAATAAGAGTGACGAAAGAATAGCGTTTGTTAGTGCTCAGCAAAATGGTTCTCAAATAACCTACATTATTGGTCAGAAAGCTAAGGTTGTTGACAAAGGAAAGGCAGTCGCGATCAAACCTTTGTGGAAAAAAACAAGTCCAAAAGAAAACTGTTGAGAATATTTCTGTAAAGAAACATAAAACTGAAAAGTGTAATCACCCACAGTGCTATGTCTCTCAGAAAGGAAAAATTGCAGGAGCAGGCAAATTTTCCAACATCACGTTTTCTGGAAAGAAAGATGTTCCAGGGACTAGCAAAGCTGCTGAGAAAAGAACTCAGACAACACTAGGTGCTCGAAATGGCATTAGCTATAAAGCCATCGGGAAACAACTCACTCATGAGTATAAACAAGAGCAAGAACGATGGATGAAAGCCAGGATTGCACATAGCAATCATCAGAAGTGGAAGAAAGAACAGGTTACGACCACTCTGAATGCCGGGATTAGAAGAAGTCTGGCAAGGAAAGCTAAGTTTGCTGAAAAACAGACTCAGCTATCTGACAGGTATCTGAAAGCACTACGAGGAGCACCAAGGAACACACCGAAGAAGGAAAATAGCTTTAAATGATAATGACACTAATCATTTAATTCCTCCTTATGTTCCAACAAGACAAAAGAATACCCCATGGAAGTTCATTCAGAAATGGATTCCTACAAGGAGATTCTTTAGTCCAGAAGGTTCCATTATTGGAATGAGAGCCTAACTCCTTGTTTCCTGTCTTGTGCAGAACACTCTGAGGAAGAACCTGAAGTGGCATTTTGATAGTAGATGGGGGGAAGCACATGACAGGAGACAAAGCAAATCTGATTAACTACAGAAAATGCGATAAAGGACCAATTATTAGATTTGTTGGAGGAGATGAAAATCCAACCATAGGTTTTGGCAATCTGAAGTTTGGAGCTCTTACAATCTCTGAAGTACTACATGTAAATGGATTGAAATATAATCTCCTAAGTATAAGTCAATTGGTAAACAAAGGGTACACTGTCAAGATCAAGTGAAAACTGTGCAAAGTAATTGACAATGAGTCAAAGCAGACAGTCTTGGTTGCTAGGTGAAAAGGAAACCTTTATGTTGTTGACTGGGCATCTGCTACAACTGAAGAATGTATCATGGTGAGTCAATCTAGCCACACTGAAGAAAACTGGCTATGGCATAAAAGAATGAGTCATTTGAACTTCAAAACTCTGAACAAGCTAGCCAAGAAAGAATTGGTGGTTGGTTTACCCAAAATGGTATATAGAAAAGATGGTATATGCTCAGCTTGCCAAATGGGATAACAATCCAAAACATCTTTCAAGTCTAAAACTAGACACTCCAGTGAAAGGCCATTGCAAATGTTACATATGGATCTTTTTAAATCCTCTGTAACTTGCTATGCAGAAAAGAAGTATGGTCTGGTTGTTGTTGATGATTACTCAAGATTCACTTGGGTTGTATTTCTCAAACATAAATCTGATGCAAGGGTTGAGATAACCAACTTGCTGAATAAGCTTGAAGTCATGAAAAATGAAAAGGTATCTGTAATCAGAACAGACCATGGTACTGAGTTTGTGAATCAGTACATAAAAGAGTGTTGTACCTGCAAAGGTATACAACATCAACTATCTTCAATAAGGACACCATAACAAAATGGTGTTGCTGAAAGGAAGAATAGGACCATAAAAGAAGCAACAAGAACAATGCTTGCTGACACTGAAATAAGTGAAATCTATTGGGTTGAAGCTGTTAACACAGCTTGCTACACTCAAAATAGATGTTTGATTAACAAACACCATGACAAAACTCCTTATGAACTTTTGATTGGTAGACCCCCTAGTATCAAACATCTAAGGGTGTTTGGTTGCAGATTTTTTGTTCTTAACAATGAAAAAGAATACTTGAGAACATTTCAACCAAAAGCAGATGAAGGAGTATTTCTTGGTTATTCTCTGAATAGCAAAGCCTACAGAATCTACAACAAAAGAATGCAAAAGATTGAAGAAACTGTTCATGTTATCTGCTACGAAGGAAACAAGAAAGTACTCTTGAATCAAGAACTCTCAGATAGGTTCAAAGAACTAATGATTAAAGATTCTGAAGAAGAATCCTCAAAAGAAAACAACTCTATCATTCACTCAGAGGATGAATATGACGATGAAAAGCAACCATTGCTTAGTAAGAACCAGATGACTCTAAGACATGATGAAGAATTTCCTATGAGAATTCCAGAAATGGAACAGGTTACTGAGAACCTTCATCATGAAGAGGTTTCTGAGAATGAGATTGCTGAAAATCAAATTCCAGATATCTCTAACACTGAAAAAGTGTCAGATATCCATGGCATTTCCCATGTGCCAGATATCTCAGATACTGCACAAGTATCCTATCAAGATCATATTGATTCACATTCAGATCAAAATGATATTGATCCTACTAGTTCAAAACCCATTATGAAATGGATAAGAAATCATCCTGCCAAGGATGTGATCGGTCCTTTAGACCAAGGAGTTAGAACTAGGAGAGCAATTGCTGACTCTCTTTATGGATGTTTCATCTCAAATATTGAACCTAAAACTATAGAAGAAGCATTGAAGGATCAGGATTGGATCTCTGCAATGCAAGAAGAGTTGGATCAATTTGAGAGAAACAAAGTCTGGAAACTGGTTCCATTTGTTGACGGAATATCTATAATTGGAACCAAGTGGGTTTTCAGAAATAAAATGAATGAGTCTGGTGAAATAAACAGAAACAAAGCAAGGTTGGTTGCCAAGGGATTCACCCAGACAGAAGGACTAGATTTTGACGAGTCATATACTCCAGTTGCAAGATTGGACGCAATTAGACTATTTCTAGCCTTTGCAGCTCATAATGACTTTAAAGTTTATCAGATGGATGTTAAAAGTGCATTCCTAAACGGTGAACTTGCTGAAGAAGTCTTTGTTGAACAACCACCAAGCTTTGAGGTTTCCACAGAAAGTAGAATGGCTTATAAGCTTCTAAAAGCTCTGTATGGACTGAAACAGGCTCCGAGAGCATGGTATGATACTTTAGCCAAATACTTGTTGGAAAGTGGCTTCAAGAAAGGAGATGTTGATAAAACACTCTTTACTTTGAACTATGAAGGGAAACTACTTTTAGTTCAAGTATATGTTGATGACATTATATTTGGATCTAAAGACAAGCAACTTTGTGAAGACTTTGCTGAGCTCATGAAAAGTAAATTTGAGATGAGCATGATGGGAGAATTAAACTACTTCCTAGGATTGCAAGTCAAGCAACTTAATGATGAAATATTCATTAGTCAAACAAAGTATGCAAATGATATGCTCAACAAGTTTAATCTAAAGCCTTCTGAAAAGAATGCTAAGATACCTATGAGCATTGGAACCAAAATGACCTATACTGAATCTGACAAGAGTGTTGAAGAACACAAGTATAGGAAATTGATTGGGTCTCTATTGTACCTCACTGCAAGTAGACCTGATATTCAATATGCAGTTGGAGTGTGTGCTAGATTTCAGACAAATCCAATGCAATCACACTACAACATTGCTATGAAAATATTAAGGTATGTAAAGGGTACTGTAGAAGTTGGATTGTGGTATCCAAAAGACAGTGGATTGAATTTAGTTGGATATTCTGATGCTGACTATGCTGGATCATTGCTTGATAGAAAAAGCACCTCAGGAACTTGTCAATTTCTTGGTGCCAGATTAATATCATGGTTTAACAAGAAACAAAACTCAATTTCCACATCTACCACAGAGGTTGAATATATTGCTGCTGGGTGTTGTGCTTCACAGATATTGTGGTTACAACAACAACTCAGAGATTATGAGATCAATGAAGAGAAAACACCGATTTTCTGTGATAACACAAGTGCTATTGCCATAACTCAGAATACTATGTTTCATGCAAGAACAAAGCACATTGATGTTATACACCACTTCATTAGAGACCATGTTGAAAAAGGCAATATAGAGATACTCAAGATTGGTACTGAAGACCAACTTGCAGATATCTTTACAAAGCCTTTGCAAGAGAGCAGGTTCTTAACCTTGAGACATAGTCTTGGGTTAATGGAGCTACCAAAGGAACTGAGAAGTTCTAATCTCTGAGACAGGAACTCAGTATGATTGAGAAAGGAAAAAGAAGAGATAAGATATCTGGAGCAGGAATCCAGAATATCAAAGACAAAAGGTGAAACACATAGCAAAAAGATATCTGAGACGGGTACTCAGATATCTAGATCACTTAGTGAGGGGGAACACAAAAGAGAAATGTGGTACAACTATATTCAGTCAACAACATCTCTGGTGTTTTATATCTTTCCATTTTTATGTTGAGTTACACAGTCTTTGAACTGACTACATAAGTCCAAAGACTGTCCCCTAGTCACAGAAAAGAGATGTGATTCAGAAAGCCTTACGCCAAATTTCATTAATTGGGCACAATTACAATTACCGATTGTGATTATTGCTGAAGAAGCTATCGTGACCCTTGATGAAATGGGCATTTGATCTTAACAGAAGAGATCAATTCTCAGTAAAATAGTGAACTGTAAAAACACAGACGTGGCCCACTAAGCATTTAATGCAAAACGAATTTTACCCACGCCTATCTGCATTTGCACAGATACATATGTACAAAATCAATTTGTATGTATATGTCTGTTGAGAGTAAGATGCTATATATATATATAGGATTTTGGCAAAAGAAATCACTTTCGCCTAATCCAACATTCACACTTACACAGAAATAGCAAAAACCCTTCAAAGTTTTCTGCAAATCTCTTCTTCGCTTAGTTATTATGCAAAGAATCACTAAACTCACACCTTAATCTCTTTCCGATTTTCAAAAACTTTCACTATTTAAAGAGATGGCTCCAAAACCTGCTTCTAACCAGAAATCCCAAGCTACTACCTCTGGTAGTGCTGAAAAGCAAGCACCAGTGTTGGTTATAAAAAACAAACGATTGACTGGAGAGTTCAATCCTGATCATTGGACTTCAAATCACAGGATGATTTGGGGTGGTTCCATGATTGAAGAATACCTTGTAGCTAGAATAGAAAACCACGCTGACAGAAAGTTGGTACTTGATATGCTTGAAAAGGCACAAATCAAGCTATCTGCTCTTCCCAGTGGAGTCTCTTCACTAGATGTCCTGGAGTTTTACAATAATTCCACGATTATTTCCAAAGTCTCTGAAGGCACTGAGACAGTGTCTATCAAGACTAAAGTCCAAGGACAGGAAATCATGTTGGACGAAACAACTTTCTGTGAGCTATTTGAACTTCAAAATCTTGGAAAGGATTTTGAAATTGACACTAAGGATGAAGATCTCCTTGAGGGTGTCAAAAAGCTCTACAGTGATGTGTGTGATATTGACAAGCCAGACACACCCATCGACTTCAAACTTGCTGACATCAGCACCAGACACCTGTTGGTTCACTGGGATGTGTTGGCATGTATCCTTCATAGATGCTTTGATGGTCTACAAGGAGGAGCTGACCAGATAAGCCAAGAACGCTGGATGATGAGGTTCTTGTTGAATCAACAAAACAAAAGGCTGGAAAACCCTTTTAATTGGGGGAAGTACGCCTTAATGAAATTTGTGAAGAAAATACAAGGCTTTTTGCAAAAAATCGTTAAGGGCCTTGCTGAGCTGAAAGCCACAATAAGCTATGGACTGAAGATATGCTACTTACTAGAGTGCCTTGGCATTGAGCTCAGAGAGATGGCAGACATTGCCAATACTAACCTACTCTACAAATATGAGTATACAAACATGATGAAAAAGGTTACTGCATCTCAGAAAGGTTCCAAGAAACGAAAGAATGATGAGGTATCTGAGGTTTCTGTTGCGACCAAAAACCCTAGAACTTCACGAAAGAAGTCTGCTAGCAAAGCAGTGGACATACCCATTGTGGATGTTGACTCTCAGATATCTGCCGCCACTGCTGATGAACTCATAAATGAAGATGAACTCATCAATGCTTCTAAGACCACAGCTGATGAACTCATCAATGCTGCAGAGTGCCTTGCTGATGAACTTGTCAATGCTGATAAAAGCAGTGAGAAACTTCAAACTCTCTCTACAAAAGCAGCAGGGGTTGTTGATAATTCAATCCCAGATTTCGATGAGGAATCTGAAGATGAGGGGGAAGCAATAATCCCCAAGGTTGCTGAAAGAGCAACTAGTTCAAAGGTTGCTGAAGAAGCAACTGTGTCCAAGGTCACTAGACAAAATACACCATCAGAGCAAGTAACACTTAAGCATATTGAAGATGCTCTGATGAGTGGAAACTTAGTGTTGGAGGATACTCCATTGCCTCAACACTTAAAAGTCTGTCTCAAGTAGATCTAGATAGGCTCCATACAACATCACCTTCTTCATCCAGATCAGAATCACCACACCAACCACAACAGGCAATAGTGGATGCTGTTGAGATGATACTTGAGTTACAACATGAGATATCAGCATCTTTCCTTGCTGAAGAAAATCCTGTAAAAGAACAGGTTCCCCAACTCAATGAGAGGGATCAAACTGAGGCATCTGCTCAGAATGATCAATCAGGGGAGGCAACTGAGTTGCACACTCAGGAAAGGTCTGAAGTATCTGAAACTTCAAACAAAGAAGATGGAATGGAACAACAAGACCAAAGCATAGAAGGGTCACAAGTTCCAGAGACCAATCAGCCTGACACTGCTCAGGTAGCTGAATGGTTTAACTCTCTACTTGTGAAATTTTATGTTTATAAATCTTGTTACTTATAAAAATTTCTTTGATACAGGCTGAATTAGAAACAAAAGAACAAGAGGAAGCTGCAAAGCTTGCCTCAGAGACTGAGAAGGAGGCTCCCATAGCCTCACCACTTAAGGAACCTGAGCCTGTATTACAGGTGGAAAATAGTCTCTTAAGACATGACTTTTCAGATATCTTTTATACACACTTGACTAACTATTTGTTTCTAATAGGCTCCAACTGAGAAGAATAATGATGAGGCTGAGAAGCCTAACTCATCAGAGAATCAACCAGAGACTCACAAAGTCTCTGAGGAACAAGTATCTGAGCCTTCTATTGAGAAGGTATATATCTCAGAGATCTATATTCTTCACAATATTACTCTGATCATTTTTCTAAAATACTTAACACTTTCTACTCATAGGCTCAAACAGAAGTAGAAGTTGCTGGGGATTTGCCCACTCAATCCCCTCAACCAATGGAAATTGATGAGGCCACCAAACCTTCATCACCAGAGAGAATACCAAAAGCTGTACAAGTTTCTGAGAGACAAGTATCTGAGCCTCCTACTGTGGAGGTAATTGACATCTCAGATATCAAATTGTCTAATTGTTTATCTCCTGATAAATTTCTAAGTGTTATGTTGTATTTTATTTCCAGGTTCAAAAAGAAAGAGAGGATGCTGAGGATCAGACTTCCAAGTCTCCTCCTCACACCAAGATATCTGAGGCACCTGGAACCTCAGTAGTCCAACCTTCTGAGCCTGTTGTTGTTGCACATGTAACACAGATACTTGACTACTCTAAAACCCAGATATCTACTAAAAATTTTGAAACTAACTCAAAACTATCTCTTTCAGGCTCAAGCTAGTGCCTTAGTGGTCCCTCAAGATTTAAACAAGGACCTACTTCCATTCTTCAAGGCTCATACTCTGCCAAAGAATCTAAAGTGTTTCAAGAAATGGCAGAAACTCGGATGCTCTGATCTGTTTGAGATCACAAGGGTCACTGATCACCCTTCTAGAAGAGCAAGAGCATTTGACTTGGAGAATTATGTGCATGCAATGTTTCCAACTGAGCAATATGCATTTGCCACGTTGATGAATAAGAACTTCATAAAGGAAGTAGCACACAAGCTCATTGAAACCTTTGAAAAGGCAGTGGTCAGACCAGAATGGAGATGGCATTCAAGCCAATCTTGCCAAAGTCCCTATAGTGCATACCCTCTGAACAAGAGGAAGTAAATGTGCAATTTATCACACTTCCTGAAGTGATCAATCTGGTTTCTAAAGATGAGGAGGAAACAGATGAGAATAATTTTGAAGAACCTCTTTCTGACCATCACAAGGATGATAATGACAAAAAGGATGATGATGATGCCCCTGCACCAGGGCAGGAGGGATTGCACAAGGAAACAATGCCTCAGTTGCTGAAAAGCACACTGAGAGGACTTCACAAAATTCCCTTCCTCCATCTCCTTAAAAGTCTATACATCCATCTCCCCGACAAAAAGACTCTACTGAACAAGTAGTTGAGCACTCTGAGGGCAACACTCAGAAAATATTGGATGCACAAGCCAGAGTTGCTCAACTCAAACAATTGTTGGAAGAAGAACAACAGCTAAATCTTCAACTGGAAGAGAAGATAGCAAATGAGGCATTGTTTCCTTGTGATCAAACCATCAAGGAAATGGAAGCTTATGTTGAGATGAAAGAACTCCAGCTTGTTGTTCAGGCAATTGTTGAAGAATTAGATACTGAGCAAGTATCTGAAGACAAGCATGATGCTAAGGCTGCATTACCAAAAGAAGTACCATCCTCCTCACTGAAAGGAAAGAAGCCCATCTCTGAGATGGTTGCTGGGCCAGAAAATATTGATGAAAATGCCCAAGAGGATAAAGATCACTGGGATGAAGACTCAGATGATAAAGAAGACAGAACCTTGGCAGAACATGCAAATGTTCACTTAGGAGTTTCTCACTTAAAGAGAAAACTGATAGCTCCTCAAAGCTTCAGTAAGAAACCAAATCTCAACTCCCATGATTACATGGCGGATACTGTGTTCTGGCAACTCTAAGAAAGGAGTTGTCTCAACAAAATGAAGAAGTAATTGCATCAGTCCCTGCTGAAATGAAAAAGTTCACTGAGTTAATCACTCAGAGAACAACAAGCTTGGTCATTGCTCAGAGAGACCTAGGCATGGTGAGGGATGATGACAATAATCTTGTTGAAAAAGCCCTCAATGAGGCTAGCTATGATGCTGGAAAAGCAGATGCTACTCAAGGCCCATTGGCAGAGCTCACTGATAAGGAAACATGACTTATCAAACAAAATCAGGAGCTCAAGGCTGAACTTCAGAAGTTGGTTCTTGCCATGATTATCTGAGGAAACTTTGAGTCACTCTCAGAATCCTTTGTGACACTGAGTCAGTCAAGAATGACTAAGGGGGAAGGATATTAAGGACAAGGGAAAGGAAGAGGAAACAAGAAGAAATCTTCTCAACCACCACTCAGAATCAATGAGCCCTCCTCGGTCGGTTCTACGGATAGTGGACACCACTCAAAGAACTTCACGAAAAGGAATGACAACAAGGGCCAGGGCACAGAAACCTCCAAGGATTACCAAGGCTCCAAGGAGAAGACAAGTAAGAGGGATTAAAGAGTCTTCTGAAGAAGAAGAAGGACAAATCAAATCCCTGGGCAATGAAGAAGGCTGCAAAATTTTCACAAGAATTGATCTTGATGATGATGAAGCTCCTCTTCACAGAAAAAGAAAAAGGGTTGATAGCCTATCTGAGCCCATAGCTGCAAAGCCTTTTGCAGCTAAAACACCCTCTGGAAATACCAAGTCAATCCAGGGTGGTTCTTCAAGCAATACCCCAAGGGAGAATTCAAGACAAAGGAGGAGCAATTTGAGCTGAACAAAGAAAACTTCAACTACCACTCAGGCCTGAAGAAGCCAAGATTGAGTATGTGAAGACCAACAATGACTCCTCTGTCTACAGGTGCATTAATCAGAAGAATGGCTACTGGATTCTGGAACTTAAGCACTTACTAGTAAATGAAAAATTTCCAGAACCAATCCATAAACAACTCATGGCATGGAGAAAAGACAAGCCAGTCTTGATTAACACCAACCACATCAAAGCCTGGTTGGATTTTGAAGTAATCAAGAGAATAGAAGCAATGAAGAAGGACCTCTTTGATGATTGTCCTTATGGAAAGCCAGATGATGTGCACAGAATTCCCAACATCACTGCAACAGGCACAAGAGCAAGACTTGCTGTGGAACCCTATGAGTCTTTCTACATGACTGAAGATCAATACAAGGGTGACATCAGATATCTGAGGATCATATATGAATACTTCAAGCTATCAGATATCAGAATTGAGCATGCCTGGAAATGGGAAAAGTATTTGTGGGTCAAACAATTTTCCAAGAAGAATCCCACCAAAACCTACAAGGAAGTTTGTGGATTTGCCAGAAACACTGAGATGATAGTCAGGACCTTGCTCTATGAGTACTCAGATGTATCAAAAGGTTTGGGGATAGAGAATTTGCAAATTGATCCACAGATCTGCTGATTGAAGACTTGAAGATTTTGAAGAGTTGAAGACTAGTTTATTAGGATGTCTACTTGGAGCTTAGTTACTCATGTTGTCCTAATTTAACTAAGTGTTTTGTATGTTGCTGACTGTGTTGTAATATGCTTTATTTATTAAGTTATCTGTGAACTTTCTTTGTAACATATCTGATGAACCTACTCTAAGATATCAATCTATAAAAAGATAACTTGTCAGCAAAGATCACACCTTGTGATTTGGTTGATGTTTACTTTCTGCCCTTAATTAAAATGAATTGAAAAGATCATAAGAAATGATTAAGTGTTAGACTGTTCCCTCTTCCAAGTTGTAATAGGTTTTAAATATAGTCATCGTTGACTGATCAAAAAGGGGGAAATTTGTTAGGAATATATGTTTAGATTTTGATCAGCAACCTAATGACTTATCTTAGCTCATAAAGGTGGTTAGTACTCTTGGTTCACTTGAACACTGTAAAAAGAGGAAAATCACTAAGTATGTTAGTCTAGCAAAGCTTGTATAGGATGTTAGGTTTCTGAATGTAATTTTTATATCTTTGAAGAAGACCAAGAAGAAGGCATCCGGCAGGAGAGTTCAACAAATTTTTAAAGATTTGAAGACTGCACAAGATTGCTGAAGACGAAGGTAATTAGATACCTATGTCCAGATATCTTTGATAAACAAGTGTTTCTCAATGAACAAGTTTTGCAAAAGATATCTGAGAACACAAGGTTTCTGAACAAAGGAAAAGTGCCCACAGATATCTACACTCAGATATCCTGGATAAAACTATGTTTCTGGGAAACAATGTTTCAACGGGTATCTGGAGATGTGAAGGTTTCTGGAAAGGGACATGCAATGCTTCAGAAAGCGTGCATAGTTCAAGCATTGCATAGTTCCGTTGGCACTACATGACAAAAATAGTACAATGCAATAAATGCGCAGACAGAGATATCTGAACTAAAGAGGAAATCTTTGAAAAGAGACAACGTCTTCTGCAGTACTATTTACAGATATCAATAGTTTGAATTTCATTAAGCCTAACGAATACTATTCAAACAGCATGATTTTCAACTATAAATATCAACACTTAGAATGCTTGGAATACACACACTGAACACGCCAAGAACTTACATCGACGAACTCATTCAAGCATACAAGCCTTCAACCTACTTACTCTTTAGCTTACAGTTGTGACTAAGCTCTTGAATTCTAAGTAGCACCAAAGTTCTAAGTGTCCTGATCCTTAACAAGCATTGCTATCTGTGAAGGAGTTGAATCAAAAGATCGAGTATCTAAGTTTCATTCTCTAGAACATTTAACATAGACTTGGGTCAGTAAAGAACATATCACCACACATTGTGAAGTGTGTTAAGTGATTCTTGTTCTATCAAGTATTCTTACATAACTGAGAAAGTTATAAAGACTACTCACCTGACAAACTACCCTAACCAACACCTTAAACGGCGTGGAGTACAGGAAGTACTTAGTTTGGGAAACTAAGGAATAACTCCAAGGTTACTGAGCATAGGAAGTACTTGGTTTGGGGAACTAAGGAATAGCTCAAAGATTTCTAAGTACAGGAAGTACTTGGCTGAGAAAGTCGGGGAATAACTTAGGGGGAACACTTGGTTGGGAACCTAGTGTATTTATGATTCGAGAGAAGATATTTGTAAGGTGAACTCAATTATCTGTCTTAGTAGATTATAGGTCTGAGAAAGGCCGAAGTGGATTAGTTGAAGGATTACGCCACCTTCAGATACCACTATAAAGATTAGTGCTATTTACTTTCTGCAATTTATTACTTGCTTTATTTACATTGCTGAGTATTTACACATATCTTGCTGAGCACGTGCACTTATCACATAAAAGTCTTTCGCTCTCTGAAATTAAGTATTAGATATCTTCACAGATATCTGAGAAATTGTGTTTATCGACAAAAGTTGTAAAAGACTATTCACCCCCCTCTAGTCTTTTCCCTTTGCCATTATATGGACCAACAATTTCTTCCATGATGATCCGCCCAATATCAACGTAATGTCTCGTCATTATTGAGTAGACCAACAATGCCTCCTCTGCATCGATTCCCAATTCGCATTTTCTGGCTCTGAGGTTCGTGCGCACAAATTGCACCCAAAACTTGGCACGGTCGTGGAGGGCTGTCTTTGGTATCACTACAAGAAAAATCAGGTTTAGGGACGGATTTATCCGTCCCTAAACCCTTGCCGATTCGTCCCTAATCCGTTAGGGACGGATTAGGGACGGATAGGGACGCCCGTCCTTAAAACGGGCGTCTCTAACCGTTTAGGGACGGATATATTATCCGTCCCTAACCAGGGACGGGTTTTATCCGTCCCTAATGGTCAAACACCATTAGAGACGGATAATATCCGTCTCTAATGGCTGTGACCATTAGGGACGGATAAATCCCGTCTAATCCGTCTCTAAGGTTGGGACGGATAAATCAAATCCTAATCAGCAGGATGGTTTAGGGACGGATTTATCCGTCCCTAAACTGTTTTTTTTAATTTTTTATTTTTATTTTTATGTTTTTTACATTTCACCTGTTTTACAATGTAGTCGTAGATAATATACCCGAAAGTGATAAAATTGCATTAATTAAAATAGAGATTCGATAAAATATCCAAACAAAAGACTAAATATCCGAATAAAATGAATAGTGTGAAAAGTATGTATCTAGAACAACGTAAGTACATGAGCATCTAAGAACCGGGAGGAGGCGGTGGTTGTTGGTTCATGACGAACATCTGTTGTGTCATCTCATCCATCCGACGAGTGATATGAGCTTGCTGCTCTAGAAGTTGATCGATCGTTTGCTTGAGAGGATTCATCAGCTCATTCACCTGCGCTTGAGTGTAGAAATTTTCATGTGATGAGGATGCCTGCTGCGACACGGAGAAGCTACCGCCGGGTGTCAATGAAGGACCCAAACTGCCGAGCCCATACACTCGACCCTTAGCGTCCATCGGATTAACTTGGAAGAATATTTGGTCCTGCTCTCGAATTGTGAGTTCATGACCATTGATCATCCTCTCCTCCATAATCCGCTCCACCTCAGTCTACAATAGTGTAGTGCATACGAAATGAGATACAGTTTTAGGAAGATACGCTCGAGCCATAATATACACAAATATAAATGTGAACCTTAACAAAGAAACATACCCCAATTTGCTCGGCCCTAGGATCACCCACATGCCATTCTTCATTTTTGCCTTCTTGAAGTGGTGAAGAGCAGTAGTGGGCTCCCCGGCATGGAGCTGAAGAACATGCAAACAAGTAGAAAGTTGTTAGAAATGAAAGCAAAAAAACATAAGTACAAATCATATTGCAAGTCAGAAATAACATATATACTAACCGACATCTGGCGGTCTGTAACAACAGCCCGCGACCCATAATGATGCCTGGAGGTGCCTGTACCATCTCGCGCCTCAGTCAATCGGTTCGCTCTGTTCTTCTCCGCCATGTCCATGACCAAAGGATCTCTCGATTACTCGCCAAGCGTGCCCTCATCATCCCCATCCATCTGGCTTTACCCCGGAGGCTTTCATGTTGCAAACCATCCTCTTATAACACTCGACCCAGCGGTCTAAAAAGCCACGGTTGGGGAATGAGGGCATTAGAATAGTAGTACTTCAACATTTCCATAAGTAGCAAGCCAAATAGATTAATGAAAGCTGGAATTTAAAGTAAACACAAGTACAATGGCTAACATACCACGAAATCAGCACAACAAGTTCAGTAATGGTGACTAACATATCACCCAATGCGGTGGCTAACATACCACGAAATCAACGATGTGAAAGAAACGTTGACTAACATATCACTCAATTACGATGGCTAACATACCACTCAAATTGTCCTAAAATTTACTAACACAATGGTGACTAACATATCACCCAATCGTTGGCTAACATACCACGAAATCGGCACAACAAGTTCGAGAATGGTGACTAACATATCACCCAATCGTTGGCTAACATACCACGAAATCAAGACAACAAGTTCAGTAATGGTGACTAACATATCACTCAATTACAGTGGCTAACATACCACTCAAATTGTCCTAAAATTTACTAACACAATGGTGACTAACATATCACCCAAGTACAGTGGCTAACATACCACGAAATCAGCACAACAAGTTCAGTAATGGTGACTAACATATCACCCAAGTACAGTGGCTAACATACCACTCAAATTGTCCTAAAATTTACTAACACAATGGTGACTAACATATCACCCAAGTACAGTGGCTAACATACCACGAAATCAGCACAACAAGTCAAAGAACATGGATAAAGCTTTGTAACATTTAAGCTTACCCGCATCTCATCAAAATAATGATGCTTCATCCTCTCCGGGAGCGTAGACCACTTCTCCCCTCCTTCACCCGGCTTCTCCCTTCGAAGTCTTATAATCTTACCAAGATTTTCGGAGGCACCCGGTGGCCAAAGCCTGTTACAAATGAGATAGACATGAAACAACCTTTATTAGTATATTCATGTAACATTTAGTAATTATCTGAAGTTATGTTCTACAAATGCATAATACTTACTTCTTCCGTTAGAACAAAACCGCTTCCCATTCCAACTAGCACGGATGTCGAGCGGTGTAGGGACACCGTCGGAGGATAAGTCGACAAACATGGGTGGCGTCCCCACGCTCGAACCGATTGGGAGTCTCGGGCACTGTGTTGTGAACTCCGCCAATGTCATAGCCCCAGAAGAACTACCGCATCAAGACCACTACTAGTACCACTAATGGCCGGTGGACGGTATGTGGACCTCCTATGTCTCGGCATCTGCAAATTCATACAACAAGTGTTAGTAAGAAAGACGAGATGAATTGGCAGGTAAAACATATATAATAGACACTTAATAAAGCATATATAACAAGTTGTAGTAACAAGTTGTAATCAAGAACCACCAGTATACACATACCCTCGTCCTCCTCGCCCGTGGTTAAGTCTACATATTGGTCTTCATGCAGCTCAATGTACTCATCAGGAGCATGAACTACATTTCTCGCTGTTTCATCAACAACCTCTTCTTGGTACGAGTTGGTAATTGAGTCGTCCTTCTTAACGTACTCTACTGGAGCGGGCCCGTATATGTATCGCAGCCAACCAGTCTGCCTTGTCACGTTTCAGGCTTGGATATTCAATGAATACCACTTGGCGTGCTTGAGTAGCCAAGATAAGCGGTTCGTGCTTACGGTACCTCCTCCTATGGTTAATGTCAACCATCTCATCGCTCGTGCTTCCTCGTACCGGTGGAGTAGGATCATACCGTCAACATCAAACGAAGGTTCTTTTCAAAGGCAAACCGGAATATTCAAGCCATACGATTAAGCTTCAACTTTCCGTAGAAATCATACAAATCAGATAAATCTTGCCCACTAACACACACCTGAATTGCTTGTGGCCTTGCTCGTGTTAGATTCAACAACCGAACCTAAGACCATTGACTATGTACGATGAGAATGTGGAAACCTTTCTATTTGGTCCCTCGCTAGAGCTACTAAGTAAGGAGATGTGATGTTGTTGATAGGATCTCGGACATACTCCTTGAACAGGTGGGAATTCTGTTTCCAATTTCGCTTCAAGTTGTGACTCAATCTCATCATCTGTCAATATTGGATTCTTCTCCAGACAACGCTCTTTGAACTCCCTGTGGACACGATTGGTATGCATGATTAGTTAACTAGTAGTTAGATATTCAAATTCATGAAGCCCAGTAAGAAAGCTACTCACCCAGCAAATTTCACCATAAATTCATCAACTTCAGTACAGTTCGAGAGGACATAATACTGGGCTGCCAACATTTCACTATCATTCAGCCATGATGTATTTTTCTTCCCCATAGGTCTCCCTGAGACCCTAAAAACAGAAATAGCATCATCATCATCCTCTTGAACTTCGAATGTGTCTGCGTTTCGAGAGACGACCTAGATGCCTTTGTGGGAACGTGGTCTCCAAAGTAATAGGAGCAGAAGGTTGCAGCTTCCTCTCGCACGTATGCATTGGCCATCGATCCCTCAGGCCTACCTTTGTTGCTGACATACCTCTTCAATTTTCCCAAGTACCTGCAATGCATATACTTTTGGGTAATATAATGTGACTTTGGAAAATTCAGACATTTGAATTGAATGATTGTGTTCATATATTACACACCTCTCGAATGGATACATCCATCGATATTGAACCGTCCAAAGCCTCGCCCGTGTGGGAGGTGAACGGCAAGTGTTCCATAGAATCAAAGAAGCTCGGTGGGAAGATACGCTCGAGCTTGCACAGAATCAATGGTATGTTGCTTTCAAGGTTTGCTAACACTTGATCATCAACCACCCTTGCGCATAAATTCTTGAAAAATAAGCTCAGCTCAGTGAGAGCCATCCATACAGGTTTAGGTAGCAGTTCTCGAAATGCAACCGGGAGAAGCCGCTCCATAAACACATGACAATCGTGGCTCTTCATTCCATACATCTTCGTCTTCTTCAAATCCACACATCGGCCCAACTTTGAGGCATAATTGTCGGGAAACTTCAATCCCCTAACCCAATCAAACAGCTTGTTCCTAGATTCAGTATCAATCGTGTAACATGCCTTGGGCCACTGCCCCTTCTCATTCCGCGTTGTCAACTCAGGCCTTTTACACCATGTATCCAACTCGGCTCTAGATTTAACGTTATCCTTTGTCTTTCCGGGAATGTTACAAATCGTGTTGAAGCAGTTCTCGAACACATTCTTCTCAATGTGCATGAAATCCAACATGTGACGTATAAGAAGACTGCTCCAATAAGGCAAGTCCCAGAAGATGCTTCTCTTCTTCCATCCACATTTGTTCTCAATTTTCTTGTTATGCTTCTCCCACCCAAGTTCAGTCACTTTCATAAGACCCAGCCTATCAATCTCCGCAAGTATCTGTGCACCAGTAAGTTGTCTCGGAGGGCCTTTAATCTCTACTTTGTTTTTCAAGAATTGAGTCTTGTTCTTCCAGAACGGATGGTTCCTTGGTAGAAACCTACGATGTGATCAAACCAAGATTCTTTCCCGCTCTCCTTCAGTCTGAATGCATCAGTGTCCTCCAAACAATGTGGACAAGCATGAAAACCCGCAGTCTTCCTTCCAGATAGCATTGAATAAGCAGGAAAATCACTCACGGTCCACAATAGTGCTGCTCTCAAGGTAAAGTTCTTCTTCGTTGACACATCATATGCAGTGATACCATTTTCCCACAACTCAATCAGCTCCTTAATTAAGGGCTGCAAGAACACATCCGACACATCACGGATCGGTGGCGGGCACCAACGCATCGAGAACATGAACGGTTCCTTCATGCACTCAAGAGGCGAGTTGTATGGTGTCGGCATGATCGCCAACAAGAGTACTTCGGTCACTTCAAACGGTTAAAACCATCCGTACAAAGCCCCAAACGTACATTTCTAGATTCGCCGCAAACTCCGGATATGTCTTGTCGAACTCTTTCCATGCGGTGAGTCGATGGGTGCTCCATTATACCCATCATCCGCCTCCTTACTCTCTCCTTGTGCAACGCATTTTATCAAGACAAGCACTTGAAGCGTCTGACCTCTTCAAACGAGGTGCTAGAGGAAGTACCACATTTTCTTATGTGGGAGATTTTTTTCTTGGCGTTTCTTTGAAGCCCCCTCTTGTAACGCTTATAGCGGTCCTTACCACAAAACTTGCACTTGGAGATCTACATCCTCCCCAATAGATCATGCACATATCCGGACAACGATCTATGGTTACCATAGGCAACTGACCCCGCATCTTTTTCTTCGCTTGGTAAAAGTTGGTGGGTACTAGGTTTAGTTCATGGCAACACTCGATAACAATTATGCGTAGTTATTGAAGCTCACTTGATTGGCCACCCTCGCCTTACAACTCATTAGCCGAGACAACAAAGACAACTCGGTGTGCTTCGACACCCCGCCAAATTGGCTTCTTTGATGATTCAACAAGTCAAAGAACACGATCCTCAAAATTCGGTGGCTCCTCCACATCCGATCGGTGTCCATGAACTCTGGACCCAACATCATACACCATTTGCTCAATCCTCTCATGATCGGGATTAGCATCGGATGTGGACGTATTTTGAGTACTACCCATCACATTTTGCTTCCTTCTTTTACGCTTAGGAATACTCCATAGTCCATGAACGGTATTGATTCCTCACCATGATAACACCATACCTCATACTCATTCTGAACCCTTACGTTTCAAGTGCTCGACTACCGTTCTAGGAGGCAAAATTGTCTATTCCTACATTTGTTCGCATTGCAAGGGCACTTCATCATCCCCGACTCAAACAAGTAGTGCATGTAAGTGCAAAAGCAATGAAGGCTTCAACCCTTCCACAAAACTAGATTGAATTACGCCATTAACGGTCTTGACGGTACATCCATGAGCGATCGGGATTCATAATTCAACAATTAACTGCGTCTCAATTTATTAGATTTATAACATTTATACAATTATGTATTTAGTTTCATTACAATTACAATTACAATTACATTTTTAATTATGATACGGTAACAATTGGTAATGAATTACATGCATTTTACTATTACAATTCAATCCCACTGGTAGTTATAACATTTATACCATTACGTATTTAGTTTCATTACAATTACAATTACATTTTTAATTATGATACGGTAACAATTGGTAATGAATTACATGCATTTTACGATTACAATTCAATTTTCTAGTAGTTAAACTTCCATATATCTATTAACATTACAAATTGTAGATGAAAATATTATTGATTGTTTTTATGTTAATACTCCAAAATTATATTAAAATCACCAAAATCACCAAATTGTCTACAAACACACAATTAAATCTTCATAATTCTAGTACGTATACGAAAATTGCTAAGTAAATACCCTACACACTTACAATCATAGTAACATCATACTAGCAATCCAATTTCACAATAAATATATCAATTGCACATCTCAAAGCTAACCCAATACGTAATATAAGCTAAATTATCTACTACATACTTCCTATAAACATACAATTGATCAAACTAGTCGAAATTCATAAAATTCCCAATATTTAAAAAGTAAGGGTTTTAGCCAAAATACCTTCAATTTCGGGAAAAATAGCGGATGAAAGTTGAAATTGATGCACAATCCAAGCTCCTTGTCCGACGAGCTTCGAAACGAGACCAAGATTGGCCGGAATCGTCGAGATTTGGCCGGAAAATGCTTGGGACGAATTGGGAGAAAGAAAGGAAGAAGGAATGAAATGGAAATGGAAATGATTCTGCTTCCGTGTTACATTTAGAACAACGATTTGAGGGACGGAAAGATATCCGTCCCTAAGTCCGTCTCTAACTTTAGGGACGGATATCTATCCGTCCCTAAAACTTTTTTTTTTATTTTTTTTTGGCTGGTCAACAGTTTTAGGGACGGATTAAAAATCCGTCCCTAAAACAGGGACGGATTAGGGACGGTTTATGAAATCCGTCCCTAATTAAGGACGGATTAGGGACGGATTAGGGACGGATAGGCCTATCCGTCCCTAATCCGTCCCTAAAGGAGCCGATTCGTCCCTAAGTTAGGGACGGATTATATCCGTCCCTAATTTCCGTCCCTAAAAATGAACTTTCTTGTAGTGTATCTCCCTTTGTATGTCGTCCTCCTCATAATCAATCCTCAAAAGTAGGTGGTGGATCTCATCTTTTACTTCCTCATAGCTCAAGTCAGAGTGTGGGGGTTTCATAAGATTCGTTTCTTGTCCTTCTCTGGTATATCATATAACTTGTTAATAGTATGAGGTCCGAACGTGAACTCGACTCCCCGTATGGTGATAGGAGGCAGCTCGCTCTCATCATCCAGGTCGTCTACTTCAAGTTGGAAGAACTCCTCATAGAATTCCCTGACTATGTTGAGGTTGTAGCCATCGAGACAATTGGTAAAATAACCCCACCCTTGTGCGTCCAAATGGCGTGGGCATCCAAGTGAAATTCTCTCTTAAGGGGAAATTAATTTGGATATTTCTTTCGGGGGCTACTCCTCGGTTTCTGTTTACTTCCAACCATGCTTGAGCTTCCTTCGAGAGTGAAGGACGAGTAGCACTCTTCCCATGCCTTCCTCTTTTCTTGCTTGACTCACCCACTTGTGCCTTCTTCATGGTACCTAGGTTCAAAAAGTGTGTGAGATAGCATGTTTGGAGCTAAAAACAATTCTAAGGCTAACATGCAAATCCCATGGAGTTTCTTCTCCCGCAAACCTAGTGTTTGGCACATCATGCATTTCAAGTCTTAGCTTGTAACAAGATCAATAGATTCTCTAAAACAATACGAGAACTAGTCACACAAACTCATTTCCACAAGGTGTCAAGTATCAAGTTAGAGAGCATAATGCATATGAAGGATCATCCTAAGAGCATATGACTTAGCAAGTATGTTTCCTAATCATAAATCATCAAGTAAAAATTATATGAGCATGTAATCGAAAGAGAAAGAAGTCATTAAGAGAATTTGTTTCCTTGAGGCATTTCATCAAACACTTGGTGGGCATGAACAAAAACTCTCAATTTCTCTAACAAATTGCCATATCTCTACCAAGAGAAGTGATAATATGTTAAACTCTACTTGTAAGCATGTATTCTCATCAACAATTAACACCCATATCAATCAAATGAAGCATATAATTGCAAAGCACCAAAGAAGCATGAAGAAAGTGCAAGCAAAGAGTTTAAGGATTTAAACTTGATAATGAAGATGAAATTGAGATGTACAAGAGTAGAGATCACTTACTTGATGTTGTTAATTGATGTACAAGCTAAGAATGCAATGGGTAAGTGCAAAATGTGAAGATTATGTAGAGTTTAGAAGAAAAATGAAGGGGGGGGGGGGATAAAATTGAGTGAAAGGTTTTAAAAGGGGAAGGAGTAAGCTGGAAGCAGCGTACTGCGGTTGCAGTATGGCTTTTGCCAATAAGCCCTCTCCTTTTCGTTTTGCGGTTTTTTTGGTTTTTTCGAAATGCAAATAAGAATCTAAACTAATAAATGAAGAAAATGAAAAGGTTTTTTGAAAAGTTTTTCGAAAGGATTTTTGGTGCGGAAAACGAGGAAAACAAAAAATGAAATTAAACATGAATGTAAGTGCGTAAATCAAACGTGACCTTGGGTTGCCTCCCAAAAAGAGCTTCTTTTAGGTCTTATAGTGTTGGTCCAGATAACGACAAAGTAAAAGATTAGGGGGGGGGGGGTGAATAGTCTATTAAAACTTTTGATGATAAAATAGTTTCTTAGATACTTGTGAAAGTATCTGATACTTAGTCTTAGAGAGGGGAAGTCTTTTCAGATAAGTGCACGTGCTCAACAAGGTATAATGTGTGTAAGTACTCAGCAAGTAATAAGTAATACAGAAAGTAAGTGCAGAAAGTAAATAACACAAAGCTTTATAGTGCTATCTGAGGGTGGCGTAATCCCTCAACTAATCCACTCACCCTTTCTCTGGACTTGAATTCAGTAAGATAAGATGATGAGTTCCCCTTACAAAATCCTATCTCTTGATCCCTTTTACACTAGGTTCCCAACCAAGTGTTCCCCCTGAGTTATTCCTTGGTTTTCTCAACAAAGTACTTCCTCTACTCAGTAACCTTTGAGCTATTCCTTAGTTTCCCAAACTAAGTACTTCCTATGCTCAACGCCTGTTGGTGTTTTGGTTATGATAGTTTGTCATGTGAGCTGGCTCTTAATAACTTCTACAGTTATGTAGGAGTGCTCTGTAGAATCAAAATTACTTAATACACTTTTCAATGTATGGTAACTTGTTGTTTACTGATCCAAGTCTTGATTATGTTCAAGAGAGTGAATCTCAGATATTGGTCGCAACTATATCTTTTGGGTTGAACTCCTTCACAATATGCAAGTGTTGTTAAGGATCAGGACACTTAGAACTTTCGTGCTACTTAGACTTCAAGAGCTTTAGTTGCAACAGTAAGCTAGAGAGTAAGTAGGCAGAAGGCTTGCATGCTTGAGTGTAATGTATGAAGTTCTGTGTATTCAGTGTTCAAGTGTGTCTTTCAAGCATTCTAAGTGATGATATTTATAGTTGAAAATCATGCCGTTTGAATAGTATCCGTTAGGCACAATGAAATTCAAACTATTGATATCTGAAGTTAGTACGGTAGTGAGCTTTGTCTCTTTACAGAGATTTCCTCTTTTGCTCAGACATCTCTATCTGCATAATTAATGCACTGTACAAAATTTTGTCCTGTAGTGTCAACGGAACAATGCAAGCTATCTGAGGCTTTGCAAGTCCTTTCCCAGTGACCTTTTGTGCATCAAAAACCTATTGAAACGTTTGTCTCTCAGACACTTAGTTTCTTCAAGGTATCTGAGGACACAATTTTCCTTAGTCTTCAACAATCTTGTGCAGTCTTCTGATCTTCAATAAAAGAGTTCTTCTGCTGGATGCTTCCTTCTTCGTCTTCTTTAAAGATATAAAAATTACATTCAGAGACCTAACATCCTATACAAGATTTGCTGGACTAACATACTCAGTAAGTTTCCTCTTTTAAAATGTTCAAGTGAACTAAGAGTACTAGTTACCTTTCTGAGCTAAGATAAGTCATTATGGTTTACTGATCAAAATCTAAACAGATATTCCTAACAAATTTTCCTCTTTTTGATCAGTCACCTATGACTATCTTTTAAAAACCTAACATGAATTGGATGAGGAAACAATTCAACACTTAAACATTTCTTATGATCTTTTATTTCTTTTTATCTAAGTGCAGAAAGTAAACATCAACCAAATCACAAGGTCTGATATTTGCTGACTACTTATCGTTTCATTTGAATAGGCATCTGAGAGTAGGTTCATCGGATAGAATACCAATGATAGCATAGATAAATTTTACAAGATAAGCAATAAATTACAATCAGCAAAAATAAAAAATTCCACAACTAAATAGGACACAGGAAGTTCCAAGTTCCATGTGAGCATCCTATTAGTTGGTCTTGAAGTCTTCTTCCTCAGTTTTGAAATACCTTATCACCAAATCTCATGCAATCTTCAGAATATTCAAGGATGTAAGTCCTAACATTCATTTAAGTTCTCCTTGTTGCAAGAGCAATTTCCTTGTAGGATTTGGTGGGTAGGTTCTTAGTTATGCTTTTGATCCAAAGTTACTTGCCCCATTTCCAGACATGGACAAGCTGCTCTTTAGTGGGCTTGTAGTGACCATATATCTCTTTCAGATACTTCAGGTCACCCAAGTATTGATCCTCAGTCAAATAAAATGACACATAAAGTTCAACTTGCAGCTTGGTTCTTGACCCAAATTCATTAGTAATTGTATGCACATCTTCTGGTCTGTGATAAGGGCATTCTTCAGATAGGTCCTTTTTTCTGGGTTCTTGTCTGACTTGTATTTCAAAGTCAAGCTATTTTTGAACTCTATCTCTAGGCAACAACTCTGGTCTGCCTTTTCTCCATGTCATCATCTGTCTAAAGATGGGTACTGGTAGTCCTCCTTCATTGACTAGAAGATTCTTCAGTTTTAGTATCCAGGAGATATTCTTCTGATGAATACACTTGCTAGATTAACTTGGTGTTTCCAGAATGTGTCTTTGTTCCTATTGGAGTTGCAGCAATGGGTCCAGACATGCTGCTTAGATTCTGATGAGAAGGATTTTTGTCATCGTCATCATCCTCATCTTCATGTTGTATGACCATAAGGTCTTTGCAGCTTTCTTGTCCAGTTTTCCTTCTGTTTTTAGAGATCGCTTCAGAGTCTCTGTCTTATCTTCTTCTCTTTGAGCTCTTGGCAGATGTTAGAGGTATCTGGGTCTTTGCCCTTGACCTTGTAGTCACCATCTATAGCGCATGACTTGGGGTTTTGGTTTGGGCTTCTTCAAGATACAGCTGTTGGAGATTGATCGAAATGGACCAGGAGGCTGGCATAAGAATCTGACAGAGTGTCAAAATTCTTTTGAAGTTTTATGTAAGCCTCAATGAGTTGCTGCATCTCCTTTATGAGATCTTCATTTTGCTTCTCAATTCCAGTTTCCTTGTTGGTCAGTTTGGAAACTTCAGCAACCACTGAATTTATCTGAGTTGATGCCAGTTGAGCAGTATCATATGCCACCTGCATATAGACTTCCTATCCAAATCCTTTACCATCCCAAGATCTCTATGCTTTAGAACTAGTGAAGAGGTTCTTTTTGAGATGAGCTCAACAAACTTGGTGAAATCTGATGGTACAGATTCAGTAACCTCCTTGTCTTGATCATCCAGTTCCCTTAAAAGTTTGAGCATAATCTTTGATCTGTTCTCAAAGTCAGAAGTATGCACATTAAGAACTTTTGGAAAGATGGTGTGAGTTAGGATATTCCTCTTGAGATGTGACACTATAGTCTGATTGTCCTTAACAGGATAATTGGTTAGGTCAGCATCCTCATGCTCCTCTTCATTGACTTCGTCCTCTTCATCTTCGTCTTCATCATCCTCCCATGTGTCTTCATTGCCTAGTCCAGCAACCATCTCAGCATGGGTTTCTTCAATTTTCCAGAAGATGAAGGAATACATGCTAGTTCAGCATTCTTTTTCTTGATGTGACCAGCTTGTTCAGCATCCATTTCTTCGATAAGTTTCTGAGCATCAAGCTGTAGTTGTTTCTGCTCAGGAAGGGCTTCTTCCTCCTTGTGAGACAACTCTTCAACCTTTTTCAAATTGGCTTCCTTTTCAGCAACCTTGGTTTCCAACTCAAGGTGCAAGCGTTCTTCTTCTTCCAACATTTGTTTGAGTTGGGCCACACTTTGCTCAGCTTCATGTAGTTTCTGAGTGGTGTCATCAGCAACTTGCCCAACTTCTTCATCCTGTTGCTTTGGTGGAGAAGGGTTAGATGATTTTTGAGGAGATTGAGGAGGAGAATTTTTCTTCTCAGGGAGCTTTTCAGCAGCTGAGGCATTGTGTTATCCAGTGACTCCTCCTGCACTAGGTGGGGGTGCATTGTCATCATCATCCTTCTTAGAATCATCTTTCTTTTCAGAAGACTTTGGAGGAGACTTGGGGTTTTCTACGTCATTTTCATTTGTCTCCTCATCAGATAGCAGATCTATCACTTCTTTGATTGCCACGGGCTTGCTTCCCACTTCCTCTTGTTCAGTAGATGCTGATGGAATTCTTAGTGGCAGAGTGGGGTTAGAAGCTAGCCGGATCCTTATGTTTCTATCTGCTTTCTGGAAGTCTTCATGAGGGTTTCTGCAACTACATCTTTGAACAAAAAGTTCATCAATGTTGCATGATCGTACTTTTCAGTAGGAAGCAACGCATGGACGTAGTTTTCAAGTTGTTCAGCTTTATTCCTTTTAACAGGATCATCCAGAATTTGTGCAAGTGCCATCAGATCCATTCTTCTCAATTTTTGCCATCTTCTAAAGGCAGAGAGATGTTCTGGAAGTGCACGATCCTTGAACAACTGAAGCAGATCGTCATCATATGTAACTTCCCTTGAAGTTTGCTGTGAAGTACCCTCATTTAGAGCTTAAAAGAAAAATGGAATTTTGATTAAGTATCAAAATTTGGTCAAATATCTGAGGTGAAAGTATGTCAGGTTTCTGAGTTACCTGTGTCACAACAACAGGGTTAGATAGTTGAACTTTTGAGGTGGAAGGACCCTCAGATATCTTTGTGTGAGGAGGAGACTTGGGAGTCTGATCCCCAACAACTTCCATTTCTTTCGGTACCTGAGAATTAAATGATGATTAACACTTGGAAAAATTTACAGAAAGAAGCTGTGAACATTAGGCATCTGAGTGAATAGATACCTCCATAGCAAGAGGCTCACATATATGTTCAACAGGAATTTGTGCAGTTTCTGGCAATCTTTCTGGTGATGTAGGCTTGGTGGCCTCATCGATTTCCATTGCTTGAGGGGACTTGGAGGTCTATTCCTCAGCAACTTCTACTTCTGTTAGAACCTGTGAGTAGAAAGTTAACATTACTTAGAGAAATGATCAGAGAATGATTTGAACATTGCAGATATCTGAGTTGCCTACCTTCTCAGCAGAAGGCTCAGGTGCATATTCTTCAGTGTCTTGGTTAGTCTCTGAGTGGTTCTCTGGTGACTTAGGCTTTTCAGCCTCACCACTTCTCTTCTCAGTTGGAGCCTTTAAGAAACAAACATAGAGTTAGATACTATGTTATTTTAGCAGATATCTGAAAAGTATGTGTCGTAGAAAACTAATTCACCTGTTGCACAGGCTCAGTTTCCATTGGTACTGAGGTTGTAGGAACCTCCTTTACAGTTTCTGAGTCAGGCTTTCCAGCTTCCTTTTGATCTGTTGTTTCTTTTTCAGCCTGTAATAAAGATTAAACAATAAGATACAAGACCTATAAATATAGAATTTTCACAAGTAAAGAGTTAAACCACTCAGTAACCTGATCAATGTCAGGCTGATTGGTCTCTGGAACATGTGACAGCTCCATGTGTTGGTCTTGTTGTCCCTTGACAACATCTCTAGTTGAAGTTTCAGGCATTTCAAGCCTATCCTAAGTTCTGTGCTCAGTTGTCTCCCCTGATTGATCCCCCCCAGATTGGAGTTGGGGAACTTGTTGAATTACAGGATTTAACTCAACAACACCATCAGCTCTCTGACGCATCTCAGATGCTTCTACCAAGTAGTCAGAAGCTTGGGAGCCTTGCGGTTGTTTTGGTTGTTGTAGTTGTGGTGATCTGGATCTTCAAGGAGAAGGAATAACAGTAATAGTGCTCTCTAGATCAGAAAAAACATTTAGTAGTGATGCATTAACATTGTCATCATGTACATCTGAATCACTCATCAGGGCATCGTTTATATCTTGCGGAGTGGATGACCCTGGTAAAGTGTTTCCTTTGGACATGGTTGCTTTCTCAGCAACTTGTGATGCAGGAACTTTGTCAGCAACCTCATTCCTTTCCAAGAATTGGTCAAAGATCAAATCTTCTGATTCTTCAGC
Source organism: Plantago major (assembly GCA_026545765.1). NCBI lineage: Eukaryota > Viridiplantae > Streptophyta > Magnoliopsida > Lamiales > Plantaginaceae > Plantago > Plantago major. The sequence continues at coordinate 67,476,838 of CM048839.1, forward strand.
AGGTATAGCTTGGGACTCATCCACCCTCTTGTCATTAAGAGTGGTACTTGCATCATTATGGTGTGCTGCTTAAGTGGGGGCAGTAGTATCTGCAGCACTATGGTCAGATACCCATGTTTTAGGATCCACCAGTGAGGTGGTCACTAAGAACATGCCTTCTTCTTGCCTCCAGTTCTACGTTTCTTCTTTGGCACAACATTTGCCTCAGAAACTTCTTCTACTGGCTTCTTCTGGTTCTGCTTGAGCTCACAATTGTATTTGCAAATATGATCACTATTTGCAATTTCTTTCTTTCCTCTTAGCTGTATTCCAAGCTGTTCCAGAATGTAGCATATCTTCAGACCAAAGCTAATAGTACGCTTAGGCTCAGCAATGTCACCTTGTATAATAGGCGCAAAGCCTCGAAGTTTGTTAACAAACCTCAGAAAGATGTACTTCCCCCAGTTGAAGGGTATCTCTCTCTCTCTCTCTCTCTCTCTCTCTCTCTCTATTCTACAGTGTTTAGGAATGCCATCATTCCCCATCTTTCCATGCTGATTTGATCAGCTCCTCCTTGGTTTGAATCAAAGCACCTATGACAAGATGTTTTCGCCTAACAATCTCATTGTCGAAGGTATCTGGAGTATCATCCTTGTCAGGATTCATATAGAGAGAGTAGAAGTATTCTGATGTCTTGAACGAGGTATCTGGGTAGTAATCGGTTCCTTGGGTGGGTAACCCAAATAGATTACAGAAGGATTTTTCATCAAGGTTTATGTCAATACCTTGTACCTTCGATGTGATGCACACTTCTTCAGTTCCATATTCTTCAATGATGGTGGAATTGTTGCAGAATTCCAACACATCAATTTTGGATGCGAAAGATGGTTTTGCGAAGCAAAACTGCTTAATCTTTACCTTTTCAAGTAAAGTAAGCCCTCTTCTAACATCTTCTTGGTTCGTTGCAGCACCGAACAAATAATCATCAACAAGTACTCCTCCCCAGATTACTTTAGATTTGGGATTCCACATAGAGAAGTTGAATTCACCAACAACTCTGCGATCTTTCACAACTATCGCTGGTTGTTGCTTTTCAGCAGTTCCAGATGTGGACACTTGGAATTTCTGAGATCTGGCTCTTTTTGGTGCCATCTCTTTAAATAGAAGTGGTGTAGAGAAGTAAGATCGAAAGAGATTAAGGTCGAATTTGATTAAGTGATTCTTTGCAGAAAAACTTAGCAGAAATTCAGACACTTTCAGAGAAGATTAGTAGATAAAAGATGATGGTTTTTGCTGTTTTTGTGCTAGGTGAAATGTGGGATTAGGCAAAAGTGTTTGTCTTTGCCAAAATCTCCATTATATAGAAACACAAGTACACAAATACAGATGAATTTTGTATCTATGTATCTCGCAATATGCACAGGCGTGGGTGAAAAAGTAGTTTTTCATGAAATGCAAGTGGGGCCAGTTACTTGGTTACTACGCTAGTGGGCTAAGTGGATGCATCTGATCCATTGAATTACAAGCGCCATTTTTCAATGGTTGAGATTGATTTCTCAGGAATGATATCAATCAACACATGTAATTGTGCCCAATTAATGCTATTTGGCTAATAGCTATCTCAATCACTTTCGACTCTCAGTAACCTGTAACTAGGAGACAAACTGGTTTCCGAGCTTATTAATCAAGCATCCAGTGTTGTTTGAAAATTATATCACAAGAATGGAAATTTTTCAAAACACAAGAGATAGTTGACTTCTGACAGATTGTACTATTGGTCATCTTCTCTCCTTTTGTGTTCCCCCTTACTTAGTGGTTTCATGTATCTGAATACCCGTTTGATATACTTCTTTAATCAGCTTTAACACTTAGCCTTGATATCTGAGTTCCCGTCTCAGATACCTCCTTCATTCTTTAAGAGCCTTTCTTTCTCATAAAGTCTTATTCTTCTCTTATTGGCTCATTGAGTACTCGTCTCGGTGACCAATTTAGCACCTCGGTAGTTCCATAAATCCAAGACTATGTCTCAAAGTTAGGAATCTACTTTCTTGCAGAGGCTTTGTGAAGATATCTGCAAGCTGGTCTTCTGTACCAATCTTGAGTATCTCAATATTGCCTTTTCCAACATGATCTCTAATGAAGTGGTGTCTAACATCATTGTGCTTTGTTCTTGCATGATACTTAGGATTCTGAGTTATCGATGGCAATAGCACTTGTGTTATCACAAAAAATGGGAATTTTCTCTCTCCCTTTTTTTTAATTTTTTTTTTAAGAAAAAGGCTTTAAGACTTGTGTTTTCGTTGTAATCTTGGTCACCTCAATCATCTAGTATTTCTAGGCCGGAGCCTAACCAAGAGTGAAGGGTCGCGGACTAATCCTGAACCAAGACCACTAAGGAGGGAATATCCGTTTCCGGTTGATGTTCCTTAGTGGCAACCAAAACTACAAGACAAAAAGCATAACATAAATAAAAAAGTTCTCATGGGGGAATATAGGTACCCATGAAGAACAAAAGGTTTTTTACAGACGCCAGATGAAAGTACGATACAAGTGACAGAGCCAAACATAAAAGGCTCTTATAGTATCTATATCTAGTAGAATAGAAATCCTGAACCAAATTACTACTAACAGTGCCAAGCCAAAAGGCTAAATAAGACAACATCTCAGCTCTAACTAACTGTCGACATTCAAAGGCAGGTAACCACAAAAAATGTCCACCGAACTTGTCACCAGAAATAGAATGCCAACTCCAAAACCGCCAAAAAAGGTCTAGAGAAACAACCTGCGGAAATAAGAAAGGATTCACAAACCATAACCAGTTAGAGGTTAGAGTAAATCCCATTCACAACACAGAAGGAACATGGGGCTGCAAATGTTAAACCAGGCAATTGGAAACGGGGATATTTGATTAGGGTGAAGCAAAGCCAAAGGCTCGCATCTCACTGCAGGTCTTTCATGACACCATGGCCTATACAAGATTGTCGACTCTCTTCCATGGGACAGCGGAAAATCACTTCTCCTATACCAATATCTCCACAAATTTAATTGCCTTGGTAACATTAATGCACCCATAATCCCAACCACAGAGAAAGGGCCAAAAGAATAAAAAAATAGGTCAATTAAAACCACACATAGTCCTTCAATATCCCAGAATCCCAAGCTAGTGACCTGTCAACAAAGAGAATACAAGTGAAAGTTTTAGGGTCCATTTAATTTTCTGAGAAAAGGAGGTCCATACCTATCCTGATATAGGCGTTTCCTGATGGGAATGGGGCAGTCAGTCGGCAAGTAAGCTCCAGAATTGCCAGAAATCAAAGCCTCATTTGCTAAGGCATCTACAATGTGGTTACTTTCTCTGTAGATATGCTGTACAGAAGAATTAAGGGAAGCACACAAGAGTTTGATTTTCTGGACAGCAGTATAAAGTCTCCAATTACAAGTACCTGAGGAATTGAGAATCAAAGAAACAGCAGTCATAGAATCTGATTCCACAATAATATGCACAAGATTCAACTCCTTACACATCTCTAGACCATAGAGAATGGCTTTAAGCTCAGCTTCAAGAGGATATAAGTGTCCCAAAAACCTAAAGAAAGCCTTGATCATCCTGCCCTCAGAATTCCTAACAAGACCTCCTGCAGTAGCTCTAAGGGACTGAGAGACACTAGCCCCATCAGTATTCAGCTTGAATACACCAAGGGGAGGTTTAGACTATTGGACAGTCATAATTCTTTGACTCGCAACAGGATACATAGCAAAATTCCAACCTGAGAGCAAATCAAGATCCCCTTTCCAGAAAATAATATCATAAGGCTTAGCTTCCCCAGATAGCTTTAAATAATCCATTATTTGAAAAATGATCCTATCAGCCTTAATGGATTGTCTGTTATGCTTTGCATCATTCCTAGCTATCCAAAGATGCCAACAAATAAGCATAGGGATGAGGCCTCTAATATGACCAGTAGAAGAACCTAAGGGGATAAGGGTAGAACCTTTCCAAGCCTTAAACCTAGTAAAAGCTGACTGGTTAGGGGATTGACATACATTGAAAATTCTGGAGAACCAATTCCAAACCTTTACAGCCTCAGGGTTCAAAAGCAGAACATGGGATAGAGTTTCTTCTTGGCTACAACATTGGCACTTTGAAGCAAGGTTAATGCCCTTGGATTGAAGCCTAACTTCAACAAGAATCCAATTATGAACAACCTTCCACCAGAAAATAGAGATTTTAGGAGGGATCCTAGGGTTCCAGAAGGAAGCTAGGCTGGGAGAAGAATCACTTGCAACTCTGACCATATGCCAGGCACTTTTCAGAGTGAAGTTCCCATCAGAAGATTGTTTCTACAGGGGAACATCTGACAAAAGGGAGTTGAAAGGGATCTCCAAGATATGAGCAACAGCTCTACTAGGAAGAACTTCACAAAGAAAACTCAGATTCCAAGCTCCATTAACCCAGGCATCTTTAACAAGAGGAAACCTAGAGCAAGAGGGAGGATGAAAAGCCAAAAGATGAAGGGGACCAAGACCAGTCCAATTATCCCACCAGAAAGAGATAAGCTTGCCATTACGAAGGCCTTAAAAAATGTTATCCTGTACTGAGTTTTTTATGATTAAAAGTCTTTTCCAAGTTTGAGAGGCAGCATTTGACTGAGTGCAGAGATAAGGATGCTTCCTAGAGCAATACTTAGCTAGCAAGAAATTGGACCACAGAGAAGATTGAGACCTAAACTTCAACCATAGTTTAAAGTCAAAAGCTTTACTAAAATCAGCAAGCCTCCTAATCCCCAACCCCCCTTCCTTAACAAGATAACACACTCTTTTCCATTTGGACCAATGGATCTTCCTACCAGCACTACTAGAGCTCCAAAAGAAAGAAGCAAAAATAGCTTCAATTTTCCTCCAAACAGTTATAGGAGGATCAAGAACCTAGAGCAGATACACAAGCATAGCAGAGAGAACATTTCTTATAAGAGTGAGTCTCCCTCCTTGGGAAATCCAATGTAAGTTCCAACCAGAAAGCTTACTTTTGATTTTATCAATGAGAGGAGTGTACAGGCAGACCTTCTTCCTACCTTTAGAGATGGGAGCTCCAAGGTAAGTGAAGGGGAGAGAAGACAGGGGCATACCCAGTTCAGATTTGACTATAGAAGAGTTAGCCCTTTTCCCAGCAAAGACCCGACTCTTAGAAAGATTAATCTTCCGACCAGAAATACCTTCATAGTGAAGAAGAAACTGGTGAAGCTTATGGAGGGAAGTCTTATCAGCCTTGCAGAAAATAATACAATCATCTGCATAGGCTAAATGAGAAACCCTAATACCCCCTTTAGAATCAAAGTACATGGAAGCATTGGAATCAAACAAGTTATTCAGGCCCTTTGACAGATACTCACTAGCAAGAATGAAGAGAGCAGGAGAGAGTGGGTCTCCCTGTCTCAAACCTCTAGAGGCATTGATAAAACCACAAGAGTCCCCATTTAGAAGATAGCCATAATGACAATTCTGAATAGTCTTAAGGACAAGAGAAATCCAAGCCCTAAAGAACCCAAAGTTTCTCAAAACCTGCTCAAGGAAGGTCCATTCTATCTTGTCATAAGCCTTCATCATGTCCAATTTCAGGATAAGATTAGAGCCTCTAGTTTTAGTATCTAGAAAATGAACCATTTCTTGAGTCAAGAGAATATTTTCAGTTATAGCTCTCCCCTTAACAAAGCCACTTTGATTAGGGGAGATGAGATTAGGAAGAAAAGAAGCCAGTTTGTCATTCATCACCTTAGTGATAATTTTGAGAGAATTGTTGCACAAGCTAACCGGCCTAGAATCACTCCAAAATGTGGGATTTTCTTTCTTAGGAATGAGAGCAATGTTAGTGCAAGAAAATCTTAGAGGAATGTCATCTCCCTGAAAAAAACTATGAATAGCCTCAATCAGATCACCTTTAATGATATCCCAACAAGAATGATAGAACATGGCTGAAAAGCTATCCGGACCAGCAGCTGCCTCCCTATTAAGGTCAAAGACAGCAGTCTTAATTTCCTCAGGGGAAGGCACAGAAGTGAGGGACTGGTTCATGGCAGAAGATACCAGATTTGGAATCAAGAGATGGTCAGAATCCAAATCTAGAGAAGGAGGATTCTCAGTGAGGATTCCTTCAAAGTAACCAATCAAAGAAGCTTTCAAATCCTCAAGGGCAGAGATCTCAGACCCATTCTCAGAAATAGAGTGAATCTTCAGCTTAGCATGCTTTCTTTGAACCATAGAGTGGAAAAGTTTAGTGTTTCTGTCTCCCTCCAAGACCCATTTACATCTAGCCTTTTGTTTCCAAAAAACAGCTTCCATTTCAAGCAAAATATCCAACTCAACGATAGCTTTTGAAAATTTTCTAAATTTGTAACTGAGTGATTTTGAAAAAGCACAGATTCAGCTTGAAGATCCTCAGCCTCCTTTTTAGCAAGAGAAGTGAAAATGTTTCCTACAATATTCCTATTCCACCAAGACAACCTCTGTTTTAGTCTTTTGAGTTTTTCAGCAAATTTTTCCATACCCAAGGCTTGATAAGTAGGGAAATCCCAACTCAGCTTGACTTGATTTTGAAAATCAGGATGCAAAGTCCAAAGGTTTTGAAATCTGAAGCTAGATATGGGTCTAAGGGAGGACACTAGACAGGAAACCACCAGAGGTCTATGGTCAGACAATCTCTTCAGACCATGAGTCACAGAAGTTAAAGGAAAAATATTTTGCCAGGGCTGATTTACTAGACATCTGTCTAGTCTTTGAGTAATTCCAGGCCCTTGCCAAGTAAAAGGGTGTCCTATAAAACCAGGATCACTCAAGTGGCAGTCAGAAATGTAGGAATTAAAGTCTTCCATAGCATTAAGATTAGGAGCAGCACCCCCTTCTCTTTCAGAAGGACAAGAGATGATATTAAAATCACCTCCCAAGAGCCAGGGAGAAACCAAAGAATCCACAGATCTCAGGAGGTTCCAGAGAGGAGTTCTATCAGTCCTAGTACATTTAGCATAGACACAGCTGACCATAAAGGGACTAGGGACTGAGGGGGAAGAAAACTCACAATGCAACAATTGAGTGTCATTAATCAAAACATTCACATAAATATCATTATTATGAAACAGCCAGATCTTGTTAGAGCAATTACTAACACACTTATCAAATTGAAACAATTTACAGAATATAATAGAGTTAAAAGCTACCATAGGTTCCAGAATACACATGAAGTCCAATTTTTCTTTGTTTTTTGTATACCAAATTTCCGTTGAGTTCTTTTATTACCTACTCCTCTACCATTCCAAAAAAGACACTTCGTTAAGAAATAGTTCTAGAGGTGGAACCAACAACACTCAAGTTCTTTTTTTTGGTGGATTTTCTCAATTTATTTTTGCTTTTTTTTCTGAGAATAAGCGGTTGGATATACTACCTCATTTACCTGACTAATGAGGTATTTGTTTCTTCTTGCAGCCTCAGGGGTCAAGGCAATCTCAGAAGATTCCACAGATAACATCACTATAGGCTCTTGCTCCTGAGAAATATGACCATCTGTTTCCAAAGGAACATAGTCCATACCTCCAGTAGAGCCCCTCCTATTATAAGATGTAGCAACATTATGAATGGGCACAGTATTTGAATCTAGAGAAGTATGCAAATAATTCAAGTCCTGGTGAACTTGTACTTCCCTATCAGATGGATCATTTGCCAGAGCTTCAACCTCCTCCTCCTCATCTTCAGAAGAATCCTCTCCCCTGGAGTAGTGTTTAGATCCTACAGCTAGCAGAATCTCCCTAGAATTTTGTAATACCCCAGTTTTTATGTTAACTTGGTAATTTTGGTCTTGTATAATTTATTTAAAGTGTGTTTATTTGTGCGAAAATGTTTTTGAAAATTTTGAAGTGTGAATTTGGGGACCAAATTCTTTTAAGGAGGGGTGAGTGTGACACCCCAGATTTTGACGTACCTTATTATTTTTGTCCTTGCATGCTTTAACTTGTGTTAATGTATTTGTATGAAAATATATTTGAATTATTTTAATTTGATTGTGCTATTGTTTTAGATGTTTATTATTTGTTTTAAAAGTCTATGTAACTTGTCAATTTGTAATATGTGTGGTTATTTATTTTGTACTTTTTTTAAAGAAGATAAGTTATTTTTGGTGTATTTTCCTACTTAAAAATGTGATTATTTTATCCTTTAATTTGTGGGTGTAATTATTTGAAAATAATTTGATAGTCATCTCTTAAATTTATCTTTATGAATGATTAATGTGCCAAGAATTCTTTTTAATTGTCTAGCTTAATTCAGTATTTTATTTCTTTGCTTTGAATGATGTATAATGTGAAGAGTGCCATTTTAATTATGTATTTTAATGTATGTCATTATTTGTGTGGCTTGATTAGATTTAAAGATTAACTTCAATTACATTCATGTGAGTTCACTATAAGTTATATTAATACTAGTTAAGTTAGAAGAAGTCTAAGAGTCTTTTTAATTATCTTATTTAAATGTAAGTCTTTATGTATGTGCTTTATTGATGAATAATGTGAAGTGTTAATTCTCTAATGAATACAAGTCTTTATGTATGTGCTTTATTGATGATTTATGTGAAGAGTCTTCATTTGAATTCACTAATTCAATACAAGGTATTTATTTGTGTGCTTTGATTGATTTATAATTTGAAGAGTCACTTTTGAATTATGTAATTTACATGCATGTCTTTATGTGTGTATGGCTCTCTTAATGTTTAGAAATTAAAGTGTTATTTTATATTCATATATTTCAAAATACAAGAGTTTGGTAACTTGAGGTTTCTTTAATGAATGAGATATTTTTCTTTCTTTTCATGTTATGGTACGAAAGGTCGCCCGTAATGTCGAATGTTACTTGCTATGTTTCGATCGACCTTCTCACTTTCTTTTCATTAATCTTTTATGCTTATTTTCATGTTACTTATGCATGTCTAAGTGTAATATTGCCTATGCATGTTCAATATTTTAAGTTTAATTGTTACATATACTTGTGTAATTGTGAGTTCATTTTAATTGCTCTAAGTATTGCATTTTTTGGTGTGTCACATTTTATTTTTGTGTACAAATGACCCTAAGTCATGCCAAAAACGTTTTTGAACTTTTTCCCAAGTAAAATCTGATCATTTATCATTAGTTATTGTGTTTAAATGTTTGAAAAAATAATGTGAAAGGTGAATTTTGCACCTTTATTCTTGGTTTTTAAAATGAGTTTTAAGTGCAATTTAAGCCATTTAAATTGCCATTTATTTTTTAACTCTTCAATCCTTTCACCTTCCCTAAATCCACCCTATAAATACCCTCTGTTTCCAGCCCTCATTTGTCCAAAAACGTTTTGGGCATTTTCTTAAAAAAATCTTCAAGTACTAGTCTCTTATTTTCAAGTTTGTAGCAAGTTCTTCTTGCAAGTACTTTCATTATTCTTGCTCTTCCTAACCTTCAAATGTGAGTGTTCTAAAAAACTATATATATGTACTATTTTCAAAACCTAGAAGGTATTTTAATATGTTTTCAACTTATATATAAGTAATGCATGGTTTCCAAAACGCACGTTCTATTGCATAAAAACCAAATCACGAAAGAGTTTTAGCATGCTTCCGCTGATTTTGAAAGATATATATATTTTTTTTTATGTACATGATTGTTATTTTGTTTTGATTGATGGTTCAAGAAAGATACGTACATTTGGTTCAGGTTAATTGGCTTGTAGTTTGGTCAGTTGTGTCTGGCGAGCTACTTGTCGGTTTCCTTTGCCCATTCCCTTTAAATCGAGTGATAGAAGCCTTCACTGATTTAGTTGGGTCGTAGAATTCCACCCCTGTACCATGGCAGGGTCCTGACTAGATAGTTTGATCGACTATCAGGGAGACATAAGGCCTGTTTTACTGTGGGGTTATAAGGAGCGGCATGAAATAATGTTTTTCTGAAAAGTATACGTTATTGAAAGTATATTGAATTTTAAGTTCTTGTTTTTTTTATTGTTATGATTTTAATGAAAACTTCACGCGAAAATCTTTGAACACTCATTGAGGTTTTTCTCATACTTGTTTTTATCCCCTTCCTTGTAGGTGAGATGGCGGCGAAGAATGAACAACTGATAAACTCAGCAAACTAAGTGTGTAGTTGGGATTTGGGATTTTTGTCAATGAAAATAATGTTCTTTTGTGTATTTCAAATACTCATGTCATTTCCCATTATATTGTTTATCTTTTAAAGACAAGAATGTTGGAAATCATGTGGTTTTATTCACTGAAATAAAGTATATTTTGTTCCAACAACTGCGACATGAAAGATTGTCTTTATCTTTACATGTTTCACTAAACGTTTCGGCTCTACTTTCGCCCGACGTCCTGACTGAAATTTACTCCTTTTAAAAACCCAAAAGTCGGGGCGTTACAAATTTCCTCTGGGCAGCAAATGAGAAGAGACGCCTTCCTCAAGAAGCCTAGCCTTTTCCCTCCCTTTTTCAAAATCAGCCTCTAGTTCCTCATCTATCTGATCTTCTGCATTAATACCCTTACCAAAGCTTTCCTCATCCACCTCATTCTCAGATAAGTCAGGGGTCAGCCCTCTAATGGTGAGAGGTCTGGTGAGATCCACAGAATTTACAAAGTCAGGAACCTTGTCATTATCTTCTCTGATACTGATAAGAGGATTGCTTTCAGTAGCAAGATCAATTATAGGAGCTAAGAGCTCAGGAGTCCTCTGATAATGGTTAGGTGAATAATCATTGTCCTTAGCAGGAGAAACACTAGAGATATTCACTTGGGCCTGATTTCCATTTTGGCTTTCAAGAATAGCTACATGTTCTCCTATAGATCTGTGATCTTGATTATTAGGACACTCAGAAGTTGGCACCTCTTCAGTAATGGGAGGGGACTCCTTTTCCTGCTCAATTTGACTAACCATACTTGTCATGGTATTGTTCAAGTTTGAAAGTACTCTATTCCTTCTGATGGTTTCAGCTTGAGTGATCTTTGCCTTCCTATACACCACCCTAGTGAAACCTTCTTCATCAACAATTTGCACTGCTTGCTTACCTTCTCTACTAGCATTGAGATTCTCTCTTGCATCTGCATAAACCTCTGCCCCCTTTTTTTTTTCTTTTTCTCAAGAAATTTGACATGACAGTTATCCTCAAGGTGACCAAGTCGGAGACAAAAATGACAGTAGTTGGGCAGGTCCTCATACAAGATATTGAAGGTGAAGCTGTTCTCTAAAGCATTTACACAGATATGCTTCAACAGAAGCTTCGAAAGGTCAACCTCCACACAAACTCTAACTTTATCCAATCTAGAAAAATTGGCAGTATGATTGTCGCCCCTCAGAGGTCTGCCAATTGGTTTAACTAGCTCAAACAAAGCTTCAACATAACATAGATACAGAGGTACCTTCTTGAGAGTGATCCAAATCGGGACTATAGGTGATTCAGCTTTTGGATTAAAATCAGGAGACCACTTGAAAAGCCTCATTGGAACAACACCCACGGTTAGGGAGCCTCGTAGCCAAAGATTGGTGTAATCTTCTCCGTAAATAGCCTGATGATGACATGACGATAGTCCATGAAACTCACCGTAAATCTCCCTTTAAGCTTAAGATCCTTGATGGCAGGAGCCACCTCTCCTATCCCTGGAACTCCATTAGAAAACTTTCCGACCAAGGTATACACAAAATATGCCGAAAGAGCCACAACCTCATCAGTAAAGAAGCTAACAAAAGCTGTATCTTCTTCTTGATTGGCCAATTTGGGTTGAATAAGCTTTGTTTTCACAGTCAAACCATCAAAGAAAGAGGTAGGCGGAGGCTGAGAACTCAACTTTGGTACCTGAGCAGTGGATTTGTCTCCTTCCACTATAGCAACATAATTTTTTATAGTGTTGAAAGGGTCTTTGGAAGGTGTGAGAAGAGCATCAGCGGAAATGGGTATACTAGAAGAAGGAGGAACAGCAGAAATGGGAGCTGTCGGAAACGAGGGAACATGATGCGAAACAGGTTGAGAAATAGGAGGGATTGGGATCGAGGAGGAAGGTGGAAGGCCTAAACGTGGAGCACTGGTGGTCATCGGAGGACTAGCAGCGTGAGGCTGCTAGCAGAAGCGGTGGAAAAGGACAACTAGGTCATCGGAGAAAAGGGGAGAGAGGAATTTTCTCTTCATTGATCTTATAGTCTTTGAGTTGTTATTTTATCCACAAGATTTGTGAAGCACAATACCCAGCATCAATATACTCTGCTTCTATGATTGAAGTAGCAATTGAGTTTTGCTTCTTGCTGAACCATGATATCAATCTAGCACCAAGGAATTGACATGTTCCTGAGGTACTTTTTCTATCAAGCATTAATCCAGCATAGTCAGCATCTGAATAGCCAACTAAACTCAAGTCACTCTCTTTTGGATACCACAATTCAACTTCTACAGTACCTTTAACATACCTTAGAATTTTCACAGCAGTATTATAGTGTGAATGCATTGGATTTGTCTGAAATCTTGCACATACACCAACTGTATATTGAATATCTGGTCTGCTTGCAGTAAGGTATAGTAGAGACCCAATTAATTTCCTATACTTGTGTTCTTCAACACCCTTATCAGATTCAATATAGGTCATCTTGGTTCCAATGCTCATTGGTATCTTAGCATTCTTTTCAGAAGGCATTAGATTAAACTTATTGAGCATATCTTTAGCATACTTTGTTTGACTAATGAATATTCCATCATCAAGTTGCTTGACTTGCAACCCTGGGAAGTAACTCAATTCACCCATCATGCTCATCTCAAATTTACTTTTCATGAGTTCAGCAAAATCTTCACAAAGTTGCTTGTACTAAGAGTAGTTTCCCATCATGGTTCAATGTAAAGAGAGTTTTGTCAACTTCTCATTTCTTGAATCCACTTCCCAGCAAGTACTTGGCCAAAGTATCATACCATGCTTTTGGAGCTTGTTTAAGACCATATAGAGCTTTCTGAAGCTTATAGACTATCTTGCTTTCTGAGGAAACTTCAAAACTAGGTGGTTGTTCAACATATACTTCCTCAACAAGCTTACCATTTAGGAATGCAATCTTGACATCCATTTGATAAACTTTAAAGTCATTATGACTTGCAAAGGCTAGAAATAGTCTAATTGCATCCAATCTTGCAACACATCAAAATCTAGTCCTTCAGTCTGGTGAATCCCTTGGCAACAAACTTTGTTTTGTTTCTGGTTATTTCACCAAATTCATTCATCTTGTTTTTGAAAAACCACTTAGTTCCTATGACAGATATTCCATCAATATAGGAAACTAGTTTCCAGACTTTGTTTCTCTCAAATTGATCCAATTCTTCTTGCATTGCTAAGATCCAATCTTGGTCTTTTAATGCTTCTTCAATAGTCTTTGGTTCAATATCTGAGATTAAACATCCATAGAGAGAATCTGAATTTTCAGCAATTGCTCTCCTAGTTCTTACCCCTTGGTCTAAAGGACCTATCAAATTCTTTGCAGGATGATCTCTTATCCATTTGATAATGGGTTTAGAACTAGTAGGATCATTATCATTTTGATTCATTTATGTATCATTATGATCATGATGAGATACTTGATCAGTATCTAAGATATCTGGCACATGTGATGTGCTTGGGAAATCTAACACTTGTTCAGTGTTTTGGTATCTGAGACAGGATTCTCAGCAACCTCCTACTCAGAGACCTCTTCATAATGAAGATTCTCATTGACTTGATCCATTTCTGGATTTCTCATAGGAAACTCCTACTTAGAGTCATCTGGTTGTTACTTGGCAATGGTTGCCTTTCTTCGTCAGACTCATCCATCAAGTGAATGACAAATTATTTCCTTGTGGAGATTCTTGTTTAGTATATTTGATCATAAGTTCTTTGAACCTATCTGAGAGTTCTTCATTCAAGGGTACTTTCTTGTTTCCTTCATAGAATACTACATGGAAAGATTCTTCCATCTTTTGGGTCCTTTTGTTGTAGATTCCATAAGCTTTGCTATTCATTAAATAACCAAGAAATACTCCTTCATCTGCCTTTGGTTGAAATGTTCTTAGATATTCTTTACCATTGTTAAGAACAAAACATCTGCAATTAAACACCCTTAACTGTTTGATATTAGGGGGTCTACCAATCAATAACTCATAGGGAGTCTTGTCATGGTGTTTGTTGATCAAACATCTATTCTGAGTGTAGCACGCTGTATTTACAGCTTCAACCCAATAGATTTCACTTATTGTCAGTGTCATCAAGCATTGTTCTTGCTGCCTCTTTTGTTGAGGTGTCCTTACTGAAGGTAGTTGATGTTGTATACCTTTGCAAGTACAAAACTCTTTTATGTACTGGTTTACAAACTCAGTACCATGGTATGTTCTGATCACATATACCTTTTCATTTTTCATGACTTCAAACTTATTCAGTAGGCTTGGTATCTTGACCCTTGCGTCAGATTTCTGTTTGAGAAAAACAACCCAAGTGAATCTTGAGTAATCATCTACAACAACCAGACCATACTTGTTTCCCGCATAACTAGTTACTGAGGACTCAAAGAGATCCATCTGTAACAGTTGCAGTGGCCTCACACTGGAATGTCTAGTTTTAGACTTGAAAGATGTTTTGGCTTGTTTCCCTAATTGGTAAGCTGATCATACACCATCTTTTCTGTATGCCATCTTAGGTAATCCAACAACCAATTCTTTCTTGGCTAGCTTATTCAGAGTTCTGAAAATCAAGTGACTCATCCTCTTATGCCATAGCCAATTTTCCTCAAAGCCAGATTGACTCACCATGAGGCATTCTTCAGTTGTGGAAGATGCCCAGTCAGCAACATAGAGACTTCCTTTCCGCCCAGCAACCAAGACTACCTGCTTTGGCTCATTGTCAATCAATTTGCATAATTTATATTTGATCTTCATTGAGAACCCCTTGTCAGCAAATTAACCCCTGCTTAGAAGATTATATTTCAATCCCTCTACATGTAGTACTTCAGTGATTGTAAGGGCTCCCAACTTCAGATCTCCAAATCCTACGGTTGGATTCACTTCTCCTCCAGCAAACCTGATATCTGGTCCTCTAGCACACACTCTGTAGTTAACCAGATTTGCTTTGTCTCTTGTCATGTGCTTCCCACATCCACTGTCAAAGTGCCACATTGGATTCTTCTTTAGAGTGTTCTCATCAGCCATTAGGCATGGCTCAATGTTGGAGCAATTTGGATAGATCTCCTCAGCAACCCCGCACATTTCCTTCTTCTTTTGACCAAAGTCAACCAATTCATGAGTGATGCCACACAACTCTAGTGATGGAAATTTAGAATCATCTGAATCTGCATCCTCAGACACAGAGTCAAGATCAAGAGCATCCAGTAGGATTTGAATATTCTTCCTTTCTTCAGTGAGCATAGCTCTCTGATCTCTCTGAAAATTTCTCCTATCTTTCTTGTCACCTGTCTTTAGCTTGTTGCAAGCTGGGCAGTCTTTTTTAAAGTGACCAGGTTTCTGACAATAGAAACATATATCATTTCCGATTTCTGCTCCCTCAATACTCGATGATTGCTGAGCAGGCTTGTTGAGCGAGCTAGTCAATTGCATACTTTTGTACTGGTGATAGTTGGGAACTAGATGTTTTTTCAGCTTCTCTTTGGTCCTTCTTCTTTCAATCTCCTAACTGACGTACTTTCTCATATTCTTTACAGCAAGAGCATTTTCCTCAGTCATCTCTTTGGCATCCTTCTTTTCAGAAGTACCTTGAGTTATTAGAGTGACATTCTGCGATGTTTCAACAGCCATGTGTCCTCTTTGCTTTGTCTCATAGTTGACAATTGCCAAGTGTGAGAAAAGCTCCACTGGAGTGATGTTAGGCATTCCTTGGTTGAAATAGAAGTACTGAGTGTTTTCCTAGTCTTCATTTAGACTTCTCACGATAGTCTTAACCTTTTCATAGTTAGAGTATCTCTCACTTTCACGAAGTGCAGCCATCTCACTCATAAGTGTTGTGAACCTGAAATCAAGTTCTCCAAGTGTCTCAGTGGGACCTTGTTTAAAGATTTGGAATTTATGCTTCAAAACTTCAAACTTGTTTTCATTGGTTTTCTAAGTACCGACACATATTTCTTCAATCAATGACCAGGCTTCTTTCGCTGTTTTTGCACACCACAGTTTGCACTGTATGTGGTGTGTAGTAGAACATATGATGATGTTTTTTGCTTGACCATCTAGCCTATTTCTCTTGGAATCTTCCGATGTCCAGAGATGTCTGGGCTTTAGTTCATATGCAATTTCACTAGATGGTCTAGCACTTGTAGTTGTGCCAGATGTGGAGGAACCAGCAGCATCTGAGTCAGTAGGTTCCTTGTCTCGACCATTAGAAACTTCAATGACTTGATTTTCTCGTTGAATGACAATGGGGCCATTCTTTATAACTTTGATCATTTCGTCACTTATAGCTTCCAAGTGAAGCATCATGTTGTTATTCCATTTTTCATAGTTCTCTGGCTTGAGAACGGGAGCGTCGCTTAAAGACATCCTGCATAAAACACACTAAAAAAACAAATCAATTGCAGGTGGTAAGCGGTTAGTGGGCACTTATCTAGGATCTAAGTTCAGTGCAGAAGGCTTGGGAACCTCCTGCTCTGATACCACTTGTTGGTCCAGATAACGACAAAGTAAAAGACTGGGGGGGGGGGGGTGAATAGTCTTTTAAAAATTTTGACGATAAAACAGCTTCTCAGATACTTGTGAAGATATCTGATACATAGTCTTAGAGAGCGGAAGTCTTTTAAGATAAGTGCACGTGCTCAGCAAGCTACAATGTGTGTGAGTACTCAGCAAGTAATAAGTAATACAGAAAGTAAGTGCAGAAATTAAATAACACAAAGCTTTATAGTGGTATCTGAGGGTGGCGTAATCCCTCAACTAATCCACTCGCCCTTTCTCAGGACTTGATTTCACTAAGATAAGATGATGAGTTCCCCTTACAAAATCCTATCTCTTGATCCCTTTTACACTAGGTTCCCAACCAAGTGTTCCCCCTGAGTTATTCCATAGTTTTCTCAACAAAGTACTTCCTCTACTCAGTAACCTTTGAGCTATTCCTTAGTTTCCCAAACTAAGTACTTCCTATGCTCAACGCCTATTGGTGTTTTGGTTATGGTAGTTTGTTAGGTGAGCAGGCTCTTAATAACTTCTACAGTTATGTAGGAGTGCTCTGTAGAATCAAAATTACTTGATACACTTTTCAATGTATGGTAACTTGTTGTTTACTGATCCAAGTCTTGATTATGTTCAAGAGAGTGAATCTCAGATATTGGTCGCAACTATATCTTTTGGATTGAACTCCTTCACAATATGCAAGTGTTGTTAAGGATCAGGACACTTAGAACTTTCGTGCTACTTAGACTTCAAGAGCTTTAGTTGCAACAGTAAGCTAGAGAGTAAGTAGGCAGAAGGCTTGTATGCTTGAGTGTAATGTATGAAGTTCTGTGTATTCAGTGTTCAAGTGTGTCTTTCAAGCATTTTAAGTGGTGATATTTATAGTTGAAAATTATGCCGTTTGAATAGTATCCGTTAGGCACAATGAAATTCAAACTATTGATATCTGAAGTTAGTACGGCAGTGAGCTTTGTCTCTTTGCAGAGATTTACTCTTTGCTCATACATCTCCGTCTGCGTAATTAATGCATTGTACTAACTTTTGTCCTGTAGTGTCAAGGGAACAATGCAAGCTATCTGAGCTTTGCAAGTCCTTTCTCAGTGACCTTTAGTGCATCAGAAAACTATTGAAACGTTTGTCTCTTAGACACTTAGTTTCTTCAAGGCATCTGAGTCAAGGTATCTGAGGACACAATTTTCCTTAGTCTTCAGCAATCTTGTGCAGTCTACTGATATTTAATAAAAGAGTTCTCCTGCTGGATGCTTTCTTCTTGGTCTTCTTTAAAGATATAAAAATTACATACAAGATTTGCTAGACTAACATACTCAGTAAGTTTCCTCTTTTACAATATTCAAGTGAACTAAGAGTACTAGTTACATTTCTGAGCTAAGATAAGTCATTATGGTTTACTGATCAAAATCTAAACAGATATTCCTAACATATAGCTCGACCCCTGTTTTCATGATGGCTTATTTGTCGAGGATTAACCCCTTGATTTCGTTGAAGCACTTGTCCATCCATTTCTTTGTTGCATAGCTCGAATCTTCTGCCCAACGTTTCATTTCTTCTTCCTCGATCTCATCTAGCTCCGGATCTTTATCAACAAGAAAAGTGAACTCTAAGTAGTCATTGGTTTCCTTTGGACTGTTCCATTCACCGTCACTCTCAGCAGATTCGCATTTCCAGTTTTCGTCCTCCGACCCAGAGTAATCGTCGGGGATCGATGGAAGAGTATTTTCATTTGATTCTTCTCCTGTCTCCTAGTATGTCTTGAATTGATTCATCAGTGCTAGCAAATCTTCAAAAGGGACCTCCAATTCTTCTTCCGTGTCCATCCACCAGTCTCCTATGGCGAAATTGATCCTTGCTGCCTTTGCTTCCTCCAATGTCTCACTGGGAATCCCCATTACTATCCGGTGATTCGATATATTCATCGAAATCTCCCTTCTTGCCACGTTGATAATGGTGTTGGTGGTGGCCATAAACGGTCTTCCCAGAAGCATGGTATCATTGTCTGGATCATCACAGTCCACAATCAGGTAATCCACAAGAATATCGAGCCCCTCCAGCTGAGTAATCACATTTTGTATCTTGCCACAAGCAGTTGTAGTAGAGCCATCGGCGACCAGTATGCCGGATCTTGCTTGCACCATTCCTGCCAAGTTGAGTTTCTTATAGACGGCGAGTGGCATCATATTAATGCTGCCCCTAGATCCAAGGTTCCCATGGTTGTTTTTCCCTTTATTATAACATTTATGTTGAAAGCTCCAGGGTCGGGTTTCTTTGGTAAGACTAGTTTGACCCTTTCTTCTTTGGCAAGAGAGTCTATTTACACCCAAAGGCTGTAGGAGAAGGTTTGAGGAAATTACCTTGCTCAGGGTTCCTTCGTTCAGATTCAGTACGGTTTCCTCTCCCAAATCCTGTCACTTTGGCAGCTTCAACGATCATCATGGCTTTTTCGGTGTGACCCGGCAGCTTATCTTTGTTCTGTTGCAGTTCCCCCACTTCCTTGGCGATTTGACCAATCTTCAGTTCCATTCCTCTGAAGGTGTTGTCGGTTCTCCTGAAGTTATCCTCAGCCTTGGCGACAATTAAATTGGTCCTCGCGGTAAATTCACCCTACTGCTTAAAAAATTTCCTGATATCTCCCATCTCCTTTATTATAGAATCTATCTTTTCTTCCATGGAGGATGGTTTGAGCAGGTTTTGTGACGGCTTTGGTGGTGGTGTGGGAACATGTGCCATAGTGGGTGGTCTAGGTGGTAATTCGGGTGGGTTCAAGCTAGGTCAAGTACAGTATGGTAAGAGAGGGTGTTGGGGGATAAAGTTATTTACCGGTTGGTTTGTGGGTCTCCATTTCCTCGATTCTTGCACGTAGTGTGCCTCTTACAGTTGTGTTGGTTCCTCCAGTTCTTCTTCATTCACAACATCCTTCCTTCCCATCCTTATTTCTATGGCTTCAATCCACCTGTTGATCTGTTTTCAAGGAGTTTCCTCGATTGCTCTGACCTCCTTAGTAACCACCCTTCTTCCTCGTCCTTTCTGCATAGAGTTCTCACTAAGGTTCTCGCACACTTCCCAAATCCTTCTTGGGGGTGCGTCTAAAAGGTTTCCTTGACATGCTCCATCGATGAGTGCTTGGCGGATAGAGTCAATTCCCTTGTAAAAGTTGTTGACTTTGTCAAACAGCGCGTAAGAGTGCATTGGGCATCTGTCAAGTAGATCCTTATATCTTTCCCACGCTTCATGAAAGGTTTCTCTGTCAAATTGGTTGAAGTTTTGGATCTGGTTCTTCAGGTCAGTTGTCTTCTTCAATGGGAAGTATCTGAGCATAAACTTGTTGAAAACCTCGTCCCACATAGTCAAACTGCCTGGCTGAAGTGAAATAAGCCAGTTCTTCGCCTTCTCATTAAGGCAGATAGGGAAGACCCTTCTTCTAAGATGACATTTCGTGAGCCCATTCAATGGTATACCTCCAAGTATTGCGTAGAATTCCCTCATAAAGTGCATCGTGTCCTCAGTTGGGTTCCGGTAGAAGTGTGGTAGTTGGTTCAGATGAGTTCCTTTCAGATCATATTCTCTCGCAATCCTCTCTATATAGATGCTTGAGGCATACGGTGTAAGACTTGGCATAAATAGTCGCACATGGGTCTATCGTCTTCGTCTACCAGTTCCACCCTTGCGTAGTTATCCCTTCTTCGGTTCTCATCTAACCTCAATCTTTCCTCGGCTATCCTTAGCCTTTCCTGTTCTAGCTCTTCTCTCTCAGCTTGGATATCAAGTCGAATCTTAAGCAGTTGCTCAAGTTCAGAAGTTGCGACATTTCCTAGATGGATTGTCGTTGCTATTTCCTTCTCCACTCATGTTGCTAGATGATTCCATGATCGTTGTAGGCAATTTTCGCCTTTCAAGCTTATCTATGTCGTCTTTAAACGATACTACTGGTGTTCTTGCGCTTCTCTTGCCTTGCATAAAGACTAACAGATAAACTTTTGCAGATATGGATAGATAATACTAAAAAGATAATAAACAGCAATCTAAAATTACGTGTTTTTGGATTTTTAATAAGAAGATAAACTAATACGGAAAATAAAATATTTTAGGATTTTTTCTGTGGAGATCGATTTCCACAGGTTTTTATGATTTTTTTGGGTTTATGCTATACGAATTTAAAAGACAGTGCGTAAATTAAAAAGCGCAAGAAAGATTTCAACTTATCTCAGAAGATCGAAACTTGCTTGAGCGATCAAGCGTCCCCGGCAGCGGCGCCAAATTTTGATGTACACTCAGAGATTTTATTTTTCGTTGTAGAACCTGTAATCTCTAAATACAATCAAAATTAAATTTATAAGTCGGAAGTCCTCAAATCCACATTTTATAGCGGAAAGCTGACTCGGGATGTCGTTCTCCACAGACACTTAGCACAGGAACAAGCAAATAACGTTTGTAAATTGTATGCAGAAAAGTAAACAGATTGATCGCAGATAGATTAATTAAATCGCAGTAAAACCTAATTTGATGATGTCAAGTCGATGATGGGAAAGGTGTAAAGGATCCCCGACCTCCCTCTGCTATGCGACTCCAAACTTCCTAGTTAAAATCCTACACGATTACCTCTAACGACATCAGGGCATAATACTACTATGCTAAGGCGCAGTCGGCACGAGTACCCCTACTCAGTTCAATGAAACTACTGTGTCACTTAGCAGAACATCACACCACAAAGGATGTATAGAGTTGTATAACCACGATTTACGTCTAATAACTATTCCATTAATATATCACGGTATATAAAGAAGTAGCAAAATAGAGTTACGGCAGTTTGACTTTACAACAGAAAGTTAGCTACTCATAGTAATACTACTGACAAAAATCGAAATCAAGAAACGAAAGAAGAAGAAGAAGCTCAGTCTCTGATGTCTTCATGCTTCTTCTTGGGTTTCCTCCTTCTGGGTGCCTGACAACCAGCGGTTTTGGGGTTTCACTTCCCCGAGGACTGGTTCTCTCTCAGGAGAGCTACTTTATGATCGGTGTAGAATTATGAGACCCCTCAGGTCTTATTTATACTGAAAATTCCGTGCTCTGGCCGCCATTGATCATTAAGGAAGGTTTAGGAAGCCGGGCCTTAGCTTGAAAGGCCAGGAAACAGACCCAGAACAAATTAGAGACTGCACTGTAGTTGCCTATTGACTGCAGAGACCCCTACTGCGGTACCTGGTGGCCGCCAAGTGCGATTCCTGCAGCTTCGAATCTGCTTTCTTCGTTCTTCAATTTCGGGCTTCGTAACTTCGTTTCCTCGAAAAGTGGTCTTCTACAATATTGTTGCATCTTCAATTATCTTCGCATTGGTTGGTTGCATGACATGTTTTGACTCCTCGAACTCCATGCAATGGCCAATCCGGCTTATTTTCTTAACTATATTGATTTCGCACAATTATGTTGTTTTCGCGCCTGAAATCGTGCAATTCCTCAAAAATGCGATCATGATCTAAAAAATATAAACGAAGTTGGTAATTGACCATAAAACGATACAAATATTGCATCTAAGGTGAAAAACGAGGGTCTAAAAGCATGCTATATTGCACATTTCATTGTCACATCAACACACAACACAAAGAATAGAGTCAGACTTCCAAGCTAACGAATCTACCATTGTAAGAATCAAACTCGAGAGATGCAAAGATTTTGAGTTCTTACCAACGTTGGTGGAAAATCAAGCTAAAATAAAACTAGTTCGTTTCCAAAGTAAATATGACTTAAGCTTATCTCAGTAGTCCCTCACAAGTAGATATATAGCAACTCTCACTCTTCTAGACACCAGGATAGGGGTTAAATGCTCGAAAGTAAAACTACGAAGGTGGTTTTCACCATAAACTACTAAAAATCTCTGATGCATATGTATTCTTTTTTATGAGTCGAAAGGGATTTTGGTTCAAAGAAAAATAAAAAATGAAAGAAATACTGAATATTGTTCCCTTTTTTTGCCTTTTCTGCCTTTATTTTAATTATTTTTTGCATACAATTTTTTCGAGTTAATCTAGATTTTTGTGAATCTGCGGATAAAATTACTGGTGGTGTCCCTCGTTATCAGCAAGGACTTATTCCGCGTGTGACTCCAGTCCAAAGTTTTCGCTCATGTAGACAAGGAACTCCACACGATTCACAACTAAGGGATTTGAATAACTCGTATGCTTTATTTGTCGTGATTGAGATTTTTTGCCTCAATTGTACAAGCAAAAGATAGTACATTGCATTTTTTACGTAGACATAGACGTCTGAGCAAAAGAGATCTCTGTAAAGAGACAAAGCTCATTGCCGTTCTACAATCAGATATGAATATTTTGAATTTCTAAGTGCCTAACGGATACTATTCAAACGACATGATTTTCAACTATAAATATCACCATTGAGAATGCTTGAAAAACACACAGAACACTTGATATACCAAGAACACTGAACACAACTTGCAAAATACTTTCAACCATACAAGCCTTCATACCTACTTACTCTCATTAGCTTACTGTTGCGACTCAAGCTTGATTCTAAGTAGCATGAAAGTTCTAAGTGTCCTGATCCTTAACAAGACTTGTTTACTGTGAAGGAGTTGAATCCAAGGATAAAGTTGCGACTGATATCTGTGATTCATTCTCTTGAACAAACAACAATGACTTGGGTCAATAAAGAACAACTTCCCATACACTGAATCGAGTATTAAGGATGATTGATTCTTCTAAGCTCTCTAAGATAACGGAATAAGTTATTAAGACAACTTACCTGACAAACTACTATAACCAACACCAACAGGCGTGGTGAGGGAAATGATTTAATTGAGAAAACTAAAGTCCTTACCTAACTAAGCACATGAAGTACTTGGCTTTGGAAGCTGGGGAATAGTAATGAGACCATAATTTAGAGGTTCATTGTATTCTTTTAATCGTTCTTTTGTTAGTCTTTGTCATTTTATTATAGTATTATTTTTCGTTTTTACGTTTTTTTGTGTTTAGTTGTGATTTGAAGGTTTTAGGTATGATCCGGAGGAGAAATGTCGTGATTTACAACGACATGTTTGTATTTGAAAGCTCAAGAATCCAAGAAGAAAGACCCTAGATTGATTCCCAAAGAATTCAAGTTTTGGCGTAAAACACACCCCTGTCGCGACAGGATTCACTAAGCAAAAGGAATTGGAATATTTTGCTCTGGTTGCGATAGGCTTTTTGCCCTGTCGCGACCAGGATTCACGAGGCAGACATGAATCGCTACGAACAAGCTGGTTGCGATAGGTTTTGCCTGGTCGCGACCAGGCTTGTCGAGCCCAACAAGGATAGACTCCGAAATTCCTTGTATTTTTATGCTTTTTCCTTCTTTCTTTCCACACAACTTTCATATCAATCCATTTAGTCTTTTACCATGTTCATATTTCTCCTGATATATCTATATAATCGTCTATTGTCTAATTTGAAACTTCAATGACTTGCTTATCTTGTTGAATGATATGGGGCCATTCTTTATCACTTCGATCATCTCGTCACTGATAGCTTCCAGGTGAAGCATCATGTTTTTCTTCCATTTTTCATAGTTCTCTGGCTTGAGAACTGGGGCATCGCTTAAACACATTCTGCAATAGACACACTAAAAAAAAAAATCAAGTGCAGGTGGTAAGCGGTTAGTGGGCATTTATCTGGGATGTATTTCATCTTGTTCTGTGGGGGCAGATTCGAAAGTTAGCTCAGCAAGGCGGTTTGTCTTCTCACGCTCGATGTTCTCATGCCACAACATCGTTTCTTTATAAATACAAACCTGCGCATTGATAAACTCAAAGAATTGTCCAAGTTCGAACTCATCTATGGGTTGTCTCGCAGCTTCATCTAACATCATTCTACTACTCTCAGTTAATCCCCAATAGAAACATCCTATCCATTCCTTATCCTCCATATATGCACTCTTCTTGCAGCTCTAGAAACCGAAACCATGCTTCGTCAAATCTTTCTCCACAAAATTGTCGAAAGCTGCGAAGCACTTCCCTCTCTGTTTGGCGGAGCTGTGCTCGCTTGATCAGCCATTCTCCATAGGTTTTTGATATTATGATTGGGGATTTGTATGGCTTCTCGGTTGTCATAAGTTCCTGCACACACAAAGACAGGAAACCACGAGTAGTTCCGAAAAAAAAACAAAAAACTAGCTAAACAAATAAAAACTATAAACAAACAAAAAATCACACTCAAAACGCTACAGTAGGAATTAATTCCCCGGCAGCGGCGCCAAATTTGATGAGCTCAAATTATACTCTAAATAACTTAAGAGAATAAGCTGTAGTTGTAGACTATGCTTAACTCGGTATCGTTCTCTAGGGAATTAATCAAGCTACCACAACGAGTGAGAGTAAACAGATTGTTTGTGAGTAACAATTTGATTTATCGTTTTGAATAATTCTAACTAGATTGACTAAGGCTAAGATTACGATCAACAATGAGAGAAAGATGAATACAGTAGCAAGATCCAATTATGCTAATTCGAACTAGGGAAAACACTCATATTTGTCAAACGGTTGTTGTACAGTAAATCAATCAATTCGATTCAACCAATTGTTTTTTGAATATATTATACTGGAGAAATCGTGAATCGTCAATTCACAATCCTTAAACATGAACAATTTAGAGAATTTAATACGGACTTATCGAATTGAAGGTTTTTACGAAGATTTTATACGAGACTAACCTATATGAGTGATTTGATAAACCCTAGAACGAATATACATAATCTTCACATACTACTGTATTCAAAGGTGTTTAGCTACTCATAATAGATAATTGCATACAGAGATTCATGGTAATAATCATATGAAACATAGATGAGAAACTCGCATGCAATAACATACAATTCAATCGATAAAGATAAAGAACGAATTGTAAAGAAGAAAGCAATAGAGAAATCAATACCAATAATCCTGATGCGTAAAAATCAATGAATAACCAAGCTCCAAAGATGTCTCAATGTTAATGTCTGAATCTAGGAGCTCTCTTCAAAAACTAGGTTAAAAAGAAGTTATGTCTGAAGTTATGGTGAAACAAATCTATTTAAAGGAGAAAAAACGAGTAGAATCCTAGCAGAATTCGACCAGAAAATCGCCCAGCAAATAAGCTCTTGGGAACTCTACATGGCAAGGCGCTTAAATGTCTCTTGGCGAAGATGCTTTCTGACAGTCAACTTGTGATGTCTGTATCTTTTTCTTCAGGACGAATTTGGCTACGATTTTGGCACAAAAGTTGTATCCCTTTGAATTATCTTTCCATGGCCACCGCGATTAGGTAAATCGGACTTCATATGAGAGAGTTATGTCCAAAATGGATAGACTGCTCCGTAAATCATCACTTTTGCAAGTCACGCTAAAACATCTCTCAATTTTTCGTCCGAACTCTGAATCCATTTCCGTCTTCGCCCAATTACTCTTCATTCAGAGATCTATAACCAATGTCTTCACTCCGATTTTCACCTTCGGGACCAAATAACACAAAAAATCCTACAAAACACAAACAAAGTACCAAAGCATAAAAACGTACAAAAACACTATAAAACTAAGGTCAAAGACTAACAAAAGACCGCTAAAAAGCAGCAAATGAGACGTTAGAATATTGTCTCATCAAAATCCCCAAACCGAACCTTTGCTCGAGGACGAGCAAAACACACAACCTAAACAAACTAGACTCGAAACAAAAACAAACAAGAAGCACATAAAAGAGTTGAACTCCCAAGTTACCGAATCTACCATTGTGAACATTAAATTCACAAGATGCAAAGGTTTTGCACTCAACTAACCTTGGCAGAATAGTGCACAGAAAATCAAACAAGAAAGTTTCTCAAATAAATAGCACTTAAGTCTAACTCGCTAATTGTTGGTCTAGATAACGGCAAAGTAAAAGACTAGGGGGGGGGGGGTGAATAGTCTTTTAAAACTTTTGTCAATAAACACAGTTTCTCAGATATCTGATACTTAATTTCAGAGAGCGGAAGACTTTTCTGAGATAAGTGCACGTGCTCAGCAAGATAAGTGTAAGTACTTTGCAAGATAAGTAGAACAAGTAATAAACTGCAGAAAGTAAATAACACGTCTTTTTATAGTGGTATCTGAAGGTGGTGTAATCCTTCAACTAATCCACTTCAGCCTTTCTCAGACCTAGAATCCACTAAGACAGATAAATGAGGTAACCTTACAGATATCTTCTCTTGATTCCTAAATACACTAGGTTCCCAACCAAGTGTTCCCCCTGAGTTATTCCCCGGCTTTCACAGCCAAGTACTTCCTGTACTCAGAAACCTTTTGAGCTGTTCGTTAGTTTCCCAAACTAAGTACTTCCTGTACTCCATGCCGATTAAGGTGTTGGTTAAGGTAAATTGTCAGGTGAGCTTCTTTGATAACTTGTTCAGTTATTCAGATAGCTCTGTGAATCAAGTATACTTAATACACTTTGCAATGTATGGTATCTTGTTCTCTACTGACCCAAGTCTATGATAATTGTTTAAGAGAATGAAACTCAGATATGAAATCTTAGTTCAACTCTTTCACACATAACAATGCTTGTTAAGGATCAGGACACTTAGAACTTTTGTGCTACTTAGAATCAAGAGCTTTGGTCGCAACAGAAAGCTTGAAGGTAAGTAGTAAGCTTGAGAGAACTTGTGTGAGTATTCAATGTGAGTTCAGTGTTCTAAGGTGTTCAGTGTGTGTTCTCAAGCAGTCTAAGTGTTGATATTTATAGATGAATTTGAGTGCCGTTTGAATAGTATCCGTTAAGCTTAAATCAAATTCAAACTATTGATATCTGAGTATAGTATTGTAGCAGGGTTGTCTTCTTCTTCAAAAGCTACCGCTTTTGTTCATACATTTCTGTCCGCGCATTTAATGCATTGTACTATACTTTGTCCTGTAGTGCCAACGGAACTATGCATTGTATCAGAGATCTTTTATTATTAGAGTTCTGTGATGCTTTGCACGTTCTTTTCAGAAATTATCACAACTTCAGATACCACTTGTTTGAAACAACTTGTTAAAATATATTTCTTCTCAGAAACATAACTTGTGTCAAGGTATCTGAATGTAGATATTTGTGAGCACTTTCGTCGTCTCAGAAACCTTCTATTCTTAGATATCTTTTTGCAACACTTGTTTCGAAACACTTGTTTCTTCAAGATATCTAGACATAGGTATCTGAAAAACCCTTGTCTTCAGCAATCTTGTGCAGTCTTCAAATCTTCAAATCCGTTGAACTTTTCCTGCTGGATGCCTTCTTCTTGGTCTTCTTCAGAAAAATAAAAATTACAATTCGAGACCTAACATCCTATACACGATTTGCTAGACTATCATACTTAGTGAGTTTCCTCTTTTACAGTGTTCAAGTGAACTAAGAGTACTAACCACCTTTCGGAGCTAAGATAAGTCATTAGGTTGCTGATCAAAATCTAAACAGATATTCCTAACAAATTTTCCCCATTTTGATCAGTCAACGATGACTATCTGACCTATTACAAATCTGGAGAAGGAAACAATCCACCTCTTAATCATTTCTTATGAGCTTTTTAATTCATACAATTAAGTGCAGAAAGTAAACATCAACCAAATCACAAGGTGTGATCTTTTATGGAAAATGATATATGAGAGTAAGTTCATCAGATATGTTACAGAGAAAGTTTACGGATAACTTTAGTACATAATACAATTCAGCTCAGTCAGCAAGATAAAAATACATAGTTAGGACAACAGGAGTAACCAAGCTCCAAGTAGACATCCTAATGAACTAGTCTTCATGTTTTCAACACTTCAAGTCTTCAAAAACAGCTCCATGGATCAATTTGAAAATTTCCTATCACCAAACCTTTTGATATCATCAGAGTAGTCATAGAGAAGAGTTTTGACAATCATCTCTGTGTCTCTGGCAAATCCACAGACTTCCTTGTAGGTTTTGGTGGGATTTCTCTTGACAAAGTGCTTGACCCACAGATACTTTCCCCATTTCCAGGCATGCTCGATTCTGATATCTGATAGCTTGAAGTATTCATAAATGATCTTCAGATATCTGATGTCACCCTTGTATTGATCTTCAGTTAAGTAGAAGGACTCATAGGGTTCCACTGCAAGTCTTGCTCTTGTGCCTGTTCCAGTGATGTTGGGAATTCTGTGCACATCATCTGGCTTTCCATAAGGACATTCATCAGAGAGGTCCTTCTTCATGCCTTCGGTTCTCCTGATTACTTCAAAATCCAACCATTCTTTGATGTGGTTGGTGTTAATCAAGATTGGCTTGTCTTTTCTCCATGCCATGAGTTGTTTATGGATTGGTTCTGGAAATCTTGAGTTTACCAGTAGATGCTTCAGTTCCAGAATCCAGTAGCCATTCTTCTGATTAATGCACCGGTAGACAAAGGAGTCACTGTGGGTCTTCACATACTCAATCTTGGCTTCTTCAGGCCTGAGTGGTAGTTGAAGTTGTCTTTGTTCAGCTCTTAGCCTGTTCCTCCTTTGTCTTGAATTCTCCCTTGGGGTATGGCTTGAAGAACCACCCTGGATAGACTTGGTATTTTCAGAGGGTGTTTTAGCTGCCAAAGGGTTTGCAGCTATGGGCTCAGTTAGGCTATCAATTTTCCTTTTTCTATGAAGAGGAGCTTCATCTTCATCAGTCTCTTCATCATCATCAATATTAATTTTTGTGAGACTTTTGCAGCCTTCTTCATTGCCCAGGGATTTGATTTGGCCTTCTTCTTCTTCTTCTGAAGATTCATCTATCCCTCTTACTTGTCTTCTCCTTGGAGCCTTGGTACTCCTTGGAGGTCTTTTTGCCATGGCCCTTGTTACCATTGTTTTTTCTTCAGTTGACTACTGGGAAGTAGCTACTATTTGCAAAGCAGCTTGATTTGATGAGGGCTCATTTATTCTGAGTGGTGGCTGGGAAGTTTTTTTGTTTCCTCTTCCTTTCTGAGCAGCACCAACTCTAGATTTCTTCTTTCCTTCCCCCTGATCTTGAGGTCCAAGTTCTTCCCCCTTAGTCAATGTTGACTGACTAAGTACCACAAACTAATCTGAGAGAGACTCAAAATTCCTTTGCAAGTAATTGTAGACAGTAACCAACCTCTGAAGTTCAGCCTTGAACTCCTGATTTTGTTTGATATGTCCATTTTCCTTATCAGTGTGCTCTGCCAATGGGCCTAGTATGGCATCTGCTTTTCCAGCAGTGTAACTTGCCTCTTGAAAAGCTTTTTCAGCTAATGACACATCATCGTCCCTTATCATTCCCAGATCCTTTTGAGCAATAACCATACTGGTTGTTCTCTGAGTGATGAGCTCAGTGAATTTCTTCATATCTGAGGGGACGGAGGCAATTACATCTTTGTTTTGTGAAGACAACTCCTTTGTAAGATGTGCCAAAACTTGGTATCTATTCATGTATTCATGGGAGTGGACATTTAGCAGTTTGTTGAAAACTTCAGGAGCAATTAGCTTCCTTTTTAGATGAGAAACCGCCAAGTGTTCATTGCGGTGTGCTGCCAAAGTCTTGTCTTCTTCATCATCTGAGTCATCAGCCCAGTGATCTTCATCCTCTTGGACATTTTCAAGATTTTCTAGTCCAGCAACCATCTCAGAGATGGGCTTCTTTCCTTTCTGAGAGGAGGATGGTATATCTTTTGATGGTGATGCAGCCTTAGCATCATGCTTTTTTTTTAGATACTTCTTTAGTATCTAACTCCTTAGCAATGGCATTTACAGCATCCTGGAGCTCTTTGACATCAGAGTAAGCTACCAATTCTTTCAAGTATTGATCTTCAAGCTTATTGAGCTTATCTCTGGATTTAACTAGCTCTTCTTCAAGTTGAAGATGGAGCTGTTGCTCTTCTTCCAACAATTATTTGAGTTGAGCAGCTCTGGTTTGAGTATTCAATATCTTCTGAGTTGTTTCCTCAGTGTGCTCAACTACTTGTTCAGTAGTGTCCTTTGGTTGTTGGGATTGCTGTGTTGGCTGGGTAGATTTCTGAGGAGATGGAGGAGGGGATTGCTGTGATGTTCTCTCAGTGTGCTTTTTCAGCAGCTGAGGCAATGTTTCCTTGTGGAATCCCTCTCGTCCCTGGTGCAGGGGCATCATCATCATCCTTCTTATCATCCTCATTCTTGTGATGGTCAGAAGGAGAATCTTCATAGTCATTCTCATCAGTCTCCTCCTCTTCTTCATCTTCAGAAACCATATTGATCACTTCTGGAATAGTGATCATTTGCCCATTTACTTCCTCTTGCTCAGAGGGTATAAATTGGAGTGTCTTGGGCAAGACCGGCTTGAAAGCCATCTCAATGTCTGTGCGACCATCGCCTTTTGAAGGCTTGCACCAATTTGTGTGCCACTTCCTTGGAAAAATCCTTACGCATTAAGGTCGCAACCTGATATTGTTCAGTAGGGAACATTTCATGGATGTAGTTTTCCAGGTCAAGAGCTCGTGCTCGTCTTGTTGGTTGATCTGTGATTCTCAGTATTTCAGAGAGATCATAGCACCTTAACCTCTGCCATTTCTTGAAGCATTGAATATGCTTTGGCAAGGTATGAGTCTTGAAGAAGGGAAGAAGGTTCTCATAGTCATCATTTGACTCCTTCTTGGCACTACTTTGAGCCTGAAAGAGAGAGTTTTGAGTTAGTTTCAAAACTTGTGTAGATATCTAGGTTTTAGAGTAGTCAAGTAAATGTGTTACTTGTGCAACAGCAACAGGCTCAGAAGGTTGGACTACTGAGGTTCCAGGTACCTCAGATATCTTGGTGTGAGGAGGAGACTTGGAAGTCTGATCCTCAGCATCCTCACTTTCTTTTTGAACCTGAGAATAAAATACAACAAAACACTTAGAAATGTATCAGGAGAGAAACACTTAGACAATTTGATATCTGAGATGTCAATTACCTCCAGAATAGGAGGCTCAGATACTTGTCTCTCAGAAACTTGTACATTTTCTGGTATTTTCTCGGGTGATGAAGGTTTGGTGGCCTCATCAATTTCCATTGGTTGAGGGGATTCAGTGGGCAATTCCCCAGCAACTTCTACTTCTGTTTGAGCCTATGAGTAGAAAGTGTTAAGTATTTTAGAAAAAACTGATCAGAGTAATATTGTAATGAATAAAGATATCTGAGATATATACCTTCTCAATAGAAGGCTCAGATACTTGTTACTCAGAGACTTTGTGAGTCTCTGGTTGATTCTCTGATGAGTTAGGCTTTTCGGCCTCATCATTTTTATTCTCAGTTGGAGCCTATTAGAAACAAAGAGTTAGTCAAGTGTGTATAAAAGATTTCTGAAAAGTCATGTCTTAAGAAACTATGTTCCACCTGGAATACAGGCTCAGGTTCCTTAAGCGTTGAGGCTATGGGAGCCTCCTTCTCAGTCTCTAAGGCAAGCTTTGCAGCTTCCTCTTGTTCTTTTGTTTCTAATTCATCCTGTAACAAAGAAATTTTTATAAGTAACAAGATTTATAAACATAAAATTTCACAAGTAGAGAGTTAAACCATTCAGCTACCTGAGAAGTGTCAGGCTGATTGGTCTCTGGCACTTGTGACCCTTCTATGCTTTAGTCTTCTTGTTCCATTATAGCTTCTTTGTTTGAAGTTTCAGGTACTTCAGACCTTTCCTGAGTGACTAACTCAGTTGCCTCCCATGTTTGATCTTTCTGAGCAGGTGTCTCAGTTTGATCCCTTTCTAGGAGTTGGGGAACCTGCTTATTTGCAGGATTTTCTTCAGCATATGGCATAGCTGGTATGTCGAAATGGAGTTCATTGACCATTTCATCAACCACTTGTGGCTGTTGTGGTTGTGGTTGTCTGCAAGCAGAAGTTTGAGCATTTGAGAGCTCTTCCAGATTTTTAAGTGTGGTGTTGACATCAGCGTCTACGAACACTAGGTCACCATTCATCAGGGCTTCTTGAAGTTGTTTATACGTGACTTTCCCTGATGCTGTGTTGGCACCAACAACCTTTGCTATAGGTGCTTGCTCAGCAACCTTTGAGCTAGTTGCTTTCTCAGCAACCTTGGACCTTTTGTTCCTTTTCCCCTTTGCCTTGGTTACTTTTTCAGCAACCTTGGGGGCTGGGATCTTCTCCTCGTCCAATTCGTCATCGAAATCTAGAACAGAGTTATCAACAATCCCTGCTGCTTCTGCAGAAAGAGTTTGAAGTTTCTCAGCATTTATGAGTTCATCAGCAAGGCTTTCGGCAATAGTCTTAACATTTCTGAAAGCACTTTCTGTTGCTGAATCTACTTGTTCAGTAGCCGATACTTCTTTTCCAGAATTGATGAGTTCATCTTCAGTGACGGCAGGTATCTGGGAATCGACAACCTCAATGGGTGTGCCTTCTGATTTGCCAGCAAACTTCTTCAGTGAAGTTCTAGGCTTCTTGGTCGCAACCTTTCCCTCAGACACCTATTCAGTCTTTCGCTTCTTGTAACCTTACTGAGATCCAGTAACCTTTTTCATCATGTTTGTATACTTGTAGAGTAGGTTACTATTGGTAATCTCTGCCGTCTCTCTGAGCTCAATGCCAAGGAATTCCAGTAAGTAGCATATTTTCAGTCCATAGCTTACTGTGGCTTTTGGCTCAGCAAGGCCCTTAACGATTTTAGGCTCAAAGCCTTGTATCTTCTTCACAAATTTTATGAAGGCGTACTTCCCCCAATTAAAAGGGTTTTCCTGCCTCTTGTCTTGTTGATCAGCAAGAACATCATCATCTAGCGTTCTTGGCTTATCTGGTCAGCACCTCCTTGTAGACTATCAAAGCATCTGTGAAGGATACATGCCAACACATCCCAGTGGACCAAGAGATGTCTGGTCCTTATGTCAGCAAGCTTAAAGTCAATGGGTGTGTCTGGTTTGTCAAGATCACACACATTACTGTATAATTGCTTTACAACTTCAATGAGATATTCATCCTTGGTGTCAATTTCAAAATCCTTTCCAAGATTTTGAAGTTCAAACAGCTCACAGAAAGCTGTTTCGTTCAACAGGATTTCTTGTCCTTGGACTTTGGTCTTGATAGACACTATCTCAGTGCCTTCAGTGACTTTGGAAATAATTGTGGAGTTGTTGTAAAACTCCAGGACATCCAGTGAAGAAACTCCACTGGGAAGAGCAGATAGAAAACCCTTGATTTGTGCCTTTTCAAGCATATCAAGTACCAACTTCCTGTCAGTCTGGTTTTCTATTGCAGCTACCAGGTATTCCTCAATCATGGCACCACCCCAAATCATCTTGTGATTTGAAGTCCAATGACCAGGGTCGAATTCTCCAATCAACCGATTGTTTGTTATAACTAGCACTGGTGCTTGCTTTTCAGCATACGATAGTAACTAGGATTCGAGTAGAAGCACGTTTGGGAGCCATCTCTTTAAATAGTGAAGTTTTTGTAAAACGAGAAGAGATTAAGGTAAGAAATTATTGATTCTTTGCAGAAAAACTAAGAGGGAATCAGTAGTAGCAGAGAAAATTGCAGAGAGATTTTGAGAGAACTTTGCAGTTTCTGTGTAAGAGCAAATGTAGGATTAGGCGAAAGTAATTTCTTTTGCCAAAATCCTATATATATAGCGGTGTAATTTCAAGAGACAAAAATACACAAATTAATTTTGTGCATTTGTATCTGTGTACGTGCCGTAAGGCGTGGGTAAAAGCTTGTTCGGTATTAAATGCATAGTAGGCCCTGTCGGAGTTTCAACAGTCCACTATTTACTGAGAGTTAATCTCTGCCGTAAAGATCAATCGCCCGTTTCATCTAGGGTCACCATTGCTTCTTCAGCAATGATCACAATCAGAAAATGTAATTGTGCCCATTTAATGAATTTTGGCTATTAGCTATCTGAATAACGTTTCTGTGTGAATGAGAACATTGTTGTATCTGATTCTATCTTGTCTTTTCAAAGTTTTTCACAAAGATAGAAATAATTCAAATTTCAAGATAGTAGTTAACTGTAGACAGTTGTACTATTTTCTTTTGAGTTCCCCCTCACTGAGTGATCTAGATATCTGAGTACCCGTCTCAGAGATCTTCAAATAGCCATTTTACCCTTTATCCTTTGGTTTCTGGATACCCGTTCCAGATTACTTTTCTGTCTCCTTTGATATCTTCTTCAGATATCTGAACTTTTTCAGTTCTTTGGTAGCTCCATTAGTCCAAGACTGTGTCTTAAAGCTAAGAATCTACTTTCTTGTAGTGGCTTAGTGAAGATATCTGCAAGTTGGTCTTCAGTGCCAATCTTGAGTATCTCTATATTGCCTTTTTCAACATGGTCTCTGATGAAATGGTGTCTAAGATCAATGTGCTTTGTTCTTGCATGAAACATAGGATTCAGAGTTATGGCAATGGCACTTGTGTTGTCACAGAAAATGGGAGTTTTCTCTTCATTGAGTCCACAGTCTCTGAGTTGTTGTTGTATCCACAATATATGTGAAGCACAACATCCAGCAGCAATATATTCAGCCTATGTGGTAGATGTAGCAGTTGAGTTTTGTTTCTTGCTGAACCATGATATCAGTCTGGCACCAAGAAATTGACAAGTTCCTGAGGTGCTTTTTCTATCAAGTAATGATCCAGCATAGTCAGCATCTGAATAGCCAACCAAACTCAATCCACTGTCTTTTGGATACCACAATCCAACTTCTACAGTACCTTTTACATATCTCAATATTTTCATAGCAATGTTGTAGTGTGTTTGCGTTGGATTTGTCTGAAATCTAGCACACACTCCAACTGCATATTGAATATCAGGTCTACTTGCAGTGAGGTATAGTAGAGATCCAATCAATTTCCTATACTTGTGTTCTTCAACACTCTTGTCAGATTCAGTATAGGTCATTTTGGTTCCAATGCTCATTGGTATCTTAGAATTTTTTCAGAAGGCTTTAGATTAAACTTGTTGAGCATGTCCTTTGCATACTTTGTTTGACTAATGAATATTCCATCATTGAGTTGCTTGACTTGCAGCCCTAGGAAGTAATTCAATTCTCCCATCATGCTCATCTCGAATTTACATTTCATGAGTTCAGCAAAGTCTACACAAAGTTGCTTGTCTTTAGATCCAAATATAATGTCATCAACATATACTTGAACTAAAAGTAGTTTCCCATCATGGTTCAATGTGAAGAGTGTTTTATCAACATCTCCTTTCTTGAAACCACTTTCTAGTAGATATTTGGCCAATGTATCATACCATGCTCTTGGAGCTTATTTCAGCCCATACAGAGCTTTCTGAAGCTTATAGATGTTTGGAATATCTGTTAGTATTTTGATCACTCATCACATGTTCTTATCTTAGCCAGAAAGGTGATTAAGTACTCTTGGTTCACTTGAACATTGTAAAAGAGGAAATCACTGAGTCTGATTAGTCTATTAAATCTTGTATTAGGATTATAGGTCTATTAAATATTTTATCCTAGCAATGGAGCTTTTCTGAAGATTAGAAGACTGAAGATTGCACAAGATTTATGAAGACATCAAGGTTTAGTCTAACTCAGAAAGACTATGTCATTAATCCTTTCTTAAGTATATTTACTTACTTTTGAAATATGATTCTGGACATATGACATCAAGAGTATGGAGCATGCAAGCCATCAGAAAGGCTCATGTATCCGTTGAAGACTACAGGACAAGAAATAGTACAAGTGCATTAATTGCATCGGAAAAGTCATTGAAGCACAGTCCTCTCTGAGACATGAGACAAGGACTTCTGAGTACTCATTTCAAGATAAGTATGGACTGAATTTGAATTGTGTCTAACGGATATCATTCCAACAACTCTCAAATTCATCTATATATATCACACGCTTAGATGCTGAGAAATACACCTTAGAACGCTCTATCTTGCAAACTTAGCATCAAGCAAAGTATTCTCTCAAGCACTCTACTACCCTTTCTGAAAGCTTTCTGTTGCTCGAAGAATCACTAGTAGTTCTAAGTTGTCCTGAACCTTAACAAGAGATTGTTATTCGTGAAAGAGTTGAACTATCAGATACCCTTTCTGAAGCTCATTCTCCAGAACGGACATCAATTACTTGGGTCAAGAAAAGTGCATCGCCATCCACCTGAACAAGTGTATTAAGTAGTCTTGTTCTATTAGGCTCTCTGAAAACATAATCGAAAAGTTATCGAGAAGCCTCTCTGACAAACCTTATAACCAACACCATCAAGGCGTGGAGTAGAGGAAGTACTTGATTTGGGAAATCAAGGAATAACTCCAAGGTTATCTGAGTAGAGGAAGTACTTAGCTCTAGGAGTTGGGGAATAACTCAGGGGAACATTTGGTTGGGAATCATTTGTTTAAGAATCTTAGAATAGGATTATTGTAAGGTGAATTCTAGGTCTCAGAAAGACCGAAGTGGATTAGTTGGAGGATTACGCCACCTCCAGATACCACTATACTTGCTGTGTCATTTACCTTTCTGTATTTACATTTCAGCAAAGCATACACACATACTTATTGTTTCGGCACTTACCTATCTTAAAGTCTTCCGCGCTTTGAATTTAAGTATTAGAAACCCCCAGGTTTCTGAGAAACTGTGTTTATCGACAAAAATTTTAAAAGACTATTCACCCCCCCTTCTAGTCTTTTACTTTGCCATTATCTGGACCAAGAAGTGGTATCAGAGCGGGAGGTTCACAAGCCTTCTGCACTGAACCTAGATCCCCAGATAGGTGAAGGAACTTTGTCCCTTTCTGAGGACTATATAATTTGTGTGTTAAGTGTGCATGTATGTCTCTGAGTGATGCACCCGTTCTGAAGCCAGAAAACTACGAGAAATGGAAGAACATGATGCTCCATCTGGAGGCCATTAGTGACGAGATGATCTATGTCATCAATGAAGGACCTATCAAAATCAGACAACTCAAACAAGTTACTAAGGTGTCTGATGGAAGAAAAGCCTCAGACAAGGAAGATGGAAGCGAGGATGCGGCTGCTAGTGATAGTGGTCGTGTTGCTCATGGAAGCATTATGTATGAAGATAAGCCAAGAGAGCTTTGGACATCTGAAGATGCCAAGAGACATAGATTGGATGGTCAAGCTTGTAATATCATCATCAGATCGACACCTGAGCACATATAGTGTAAACTGTGGGGTGCTAAAACGGTGAAAGTTGCCTGGCAATTGATTGA
This sequence comes from Plantago major, assembly GCA_026545765.1. Classification (NCBI taxonomy): domain Eukaryota; kingdom Viridiplantae; phylum Streptophyta; class Magnoliopsida; order Lamiales; family Plantaginaceae; genus Plantago; species Plantago major. Next base: position 67,514,640 of record CM048839.1, read on the forward strand.
AGAAATCTGTGCCGAAACTGAGAAAACCAAGGAAAGTTCGAAGTTCTTAAATTGAAGTTCCAAAACTTCAAACAAGGTCCCATTGAAACTCTGGAAGAACTTGATTTCAGGTTTACTACACTTATGAGTGATATGGCTGCACTTGGTGAAAGCAACAGATACTCCCAATGTAAAAGATTAAGACTATTGTCAAGTCTCAATCACAAGGGAGCACACTAAGTTCCTTTATTTCAACCAAGGATGCCAAATATTACTCCAAAGAGAGCTCTTCTCTCATCTTGCTCATGAGACTATGAGACAACTCGGAGAGAACAAAGCAATTTGAAAAGTTGCAAAGTGTTGCTCTAGTTTCTCAAGGTACTTCTGAAAAGAAGGATACCAAAGATGCATCTGAAGAAAATGCTCTTGCAGTAAGACACATGTAGAAATTTGTGAGTCAAGAGATTGAGAGAAGAAAAGCTAAAGAAAAGCTGAAAAAGCATCTTGGCCCAAACTATCATCAATAGAAGAACATACAAATGAACAACTCTCTGAACACCCCCATTCAGAAAGGTGTTAGTACTGAAGCTGCAGAAATAGGAAATGATATCTGCTTCTATTGTCAAAAGCCTGGTCACTTCAAAAGAGATTGTCCTACTTTAAACAAGCTCAAGACAGGTGACAAGAAGGACAGAAGAAATTTCAAGAGAAATCAAAGGGCCTTACTGACTGAAGAAAGGAAGAAGATTCAAATTCAACTTGATGCTCTAGACATTGAGACAGATCTGAAGATGAAGATTCAGATGACTCAAACCTACCATCACCAGAATTGTGTGGAATCACCCACGATGTAATCGACTTTGGCCTTAAGAAGAATGAAATGTGTGGAGTTGCTGAGATTGCTGGTCCAGACATCTCCAACATTGAAATATGTCTTATGGCTGATGAGGTAACTAACAATTCACAATTTATGTACTATGAGAGTGATGATGGAATTGAGGATCTGGAGTTGGTCAAAAGTGAATTGGATCGTTATGAGAAAGAATTTCTGGAAGCACAATGCAAAACCAGAATTCTAGAGGAAAGCAAAGAAACTCTTGAAAAAGAGGTTTTTGAGCTAACCCGAGTATCTGAGAACAAGAACGCAGAAATAGCCTTTCTGAAAACTCAGATATCTGAGAATAAAAATTCTCACAAACTAGCCTTGGATGAACTTAATAAGAAAATGATGAAGCTGCTTTCTAAGAATGAAGAACTCAGAAAGAAAGAGCTATCCTTCCAATCTTATGCAAAGGCTAGTGACACTCTCACTGAGGTTCAATCCTATCTGAGAGATCCCTCTGAGAAAGGTGGACTTAGACTTGATGAACAATCAAGTAATTCATCTACTCTGAAGAAGAGTGATGAAAGGTTGACCATTGTAAAAAGTCAACAGAATGATTCTTCAATCACCTATAGCATTGGTCAAAAAGCTAGGGTAGTTGACAAAGGAAAAGGAGTTGCAACCCAGCCTTTGAAAGAACAACAAGTTCACAAGAAACATGTGGATAAGGTTTCTAAAAAGAAACACAACCCTCAGATATGCAACCATCCACATTGCTGCATTACTAGGAAGGGAAGAATTGCTGGAATAGGCCAATTCTCTACTGTACCATTTTATGAAAATAAAGATGGTGCAGAAACTAGTAAGGCTTCTGAAGAGCGCATTCAGAAAGCCAAAGGTGTTCGAAATGGCATTGGCTATCGTACTATTGGAAAGGTCCTTCTGCAACAATATAAGGAAGGACAAGAACAATGGCGCAAGGCTGATATTGCACGTAGCAATAGACAGAAGTGGAAGAAATCTCAAGCCACTGAAAAACTGAATACAAGAGCTAGAAGGAACCTGGCCAGAAAGGCTAAGTTTGCTGAAAAGCAACCCCAAAAACCCAGGGTCCTGAAAGCACCAAAAGGAACACCTAGAAACACCCCAAGAAGGAAGATTGAGATCAAAATTATTGATTTTATTGCATCTCCTTCTGATCAAGTTAGACAAAAACAAACTCCCAAGAAATTCACTAAAATGTGGATTCCTACTGGAAGAATGTTTAGTCTAAGTGGTTCTATCTCTGAGGCAAGAACCTAACTCCTGTTTCCTGTTTTGTGCAGAACGCCTCTTGGACTAAGGCTCAATGGCTATTTGATAGTGGATGCGGAAAGCACTTGACAGGAGACAAAGCAAATCTGGTCAACTACAAAGCTTGCAACACTGGACCAGACATCAGATTTGCTGGAGGAGAATTAAATCCCTCTCTGGGATCTGGCAACGTCAAATTAGGATCATTAACAATCACTGACGTATTACATGTTAAAGGTTTGAAATATAATCTATTTAGCCTGAGCCAATTTGCAGACAAGGGATTCGCTGTGAAATTCAAAGAAAAGTATTGCAAACTTATTGACAATGAGTCAAGCGAGGGTCTTGGTTGCTCATGAAGAGCGGATCTTTATGTTACCGATTGGGCATCTCGCCATAATCAAGAATGTCTCATGGTGAGTCAATCAGGTCACACACAAGAGCACTGGTTATGGCACAAAAGAATGAGTCACTTGAATTTCAAAACTCTGAACAAACTTGCCAAGAAAGAGTTAGTGGTTGGTCTTCCCAAAACATCTTTCAGAAAGGATGGTATCTGTTCTGCCTGTCAGATGGGGAAACAATCCAAGATCTCTTTCAAGACCAAAACCAGACACTCTAGTGTTAGACCACTGCAACTATTACACATGGATCTTTTTGAATCATCTGTAACTAGTTATGCAGGAAAGAAGTATGGTCTGGTTGTTGTAGATGACTTCTCAAGATTCACTTGGGTTGTCTTTCTGAAGCACAAATCTAATGCTAGGGTGGAGATACCAAACTTGCTGAATAAGCTTGAAGTCATGAAAAATGACAAAGTATCTACAATCAGAACAGACCATGGTACTGAGTTTGTCAACCAGTACATAAAGGAGTTTTGTACCAGCAAAGGTATACAACACCAACTTTCCTCTGTGAGAACACCACAACAAAATTGTGTTGCAGAAAGGACAAATAGAACCCTGAAAGAAGCAGCAAGGACAATGCTAGTTGACACTGAAATAAGTGAAGTTTATTGGGTTAAGGCTGTAAACACAGCATGCTACACTCAGAACAGATGTTTGATAAACAAACACCATGACAAGACCCCATATGAACTCTTGGTTGGTAGACCCCCTAATATCAAACATCTGAAAGTGTTTGGTTGTAGATGTTTTGTTCTTAACAATGGAAAAGAGTATCTAAGAACATTTCAACCAAAGGCAGATGAAGGTGTGTTTCTTGGTTATTCTATGAATAGCAAAGCATACAGAGTTTACAACAAAAGAACAAAGAAGATTGAAGAATCAGTTCATGTTGTATTCTATGAAGGAAGCAAGAAAACACCCCTTGCTGATGAACTCTCAGAAAGGTTCAAGGAACTAATGATAAAGGATTCTGAAGAAGAACCCTCAGAAAGGAAAAACATCATTGTGGAAAGGGAGGATGACTCTGACAAAGAAAAGCATGAAATGCCTAGTAACAACCAGATGATTCTCAGACATGATGAAGAATTTCCTATGAGAATTCCAGAAATGGAAACTGAAGATGTTCATCAAAGAGCTAACTCTGGAAATGACCTCTCTGACAGGCATGTCCAAGAAAGCTCACACACTGAGCAAGTGTCAGACATTCACCGCCCCTCTGAGGTGCAAGATGTCACAGATAATGAAGAAGTATCAAGTCATAATCATAGTGATTCACATTCAGAACACATAGATGTTGACCCTACTAGCCCTAAACCCATGATGATATGGATCAAGGATCATCCTGCAAAAGATGTGATTGGACCAATCAATCAAGGTGTTAAGACTAGGAGAGCAATAGCTGAAAATGCTAAGTCTCTCTTTGGATGTTTCATCTCAAACATTGAACCTAAAACTATAGAAGAAGCATTAAGAGACCAAGATTGGATCTCTGCAATGCAAGAAGAGTTGGATCAGTTTAAGAGAAACAAAGTCTGGAAACTAGTTCCATTTGTAGAAGGAATATCTGTGATTGGAACTAAGTGGGTTTTCAGAAACAAGATGAATGAATCTGGTAAAATAACCAGAAATAAAGCAAGGTTGGTTGCCAAGGGATTCACCCAGTCTGAAGGTTTAGATTTTGATGAGTCATATGCACCAGTTGCCAGATTGGATGCAATAAGACTCTTTCTGGCCTTTGCAGCTCATAAAGACTTTAAAGTTTATCAGATGGATGTCAAGAATGCATTCTTGAATGGTGAACTTGCTGAGGAAGTCTATGTTGGACAACCACCTGGCTTTGAAGTTTGCTTAGAAAGTAGAATGGTCTATAAGCTACAGAAAGCGCTATATGGACTGAAACAGGCTCCAAGAGCATGGTATGACACTTTGGCCAAATACCTTCTGGAAAGTGGTTTCAAGAAAGGTGAAGTTGATAAAACTTTATTTACTTTAAATCATGATGGGAAACTACTCTTAGTTCAAGTATATGTTGATGACATCATATTTGGATATAAGGACAAGCAACTTTGTGATGACTTTGCAAATCTCATGAAAAGTAAGTTTGAGATGAGCATGATGGGAGAATTGATGGAATATTCATTAGTCAGACAAAGTATGCAACAGACATGCTCACAAAGTTCAATCTTAAGCCTTCTGAAAAGAATGCTAAGATACCTAAGAGCATAGGAACCAAGATGACCTATACTGAATCAGATAAGAGTGTTGATGAACACAAGTACAGGAAATTGATAGGTTCACTACTTTACCTTACTGCAAGCAGACCTGATATTCAATATGCAGTTGGTGTGTGTGCTAGATTTCAAACAAATCCAATGCAATCACACTATAATATTGCTATGAAAATATTAAGGTATGTGAAAGGTATAGTAGATGTAGGTTTGTGGTATCCTAAAGAAAGTGGATTGAGTTTGGCTGGTTACTCAGATGTTGATTATTCTGGATCAATGCTTGATAGGAAAAGTACCCCAGGAACTTGTCAGTTTCTGGGAACTAGACTTATCTCATGGTTTAGCAAAAAGCAAAACTCAATTGCAACTTCTACCATAGAGGCTGAATATATTGCTGCTGGTTGTTGTGCAACACAAATTCTGTGGATTCAACAACAACTCAGAGACTATGGACTCAATGAAGAGAAAACTCCCATTTTCTGTGATAACACAAGTGCTATTGCAATCACACAGAACCCTAAGTTCCATGCAGAACAAAGCACATTGATGTTAGACACCACTTCATCAGAGACCATGTTGAGAAAGGCAATATAGAGATACTCAAGATTGGCACAGAAGACCAACTTGCAGATATCTTCACCAAGCCCCTACAAGAAAGCCGGTTCTTGGCTTTAAGACATAATCTTGGATTAATGGAGATGCCCAAGGACTAAAAAATGCCCTGAATCTCTGAAGTCTGAGTAAGTGAGGAAAAAAAGAAGTAGGCCTCTGAGAACATGTTCTCAGAAAGCCAAGTTGATAAGAAGTGATGCAAAGGTTTCTGAGTAGCAACACTCAGAAGGCAAAACATTTCTGGAATGGGTATCCAGAAAGGCAAAGGTTGGTACACACTCAATAAGTAAATAAGGCTAGAACTTACTTACTGAGAGTGGGTCAAATATATTCAAACAACTGAAGCTTCTGACACTTGAATTCAGAAAGCTATTTAGTCATAAAGAGAAAAGACACACAAAGCCCGAAAAGTATAAGTTCTGGAAGTCAAACATGTCCAATGTCTTGTATTTTTGCCATTTTTATGATAAACAATATAAAGATAAGGACTTGACACTCAGAATGATAAGTTCAAACGATTGAGTGCTCTTACTCTTTACTAAGTGACATAATTGATGTAACTTGTCAAAAACCCATCAAGTCGGCACAATACCATTTGTTGATTGATATCATTACAAGATATTCAATATAAGCCCTTGATTAATAAACGTTTGATCTCAACGGTTGAGATTAAAACAAAGCAAGTAATGTATGTTGAGAAGTACAGACATGGCCCACTACGCATTAATGGAGTACGTGTGTGATACCACGCCTATGCAGATACAAAGACACGCATTCATATTCAGTTGTATGTATGTTGTATCTATGTACATTTTGTCTGCTATATATATAGGACTTGGGCAAAAGACAAACACTTTTACCAAATCCAAAATTTCATACTTGCATCAAAACAACAAAATCTCTCAAGATTTCTGCAAAACCCCTTCTGCAAACTCAAATTGTTGTGTTTAGTCTTCTGAAAAGATAGACTAATCCCGATTAATCTTGCAAAACCCCTCTGAAAACATTCACTCAAGAATCTATATAAGAGATGGCACCCAAGAAGATGACCACCAAGAACCCTAAGGCCGTATCATCTGCTCCTGCTGAAAAGCAAGGAGGAAAGGAACTTAAGGTGTTGAATAAACGCCTTCTGGGAAAGTTCACCCCATCATTTGGAATCAAACCACAAAATGAATTGGGGAGCTTTTCTAGTGAAGAAGTATGTACCAAAGATCATACCTTCAAGACCGGATAGGAAAGCGATATTGTGGATCTTTGAAAAGTTCCCATATCTTCAAGTTTCATGCTACACCGATGGACTATCCACCTTTGGATGTCTTTGGAGTTCTATAACAATTCCAAAATCTTCACAAGGGTTGTAAATGATGAAGAAGAGAAATAAATGCAGACTGAAGTTCAAGGACAAGAAATTGTCCTAGACTGCAAGACTTTCTGGAAGATATTCCGATTGAAAAATAGAGGAACAATTGAAGACATCAACATCAGGGATGCTTCCATGATTCAAGATGTTAAAGAGCTATTTGAAGCAATCCAATTAGAGAATGCAAAGGGTTGCCCAGGAGATTTTGTTCTGAAAGCCATCAGAACTAGTCATCTCCAGAAACACTGGAGTACTTTAGGACTCATTCTATTCCGTTGCTTTGATGGCAACAAAGGTGGAGTAGACCAGATACGCATGGAGAGATGGATGATGATGCATCTTCTGAACAAGAAGCATGAAGGGCAGGAAACCCACTTCAATTGGGGGAAGTACGCCTTCAACAAATTCCTTGGGCATATTGAAGAATTTGAGCCCAAGATCATCAATGGCCTTGCTGAGCCAAAGGCCAATATGCACTTTGTCCTCAGAATTTGTCACATTCTGGAAACAATGGGAATCACTCTCAGAGGCAGAAATCGATCACCAACTCCCTTTTCGAACCGCCTTTGAAGAAAAGGAGAGACTTTCTTGAGAAAGCACTCGAGAAGAAGAAGAAAGCGCCAAAGAAGGTGATAAGGTTTCGAAGCGACTTCAACCTCAAACTGCCAAGAGAAAAAGGACTCAACATAAAAGAGTACCTAAGCCCCAACAAAAAGAAATAGAGGCACAACCTTCTGGAGACAAGGTCTCAGAAGATGTTGGACGCCCAGAAAGGCAACTCCAGAATGCCCTAAGAATCCTGAACCAAACTGCTCCAGAACTCTCCACAGATGATAGAAATATCATAGATGGGTCTGCACCAACACAGCATAGTGATTCTGAGGATGATGAAGTACTTGCAAAAGTACTCAAAAGGTTCAAGTATGAGACCCATGGAGGAGCATCAAGCTCAGCTCCTCAGAGAGATAGAAGCCCCTTTGCCCAGTAGGAAGAAGAAGGCCTGGGTGAGGAAGATGAAATGCTGGAAGATCCTGACATTGCTTCCACATTCACTATGCCAACACCAAATACTGCTGAAGAAAAGCCTGTTCTTGAACAGGTTCCTCAACCTTTTGAGAAAGCTGAACTCTCAGAAAGGGATTAAACTGAGATGGAGACTCAGAATGATACTACAGAGGAGACCAACAATGAGCACAGAGAGACTGTGGAATCACCACAAGTCCAAGAGACCAATGATCAGCTTGACTTTATTCAGGCCAACATGGAGATACACTTTCAGGGGGAAGTTAATTTGTCCACCCCTCTGAATGAAGAAGAGGTTCCTCCAACCTCGGAACAATAAGAAGAGCCTGTCCAAAAGGTAGTTAAGTTATCTCTGAATAAGAAATAACTTGCTTGAAATGATCATATCTTGTGTTCTAACTTCTTTTTGTCTCTTATTTGGCTCTAACTGAGGAAGTAGTGGTGGTGGAACCAACACCCCAAAACCAAGAGATTCCAGAAGCTGAAAAGCTTTCTGAGGAAGCATTTACTGAGCCTTCTGCTGAGAAGGTAAGTAATCAGTAATAGTCTCCTTCAAGAATGCTCTGGAAAACCCACTACTAAATCTCTTATGTTTGTTCTTACAGGCTCAGTCAGAAGAACAATTGGAAGGAAAGACTGTGGTCTTATCTCCTCCAAACGAAACTGGAAATGCTGAAGAAGCAGAGTCAGCAGAAAAGGTTCCAGAAACCCCCAAGGTTCAAGCAGAAAGAAAGGATGCTGAGGATCAGACTTCTCCTCACACCAAAGTATCTGAGGTCTCTGAGACCAAGCAAGCAGAAGTCCAAGCTGATGAGCCTAGTGTTTCTACACAGGTATGCTCAGAAAGCTTACTTTTGCACACAGATACTAACACAAGTGGTTTGAACAAAACTAACTTGAACACTTTCTTTCAGGCTCAAAGTCTAGTGCCCGTTGATTTACTCAAGGCCTTCCAGAAGCACACTTTAAAGAAACATCTCAAGTGCTTCAGACAATGGCAGAAACTCAGAATGGCTGACCTTTCTGAATTAGCTAGAGTAATCGATGTCCCAGAGAAGAGAGCAATCGCCTTCAATCTGGAGGATCACATCCATGTATTGTTCCCAACAGAGTCCTACTCTTTTGCCACTCTGATGCATGAAGACTTCATTCATGAAGTAGCACAAAGACTTATAGCAGATTTCAAGTCTGCGGATGCTCAAACCCAAGAGCAGATGGTTACCCATCATGCCTTACCCAGCAAGCTCACAACCTATCCAATTAAGCAAGAAGAAGTTAATGGGACGATGATCACACTTCCTGATGTGATCAACCTGGTTTCTGAAGATGAGGATGAGATGGACGAAAATGATTATCAAGAACCTCCCTCTGAGCATCCAAACCAAGAAGCAAAAACAAGAGTGATGATGATCAGAATGATGATCCCCAACCTGGACAAGGCGGGATTCAGAAAGCTAGCAAAGCAAGTGGAGAAAAGGCTACTCCTTCAAATGCTCAGAGAGCCCCATCATCATAACCTCCCAAGTCTCATCAAGAAACCCAACAGGATGAGAACAATGATGCCATAGAAGAAATTTCAGCCCCTGAGTTTAGGATTGAACAACTCAGAAAGGTGTTGGAAGAAGAAAAGAGAATCAGCATTGACTGTCAAGCTCTTGTTGATGAAAAGGAGGCCAAAATCAAGAAGCTCAAAGAAGCTAATGCCAAGGAATTGGCACTCCTAGATGAGCAAAGAATTCTGAAGGATGCCATTGTTGTCACAGCTGCTGAGATAGATGCCATGGATGACAATGATGATGAAGAGCATGATGCTGAGACTGCATCAGAAAGACCTTCTACATCCTCTCAGAAGGCCAGCATACTCCAAGGCAAACAAAAGATGTTAGCCAGCTTGCAAACAATCCCAGAGAAGGATTATGAGAGTGATGCTGAAGAGGACCGCAACTTGATTACTGCAGAAGAAGATGAGAGACTTATCACTCAGCAAAAGAGAGCCCTATTTGCTCCTCATATCTTCTCTGCACCAGGTAGTTCAAGAAGTGAAGAGCACCGTGCAAGGAACAGTGTCTTTTTGGAACTCAGAGAGACTAGTTGGTTGCCAAGACAGAAGTGCTAAAATCCGTCCCAGAAGAGATGAAGCCATTGGCTGCTGCTTTACTCAATAGAGCAACCAGCATAGCTCTCTCTCAGAAAGACCTAGGGTTGGTCAGGGATGAGGATTGTAACAATGCTAATGCAGCATTGAATGAAGCCAGCCATGCTGTCCTACAAGCCAACGCCATCCTAAGGCCGCTTGAAGAGCTCAATGTAAAGGAGCGAGGCGGTTAAGCGGAATAAAGAATCAAGAAGGAACTTCAAGAATTAGTCGTGGTGCACAACAATCTCGTAAAAACTTTGAATCACTCTCTGAAGCTTATGCTATCATGAGTCAGTCATTCATGACTAAGGGGGAAGAGATGCCTCCGAAAGGCAGAGGAAGAAAAAGAAAACAATCAAATCCTCCCTCCTCAAGTCAACTAGTCATCAAGGACACTGGAGATGCCCCTACTGAAGAAGTTGTTCCAGATCAACCAGCTAGAAGGCTGAGGAGTATGATAACTAGGGGAGCCAAGTCCCTTAGAATCTCAGAAGAGAAGAAGACTTCTGAAGAAGAAGAAAAGGAAGAAGGAGAGTGATAGGCCAAGAAAGCTGCAAGTCTCCAATTTTGGACTTCAATGATGATGAGGATGAATCTGATACAGATGAACATCCACTTCACAAGAAAAGGAGACAAGCAACTACTTCACAACCTCCTCTGGCAGCAAGGCCTTTGGCAGCCAGAACTCCTTCTGGAAATACCAAGTCAATACAAGGAAAATCCACCAGCACAGCCCCAAGACAGGAAGAAAGGATTAGAGGATCTCCTAACAGAAAGGCAAGAAGGGATTCCCAGTTTGGCAGAGTAAACAGAGAAACTCATCAAGAAAGGCCAACTGATGCCCACATTGAGTATGTGAAGACTAGTAATGAAGAGTCTTCATATAGGTGCACTCTGAACAAGAGAGGGTATTGGATTCTGGAACTACGACATCTACTTGTCAATGATAAGTTTCCAACTCCCATCCTCAACCAGATCCTGAAATGGAGAGAAGGCAAGCCAGATTTGCTAAAACCTGAGCACCTTCATGCCTGGCTAAACTTTGAAGTAGAAAAGAGGAATGAAGCCAGAAAGATGGATCTTTCTTTTGCCTGTCCTTACCCAAAGCCTGATGATGTACACAAGGTAAGAAAACTGGATGGTAGCTACAGCAGGAAGAACAAACTAGGTGTTTCAACCTATGAGTCATTCTATATGACATTTGATGAATACCTAGATGATATACACTATCTGGAAGAAATATACAAGTATTTCAACCTATCTCAGCTGCAGGTAGACCATGCCTGGGTCTGGGGAAAGTACTTCTGGGTCAAACATTTTCTACGGAAGAATCACAAGCTTGGCAAGAGTTACCATGAAATATGTGACTTATCCAGAAAGACAGAGCTCTCTGTCAGAAGGATTCTTTATGACTATGTCCAAGAATGCAGAAAAGTGGATGATTATGTCAACTGATCCAGAAAGGATGCTGAAGAACTTGAAGTATCTGAACCCAAGTTGCATTTCTGAAGACCTGAAGACTAGTAACATTAGAATACTCTCTTGGAGCTTGGATTCTCCTTTGTTCTAATTTACTTAGTATTTTTGTTACCTTTTTGTAATCTTGCTGATTGTTTCTGAATTTCTCTATCTGTAAAAGTTGCATCTTATTCTCAGAACTGCACTCTATCTGAAGATCATACTCTCAGATACATTCTAATAGATGACAACTTATCAGCAAAGATCACTTCTTGTGATTTGGTTGATGTTTACTTTCTGCACTTAATTCAACTAAAATTGAATATCATTTGAAATGATTAAGTGGTGGATTGTTTTCTCTTCCAGGGTTACAAATTTGTAATAGGACTTAAAAGATAGTCATGGATGACTGATCAAAAAGGGGGAAATTTTTTAGGAATATCTGTTAGTATTTTGATCACTCGTCACATGTTCTTATCTTAGCCAGAAAGGTGATTAAGTACTCTTAGTTCACTTGAACATTGTAAAAGAGGAAATCACTGAGTATGATTATTAGTCTAGTAAATCTTGTATTAGGATTATAGGTCTATGAGTGTAATTTTTTATTTCCAGAAGACCATGAAGATCAATCCTAGCAATGGAGCTTTTGTGAAGATTAGAAGACCGAAGATTGCACAAGATTTATGAAGACATCAAGGTTTAGTCTAACTCAGAAAGACTATGTCATTAATCCTTTCTTAAGTATATTTACTTACTTTTGAAATATGATTCTGGACATATGACATCATGATTATGGAGCATGCAAGCCATCAGAAAGGCTCATGTATCCGTTGAAGACTACAGGACAAGAAATAGTACAAGTGCATTAATTGCATCGGCAGAAAAGCCGCTGAAGCACATTCCTCTCTGAGACATGAGATAAGGACTTCTGAGTACTCATTTCAAGATAAGTATGGACTGAATTTGAATTGTGTCTAACGGATATCATTCCAACAACTCTCAAATTCATCTATATATATCACACACTTAGATGCTGAGAAATACACCTTAGAACGCTCTATCTTTCAAACTTACCATCAAGCAAAGTATTCTCTCAAGCACTCTACTACCCTTTCTGAAACCTTTCTGTTGCTCGAAGAATCACTAGTAGTTCTAAGTTGTACTGAACCTTAACAAGAGATTGTTATTCGTGAAAGAGTTGAACTATCAGATACCCTTTCTGAAGCTCATTCTCCAGAACGGACATCAATTACTTGGGTCGAGAAGAGCGATCGCCATCCACTGAACAAGTGTATTAAGCAGTCTTGTTCTATTAGGCTCTCTGAAAACATAACTGAAAAGTTATACGAGAAGCCTCTCTAACAAACCTTATAACCAACACCATCAAGGCGTGGAGTAGAGGAAGTACTTGATTTGGGAAATCAAGGAATATCTCCAAGGTTATCTGAGTATAGGAAGTACTTAGCTCTAGGAGCTGGGGAATAACTCAGGGGGAACATTTGGTTGGGAATCATTTGTTTAAGAATCTTAGAATAGGATTATTGTAAGGTGAACTCAATTATCTGTTCTAGTGAATTCTAGGTCTCAGAAAGACCGACGTGGATTAGTTGGAGGATTACGCCACCTCGAGATACCACTATACTTGCTGTGTCATTTACCTTTCTGTATTTACATTTCAGCAAAGCACAAATACGTACTTATTGTTTCTGCACTTACCTATCTTAAAGTCTTCCGCTTTCTGAATTTAAGTATCAGAAACCCCCAGGTTTTTGAGAAACTATGTTTATCGAAAAAAGTTTTAAAAGACTATTCACCCCCCGTCTCTAGTCTTTTACTTTGCCGTTATCTGGACCAACAATAGACCATCTTACTTTCTGAGGAATCTTTAAAACCTGGTGGTTGCTCAACATAGACTTCTTCAGCAAGTTCACCATTTAGGAATGCACTTTTGACATCCATCTGATAAACTGTAAAGTTTTTATGAGCTGCAAAGGCTAGAAAAAGTCTTATTGCATCCAATCTTGCAACTGGTGCATTAGATTCATCAAAATCTAATCCTTCAGTCTGAGTGAATCCCTTGGCAACCAACCTAGCTTTGTTTCTGGTTATTTCACCAGACTCATTCATTTTGTTTCTGAAAACCCACTTGGTTCCAATTACAGATATTCCGTCAACAAATGGAACCAGTTTCCAGACTTTATTGCTCTCCAATTGATTCAACTCTTCTTGCATTGCAGAGATCCAATCTTGATCCTTTAATGCTTCTTCTATTGTTTTTGGTTCAATGTTTGAGATGAAACATCCATAGTGACAATTTGCATTTTCCAGTGTGGCCAGATTGACTCACCATGAGACATTCTTCGGTTGTGGCGGATGCCCAATCAGCAACATAAAGATTTTCTTTACGCCTTACAACCAAGACTGTCTGCTTTGACTCATTGTCAATTACTTTACATAGTTTTGACTTGATCTTGACAGTGTACCCTTTGTCTATTAGTTGACTCATGCTTAGGAGATTATATTTCAATCCCTTTACATGAAGTACTTCAGAGATTGTAAGGGCTCCAAACTTCAAATTGCCAAAAACTATGGTTGGATTTTCATCTCCTCCAGCAAACCTGATAATTGGTCCATCATTGCACTTTCTATAATCAATCAGATTTGCTATGTCTCCTGTCATGTGCTTCCCACATCCACTATCAAAATGCCACATCGAATTAGTCTTTAGAGTGTTCTGCACAAAACAGGAAACAGGAGATTAGGTTCTCATACCAACAATGGAACCATTTGGACTAAAGAATCTTCCAGTAGGAATCCATTTTTGAATGAATTTCTTAGGAACATTCTTTTGTCTAATAGGAACATAAGGAGGAATTCTAGTTAAATGATTAGTATCATTGTCATTAAGAACTATTTTCTTCCTTGGTGTGTTCCTTGGTGCTCCGTTTTGTGCTTTCATACCTTTTCGTGTTTCGAGTCCGCTTCTCAAAGAACTTAGCTTTCCTAGACAGATTTCTTCTAGCTCTGGCATTCAGATTTTCAGTGGCTTGATTCATCTTCCACTTCTGATAATTGTTGTGAGCAATTCTAGCCTTTAACCATCGTTCTTGCTCTTGTTTGTATTCATGAGCAAGTTGTTTCCCAATGGCTTTATAGCCAATACCATTCCGAGCACCTGGTGCTATCTTAGATCTCTTCTCAGCAGCTTTGCTAGTCTCTGGATAATCTATTTTCTTTCCAGAAAACGTGACATAGGAGAATTTATCTGCTCCTGCAATTTTTCCTTTTTGAGAGACATAGCACTGTGGTTGATTACACTTTTCAGTGTTATGTTTCTTTTCAGAGATATTCCCAACAGTTTTCCTTTGGACTTGTTTTTCCCACAAAGGCTTGGTCGCAACTGCCTTTCCTTTGTCAACAATCTTAGATTTCTGACCGATACTGTAGATTGTTTGGGAATCATCTTGCTGAGCACTGACAAATGTTCGACCTTTATCACTCTTATTCAAAGTGGAGGAACTGTCTGTGTGTGTGTCCAGCCCAAGTCCTCTCTTTTCTGAAGGATCTCCTAAATAAGATTGTACTTCAGTAAGAGTGTCATTAGCTTTGGCATAAGATTGAAATGATAGTTCTTTCTTTTTGAGTTCCTTATTTTCAGAAAGAAGATCTTCACATTTCTTTTGAAGATTGGCCATTGCTTCTTTCTGTGACTTTTCGGTCTCAGATATCTGAGCTTTGAGAAATGCATTTTCGGCATCCTTTTTCTCAGATATCTTGATTAATTGAGAATTTTCCTTTACAAGAGAATTCTTTTCTTCTTCAAAATTTTCGGCTCTAGCTCGGAACATTAGAAATTCTCTTTTGTAAAGATCAAGTTCTTTTCTGAGATTTTCCAGTTCTTTGATTCCTTCTTCATCACTTTCATAAGTATAACAAGAAGTATGAGTTACCTCATCAGCCATTAGACAAGGTTCAATGTTGGAGATATCTGGAAAGATTTCTTCAGCCATTCCACATACTTCTTTCTTCTTTTGACCAAAGTCAATTACTTCATGAGAAACACTGCACATTTCTGGGGAAGGCAGTGTGTAATCATCTGAATCCTCATCCTCAGAATCAGACTCAATATCTAGAGCATCTAGTTGAAGTTGAATCATTTTCCTTTCTTCAGTGAGCATAGCTCTTTGACTTCTTTTGAAGATTATTCTATCTTTCTTGTCACCTGTCTTAAGTTTGTTGAAGGCAGTACAATCCTTCTTGAAATGACCAGGTTTCTAACAATAGAAACAGATATCGTTTCCGATTTCTGCTTCCTCAGTACTTGATGCTTTCTGAGCCGGCTTGTTCAGCGAGCTTTGCATATTTTTGTACTGGTGATAGTTTGAGCCTAGATGCTTTTTCAAATTTGGCTTTTCTTCTCTCAATTTCTCGACTGACATATTTTCCCATTTTCTTTACAGCAAGAGCATCCTCAGTCACCTCCTTGCCTTTCTTCTTTTCAGAAGTTCCTTGAGCAACTAGAGCAACATTCTGCAACTTCTCAGTTGTTTGTTCTCTTTGAGTGGCAAGGTGAGAGAAAAGTTCTACAGGATTGATATCTGGCATTCCTTGGTTAAAGTAGAAAAACTTAGTGTGTTCCCAGTTATGATTTAGACTTCTCACAATAGTCTTAATCATTTCTGACTGGGTATATCTATTACTCTCACCAAGTGCAGCCATGTCACTCATAAGTGTTGTAAACCGGAAATCTAGTTCTTCAAGAGTCTCTGTGGGACCTTGTTTAAAGTTTTGGAATTTGAGGTTCAAAACTTCGAACTTATTTTCCTTTGTTTTCTCAGTGCCGGCACAGATTTCTTCAATCAGTTGCCAGGCCACTTTTGCCATTTTTGCACCCCACAGTTTACACTGTATGTCCATCCAATCGATTTCTCTTGGCATGTTCCGATGTTCAGAGCTCTCTGGGATTTGGTTCGTAAATAACTTGACTAGCAGGTCTCCCACTGGTTGATGCATCTGTCTGTGAAGACCCATCACTTTGTTCTCTGTCTCTACCATTAGAAACCTCTTTGACTTTCTTGAGTTGTTGAATGACTATTGGGTCATTCTTTATTACTTCAATCATTTCGTCACTGATGGCTTCTAGGTGGAGCATCATGTTGTTCTTCCATTACTCATAATTCTCTGGCTTGAGAATTGGGGCGTCACTTAAAGACATCCTGCAGCAAACACACTAAACAAACGAATCAAGTGTAGGTGAAAAGCAGTTAGTGGGCACTTATCTGGGATCTAGGTTCAGTGCAGAAGGCTTGGGAACCTCCTGCTCTGATACCACTTGTTGGTCCAGATAACAGCAAAGTAAAAGACTAGAGGGGGGGGGGTGAATAGTCTTTTAAAACTTTTGTTGATAAACACAGTTTCTCAGATATCTGTGAAGATATCTGATACTTAATTTTAGAGAGCGGAAGACTTTTCTGAGATAAGTGCACGTGCTCAGCAAGATAAGTGTAAGTACTTTGCAAGATAAGTAGAACAAGTAATAAACTGCAGAAAGTAAATAACACGTCTTTTTATAGTGGTATCTGAAGGTGGCGTAATCCTTCAACTAATCCACTTCGGCCTTTCTCAGACCATGAATCCACTAAGACAAATAAATGAGGTAACCTTATAGATATCTTCTCTTGATTCCTAAATACACTAGGTTCCTAACCAAGTGTTCCCCCTGAGTTATTCCCCGGCTTTCACAGCCAAGTACGTCCTGTACTCAGAAACCTTTTGAGTTGTTCTTTAGTTTCCCAAACTAAGTACTTCCTGTGTTCCATAACCTTGGAGTTATTTGTTAGTTTCGCAAACTAAGTACTTCCTGTACTCCACGCTGATTAAGATGTTGGTTAAGGTAAATTGTCAGGTGAGCTTCTTTGATAACTTGTTAAGTTATTCAGATAGCTATGTGAATCAAAGATACTTAATACACTTTGCAATGTATGGTATCTTGTTCTCTACTGACCCAAGTCTATGATAATTGTTTACGAGAATGAAACTCAGATATGAAATCTTAGTTCAACTCTTTCACAAATAACAATGCTTGTTAAGGATCAGGACACTTAGAACTTTTGTGCTACTTAAAATCAAGAGCTTTGGTCGCAACAGAAAGTTTGAAGGTAAGTAGTAAGCTTGAGAGAACTTGTGTGAGTATTCAATGTGAGTTCAGTGTTCTAAGGTGTTCAGTGTGTGTTCTCAAGCAGTCTAAGTGTTGATATTTATAGATAAATTTGAGTGCCGTTTGAATAGTATCCATTAGGCTTAAATCAAATTCAAACTATTGATATCTAAGTATAGTACTGTAGCAGGTTTGTCTTCTTCTTCAGAAGCTACCGCTTTGTTCAGACATTTCTGTCCGCGCATTTAATGCATTGTACTATACTTTGTCCTGTAGTGCCAACGGAACTATGCATTGTATCAGAGATCTTTTATTATCAGAGTTCTGTGATGCTGTGCATGTTCTTTTGAGAAATTATCACAACTTCAGATACCACTTGTTTGAAACAACTTGTTAAAATATATTTCTTCTCAGAAACATAACTTGTGTCAAGGTATCTGAATGTAGATATGTGTGAGCACTTTCCTCATCTCAAAAACCTTCTATTCTCAGATATCTTTTTGCAACACATGTTTCGAAACACTTGTTTCTTCAAGATATCTGGACATAGGTATCTGAAAAACCCTTGTCTTCAGCAATCTTGTGCAGTCTTCAAATCTTCAAATCTGTTGAACTTTTCCTGCTGGATGCCTTCTTCTTGGTCTTCTTCAGAAAAATAAAAATTACAATTCGAGACCTAACATCCTATACAAGATTTGCTAGACTATCATACTTAGTGAGTTTCCTCTTTTACAGTGTTCAAGTGAACTAAGAGTACTAACCACCTTTCTGAGCTAAGATAAGTCATTAGGTTGCTGATCAAAATCTAAACAGATATTCCTAACACTAATCCCTCACAAGAGGATCTTATGCAACTCTCTCTCACACTCTGGAAGTGTCCAGTGGGTTAATCACTCAAGAATATCAAGAGAAAGGAAGGTGAGTTTCGTCACAAAAGTGCCTCAAATAACTCATGCAATGTACTCAATCAGTTAAGTCAGAAGGGACTTTTTCCTTGCACATAGCAACTTGCCAGAACATACAAACCAACTTCCATATCACTACATTCTTGCATACTATGAATTATATGCTAATCAATTGGCCACAATGGAGTCTTTTAGTGTTAGTTTTTTTGGTAGTGTCTGTTTTACCGAAAGCCGCACTTTTGTGCGTGTCAGTTTGGTATACGTGCCATCAACCCTCACAGTCATATGGCTTTTTAGGACCACGCCGGTATATAGGTAGTATTTGAAATATTCCCAACATGACTACGGTGATGACAAGCACCACAGATACACTTCGAGACAAATCAAATACAGGGGAAGCAATACAAATTACAAGTATAAAAATAACATTATCAGCACAGCAGAATTCTTCTCCCCAAACCGGTTCTTTGACATGGATTGGCTTCGATAAAATAGATCATGAAGAGCATGTCGTTCGTCATACTTAACTTACACAGAGTACACATGAGCATGATGAGGCGCAAACAATGGAGTTTGCACTTCCCGAATAAATCACACATGTGCCGGTACAATATTTTTTCATCGGCTAATGGTTTCTCACTTGCTTTTTGGACCAAAGAGCTACACATACTTGCTATTTACAAGACAAACAGACTTATAGGATTTTAAATCCACCACGCCACTTTCAGTCAAGTATCATGCAAAACATAAGCAGCTAGCAAATTTAACAATCACAATAGATGCTCGGCTTGGGAGAACAACGCAGACTCACCACAAAAATCAGAAAGTAGGCAAAAAGACTATTTAAAAAAAAACTAGGATTGCCGCGGCGGGCGAAAAGTCTAGCCGCGGCGAGTTTTTACGAGACGAAAAAAATTATGGAGAAGGGTCTCGCCGCGGCGAAGCAAAAGGCTCGCCGCGTTGAGAGTTTACGAAGCTAAATCACGTCCACTCGACTTATCTCGCCGCGGAGAGGGCGAAATTTTGAATTTTTTTCTCTTTGACTCTAATGCGATCTCACCTCGCGAGATCGAAATTCCATGCCTCGGCTAGAATTTCACGAGTTTCCTCGTGTGGGTACAATGGTTCCGCTCCCACAAACACGTACAAAAAAAAACTGAAAACAAAATAAACACATAAAAGTCGCTAACATACCACCCCACATAGACAAATAAGGCACACAGGCCGCAAAAAGATATGCAATCCTATGTGGCTCACCGACCACCACTATGAAAGCGATAAAAACGAATACAAAACACATGAAATCCCTCCCCAAACCTAAAATTTAGCTCATCCTCGAGTTTCAAGTTTAAGCAAGCGAAGGAATAGAAAAGAAAAAATAACAAACTGATAATAAAGAAAAACTTACCCCCGGGTTGCCTCCCGGGAAGCGCCTTTTATTATAGTCGTTGGCTCGACTTTTTGGGAATGCTGCTATCCATTATCAAACGGGAATGAATTCCTTGCATCCTTTCCGGTAACCTCAGCATTTTGTGAGCCATCCTTAGCTCCTCTCGTCAAGTTCTCTAACAATTCCATGATTCCCTGCAAAATAAAATTAATCAAATTAGAAGATTTAAAAACTAAAAAATAACTATGGGAAACAGAGGGAAATAAAAACGAGAAATTGGGTCAAAACTCCCTGGGCAATCCAATGTATGTGATGGAACCAATACATGTGAATCACAAGCAGGTAATGGAGTAGAATGTATTTCATCTTGTTCTGTGGGGGCAGATTCGATAGTTAGCTCAGCAAGGCGGTTTGTCTTCTCACGCTCGATGTTCTCATGCCACAACATCGTCTCTTTATAAATACAAACCTGCGCATTGATAAACTCAAAGAATTGTCCAAGTTCGAACTCATCTATGGGTTGTCTCGCAGCTTCATCTAACATCATTCTACTACTCTCAGTTAATCCCCAATGGAAACATCCTATCCATTCCTTATCCTCCAATCCAGCATATATGCACTCTTCTTGCAACTCTAGAAACCGAAACCATGCTTCGTCAAATCTTTCTCCACAAAATTGTCGAAAGCTGCGAAGCACTTCCCTCTCTGTTTGGCGGAGCTGTGCTCTCTCGATAAGCCATTCTCCACAGGTTTTTGATTTTACGATTGGGGATTTGTGTTGGTCTAGATAATGGCAAAGTAAAAGACTATGAGGGGGGGTGAATAGTCTTTTAAAACTTTTATCGATAAGCACAGTTTCTCAGATATCTGTGAAGATATCTGATACTTAATTTCAAAGAGCGGAAGACTTCTGAGATAAGTGCACGTGTTCAGCAAGATAAGTGTAAGTACTTTGCAATATAAGTAAAACAAGTAATAAACTGCAAAAAGTAAATAACACAAGTCTTTTTATAGTGGTATCTGAAGGTGGCGTAATCCTTCAACTAATCCACTTCGGTCTTTCTCAAACCTGGAATCCACTAAGATAAATGAGGTAACCTTACAGATATCTTTACTTGATTCCTAAATGCACTAGGTTCCCAACCAAGTGTTCCCCCTGAGTTATTCCCGGGCTTTCACAGCCAAGTACTTCCTGTACTCAGAAACCTTTTTGAGCTGTTCCTTAGCTTCCCAAGCTAATTACTTCCTGTGCTCAGAAACATTGGAGTTATTCCTTAGTTTCCCAAACTAAGTACTTCCTGTACTCCACGCCGTATATGGTGTTGGTTTTAGGTTTGTTTGTCTGGTGAGCTTCTTTAATAACTTGTTCAGTTATTCAGATAGCTCTGTGAATCAAGTATACTTAATACACTTTGCAATGTATGGTATCTTGTTCTCTACTGACCCAAGTCTATGGTAAGTGTTCAAGAGAATGAAACTTACATATGAAATCTTAGTTCAACTCTTTCACAGATAACAATGCTCGTTAAGGATTAGGACACTTAAAACTTTTGTGCTACTTAGAATCAAGAGCTTTGGTCGCAACAGAAAGCTTGAAGGTAAGTAGTTTGCTTGAGAGCGCTTGTGTGAGTATTCAGTGTAAGTTTAGTGTTCTCAAGCAGTCTAAGTGTTGATATTTATAGATGAATTTGAGTGCCGTTTGAATAGTATCCGTTAGGCTTAAATCAAATTCAAACTATTGATATCTGAATATAGTACTGTAGCAGGTTTGTCTTCTTCTTCAGAAGCTACCGTTTTTGTTCAGACATTTCTATCTGCACATTTAATGCACTGTACTATATTTTGTCCTATAGTGCTAACGGAACTATGCATGGTATCAGAGATCTTTATACAATCAGAGTTTTCTGAAACTTTGCATGTTCTTTTCCAGAGATTATCATAGCTCCAGATACCACTTGTTTCAACAACTTGTTATAATATGTTTTTATTCAGAAGCATATTTTATGTCCAAGGTATCTGAGTGTAGATATCTGTGGGCACTTTCCTCGTCTCAGAAACCTTTTATTCTCAGATATCTTTTGCAACATGTATGTTTCGAAACACTTGTTTCTACAAGATATCTGGACATAGGTTTCTGGAAAACCATCGTCTTCAGCAATCTTGTGCAGTCTTCAAATCTTCAAATCCGTTGAACTTTTCCTGCTGGATGCCTTCTTCTTGGTCTTCTTCAGAAAATAAAAATTACATTTCGAGACCTAACATCCTATACAAGATTTGCTAGACTATCATACTTAGTGAGTTTTCTCTTTTTACAGTGTTCAAGTGAACTAAGAGTACTAACCACCTTCCTCAGCTAAGATAAGTCATTAGGTTGCTGATCAAAATCTAAACATATATTCCTAACAAATTTCCCCCATTTTGATCCGTCAACGATGACTATCTGACCTATTACAAATCTGGATGAGGAAACAATCCACCACTTAATCATTTCTTATGATCTTTTAATTCATATAATTAAGTGCAGAAAGTAAACATCAACCAAATCACAAGGTGTGATCTTTGCTGACAAGTTATCTTTTATATAAAATGATATATGAGAGTAAGTTCATCAGATATGATACAGAGAAAGCTTACAGATAACTTTTTCAAGATTTAACAGAAAAGGTCAATCAGCAAAATCACAGAAACTACGTAGTCAAATAGAACAACATGAGTTACCAAGCTCCAAGTGAACATTCTAAATGACAAGTCTTCAAGTCTTCAAGTCTTCAAAACAGTTCCATGGATCAGTCTGCAAATTTCCTTTCACCAACCTTTTGATATCATCAGAGTAGTCATAGAGAAGAGTTCTGACAATCATCTATTTGTCTCTGGCATATCCACAAACTTCCTTGTAGGTTTTGGTGGGATATCTCTTGACAAAATGCTTGACCCACAGATACTTTCCCCACTTCCAGGCATGCTCGATTCTGATATCTGATAGCTTGAAGTATTCATAGATAATCTTCAGATATCTGATGTCACCCTTGTATTGATCTTCAGTTAAGTAGAAGGACTCATAGGGTTCCACCGCAAGTCTTGCTCTTGTGCCTGTTCCAGTGATGTTGGGAATTCTGTGCACATCATCTGGCTTTCCATAAGGACATTCATCAGAGAGGTCCTTCTTCATGTCTTCTATTCTCTTGATTACTTCAAAATCCAACCATGCTTTGATGTGATTGGTGTTAATCAAGATTGGCTTATCTTTTCTCCATGCCATGAGTTGTTTATGGATTGGTTCTGGAAACCTTGAATTTACCAGTAAGTTCTTGAGTTCCAGAATCCAGTAGCCATTCTTCGGATTAATGCACCTGTAGACAGAGGAATTGTTGTTATTCTTCACATACTCAATTTTGGCTTCTTCTGGCCTGAGTGGAAGTTGACTTTTTCTTTGTTCAGCTCTCAGCCTGTTCCTTCTTTGTCTAGAATTCTCCTTTGGGGGATTGCTTGAAGAAACACCCTGGATTGACTTGGTATTTTCAGAGGGTGTTTTAGCTGTTAAAGGCTTTGCAGCTATGGGCTCAGTTAGGCTATCAATTTTCCTTTTTCTGTGAAGAGGAGCTTCATCTTCATCAGTTTCTTCATCATCATCAAGATTAATTCTTGTGAGACTTTTGCAGCCTTCTTCATTGCCCAGGGATTTGATTTGGCCTTCTTCTTCTTCAGAAGATTCATCAATCCCTCTTACTTGTCTTCTCCTTGGAGCCTTGGTACTCCTTGGAGGTCTTTTTGCCATGGCCCTTGTTACCATTGTAGTTTCTTCAGTTGGCTGCTGGGAAGTAGCTACTATTTGCAAGGCAGCTTGATTTGATGAGGGATCATCTATTCTAAGTGGTGGCTGGGAAGTTTTCTTGTTTCCTCTTCCTTTCTGAGCGGCACCAACTCTAGATTTCTTCTTTCCTCCCCCCTGATCAGATCCAAATTCTTCCCCCTTAGTCATTGTTGATTGACTAAGTAACACAAAAGAATCTGAGAGGGACTCAAAGTTCTTTTGCAAGTAGTTGTAGGCAGTGACCAACTTCTGAAGTTCAGCCTTGAGCTCCTGATTTTGTTTGATAAGTCCATTTTCCTTATCAGTGAGCTCTGCCAATGGGCCTAGTATGGCATCTGCTTTTCCAGTAGTGTAACTTGCCTCATGAAAAGCTTTTTCAGCTAGTGAAACATCATCGTCCCTTACCATTCCCAGATCCTTCTGAGCAATGATCATACTGGTTGTTCTCTGAGTGATGAGCTCAGTGAATTTTTGCATATCTGAGGGGACGGAGGCAATTACTTCTTTGTTTTGTGAAGACATCTCCCTTTTAAGATGTGCCAAAACTTGATATCTATTCATATATTCATGGGAGTGGACATTTGGCAGATTGTTGAAAACTTCAGGAGCAATTAGCTTCCTTTTCAAATGAGAAACCACTAAGTGTTCATTGCGGTGATCTGCCAAAGTCTTGTCTTCTTCATCATCTGAGTCATCAGCCCAGTGATCTTCATCCTCTTGGACATTTTCAAGATTTTTAAGTCCAACAACCATCTCAGAGATGGGCTTCTTTCCTTTGTGAGAGGAGGATGGTTTTTCTTTTGACGGTGATGCACCCTTAGCATCATGCTTTTCTTTAGATACTTCTTCAGTATCTAGCTCCTTAACAATAGCATTTACAGCATCCTGGAGCTCTTTAACCTCAGAGTAAGCTACTGTCTCTTGTAAGTATTGTTTTTGTAGTTGATTGAGCTTATCTCTGGATTTAACTAGCTCTTCTTCAAGTTGAAGATGGAGCTGTTGCTCTTCTTCCAAAAGTTGTTTGAGTTGAGCAGTTCTGGTTTGAGTATTTAATATCTTCTGAGTTGTTTCCTCAGAGTGCTCAACTACTTGTTTTGAAGTGTCTTATTGTTGTTGGGATTGCTGTGAAGGATGAGTGGATATCTGAGGAGATGGAGGAGGGGATTACTGTGATGTCCTCTCAGTGTGCTTTTCAGCAGCTGAGGCATTGTTTCCTTGTGAAATTCCTCCTGTCCCTGGTGCAGGGGCATCATCATCATCCTTTTTATCATCCTTTTTGTGATGGTCAGAGGGAGGTTCATCAAAGTTATTCTCATCTATTTCTTCCTCCTCATCGTCTTCAGATACAAGATTAATCACTTCAGGAATAGTGATCTTCTGCCCATTAACCTCTTCTTGTTCAGAAGGAATAAATTGTAGTGTCTGGGGCAGGACTGGCTTGAATGCCATCTGCAATCTTGTCTGACCATCTGCCTGTTTGAAGGCTTGCACCAATTTGTGTGCCACTTCCTTGGAAAAATCCTTACGCATTAAGGTCGCAACTTTATATTGTTCAGTAGGGAACATTGCGTGGATGTAGTTTTCCAGGTCAAGAGGTCGTGCTCGTCTTGTTGGTTGATCTGTGATTCTCAGTATTTTAGAGAGATCAGAGCACCTTAACCTTTGCCATTTCTTGAAGCATTGAATATGCTTTGGCAAGGTATGAGTCTTGAAGAAGGGAAGAAGGTTTTCATAGTCATCATTTGACTCCTTCTTGGCACTACTTTGAACCTGAAAGAGAGAGTTTTGAATTAGTTTCAAAACTTGTGTAGATATCTGAGTTTTAGAGTAGTCAAGTATCTGTGTTACTGCTGCAACAAAGAATGGCTCAGAGGGTTGGACTACTGAGGTTCCAGGTGCCTCAGATATCTGGATATGAGGAGGAGACTGGGAAGTCTGATCCTCAGTGATCTTTCTCTCTTCTTGAACCTAAGATTAGAAACATAACACTTAGGAAATTTTATCAAGAAAAAGTTCTATTTTCAGAATCAGATATCTGAGAGGTCAATTACCTCCACTATTGGAGGCTCATATACTTGTTGCTCAGAGACTTGTGCAGTCTCTGGAAATTTTTCTTGTGATGAAGGTTTTGAGGCCTCATCAATTTCCATTTGTTGTGGGGATTGAGCGGGCAATTCCCCAGCAACTTCTACTTCTTTTTGAACCTGTTTAAGTAGAAAGTGTTAGTTTGAGAAAAATGATCAGAGATTTGTCTTTGAAGATTATAGTTATCTGAATGAAATACCTTCTCTGCAGAAGGTTCAGATACTTGTTCCTCAGAGACCTTGCGAGTCTCTGGTTGATTCTCTGTTGAGTTAGGCTTCTCAGCCTTGTCATTTTCCTTCTCAGTTGGAGCCTATTAGAAACATCCACTTGATTAGTTAAGTGAATTAACAAATATCTGAAAAGTAATTTCTTAGGGAATTCTCTATCATCTGTAGCACAAGCTCAGATTCCTTAAGAGGTGAGATAGTAGCCTCCTTCTCAGTCTCTGAGGCAAGCTTTGCAGCTTCCTCTTGTTCTTTTGTTTCTAATTCAGCCTGTAACAACGAATTTTTATTAGTTAACAAGACAGAAAACACAAAGAGATTCACAAGTACAAACCATTCAGCTACCTGAGCAATGTCAGGCTGAGTGGTCTCTGCAATTTGTGACCCTTCCATGAGTTGGTCTCGTTGTTCCAATGTTGCTTCTTTGATGGAAGTTTGAGGTACTTCAACCTTTTCCTGAGTGGCTAACTCAGTTGCCTCCCCTGGTTGATCATTCTGAGTAGGTGTCTCAGTTTGATCCCTCTCTTGGAGTTGGGGAACCTGCTCATTTGCAGGATTTTCTTCAGCATACTGCATTGCTGGCATGTCGAAATGAAGTTCATTTACCATTTCATCAACCACCTATGGCTGTTGTGGTTGTGGTTGTCTGGAAGCAGACGTTTGAGCATTTGAGAGCTCTTTCAGATCTTTAAGTGTGGCGTTGACATCAGCGTCAGCCAATACTTGGTCACCACTCATCAGGGCTTCTTGAAGTTGTGCATATGTGACTGTCCCTGATGGTGTGATGGCACCAACAACCTTTGCTATAGGTGCTTGTTCAGCAACCTGTGAGCTAGTTCCTTTGTCAGCAACCTTGGACCTTTTGATCTTCCCCTTTGCCTTGGTTACTTTTTCAGCAACCTTGGGGGATGGGATCTTCTCCTCGTCCGATTCGTCATCGAAATCTGGAACAGAGTTATCAACAATCCCTGCTGCTTCTGCAGAAAGAGTTTGAAGTTTCTCAGCATTTATGAGTTAATCAGCAAGGCTTTCTGTAATAGGCTTCACATTTCTGAAAGCACTTTCTCTTGCTGAGTCTACTTGTTCAGTAGTCGATACCTCTTTTGCAGCATTGATGAGTTCATCTACATTTATGAGTTCATCGGCAGCGACGGCAGGTATCTGGGAATCGACAACCTCAATGGGTGTGCCTTCTGATTTGCCAGCAGACTTCTTTCGTGAAGTTCTAGGCTTCTTGATCGCAACTTTTCCCTCAGATACCTCTTCAGTCTTTCGTTTCTTGGAACCTTTCTGAGATCCAGTAACCTTTTTCATCATGTTTGTATACTCATATTTGTAGAGTAGGTTACTATTGGCAATATCTGCCGTCTCTCTGAGCTCAATGCCAAGACATTCCAGTAAGTAGCAAATTTTCAGTCCATAGCTTACTGTAGCTTTTGGCTTAGCAAGGCCCTTAACGATTTTAGGCTCAAAGCCTTGTATCTTCTTCACAAATTTCATGAAGGCGTACTTCCCCCAATTGAAAGGGTTTTCCAGCCTTTTGTCTTGTTGGCTCAACAAGAACATCATCATCCAGCGTTCTTGGCTTATCTGGTCAGCACCTCCTTGTAGACCATCAAAGCATCTGTGAAGGATACATGCCAACACATCCCAGTGGACCAAAAGATGTCTGGTCCTGATGTCAGCAAGCTTGAAATCAGAGGGTGTATCTGATTTTTCAAGATCACACACGTCACTGTAAAGCTGTTTTACCCCTTCAAGGAGATCATCATCCTTGGTGTCTATTTCAAAATCCTTTCCAAGATTTTGAAGTTCAAACAGCTCACAAAAAGCTGTTTCGTCTAACAAGATTTCTTATCCTTGGACTTTGGTCTTCATAGACACTATCTCAGTGCCTTCAGAGATCTTGGAAATAATTGTGGAGTTGTTGTAAAACTCCAGAACATCCAGTGAAGAAACTCCACTGGGAATAGCAGATAGAAAATCCTTGATTCAAGCATATCAAGTACCAACTTCATGTCAGTCTGGTTTTCTATTGCGGCTACCAGGTATTCCTCAATCATGGCACCACCCCAAATCATCCTGTGATTTGAAGTCCTATGATCAGGGTCGAATTCTCCGATCAACCGATTGTTTGTTATAACTAGCACTGGTGCTTGCTTTTCAGCAGTACCAGAAGTAGTAGCTTGGGATTGCTGAGTAGAAGCACGTTTGGGAGCCATCTTTTTAAATAGTGAAGTTTTTGAAAAACGAGAAAGAGATTTGGGTGAGAGATTAGTAATTCTTTGCGTAAACTAATGAGATTTGCAGAGGTTGAAGAAGAGTTTTTTGCTATTCTTGTGCAAGTCTGTATGTTGGATTAGGCGAAAGTAATTTCTTTTGCCAAAATTCCATATATATAGCAATGTAATCTCCACAAACATATACATACAAATTAATTTTGTGTGTAAGTATCTGTGAATTGCAGCAAAGTGAGTAAAAGCTTGTTCGCATTAAATGCATAGTGGGCCCTGTTGGAATTTTAATCCACTATTTGTTGAGAGTTAATCTCGCCAGAAGATCAATCGCCCAATTCATCAAGGGTCACCATTGCTTCTTCAGCAATGATCACAATCAACAAATGTAATTGTGCCCATTTAATGAATTTTGGCTATTAGCTTTCTGAATCACGTTTCTATATGACCATGAACACTGTTTGCATCTGAATTTATCTCACACTTAGTATTTGTCCAAGTTTTACACAAAGATAGAAATAATGCAAATTTCAAGAGAGTAGTTGACTGCAGACAATTGTACTATTCTCTTTTGTGTTCCCCCTCACTAAGTGATCCAGATATCTGAGTACCCCGTAAATCTTTGAGCAATTGCTTACCCTTTAGCCTTTAGTTTCTGGATACCCGTTCCAGATTCCTCTTCTCTGGATACCCGTTTCAGATACCTCTTTTCTCTCTCCTTTGATATCATTTTCAAATATCTCTTCTCTGAACTTTTTCAGTTCTTTGGTAGCTCCATTAGTCCAAGACTGTGTCTTTAGGCTAAGAATCTACTTTCTTGTAGTGGCTTAGTGAAGATATCTGCAAGTTGGTCTTCAGTGCCAATCTTGAGTATCTCTATATTGCCTTTTTCAACATGGTCTCTGATGAAGTGGTGTCTAACATCAATGTGCTTTGTTCTTGCATGAAACTTAGGATTCTGAGTGATGGCAATGGCACTTGTGTTGTCACAGAAAATGGGAGTTTTCTCTTCATTGAGTCCATAGTCTATGAGTTGTTGTTGTATCCACAATATCTGTGAAGCAGAACACCCAGCAGCAATATATTCAGCCTCTGTGGTAGATGTGGCAATTGAATTTTGTTTCTTGCTGAACCATGATATTAATCTAGCACCAAGAAATTGACAAGTTCCTGAGGTGCTTTTTCTATCAAGCAATGATCCAGCATAGTCAGCATCTGAATAGCCAACCAAACTCAATCCACTCTCTTTTGGATACCACAATCCAACTTCTACAGTACCTTTTACATACCTTAATATTTTCATAGCAATGTTGTAGTGTGTCTGCATTGGATTTGTCTGAAATCTAGCACACACTCCAACTGCATATTGAATATCAGGTCTACTTGCAGTGAGGTATAGTAGAGACCCAATCAATTTCCTATACTTGTGTTCTTCAACACTCTTGTCAGATTCAGTATAGGTCATTTTGGTTCCAATGCTCATTGGTGTCTTAGCATTCCTTTTAGAATGCTTTAGATTGAACTTATTGAGCATATCCTTTGCATACTTTGTTTGACTAATGAATATTCCATCATTGAGTTGCTTGACTTGCAGCCCTAGGAAGTAATTCAATTCTCCCATCATGCTCATCTCAAATTTACATTTCATGAGTTCAGCAAAATCTTCACAAAGTTGCTTGTCTTTAGATCCAAATATAATTTCATCAACATATACTTGAACTAAAAGTAGTTTCCCATCATGGTTCAATGTGAAGAGTGTTTTATCAACATCTCCTTTCTTGAAACCACTTTCCAGTAGGTATTTGGCCAATGTATCATACCATGCTCTTGGAGCTTGTTTCAGCCCATACAGAGCTTTCTGAAGCTTGTAGACCATCCTACTTTCTGAGGAAAATTCAAAACCTGGTGGTTGCACAACATAGACTTCCTCAGCCAGTTCACCATTTAGAAATGCACTCTTGACATCCATCTGATAAACTGTAAAGTCATTATGAGCTGCAAAGGCTAGAAAGAGTCTTATTGCATCCAATCTTGCAACTGGTGCATAAGATTCATCAAAATCTAGTCCTTCAGTCTGGGTAAATCCCTTGGCAACCAACCTAGCTTTGTTTCTGGTTATTTCACCAGACTCATTCATTTTGTTTCTGAAAACCCACTTGGTTCCTATTGCAGATATTCCACAAGAATGGAACCGCTTCAGATTTTGTTTCTCTCAAATTGATCCAACTCTTCTTGCATTGCAGAGATCCAATCTTGATCTTTTAATGCTTCTTCTATAGTCTTTGGTTCAATTTTTGAGATGAAACATCCATAGAGACAACTTGCATTTTCAGCGATTGCTCTTCTAGTTCTAACTCCTTGGTCTATGGGACCAATCACATCTTTTGAAGGATGATTTCTTATCCATTTCATAATGGGTTTTGAACTAGTAGGATCAATATCAATTTGATTTGAATGTGAATCAATATGATCTTGATGAGATACTTGTGCAGTATCTGGGATATCTGACACATAGGTAATGTCATGGATATCTGACACTTTTTCAGTGTTAGAGATATCTGGATCTTGCATTTCAGCAATCTCATTCTCAGATACCTTTTCATGATGAAGGTTCTCAGTAGCCTGTTCCATTTCTGGAATTCTCAATTTGAAATGTTACTGAGTCATTTGGTTGTTACTAAGCATAGGTTGCTTTTCATCGTCAGACTCATCCTCAATTTGAATGATAGAATTGTTTCCTTCTGAGGATCCTTTGTCAGAATCTTTAATCATTAGTTCTTTGAACCTATCTGAGAGATCATCATTCAAGAGTACTTTCTTGTTTCCTTCATAGAATACTATGTGAATGGATTCTTCGATCTTTTGCGTTCTTTTGTTGTAGATTTTGTAGGCTTTGCTATTCAGAGAATAACCAAGAAATACTCCTTCATCTGCCTTTGGTTGAAATGTTCTCAAGTATTCTTTTCCATTGTTAAGAACGAAACATCTGCAACCAAACACCCTTAAATGTTTGATACTAGGGGGTCTACCAATGATAAGATCGTACGGAGTTTTGTCATGGTGTTTGTTAATCAGACATCTATTTTGAGTGTAGCATGTTGTGTTTACAGCTTCAACCCAATAGATGTCACTTATTTCAGTGTTAGCAAGCATTGTTCTTCCTGCTTCTTTCAGGGTCCTATTCTTTCTTTCAGCAACACCATTTTGTTGTGGTGTCCTTACAGAAGATAGTTGATGTTGTATACCTTTGCAAGTACAAAACTCTTTGATGTACTGGTTCACAAACTCAGTACCATGGTCTGTTCTGATTACAGATATCTTGTCATTTTTCATGACTTCGACCTTATTCAGCAAGTTAGGTATCTCAACCCTTGCATCAGATTTGTGTTTGAGAAAGACAACCCAAGTGAATCTTGAGTAATCATCAACAACAACTAGACCATACTTCTTTCCTGCATAACTAGTTACTGAGGATTCAAACAGATCCATATGTAACATTTGCAGTGGCCTCTCACTGGAATGTCTAGTTTTATACTTGAAAGATGTTTTGGATTGTTTTTCCATTTGGCAAGCTGAGCATACACCTTCTTTTCTATATGCCATTTTGGGTAAACCAACCACCAACTCTTTCTTGGCTAGTTTATTCAGAGTTTTAAAATTCAAGTGGCTCATTCTTTTATGCCATAGCCAATTTTCTTCAGTGTGGCCAGATTGACTCACCATGAGACATTCTTCGGTTGTGGCAGATGCCCAATCAGCAACATAAAGATTTCCTTTACGCCTTGCAACTAAGACTGTCTCCTTTGACTCATTGTCAATCACTTTACATAGTTTTGACTTGATCTTGACAGTGTACCCTTTTTCTACTAGTTGACTCATGCTTAGGAGATTATATTTCAATCCCTTTACATGAAGTACTTCAGAGATTGTGAGGGCGCCGAACTTCAAATTGCCAAAACCTATGGTTGGATTTTCATCTCCTCCAAAGAAACCCGATAATTGGTCCATCATTGCAATTTTGTAGTTGATCGATTTTTGTCTCTCCTGTCATGTGCTTCCCACATCCACTATCAAAAAGCCACTTTGAGTTAGTCTTTAGAGTGTTCTACACAAAACAGGAAACAGGAGATTAGGTTCTCATACCAACAATGGAACCATTTGGATTAAAGAATCTTCCAGTAGGAATCCACTTTTGAATGAATTTCTTAGGAACATTCTTTTGTCTAACAGGAACATAAGGAGGAATCTTAGTTAAATGATTAGTATCATTGTTGTAAAGAACTATTTTCTTCCTTGGTGTGTTCCTAGGTGCTCCATTTGGTGCTTTCAAATACCTGTCAGATTTCTGAGTCTGCTTTTCAGCAAACTTAGCTTTCCTAGCCAGATTTCTTCTAGCCCTGACATTCAGATTTTGAGTGGCTTGATTTATCTTCCACTTCTGATAATTGCTGTGAGCAATTCTAGCCTTTAACCATCGTTCTTGCTCTTGTTTGTATTCGCGAGCAAGTTGTTTCCCAATGGGTTTATAGCCAATCCCATTCCGAGCACCTGATGCTGTCTGAGATCTCTTCTCAGCAGCTTTGCTAGTCTCTGGATGATCAATTTTCTTTCCAGAAAATGTGACATAAGAAAATTTGCCAGCTCCTGCAATTTTTCCTTTTTGAGAGACATAGCACTGTGGGTGATTGCACTTCTCAACGTTATGTTTCTTTTCAGAGACATTTCCCACAATTTTCTTTTGGACTTGTTTTTCCCACAAAGGCTTGGTCGCAACTGCCTTTCCTTTGTCAACAATCTTAGCTTTCTGACCGATACTGTAGATTGTTTGGGAATCACCTTGCTGAGCACTGACGAATGTTAGTCCTTCATTACTCTTATTCAGAGTGGTGGAACTATCTGTGTGTGTGTCCAGCCCAAGTCCTCTCTTTTCTGAAAGATCTCTTAAATAAGATTGTACTTCAGTAAGAGTGTTACTAGCTTTGGCATAAGATTGAAAGGATAGTTCTTTCTTTCTGAGTTCCTTATTCTCAGAAAGAAGACCTTAACATTTCTTTTGAATATTAGCCATTGCTTCTTTATGTGACTTTTCGGTCTCAGATATCTGAGTCTTGAGAAATGCATTTTCAGCATCCTTTTTCTCAGGTATATTGATTAGTTTAGAATTTTCCTTTGCAAGAGAATTCTTTTCTTCTTCGAAATTTTCGGCTCTAGCTCGGAACATTAGAAATTCTCTTTTGTAAAGATCAATTTCTTTTCTGAGATTTTCCAGTTCTTTGATTTCTTCATCCTCACTTTCATAGGTATAATAGGAAGTATGTGTTACCTCATCAGCCATTAGACAAGGTTCAATGTTGGAGATATCTGGGAAGATTTCTTCAGCCATTCCACACACTTCTTTCTTCTTTTGACCAAAGTCAATTACTTCATGAGAAACACCGCATATTTCTGGGGACGGCAGTGTGGAATCATCTGAATCCTCATCCTTAGAATCAGACTCAATATCTATAGCATCCAGTTGGAGTTGAATCTTTTTACTTTCTTCAGTGAGCATAGCTCTTTGACTTCTTTTGAAGATTCTTCTATCTTTATTGTCAGATGTCTTAAATTTGTTGAAGGAAGGACAATCCTTCTTGAAATGACCAGGTTTCTGACAATAGAAACAAATATCATTTCCGAGTTCTGCTTCCTCAGTACTTGATGCTTTTTGAGCTGGCTTGTTCAGCGAGCTTTGCATATTTTTGTACTGGTGATAGTTTGAGCCTAGATGCTTTTTCAGCTTCTCTTTGGATTTTTTTCTCTGAATTTCTCGACTGACATATTTTCCCATTTGCTTTACAGCAAGAGCATCCTCGGTCACATCCTTGCCTTTCTTCTTTTCAGAAGTTCCTTGAGCAACTAAGCAACACTCTGCAACTTCTCAGTTGTTTGTTCCCTTTGAGTTGTCTCATAGTCAACAGTGGCAAGGTGAGAAAAGTTCCACAGGAGTGATATATGGCATTCCTTGGTTAAAGTAGAAAAAACTTTGTGTGTTCCCAGTTATGATTTAGACTTCTCACAATTGTTTTAATCTTTTCTGACTGGATATATCAATTACTTTCACCAAGTGCAGCCATGTCACTCATAAGTGTTGTAAACTGGAAATCTAGTTCTCCAAGAGTCTCTTTGGGACCTTGTTTAAAGTTTTGGAATTTTAGCTTCAAAACTTCGAACTTATTTTCCTTTGTTTTTTCAGTGCCAGCACATATTTCTTCAATCAGTTGCCAGGCCACTTTCGCCGTTTTTGCACCCAGCTTTACATCGTATGTGCTCGAGTAGAACGTATGATGATATTACGAGCTGTCCATCCAATCTATTTCTCTTGGCATCTTCCGATGTCCGTAGTTCTCTGAGCTTTGTTCGTAAATAACTTGACTAGCGTGTCTCCTTTGGTTGATGCATGCGTGAAGACCCATCACTTTGTTCTCTACCATTAGAAACCTCTATGACTTGCTTGAGTTGTTGAATGACTATTGGGCCATTCTTTATTACTTCGATCATTTCGTCACTGATGGCTTCTAGGTGGAGCATCATGTTGTTCTTCCATTTCTCATAATTCTCTGGCTTGGGAATTGGGGCGTCACTTAAAGACATCCTGCAGGAAACACACTAAACAAACAAATCAAGTGTAGGTGAAAAGCAGTTAGTGGGCACTTATCTGGGATCTAGGTTCAGTGCAGAAGGCTTGGGAACCTCCTGCTCTGATACCACTTGTTGGTCCAGATAACGGCAAAGTAAAAGACTAGAGGGGGGGGTGAATAGTCTTTTAAAACTTTTGTCGATAAGCACAGTTTCTCAGATATCTGTGAAGATATCTGATACTTAATTTCAAAGAACAGAAGACTTCTGAGATAAGTGCACGTGTTCAGCAAGATAAGTGTAAGTACTTTGCAATATAAGTAAAACAAGTAATAAACTGCAGAAAGTAAATAACTCAAGTCTTTTCATAGTGGTATCTGAAGGTGGCGTAATCCTTCAACTAATCCACTTCGGTCTTTCTCAAACCTGGAATCCACTAAGATAAAGGAGGTAACCTTACAGATATCTTTACTTGATTCCTAAATGCACTAGGTTCCCAACCAAGTGTTCCCCCTGAGTTATTCCCCGGCTTTCACAGCCAAGTACTTCCTGTACTCAGAAACCTTTTTGAGCTGTTCCTTAGCTTCCCAAGCTAATTACTTCCTGTGCTCAGAAACATTGGAGTTATTCCTTAGTTTCCCAAACTAAGTACTTCCTGTACTCCACGCCATATATGGTGTTGGTTTTAGGTTCAGTTATTCAGATAGCTCTGTGAATCAAGTATACTTAATACACTTTGCAATGTATGGTATGTTGTTCTCTACTGACCCAAGTCTATGGTAAGTGTTCAAGAGAATGAAACTTAGATATGAAATCTTAGTTCAACTCTTTCACAGATAACAATGCTCGTTAAGGATCAGGACACTTAGAACTTTTGTGCTACTTAGAATCAAGAGCTTTGGTCGCAACAGAAAGCTTGAAGGTAAGTAGTTTGCTTGAGAGCGCTTGTGTGAGTATTCAGTGTAAGTTTAGTGTTCTCAAGCAGTCTAAGTGTTGATATTTATAGATGAATTTGAGTGCCGTTTGAATAGTATCCGTTAGGCTTAAATCAAATTCAAACTATTGATATCTGAATATAATCTTTATGTGAGTTTGTCTTCTTCTTCAGAAACTACCGTTTTTGTTCAGACATTTCTATCTGCACATTTAATGCACTGTACTATATTTTGTCCTGTAGTGACAACGGAACTATGCATGGTATCAGAGATCTTTATACAATCAGAGTTTTCTGAAACTTTGCATGTTCTTTTCCAGAGATCATCATAGCTTCAGATACCACTTGTTTCAACAACTTGTTATAATATGGTTTTTTTTCAGAAGCATATTTTATGTCCAAGGTATCTGAGTGTAGATATCTGTGGGCACTTTCCTCGTCTCAGAAACCTTTTATTCTCAGATATCTTTTGCAACATGTATGTTTCGAAACACTTGTTTCTACAAGATATTTGTACATAGGTTTCTGGAAAACCCTCGTCTTCAGCAATCTTGTGCAGTCTTCAAATCTTCAAATCCGTTGAACTTTTCCTGCTGGATGCCTTCTTCTTGGTCTTCTTCAGAAAATAAAAATTACATTTCGAGACCTAACATCCTATACAAGATTTGCTAGACTATCATACTTAGTGAGTTTCCTCTTTTACAGTGTTCAAGTGAACTAAGAGTACTAACCACCTTTCTGAGCTAAGATAAGTCATTAGGTTGCTGATCAAAATCTAAACAGATATTCCTAACAATTTGTATGGCTTCTCGGTTGTCATAAGTTCCTGCACACACAAAGACAGGAAACCACGAGTAGTTCTGAAAAAAAACTAACAAAAAACTAGCTAAACAAATAAAAACTATAAACAAACAAAAAATCACACTCAAAATGCTACAGTAGGAATTAATTCCCCGGCAGCGGCGCCAAATTTGATGAGCTCAAATTATACTCTAAATAACTTAATAGAATAAGCTGTAGTTGTAGACTATGCTTAACTCGGTCTCGTTCTCTAGGGAATTAATCAAGCTACCACAACGAGTGAGAGTAAACAGATTGTTTGTGAGTAACAGTTTGATTGATGGTTTTGAATACTTCTAACTAGATTGACTAAGGCTAAGATTACGATCAACAATGAGAGAAAGATGAATACAGTAGCAAGATCCAATTATGCTAATTCGAACTAGGGAAACACTCATATTCGTCACACGGTTGTTGTACAGTAAATCAATCAATTCGATTAAACCAATTGTTCTTAGAATATATTATACTGGAGAAATTGTGAGTCGTCAATTAACGATCCTTAAACAATGAAAAATTTAGAGAATTTAATACGGACTTATCGAATTGAAGATTTTTATGAAGATTTTATACGAGACTAACCTATATGAGTGATTTGATAAACCCTAGAACGAATATACATAATCTTCACATACTATTGTATTCAAAGGTGTTTAGCTACTCATAATAGATAATTGCATACAGAGATTCATGGTAATAATCATATGAAACATAGATGAGAAACTCGCATGCAATAACATAGAATTCAATCGATAAAGGTAAAGAACGAATTGTAAAGAAGAAAGCAATAGAGAAATCAATACTGATAATCCTGATGCGTAAAAATCAATGAATAACCAAGCTCCAAAGATGTCTCAATGTTAATGTCTGAATCTAGGAGCTCTCTTCAAAAACTAGGTTAAAAAGAAGTTATGTCTGAAGTTATGGTGAAAGAAATCTATTTAAAGGAGAAAAAACGAGTAGAATACTAGCAGAATTCGACCAGAAAATCGCCCAGCAAATAAGCTCTCGGGAACTCTTGCCGCGGCGCACCTATATGTCTTGCCGCGGCGAAGATGCTTCGATACAGTCAACTTATGATGTCTCAGATCTTTTCTTCAGGAAGAATTTGGCCATGATTTTGGCACGAAAGTTGTAGCCCTTTGAATTATCTTTCCATGGCACCGATATCAGGTAAATCGGACTTCATAGGAGAGAGTTATGTCCAAAATGGCTAGACTGCTCCGTAAATCATCACTTTTGCAAGTCACGCTAAAATGCCTCTCAATTCTTCGTCCGAACTCCGAATCCACTTCCGTCTTCGCCCAATTACTCTTCATTCAGAGATATATAACCAATGTCTTCACTCCGATTTTCACCTTCGGGACCAAATAACACAAAAAATCCTACAAAACACAAACAAAGTACCAAAGCATCAAAATGTACAAAAACACTATAAAACTAAGGTCAAAGACTACCAAAAGACCGCTAAAAAGGACCAAATGAGACGTTAGAATATTGTCTCATCAAGTTTCCCTTACAAAATTCTATCTCTTGATCCCTTTAACACTAGGTTCCCAACCAAGTGTCCCCGTTCTCCCAACCAAGTACTTCCTCTACTTAGTAACCTTTGAGTTGTTCCTTAGTTTCCCAAACTAAGTACATCCTATGCTCAACGCCTGTTGGTGTTTTGGTTATGGTTGTTTTTCAGGTGAGCAGGCTCTTAATAACTTCTACAGTTATATAGGAGTGCTTTGTAGAATCAAGTTTACTTAATACACTTTTCAATGTATGTTTACTTGTTCTTTACTGACCGAAGTCTTGATTTTTTTCAAGAGAATGAATCTCAGATATTAGTCACAACCATGTCTTCTGGATTCAACTCCTTCACAATATGCAATTCTTGTTAAGGATCAGGACACGTAGAACTTTCGTGCTACTTAGACTTCAAGAGGTTTAGTCGCAATAGCTAGAGAGTAAGTAGGTAGAAGGCTTGTATGCTTAAATGTAATGTATGAAGTTCTGTGTATTCAGTATTCAAGTGTGTGTCTTTTAAGAATTCTAAGTGGTGATATTTATAGTTGAAAATCATGCCGTTTGAATAGTATCCGTTAGGCTCAATGAAATTCAAACTATTGAAATATGAAGTTAGTACGGCATTGAGCTTTGTCTCTTTACGGAGATTTCCTCTTTGCTCATACATATTTGTCTGCGTATTTAATGCACTGTACTAATTTTTTTTACTGTAGTGTCAACGGAACAATGCAAGCTTTTTGAGGCTTTGCAAGTCCTTTCTTAGTGACCTATAGTGCTTCAGAAACTTATTGAAACGTTTGTCTCCCAGACACTTAGTTTCCTCAAGGTATCTGAGCCAAGGTATCTGAGGACACATTTTTCCTTAGTCTTCAACAATCTTGTGCAGTCTTTTGATCTTCAACAAATGAGTTCTTCTGCTGGATGCTTCCTCCTTGGTCTTCTTCAAATATATAAAAATTACATTCAGAGACCTAACATCCTGTA
Source organism: Plantago major (assembly GCA_026545765.1). Lineage (NCBI taxonomy): Eukaryota > Viridiplantae > Streptophyta > Magnoliopsida > Lamiales > Plantaginaceae > Plantago > Plantago major. The sequence continues at coordinate 67,553,657 of CM048839.1, forward strand.
CAAGATTTGCTAGACTAACATACTCAGTAAACTTCCTCTCTTACAATGTTCAAGTGAACTATGAGTATTAGTTACCTTTATGAGCTAAGATAAGCCATTAGGGTTTACTGATCAAAATCTAAACAGATATTTCTAACAAATTTCCCCCTTTTCGATCGGTCACCTATGACTATCTTTAAAACCTAACAAGAAGTGGATGAGGAAACAATCCAACACTTAAACATTTCTGATGATCTTTCATTTCTTTTTGTTTAAGTGTAGAAAGTAAACATCAACCAAATCATAAGGTGTGATCTTTGCCACAAGTTATCTTTTCATTGAATAGGTATCTGAGAGTATGTTCATCAGATAGAATTACATATGTAAGCACAAATAACTTTTACAAAATAAGCTTTAAAGTACAATCAGCAATAATAAAAAATACACAACTATAAGTAGAACAACAGGAAGTTCCAAGTTCCAAGTGAACATTCTACTTGTTGTTCTTCAAGTCTTCATCTTCTTTGTCAGCTTTGAGCATCTGGGTAAATGTAGTAACCATATCTGATAATGTCATTTGACTAGTCAAAAAGATAGGTTCTCACAGCCATTTTAACTTTTCTTATGAACTCAACATTATCTCTGTAACATTTGGTGGATCATCTCTTGCAAGTTTGTTCAACCCAGTAATGTCTTTCCGATAACCAAGCATGTTCAACCTGAATAGGAGAGAAATTGAATTTGTCATAAATTGTCTTCAGATACTTCAAATCTTGCTCGTAGTCATCTTCAGTGAGATAGAAGGACTCATAAACCGGTACAACTAGTCTTTGCTTTGTTCTAGTGCTAAGTACATTTTCCATTCTATGAACATCATCAGGTTTATGGTAGAGGCAAGTGTCAGATAGCTCTTTTTTTATGGCTACTTGTTTGACATAAATTTCAAAATCAAGTACATCCTTTATCTTATCCTCTGGCATTAGAACTTCTTTGTTCTTTCTCTAGGACAACATTTGAAGGTAGATTGGTTCTGGTAAACCATTTGTGTTGAATATCAAATCTCTTGCAAACATTATCCAGTAACCATTCTTGCACTTGTAGACTTTAGAGTTTAGATCAGCTTGTGTTGGATGATACTTAATAATGGATTCCTTAGGGCTAAGAGTATCAACTCCTCTGAATTCTTCAATCCTTTCTCTGATCTTCCTCTATCTCTCAGCTTCTTTAGTTTTTCTTCTTGAGAGCTTGTCACTAGATGTACCTTGCTGGATAGGTACTGCAGATGTGGTAGGCTCAGATGGATTCCTCACACTTCTTCATTGAATGAGAGGTGCATCATCTTATTCTTCATCATCATAATCTTGATGAGTTTATGGGATATCTTTGCATCCATCATTGTTGCCTTTTCTTCTCTTTCCAGAGAGCTCTTCCCCACCTTCTGCATGGTCTCTGTATCTTCTCCTTGAGCTTGGTAGTTACAGGAGGTCTCTGAGACCTTTTTCCAGTGACAGAAACTAGTTGTAGTTGACTAGGGGTTTCACTTTGGAGTTGGGCTTCAGATATCACTTTTTATTTGCCTTTCCCCTTAGTGACTTTTCTAGATCTTTCCCCCTTAGTCATAGGAGATTGATCAAAATTATCCACCATCTTGACAAAGGATTATGAGAGAGATTCAAAATTCCCTTCGAGTCTATTGTATGCTTGTGATAATTCTTGCAATTCTGCTCTGAGGGCAACATTCTGCTGGGCAAAGCCATTTTCGGCATTTGTGTGCTTTGCAACCTCAGTAACCACTTGGCTTATAGTAGTCATGGCCAATTCAGAATGAATGTCAGCAAATTGGGTGAGTTGTTCATCTGCTTTCCTTAGCAAAGGTAGATCTTGATGTTCCATAGCTATGCTGGAGGTTCTCCTGGCAATTAGTTCAGCAAGTTTCTGGAATGCAGGAGGAACAAATGCAATCAACTACTTGTTTTCATATTCAAGCTCCTTGAACTGGTCAAGCATTATCTGAGATCTCCTTTCATAGACCTCAGCTTCCTCTTCAGGAACCCAGATGTGCACAAGGGGACCCAAAGTCTTCTTCTGAGTAGGAGACACACTAGTCTAAGGTTGACTATTGTCATTCACTTTCTGAGCGTCTTCTTCGTCTTCATTATTACTCTACTCATCCTCATTGTCTAAGTCAGCAACCTTTGCTTCGCTGGATGAGGGCAGATCTTTCCCAGTTTCTTCCTCTGGAGTTTCTTTCTCTAGAGTTTCTTCAGCATCCAGTTCCTCAGCAAATGCTTGTGTAGCAAGCTGGATTGCTTTTGCTCAGCAAGGGCTTCTTCTGCCTTGCGAGTTAATTCCTCAACCTTTCTTAGGTTGGCTTCTTTTTTTGCCATCTTGATTTCCAACTCAAGATGCAGTCTTGTTTCTTCTTCCAACAGAGTTATGAGTTGAGCTACTCTGTACTCAGCATCCTTGATCTGATGTGAAGTATTTTAGAGAGCTCTCCTACTATATCAGTAGAGTCTTGCTGTTGGGTATGATGACTTGATGATCTTGAAGGAGATGGAGAAGGAGATTTTTGAGTTGTCCTCTCAGGTTGCTTTTCAGCAGCTGAGGCAGTTTGTATTTTACCAATCCCTCATGTTCCAGGTGCAGGACCGTCATCATCATCCTTGGGATTATCATCCTTCCTGTGAGCAGATGGAGATGGAGTTTTTGGTTTTTCAACATCATGTTCACCAGTCTCATCATCATCCTCATCTTCAGATACCAAGTTGATAACCTCTGGCATAGTTATCAAATGACCACTGTCTTCTTCCTGCTCAGATGGATCAATCTATAGAGTCTTTGGAAGAACTGGTTTTAGAGCCATTTCCAGTCTGGTCTAGCTATCTACTTGATCAAAAGCTTGAATAAGCGCGCCACTTCCTTTCTGAACCGCTTTTCCATCAGCTGGCAAAAGGAATATAATAAGGGAACATGTTGTGTACATGGTTCTCCAGATCAAGTGCATGTGCCCTCCTTGTGGGATCATCAAAGATTTTGATGATCTCATCTATATGAGAGCTCCTTATTTTCTGCCATTGTCTGAAGCAGCTAAGGTGTCTGGGCACAGTGTAATCCTTGAAGAACCGTAGGAGATCCTCATTGTTAGCAGGAACCCTTATGGTGCAATAAAGAGCTTGAAACAGAATGGAGTTTTGATTAAGTGTCAAAACTTGTTCAGATATCTGAGTATCATATGTGTCAAGTTTCTGAGTTACCTGCGTCTCAACAACAGGCTCAGATGGCTTGACCAGTGAGGTGGAAGGATCCTCAGATATCTTAAGAGGAGACGTGGGTGTCTTATCCTCTTCAACATCCATTTCTTTCTGAACCTGACAATAAAAAGTGTTAGTACACTTAGAAAGATTAAGTAGGATTTCACACACATTTGTATCTAAGATTTCTACCTCTCTGACAGGACGCTCAGATATGTGTTTCTCAGAAACCTTTGAGGTTTTTGTTATATCCTCTTATGTCTTCGGCTTTTCAGCCACATCATCTTTCTTCTCAGTTTGAGCCTTTAAGAAAAATAAGAATGGGTTAGAAAGTTCATTGGAGGGAGATCTCTGAGAATGCAAACTAGAATCTTTAGCTACCTATGTTACAGGATCAGATTCCTTATTGATGGAGGGTACATAATCCTCCTTCTCAGACTGTGAGAGAAACTTCCCAGTTTCCTCTCTTTCCTCTTGTGTAGGAAGCTTTTCAGCTTCCTCTCCTTCATCTATTTCTTTTTTAGCCTGTAAAAAAAATTAATCACATTAATAACAAAACATATAACATAGACATTTGACAAGTAGTGATTTAAAAAACTCAGTAACTTGATCAATGTCAGGCTGATTGGCATCTGGAACTTGTCTGGGTTTCATGCCTTGGTCTTGTTGTTTAGTGACCTCAGCTATGTTTGAAGTTTCTGGCACTTCATGCCTTTCTGAGACTTAGGCTCAGTTGCCTTCCCTGGTTGATCTTCCTGAGTCACCACATCAAGTTGATCCCTCTCAGATGAGAGTTTGGGAACCTGCTCTCTTGCAGGAATTTCTTCAGCAGTAAAGTCTGCTCGTATTTCATCAAATCTATGAAACTCAAGGATCATTTCAACAGCATCCTCATCTGTCTGGGGCCGTTGTGGTTGTTTTAGTGATCCTGATCTGGACGATGAGGGTGTGGATATATGAGGTCTGTCCAGTTCTTTTTGAGTTAGATTTTTAAGTACTAAGGCATCGGCAGTGTCCTCTAGTACAAACTCATTACTCCTCAAGGCCTCTTGCATATCCTGAAAAGTGGATGGCCCTGGTGGAGTTACTTGCTCAACAACCTTGGAAGCTGGGACTTCCTCAGCAACCTCAATCCTTTCCAAGATTCGGTCAAAATTTAACTCATTTGCTTCTTCAGCAGAGGGTGTGAGTGGTCTCTCACCACTTTCTCCAATGAGTGAAGGATGCATTGACTTTGGTGTTTGCATCAGGACTAGGGACTGAAAACTGAGAGTCTATCTCCACAATGGGATGATGTGTCAAATCAAAGTCTTAATATTTGTTTTAGAGCCAAGAGTTAATCCTCAACACTACGAAAACTTGCAGTGTAGTGGAGTTAACCCCAAGGTCGGTCTCGAAGGACTTAACTAGGCTGAGTTTGGTTCACGAATAAAAGTAACAATATCAAAAGCAGTAAATGTTTGTTTACCTCGGCGGCGAGATAGTAAACTAAAGTAAATAACTACTTGTAACTTCTAGAAACCGAATTGAAAGTAATGAGATTAAGATATGAATGGAGAAAAATTATGGAGTGGTGACATCAACAAGCTAGCAAGCAGGATATATGTGATTCACGGAATTGATTACGCAAGTTGTCACGGACATGAGTTCAAAAATGAATAGCACTAGTGGAGGCGTCAATTCCACAAGGCTACAATTAATCCAGCTAATCCTACTATTAATGTTTGCAACTAACTGTTAGATTGAAGCAAGACGGAAAACATTTGGGCGTATTGATTAAATGCTTAATCTAATAGTGATATTGACGTATTGCATATCAAACGTAATAAAAGCACAAGTAATCGAATCCCGGTGCACTTCGAATCACATAAACCCTAGCTAGCATGCATTGAATCAGTCACCACCCCATAATCGGGGTGTTTAGCTACTCATGATAAGCGAAAGCAAAATCATATTAGCAATAAACATAATCTCAAGCACAAAACAAAGATTCGAAAGGATTGATACAATTTTACCCTTCGTTGTCACAAACCCTAGGTAGAAATTGAAGAACCAAACGAATCGATGCAAAAGGCTGTGTAGATAATCTTCCAATCAACGTCAATCTTTGAATTACAAGGGAAAACGGTTCAATTACCTCGAAATCGGGTAATTGACTTGGAAACTAGGTCTAGCTCTAGAGTAAGGTTTTGTTCTTCACAATAGAGTTGATATGAAAGATGATATCTCGATATTTTATCATACAAGGAATAAAAAACGAAGTCTGAAACGGATTAGGAAACAAAATTGCTGAAGGACGGAAAAGAAACAACTGGCGTCGCCAGTTTCTTCCTGTGTCAATCAGAAAGTTACTGGCATATGCCAGTTTGATAACTGACATTGTCAGTTTCTCCTGGATTGCATATTATGCCCTTCGACGCCTTTCTGACTCCAATTCTCGATATTTTGGCCTTCCCGCTCCACGTCTAGCATCCATACGAGGCATTGGAACTCCACAACTTGTAGATGCGTATAAAATACACCATTTTGCCTTCCATTAGCGCGGTTTAGCTTAAATCTACAAAACGCAAAAAGAACAAAACAAGTAAAAATATTCAAGAAAAACTAAATAAAGCTATACTCAAGGATGACAAAAAGACGGTAAAAAAGACCGAATGAGACGGTATAAAACCGACTCATCAAACTCCCCAAACCGAACCCTTGCTTGTCCTCAAGCAACAGACTCTCTAAAAAACCTAGAAAAAACTAAAACACATAGACACAAAACAAAGTCTAGCTCCCAAGCTACCGAGTCTACGATTGCACATAATAAGCCCAAGAAATGTAGAATCTTTGACATCACCCTGACATTCACAGAATAACATGCATAAGCCCAAAAAGTTAGTTTCCAAAGTAAATAGAACTTAAGTCTAAAACGGTAGTCCCTCACAAGTGGATCCTATGCAACTAATCTCTCACACTCCTGGAAGTGTCCAGTGGGGGTAATTACTCAAGAATATAAAGAGGTAAGGAAGGTGACTTGCGTCACAAAGATGCCTCAAATACCTCATGCAATGTACTCAATCGGTTAAGTCAGAAGGGACTTTTTATAGCTCTGTAACAATCAGCGTAGACTCATAAAAAGGCAATCGTTCTCTCTTTTTTCAACATATATATATATAATTTTTCATTTTTTGCATACTCGTTTTTGCAGTCTTATATTTGACTCATATGCTTATATGTTTTTTCTGTCTCAAGGATCAATCCAAGCAAAAGCATTAAACAGGTTTAGTACATGCAATAGACGCTCGACTTGGGAGACAAACTTAGACTCAATAGACAGAATAAGAAATAGAGAAAGAAACACATCCAAAAACATGCAAGTAAGAAGCCTAAAGCAGATCAAAACTTGAAATATCCCTCCCCAAACTTGAACTCGTGCTCGCCCTCGAGCAAACGAGTGAAAAGAGAAAAAGTAGAGAGTTGATAAGATAGAGGCTTCCCTGATTGAAGGTTCCCGAGATGTGTAGAGGACTGGTGGTGTTATTTGCGATGGTGGGTACTAGACTTCCCCATGCTCGAATTTATCTGCCCTTGCACCTGCGAATAGATATAAAGGGGTCCAACATACCCCTCAGAATAGTCCTTGTAGATAAAATCCTTACGCAAATAATCTAATCCCTTCACTATCCCGACCTTACCATTCACCTCATAAGTTGTTGTGCGTCTAAATACGCTAATATCCATTCTGGAGGCGAATAAAAATGGCCAGCCAAGGAGGATTGTATCGGGTCCTGTCTTTTGATCTTCCCGGATAACCTTAAGAACAACAAAATTTGTGGTAACAGTTTCACCATTTAGTTTAACCGCGACACCCTTTGCCAATCCAACTGGTCTTCTATGTGACCCATCTGCCATTAGGAGTCGAGTTTCATTTCTTCCAAACCTGTGAAGCCACATCCCTTAAACAGACTGTATGGGATTGTATTACATGTAGATCCTGTGTCTAAAGTTGCAATGACTTTTGAATTTCCCATCCCAACTACGATGTTAAAGCTCTTCTTACTGAGAGGATGCTCCTTCACATTTTCTGCTAACTCTTCTTCCTTGGCTAGAACTTCAACTACTCCAGTTTCCGGGGTGCTCACTATAACAGTAGAATCTTCCTCTTTTACAGAACCCAATTCTTCAATGGAAACAGCTGGATCTTCCTTTTGTTCTGGGATCAACTCCTCAACATAATTACCGGGGGTTATCACCTCTTTTACTGCTGCTTCACTAGCAATCGGGATCAACGATGCACATCCACAAGCTGTGCAAATCTGTTTTGAAACCTCAACACGGGTCTCATTTTCTGAAACACTCACCTCAACCTGTATTTCTGTGATCACCTTAATAGCCATTTCCCTCTTAGGAGTACTAGGGAATTTCCCTTTTTCTCGCTCTTGGTCCTTCTCTAGTAGCTGCTGCAGAACACTTTGGATCTTTTCACTATCCTTTTCCAATTTTTGAACTGTGGCTTCTAATGCATCCAACCTCTCAGCGGTAGCTGCATTTAACATCGTTGTGTGTTACATGGTGGCATGACAACTTTTCACAAACCCTCTCAGATCCTCCAAAAAACCTTCTGGAAGTTGTGACTCGGGAAGGCGGTGTTTCGGGCAATTAGAGCCACTAAGCTTACTCCTATGCTCTGAGCTTTTTGCTATCCTCTCAAACACAACACTCAATCCGACAGGGCTGATCTCCCCCATCAATCCCCCATCCATCCTCCAAATGCCATATCAACCATGACTTGTGAAGGCTCATCAAGGCCATCAAAGAAGAACTGGTTCAAATCTACAGTGCTAAAACGGTGGTGGGGGTATTGGAGCTGTAAATCACGAAATCTCTCCCATGCTTCATAGAAGGGCTCCCCTTCTTTCTGGCTAAACTCCATAATCCGTGCTCTGAAACCCAAGGTCATCCACATGGGGTAGTATTTACCCATAAAGGTCTGGAACGCTTCGTTCCAGGTGGTGATGCTTCATTCATCCAAGTTCGTGCCTCGTCAAAGACACACATAGGGAAGATCCAGAGCCTCAAATCGTCATCCTCAACCCCTTCGGGTTTTCCATTCCAGAGATGCAGTGCTCGATTTCTCTGAGGAAACCCATGACGTCCTCATTCTGAACTCCATAGAATCTCGGAAGTTGCTGGAGGAGATGCCTCTTAACCTCGAGTCCCCACACATTAGATGGTGTGACTATGGCTGGGCGACAAGCACCCTACACAGGTAGAAGGAGTGTGTACATTGAAGGTTGCTCCACCGTAGCCATATCTGTGACCATGTGCTATAAGACAGACACAACACTAGAACTACGCAAATGTAAGCACCCGTTAGTTAAAACAAGCACTCAAGACGAAGAATACAGAGGTAACAAAGGAAAAAGACTAACAAAAACAAAAATAAAAGCTAGATAAAGAAAAAGTAAAAACAAAAATACTGTAACTAAAATTCATAAACTTAACAAAGGAGTTAAGTCCCCGGCAGCGGCGCCAAAAACATGATGTGTCAAATCAAAGTTTCAATATTTGTTTAAGAGCCAAGAGTTAATCCTCAACACTACAAAAACCTACAGTGTAGTGGAGTTAACCCCGAGGTCGGTCTCGAAGGACTTAACTAGGCTGAGTTTGGTTCACGAATAAAAGTAACAATATGAAAAGCGGTAAATGTTTGTTTGCCTCGACGGCGAGATAGTAAACTAAAGTAAATAACTACTTGCAACTACTAGAAACCGAATTGAAAGTAATGAGATTAAGATATGAATGGGGAAAAATTATGGACTGGTGACATCAACAAGCTAGCTTGCAGGATATATGCGATTCACGGAATTGATTACGCAAGTTTTCACGGACTTGAGTTCAAAAACGAATAGCACTAGTGGAGGCGTCAATTCCACTATGCTACAATTAATCCAGCTAATCCTACTATTACTATTTGCAACTAACTGTTAGATTGAAGCAAGATGGAAAACATTTGGGCAGCTCGATTAAATGCTTAATCTAACAGTGATATTGACGTATTGCGCATCAAACGTAATAGCAAGATATGCGATTAATCTAAAAGCACAAGTAATCGAATCCCGGTGCACTTTGAATCACATAAATCCTAGCTAGCATGCATTGAATCAGTCACCACCCCATAATCGGGGTGTTTAGCTACTCATGATATGCGAAAGCACAATCATATTAGTAATAAACATAATCTCAAGCACAAAATAAAGATTCGAAAGGATTGATACAATTTTACCCTTCGTTGTCACAAATCCTAGGTAGAAATTGAAGAATGAAATGAATTGATGCAAAAGGCTGTGTAGATAATCTCCCAATCAACATCAATCTTCGAATTACAAGGGAAAACGGTTCAATTACCTCGAAATCGACTAATTGCCTTGAAACTAGGTCTAGGTCTAGAGCAAGGTATTGTTCTTCACAATAGAGTTGATATGAAAGATGATATCTCGATATTTTGTCATACAAGGAATAAAAAACGAAGTCTGAAACGGATTAGGAAACAAAATTGCTGAAGGACGGAAAAGAAACAACTGGCGTCGCTTTGTTCCCCAAGGCGCCGATTTCTTCTATGTCAATGAAATTCTTGGCATATTCGGTTTGACAACTGGCGTTGTCAGTTTCTCCTGGATTGCCTATTTTGCCCTTCGACGCCTTTCTGAATCCAATTCTCGATATTTTGGCCTTGCCGCTCCACGTCTAGCATCCATACGAGGCATTGGAACTCCACAACTTGTAGATGCATATAAAATACACCATTTTGCCTTCCATTAGCGCGGTTTAGCCTAATATCTACAAAACACAAAAAGAACAAAACAAGTAAAAATATTCAAGAAAAACTAAAGCTATACTCAAGGATGACAAAAAGACGGTAAAAAAGACCGAATGAGACGGTATAAATCCGACTCATCATGGGAGTTTCCTCTTCCTTGCTAGTTGTCTTCCATTTGGAGGATCTGGGTTTCTTGGTCGAACGGACCCGTCGGATATCTCTTCTGTCTTTATTTTCCTGGAACCTTTCTTGAGCTTTTGAGACCCAGCAGCTTTCTTCATCAAGTTTGTATACTCAAACTTACGGAGCAGGTTGCTGTTGGCTATCTCACCTTCCTCCCTGAGAACAAAGCCAAGTTTCTCCATCAAGTAGCAAATTTTGAGTCCAAAACTCACAGTGTCATTAGGTTCAGCAAGTCCATTGACAATTGTGGGTTCGAAACTTTGAACTACTGCAACTAAGTTCATGAAGGCGTACTTACCCCAGTTGAATGGGTTTTCCAGCCTATCATCCTGTGTGTTAAGTAGGAGCATAATCATCCATCTCTCCATACTTATTTGGTCAGCTCCTCCTTGTAGACCAGCAAAGCATCTATGGAGTATGTGAGCCATCATATCCCAGTGCTCCACCAGATGTCTTCTTCTGATTTTGGTAAGCGTAAAATCATGTAAAGCTCCAGATTTAGTACGGTCACATACATCACTGTATAGTGCCTTGAATCCTTCAACAAGGATTTCATCAGTAGTGTCTATTTCAAAGTCTTTTCCTTCGGTAGGTAGTCCAAAGATCTCACTGAAAGACGCATAGTCCAGACAAATTGGTTTTCCTTGAACTTTTGTTTTGATGGCCACTCTTTCAGTGCCATTAACCAGACATGAAACAATCCTGGAATTGTTGTAAAATTCCAAGACATCCAAAGGGGATACAACCCTGGGAAGAGCCGAGCAAAATTCCTTGATTTTTGCCTTTTCAAGCAAGTCAAGAATCAGCTGCATATCGGTTTTGTTTACAGTAGCACCCACCATGTACTCGTCAATAAGAGCGCTTCCCCAAATCATTCTATGATTGGAAGATCAATGGTCTGGGTTAAAATCTCCAGCCAATCGACTGTTGATTATAATCAATTCTGGTGCTTGCTTTGCAGTAGTACCAGAGGTATAGACTTCGGACATCTGAGATCTAGCTCTCTTTGGTGCCATCTCTTTAAATAGATGTAGTAGAGAAATAAGATCAAAAGAGATTAAGGTTGAATTCAATTAAGTGATTCTTTGCAGAAAAACTTGCAGAATTACAGACAATTTCAGGGAAGATTAGCAGAGAAAGGATGAAGGATTTTGCTATTTTTGTGCTAGGTAAAATGTATGTTTAGGTGAAAGTGTTGTCTTTTGCCAAAAAATTCTTTATATAGCAATACAAGTACACAGATACAAATGAATTCTGTATCTATGTACCTCGCAATCTGCACAGGCATGGGTGAAAAAGAGATTTTTCATTTAATGCTAGTGGGGCCATTTACTGGGTTTCCGCGCTAGTGGGCTTGAGAGACTCATCTGATTCATTGAATTATAAGCGCCATTTTTCAATGGTTGAGATTGATTACTCATCAATGATATCAATCAACACATGTAATTATGCCCAATTAATGCTTGGCTAATAGCTATCTGAGTCATTTTCGACTCTCAGTAACCTGTAACTAGGAAAAAAACTGGTTTCAGAGCTTATTAATCAAGCATCCAGTGTTGTTTGAAAATTATCAAAATGATAAGCTCAAATTTTACACTAATTAACTTAAGAGAATAAGTTGTAGTTGTAGACTATGCTTAACTCGGTATCGTTCTCTAGGGAATCAATTAGGCTACCACAACGAAAAAGAGCAGAACGTTTGTTTGTGAGTAACAAGTTGGTTTTGAGTGATTTTACTTCTAAAACACAAATTAATACTAAAGCAAATAAACGCTTTGATCAAATGATAGAAAGTGAACACGGTAGTGATGATCCGGTTAAGCTAATTCGATACTAAGGCAATCGTTCATATTTGTCACACGGTCGGTGTATAAAAAGCAATCAATCCAATTCAACCAAGTTGTTTTTCGAAGATTTCAAACTAGAGAAATCGTCAGGTTTGTCAGACCGACGATTCATAACCAAAATAATTTAGAATATTTCAAACTAGTGTATTGGATTTAAGGTGTATACGAAAATCTCAAACTAGACGAACATATATGAACGAAAATAAACCATAGATTCGAATCTGCATAACCATCACATAACTACGGAGTTCTGGAGAGGATTAGCTACTCATACTTGAAGCAAAGAAGAAGGAATTCATAGTCTTGTATATTCAAAGCATAAACATAATGATAATCGCAAACAAGGGCATACAATTTAACAGATGAATCAAGCACACTTGTATGGAAGCAATAGAGAATTCTCAAACTTACTAAGAATTCGATGTCAAAGATTCGTTACAAGAGAAGAACCAAGCTCCAAAATCAATCAATGTCAAAATCTAGGTGTAGGAGCTTTTTTCTAGGTAAAATTCGAGTAGAGGATGTTATGGCAAAAATTGCCTAAGTCTAACCTAATAAGGAGAAACAAACATGCTGAAATCTCGTCTCGCTGCGGTGAGAACATATACTCGCCGTGGCGAGAATTCCAGAAAGTCATACTTGGCTGTCTTGTGTCTTCTCGCCACGGCGAGCTCTTGTTGTCGAACTTCCAACCAGTATTGGATTTCTCGCCGCGACGAGAATATTTTTTCTCCGCGGCGAGCTTGCTGTTCTTCGATTCTCTCACCAAAAGAGGCCTATCTTCAAATACACTTCGGATTGCGATCCCTTTACTCGAATAACATCTCATAAAGTCGTCTTTCCTCCAATTCGTACCTAAAGAAAAAAAACCTACAAAACACGAACAAAACACCAAACATAAAAATGCACAAAAAACACTAAAAAACTATAAACAAAGACTAACAAAGACCGCTAAAAAGGACTAAATGAGACTCTGAATGATCATCTCATCAAACTCCCCAAACCGAACCTTTGCTCGTCCTCGAGCAAACAAACAACCTAAACAAGAACTAGACTTGAAACAAAAACAATCAAATAGCACATAACAAAGTTAAACTCCCAAGTGACCGAATCTAGCATTGTAAACATTAAATTCACAAGGTGTAAAAGTTTTGTACTCAACTAACCTTAGCAGAATAGTGCACAGAAAATCAAATAAGAACGTTTCTCAAGTAAATAACACTTAAGTCTAGCTCACTAGTCCCTCACAGGTGATTGTAGTGTTACTCTCACTCTCTTGGAAGTGTCCAAATAGGGTATTCACTCAAAAAGTAAACTGGGAAGATGAATTTCAACACAAAGATGCCTAGACTATCTTATGCTATTGTACTCGTGTCATCAGGTCGAAAGGGACTTTTGGCAGGCGACTTAATTTAAAAAAAATCGAAGACTGATGCTGCTCCCCTTATTCAAATCATTCATTTCAAAATTCAACCACGATTGCACTGTATGTTCAATGCATAGCCTCATTGGGCTCTTTTTATCTCAATTTTTTAAAGGTATCTGTTTTACCGAAAGTCAGCACTTTTGTGCGTGTCGGTTTGGTATATGTGCCATCAACCTCACGGACATGTAGTTTTTCAGCCACACCGGTATGTGGTAGTATTTGGAACACGCCCAACACGACTAACGGTGATCAACTAAGACCACAGATCCACCCCGAGATTCAGATTCAGACAACTTTGGGAAGCAGCAAACAGAATCTTTATTAGATATACATAACACCTCAAGTAAAAAGTCACAAAAATAGAGAATCTCCCCCCCCCCCCCAAACCTGTTGTTAAAGCTACACAACTCAAAAGCCTTGAAATATTCTTAGTCTCTGTTAGTGCACTAAACTTCAGGTTGAAAAACAAACAAAAAATCACACTCAAAACGCTACAATAGGAATTAATTCCCCAGCAGCGGTGCCAAATTTGATAAGCTCAAATTATACTCTAATTAACTTAAGAGAATAAGTTTTAGTTGTAGACTATGCTTAACTCGGTATCGTTCTATAGGGCATCAATTAGGCTACCAGAACGAAATAGAGCAGAACGTTTGTTTGTGAGTAACAAGTTGGTTTTGAGTGATTTGACTTCTAAATCATGAATTAATACTAAAGCAAATAAACGGTTTGATCAAATGATAGAAAGTGAACACGATAGTGATGATCCGGTTATGCTAATTCGATACGAAGGTAATCGTTCACATTTGTCACACGGTCGGTGTACAGAAAGCAATCAATCCAATTCAACCAAGTTGTTTTTCGAAGATTTCAAACTAGAGAAATCGTCAGGTTTGTCGGACCGACGATTCTTAACCAAAACGATTTAGAATATTTCAAACTAGCGTATTGGATTGAAGGTCTATACGAAAATCTCAAACTAGACGAACCTATATGAACGAATATAAACCCTAGATTTGAATCTGCATAACCATCACATAACTACCGAGTTTTAGAGAGATTTAGCTACTCATACTTGAAACAAAGACGAAAGCATTCATAATCTTGGATATGCAAATCATAAACATAAAGATAATCCCAAGCAAGAGCATACAATTTAACAGATGAATCAAGCACAATTATATCGAAGCAATAGAGAATTATCAAACTTACTAAGAATTTGATGTCAATGATTCGTTACAAGAGAAGAACCAAGCTCCAAAATTAATCAATGTCAAAATCTAGGTCTAGGAGCTTTTTTCTAGGTAAAATTCGAGTAGAGGAAGTTATGGTAAAAATTGCCTAAGTCCAACCTAATAAGGAGAAACAAAGACGCTGAAATCTCATCTCGCCGCGGCGAGAATATATACTTGCAGCGGCAAGAATTACAGAATGTCATACTTGGCTGTCTTGTGTCTTCTCGACTCGGCGAGCTCTTGTTGTCGAACTTCCAGCCAGTATTGGATTTCTCGCCGCGGCGAGAATATTTCTTCGCCGCGACGAGCTTGCTGTTCTTCGATTATCTCACTCAAAAAAGGCCTATCTTCAAATACACTTCGGATTGCGATCCCTTTACTCGAACTAACATCTCATAAAGTCGTCTTTCCTCCAAATCGTACCTAAAGAACAAAAAACCTACAAAACAAGAATAAAACACCAAACATGAAATGCACGAAAAAAAACCATAAAAACTAAAAACAAAGACTAACAAAGACATCTAAAAAGGACTAAATGAGACTCTAAATTATCGTCTCATCACACAAGAATGGACGTTTTCAAAACACAAGAGATAGTTGACTTATGACAGATTGTACTAATGGTCAACTTCTCTTCTTTTGTGTTCCCCCTTATTCAGTGGCCTCACATATTTGAATACCCGTTTCAGATACCTCTTTAACCAACTTTTACATTTGGCCTTGATATCTAAGTTCATGTCTCAGATATCTCCTTCATTCTTTAAGTGCCTTTCTTTCTCAGAAAGCCTTATTCTTCTCTTATTAGCTTACTGAGTTCCCATCTCAATGACCAATTTAGCATCTTAGTAGTTCATTAACCCAAGTCTAAGTCTCAAAATTAGGAATCTACTTTGTTGCAGAGGCTTTGTGAAGATATCTGCAAGTTGGTCCTCTGTACCAATCTTGAGTATCTAAATATTGTCTTTTTTCAACATGATCTCTAATGAAGTGGTGTCTAACATCAATGTGCTTTTGTTCTTGCATGAAACTTAGGATTCTGAGTTATGGCAATAACACTTGTGTTGTCATAGAAAATGGGGGTTTTCTCTTCATTGATCTCATAGTCTCTGAAAATGTTGTTGTATCCACAAGATTTGTGAAGCACAACACTTAGCAACAATATACTCTGATTCTGTGGTTGAGGTAGCAATTGAGTTTTGCTTCTTCCTGAACCATGATATCAATCTAGTACCAAGGAATTGACATGTTCCTGAAGTACTTTTTCTATCAAGCAATGATCCAGCATAGTCAGCATCTGAAAAGCCAACTAAACTCAAGCCATTCTATTTTGGATACCAGAATTCAACTTCTACTTTACCTTTAACATACCTTAGAATCTTCATAGCAGTATTATAGTGTGATTGCATTAGATTTGACTGAAATCTTGCACATACACCAACTGCATATTGAATATCTGGTTCGCTTACTGTAAGGTATAGTAGAGACCCAATTAATTTCCTATACATGTGTTCATCAAAACTCTTACCAGATTCAATATAGGCCATCTTGGTTACAATGCTCATAGGTATCTTAGCATTCTTTTTAGAAGGCTTTAGGTGAAACTTGTTGAGCATATCATTAGCATACTTTGTTTGACTAATGAATATTCTATCATTAAGTTGCTTGACTTGCCACCCTAGGAAGCAATTCAATTCTCCCATTATGCTCATCTCAAATTTACTTTTCATGAGCTCAACAAAGTCTTCACAAAGTTGCTTGTTCTTAGATCCAAAGATTATGTCATCAACATAAAATTGTACTAAGAGTAGTGTCCCATCATGGTTCAATGTAAAGAGAGTTTTGTCAACTTCTCCTTTCTTGAATCCACTTCCCAGCAAGTACTTGGCCAAAGTGTCATACCATGCTCTTGGAGCTTGTTTAAGTCCATAAAGAGCTTTTTGAAGTTTGTAGACCATCTTGCTTTCTAAGGAAACTTCAAAACCAGGTGGTTGCTCAACATAGACTTCCTTCGCAAGTTCACCTTTTTGAAATGCACTCTTGACATCCATTTGGTAAACTTTAAAGTCATTATGAGCTGCAAAGGCTAGAAATAGTCTAATTGCATTCAATCTTGCAACTGGAGCATATGACTCATCAACCTTGCTTTGTTTCTGGTGATTTCACCTGATTCATTCACCTTGTTTCTGAAAACCCGTTTAGTTCCTATGACAAATATTCCATCAATGTAGGGAACTAGTTTCCAGACTTTATTTCTCTCAAATTGATCCAACTCTTCTTGCATTTCTAAGATCCAATCTTGGTCTTTTAATGCTTCTTCAATGGTCTTTGGTTCAATATTTGAGATGAAACATCCATAGAGAGAATTTGCATTTTCAGCAATTGCTCTCCTAGTTCTTACCCCTTGGTCTAAAGGACCTATCACATCCTTTGCAGGAAGATCTCTTACCCATTTTATAATGGCTTTAGAACTAGTAGGATCTTTATCATTTTGATTTATTTCTGTACCATTATGATTATGATAAGATACTTGATCCGTATCTAAGATATCAGGCACATGTGATGTCTTTGGGATATCTGACACTTGTTCAGTGTCCTGGGTATCTGAGACATGATTCACAGCAACCTCCTACTCAGAGACCTCTTCATAATGAAGATTCTCAGTGACTTGATCCATCTCTGGATTTCTCATAGGAAAATCTTCATCATGTCTTAGAGTCATCTTGTTGTTACTTGGCAATGGTTGCCTTTCTTCGTCAGACTCATCCTCTAAGTGAATGATAGAATTCTTTCCCTGTGGAGATTCTTATTCAGAATCCTTGATGATAAGTTCTTTGAACCTATCTGAGAGTTCTTCATTCAAGGGTACTTTCTTGTTTCCTTCATAGAATACTACATGGACATATTCTTCAATCTTTTGTGTCGTTTTGTTGTAGATTCTGTAAGCTTTGCTATTCATTGAATAACCAAGAAATACTCCTTCATTTGCCATTGGTTGAAATATTCTTAGATACTCTTTACCATTGTTAAGAACAAAACATGTGCAACCAAACACTCTTAAATGTTTGATACTAGGGGGTCTACCAATCAAGAACTCATAGGGAGTCTTGTCATGGTGTTTGTTGATCAAACATCTATTTTGAGTGTAGCATGCTGTATTTACAGCTTCAACCCAATAGATTTCACTTATTTCAGTGTCAGCAAGCATTGTTCTTGCTGCCTCTTTTAGGGTCCTATTCTTCTTTCAACAACACCATTTTGTTGAGGTGTCCTTAATGAAGATAATTGATGTTGTATACCTTTGCAAGTACAAAGCTCTTTTATGTACTGGTTCACAAACTCAGTACCATGGTCTGTTCTGATCACAGATACCTTGTCATTTTTCATGACTTCAAGCATATTCAGCAGGCTTGGTATCTCGACCCTTGTGTCAGATTTCTGTTTGAGAAAAACAACCCAAGTGAATCTTGAGTAGTCATCTACAACAACCGAGCCATACTTCTTTCCTACAAAACTAGTTACTGAGAACTCAAAGAGATCCATATGCTAGTTTTAGACTTGAAAGATGTTTTGGCTTGTTTCCCTAATTGGCCTGCTGAACATACACCATCTTTTCTGTATGCCATTTTAGGTAATCCAACTACCAATTCTTTCTTGGCTAGCTTATTCAGAGTCTTGAAATTCAAGTGACTCATCCTTTTGTTCCATAATCAATTTTCTTCAGTGTAGCCAGATTGACTCACCATGAGGCATTCTTGAATTGTTGTAGATGCCCAGTCAGCAACATAGAGACTTCCTTTCCGCCAAGCAACCAAGACTACCTGCTTTGACTCATTGTTAATCAACTTGCAGGATTTAGATTTGATCTTTACTGAGAACCCCTTGTCAGCAAATTGACTCATGCTGAGAAGATTATATTTCAATCCCTCTACATGTAGTACTCCAGTGATTGGAAGGGCTCCAATTTTCAGATCTCCGAATCCTACGGTTGGATTCACTTCTCCTCCAGCAAACCTGATATTTGGTCCTGTGTCGCATACTCTGTAGTTGACCAGATTTTGCTTTGTCTCCTGTAATGTGCTTCCCACATCCATTATCAAAATGCCACGTTGGATTCTTCTTTAGAGTGTTCTGCACAAAACTAGAAACAAGGGGTTAGGTTCTCATTCCAACAATGGAACCATCTAGACTAAAGTATCTTCCAGTAGGAATCCACATTTGAATAAATTTCTTAGGGACATTTTTTTGTCAAACAGGAACATAAGGAGGAATTCTAGGTAAATGAATATTATCATTATTATCAAGAACTATTTTCCTTCTTGGTGCTCCTCGTGGTGCTTTCAGATACCTGTCAGGTTGCTGAGTCTGCTTTTCAGCGAACTTAACTTTCCTTGTCATATTTCTTCTAGCCCTAGCATTCAGATTGCTTGTGGTTTGTTCTTTCTTCCACTTCTAATGATTGCTATGAGAAACCCTAGCTTTCATCCATCGTTCTTGCTCTAGTTTGTAATCATGAGCAAGTTATTTCCCGATGGCTTTATAGCCAATGCCATTTCGAGCATGTGCTGCTGACTGAGATCTCCTCTCAGCAGCCTTACTAGTCTCTAGGTCATCTTTCTTTCCAGAAAACGTGACATTAGGAAATTTGCCAGCTCCAACAATCTTCCCTTTCTGAGAGACATAGCACTGTGGGCGGTTACACTTTCTAGTGTGTTGTTCCTTTACAGGAACTTTCCCATCGGATTTCTTTGGGACTTATTTTTTTCTCAAAGGTTTGGCTGCGACTGCCTTTCCTTTGTCAGCAACCTTAGATTTCTGACTAATGCTATAGGTTGTTTGGGAACCACCTTGCTGACCACTAACAAATGCCATTCTTTCATCACTCTTGTTCAGAGTGGTATAACTACTTGTTTTTGTGTCTAGCCCAAGTTCCCCTTTCTCCGAGGAATCTCTTAGGTAAGAGTGTACTTCAATGAGAGTGTCACAAGCTTTGGCATAGGATTGAAAGGACAATTCTTTCTTTTTGAGTTCATCGTTGTCAAAAAGAAGACCTTCACACTTCCTTTAAAGTTTATCCATTGCTTGTTCATGTAACTTTCCCGTTTCAACTATCTAAGCCTTTAGAAATGCATTCTTAGCATCCTTTGTCACAGATAGCTTTCACAGTTGTTAATACAGAAATATGTCCAATCCGTCATAGACGCCTTTGGAACGAATACTAAGGCGTCCCAAGTTGTTTACGAGTTCGGGATCTTATAGTCTGACCCGGAGCCTCTGTAGATCCGACCCACCCGGGTGGAAAGGAACAGGAAGGCTCAAGGACACTGGGTCCGACACGGACGAAGGTCCGTAACCTTACTGTCCGACCCGGATACCCGTCCGGACTCAGCACAACAACCTCATAAGCAACCACGTAAACTGGCACTTGAGAGCATCGAGGTCCGAATCACACGTCCCGGACCGCCTCCTTCGGATAGTATATGGACTGGAAACCCCCAGTCCAACCTAGTACAGTCCGGACCTATAGTTCGGACCTACCTTTTCGGATCTCATGCATGGCAGACTGCAAAAGGTCTCCAAACTCTCACATTAATGACTAATCTACCTCCAAAAGCCCAAAAGGGAATGGGTTAAGGAGTCATTAATGGGCCATGGGCCTATTGAGACATTGTTGGCTCAATCTGAGCCTGACACTTGGCACGATCTGGTGGGACCCTCCCAATTGGGGAGAAATCTATATATATATGGCACACACTCCCATGATAATGGTAAGCAATAATCACTTCTGAACCCTGACTCTTATACCGAGCAGATTCTCATTCTCTCGCAAGTAAAGTCTCTATCCGGTTTGACATCACGCAAACTAGGTATAAAGTTCTAACCCCCCTCCAAGCTACCTGTGCTGGTCCTCACGTGTCGCTTCTTACCAATACGGTGGTTCTTACAGGCTTCTGCTCCTTGGCCCTTACGAGCTAGGCACTTCGGATACTTAGTGTGAAAGGAAACAAGAGAAATTCATTTAAGTAGTTGGGGAGCCTATTTCCTCAACATTTTGGCGCCGTCTGTGGGAATCTTTACGAAAAGTTCCATTCTCTTCAGTAATGGCAAGAACAAGAAGGTCCGTAAGAACCAACGCTACTGTGATTGGCACGCCTGCCCCAAGGCAAAGAGGTAGACCACCCACTCGGAGGGGAAGAGCGGCAAGAACCTCTTCAAGAAACACAATGTACTGTGCAAGTGATGGCCACACCGCTGGCCTCTCTTCAGAGGAGGAAAGAGCCGTTGATCCACCAATGAGGACCCAGGTACTCGGGGTTGAAGGACAGGTTCCTCCGTCAGGAACACATGGTCCTCCTCCGGGAAGAAACTTCACCCTTCCAAACGGGCAGATCATTCGTCCAAGTGAGTTTGGAATGAGTGAGAATCAGTTTGGCCTCTTACTCACCACCATTCAAGGATGCTTTAGATCGAACAACCTTCAGCCTCCTCAACCCACTCCTCCCTTAGCAATTCCAAGACAAGCTGAACCCGCGCAATCAAGGACTGAGCATCGTCCAATCCAACAAAGGTTAGGGGAACCAGCTCAACCAGAGGACCTAAGGAACCTTTTCAACAGGAGGGCCCCTGCTTCTCACGAACAACGGGGGAGAAGTCTGGTAATGCCATGAGCAGATGAAGCTGGAACTAGCCGACATGGGGCTCTACAGCATGTGCCAAGAGACCACGTGGCAGAAAGCATCTCGATAGTCCCTGTTGATGATCTTCCTCCAGATGTGGCCATCAACCCAAGGACTGGCGAGAAGCTAACCACCAAGTAGATTTATTTTCAACAAAAGGCCTTGGAAACTCAAATCGCCACTCTGAGCAAGATGGTGAAGGCATACGAGAAGGTGACTCTTAGAGCTCCCAATCCTTTATGTGATGAGATAAGGAGGGAAAGGAAGCGCCCCGACTCCACTATCCCAACTCTTGCGCATTATTATGGGGATACATGTCCTGTGGGGCACCGTACTAGATATGAAAGTAAGATGGAGACCAACGGCCTGAATGACAACATGAAAGCTCTCAGCTTCGCACTACACTCTTTGTGGACGCAATGGATTGGTGGACCTCTTTGCCCAATGGCTCCATCAAGTCCTATGCGGATATCGCTTCTCTCTTCCTGAAAAGGTTTGGGAAAGCAAAGAAGAGAAAGAGATCAGTTGAGCACTTGGCAGGAGTAATCCAGAAAGAGCACGAGGACCTTAGGACCTTTCTTGACCGTTTCAATGCCGAAGTGCGCCAGGTAGAGCCTCACAGCATCAAAGAACAGGTGCGACACCTGTATGCTAACACTTACAACGATGATCTCAGAAGAAAGCTTTCCAACGAGTAAATCACAATTGAAAAGTACTTGGAAGATATCTGGGAAGGAGTCTTGTATGGAGAAGAGTACAGAAGAAATGTCCCAATAAGAGCTGGGGCCAGAAAGGGAAAAGAGCAAGTAAGACAAGAACCCCTTCCCCGTCCTGTAAATTTTGAACAAAAGAAGGAACTTAGAGACAAGAGGGAGTTCCGCATGGAGAGAACACCGCCAAGGAGATACGCCGAGTATACTCGCCTCAATAGACCAAGATCGGACATCTTGGCCTCTATTGTTGAGAAAAACTTAGATATACAATGGCCAAAACCTACAAGGAGCAATAAGAAGAACAAAGCCTCAAAGGAATACTGTAGGTTTCATAAGCACAAAGGTCATTCAACTGAGGATTGTGTCCAGTTGAAAACAGAAATAGAAAGGTTGGTAAGGAGTGGTAAATTGAAAGAACCAGTATATGAGGAGGAATCCCCCAAACACCAGAAGAATGAACGAAGAAGGGAGGAGCGTGGTTTGGAACCTCCGACAGGATCCTTACCGCCACCTTCAGCAGAAATCCCACCCCACCATGCCCAAAGATACCGTGGGTATCACAAAGATATGGAAATGGAAAACCTCCCCTATAGCGGGGTTATCAATGCCATTGCAGGAGGTCCAACCGGAGAAGATAGCCGAAATGAAAGGGAAAGAACCACGCAACATCTGAGAAACAATGACAGAACCTATGCTCCACCGGTTCTAAAAGGAACAAACGCCATCACTTTTGATGACAGTGAGATACCCCCACCAACGTCTGGTGGAGGAGATCTTAAAGATCCTGACGTTCTTCTGGTCATTTCTCTAGTCATCGCCACTTACAAAGTACTTGTTGATACAGGGAGTTCCTCCAATGTAATATCTAGGAGAACTTTGGAACAGATGCACCTGGGCAACGTTCAGTATGGGCGAGTACAAACCTCTTTGGTAGGATTCGGGGGCTCTATAGTGCGTCCCATTGGAAGTAAACCATTACAAGTCTCTATGGGCGCCTTCCCTACAAGGGTGACTGAGATAATCCTCTTTTTGGTGGTCAACACATTCGACTATAACGTGATCCTGGGTCGCCCAGGACTTAACCAATTCAAGGCAGTCGCATCTCCCCTACACAATAGGGTAAAGTTCCCAACCTCAAACGGTGTGGGTGAAGAAGTGGGCAATGTTAGAGAAGCCTGGGAATGCTACATCATGTCGACCAGAGGAGCTTCAGTACCCGTTCTTTCGGTCACTAAGAGACCCAGGAGCCCTCCTCCTATGGCTCTTAATCCATTGAAGGAAGAAATTGGTGTTGGTTCGCTCAAGGAAAAGTTCCCCAAGACTGCCAGGATGGAGCCTCAGGAAGCCCTGAAAGAGGTTCAGTTGATTGAGCGGGATCCGGAGAAGGTAACCCGGATCGGAACAGAGATGAGCACGGAAGTAGAGATGAAGCTCATCACATGCCTTCGAGACAATCACGATATCTTTGCTTGGAGCATTGACGACCTTAAGGGAATTGACCCAAGGATCGCAATTCACCGCCTGAATATGGATCCAACGGTAAAACATATCCGACAAAAGAGGAAGGATTTTGGGCTATCATAGCAGGAGAAGTGCACAAATTGATGAAAGCAGGAAACATCGAGGAAGTCAGATACTCTGACTGGGTCTGTAACATAGTCCTCGTTGAAAAGGCTCCAGGAAAGTGGAGAATGTGCAATGACTTCACTAGGCTTAACAAGTTTTGCCCAAAGGATCCTTATCTATTACCTCGCATACACCAGCTAGTTGACTCCACCGTGGGATGCGCACTCCTAAGCTTCATGGACGCCTATCAAGGCTTTTACCAAATCAGGATGGCCCAGGAAGACGTCAAGAAGACGGCCTTCTTTGCGGCATGAGGGGTCTACTGCTTCAAGGTCATGCCATTTGTCCTCAAGAATGCATGCGCTACATATCGGCGACTGGTGAATAAGATGTTCAAAGTGGAGTTGGGCAAAACCATGGAAGTTTACGTGGATGACATGCTAGTAAAAAGCAAGACCGAAGAGCAACACATCGAGCACTCAATAAGTGCTTTTCCATCCTTAGGAAATATGGAATGAAGTTGAACCCAGAGAAGTGTACATTTGGTGTAAATGGAGGAAAGTTCCTCGGCTACATGGTCACGGAGAGAGGTATCAGCGCTAACCCAGAGAAGCTAAAGGCAATCTTGGACATACCGCAACCGAAGACAATCAATGAGGTGCAAAAGCTCTTGGGAAGGGTGATGGCCCTGAGCCGTTTCATCTCCAAGTCCGCCGAGAAAAACTTACCTTTCTTCAAAATCCTAAGGAAAGGAGACAAGTTCGAGTGAACAAAGGAGTGCGAAGAGACCTTGGATAACTTAAAAATCTACATCCTCTCACCACCCCTCTTGTCCAAACCAGTAGAAGGTGAACCTCTCTACCTCTACCTGGCTACTACTGATGAAGCCATGAGTTTTGTTTTGGTGCGGATACAAGGAAATGACCACTTACCGATCTATTACTTGAGCAAGGCCCTCGTGGGTTCCGAGGCCAGATATGTGAAAATCGAGAAACTCGCCTTCGTGCGAGTCTACACTGCCCGGCGACTGAAGACTTACTTCAAATCTCATCGGATCGTGGTCCTCACCAATGAACCACTCAGACATGTCCTAGGCAAGCCAGATCTGTCAGGACGCTTATCCAAATGGGCGATCGAGCTAAGCGAATATGATATCGGGTACCAAGCTCCATCTGCTAAAAAGGCTCAAGTCCTTGTTGACTTCCTGATAGATTATCCAGAGGAAACGGAAGAAAGAACCAAAAGTCCACAGGAGGATGTGAGCTACGTCATGCTCACTCAAGCGAAGGCCACCCCGGAAGGAGAAAGGACCAAAGAGGATGAGCCTGAAGATATGCTCAGGAGTAACGTTCAACTCTGGACCGGATATCAGGAACCTATGGATGACTCCCTGAGGGTGAGATATATTTTCCTCCTAGACGAAGTAACCAACCCTTCGACACCTGCATCTTCCAACAAGAAGCAAGAAGACAGAAAAGTGCCTACTATTGCATCAGAAGGCAAACTTGAGGACAAGGAATGTTGGATGTTACAAGTGGACGGATCCGCTACCAGACGAATAGGAGGAATAGGAATCTTTCTTGAAAGCCCTGAAGGAGCCAAGCTGGAATACGCCATCACCCTCAACTTTAAAGTAACAAAAAAACGAGGCCAAGTACGAGGCACTACTCACCGGCTTGATGATGGCAAGAGCTCTTCAAATAAAAAGAATCAAAGCTTATACAGACTCCTAGCTCGTAGAATCCCAGTTTTCTGGGTCTTTTGCTGCTAAAGGACCCAACATGATCAAATACTTGGAACTCCTCAAGAAAGATGTTGAGCACTTTGAAGTATTCACTCTTGAGCAATTCCACAGAGAATGGAACAAGAAGGCTGACGCCCTTTCCAAGTATGCCTCGGCCTTAGGAGCTCTAGACACAAGGCGTGTCATCCTGATGACTCTCACGGACTCCTCCCTGGCAAACCTTAATGGACAAGTCTTCCTCTTGAGCACTGAAAGGAGCTGGATGACCGACATATTTTACTATCTCAAGGATGGCTCTCTACCTTCAGATCCTAGAGAAGCGAGGAGGATCCTATGCCGAGCCAACAGATACTTCATCCTGTGGGAGGATCTTTACAGGAGATCTTTCACCGGCACTCAAATGAGATTCCTTGGTCCCCAAGAGGCGAAGACTGTTATGGAGGAAATCCATGCGGGAAGTTGCAGAAATCACTCCGGGGGACGAACTTTGGCTCAGAAGATCATAAGGCAAGGATAATATTGGCCTACCATTGATAAGGATGCTGCTAACTTCGCTCGTGCTTGTGAAGATTGCCAGTACTATGCCAACATACCGCATCGTCCGACCAACCCTATGATTCCGTCAAGCATAGCCTGCCCGTTCGATCAGTGGGGAATAGACATAGTTGGACCGTTTCCACGTGGCATACACCAAAAGAAGTTCCTTATTGTAGTAGTAGAATACTTCACCAAGTGGGTTGAGGCCGAAGCAGTAGCTACCATCACAGAAAGTCGAGTAAGGACTTTCATCTGGAAAAAATATCATCTCTCGGTTTGGACTTCCTAGGGTCATTGTCTCGGACAATGGAGCACAATTTTCGGGAGCCAGATTGAAAGAATGGCTCCCGTCCTTCAAAATAGAGCAGCGCTTCACTTCCGTTAGCTACCCCCAAGCTAATGGACAAGTTGAAGCTACCAACAAAACTATTGTGAAGATTTTGGAAAAGAGGCTGAGAACTTCTCAAGACAGTTGGGTGGATGATCTCGATGGAGTTCTCTGGGCACATCGAACAACAGCTCGCACTTCTACTCAGGAGACACCCTTCGCACTAGTTTATGGCTCCGAAGCAGTCATTCCATCTGAAATTGCTATGCAAACCCAAAGGATCCAACAATACCAACCTGATGAAAATGAGATCGCAAGGATCTACGACCTTGAGCTCCTCGAGGACAAAAGGAGCAAGGCACTAGCTAATATCCTCTGATATCAAGCTATGTCTGCCCGGGCCTACAACAAGCATGTTCTTCCCAAGGATATACAAATCGGGGACTTGGTCCTCCGGAGAGCTGACATCTTGAGCAATGTTGGTAAACTCAAACCCAAGTGGGAAGGACCCTACAAGGTCATTGGTGCTAGGGTCAATGGTAGTTTCGAACTCGAAGATGATCAAGGAAGAGCCCTGAGGAGAACATGGAATGCTAGGAATTTGCAAAAGTTCTACGCCTAGAGTTGCTTCTCTAAAGCATACTACGTCAGTTGCTGTTTTTTCTCATTTTTCTTTTCCTGGCCTCGAAGCCCACCAGTTGTACTTGAATTTCCGTCAAATCAATACAACTTTTTTGCAAATAACAATGGCATTATATTCAAGTAAACACATCGCGTCGGACCCTCTCATAGAGAACCGAAGCAGATAACAAGCAACTAATTCGAGTGAACAAATATAACGAGTCAAAGAGAGAAATTGTAACATCCAGAATAGTAATTTTTATTCCTCAAAATAAGAACTACGGCATAATAGTACATTTCATTCTTTACAAACAGTTATTGGTGGAAAATTCAGTATTCGAAGCAGACCAAATGTCTTAATTTCGAGTATGAGCTTCCGGACAGGACAGGAACAGTACCCCTCCGGGCAGAACAGCCAAAGAGCGGGACCTACTCTCCGAACCAAGCCAAAAATGATACGGCGGCATCAGTCCCTTCTTCCTAGTAACTCGGGGAAATCCACACGAGAGTCCTAGTTACTGGCAAAATGCGACTGATGCGACCGGACCTATATTAGACAGTCCGGGTACAGCGGCGAAAGGAGTCAAAACAAGGAGATGAACTGCACGAACCAATGGATCTCCAAATATTAAGTCCTTACTTCCGCACAAAGGACAAGTTGAATCCGAACCGGATAACTTTGGTACGGCAAGGCAGCTCCACAATCCACTCAGATGATCCGCATCTTCCACCACAACCACTTTCTGGTTCGCACCCTCGGGCACCACAAGAAAATGGTAAATGGTGGAAGGAGCAGCAAGCTACAGCCCGCTTCCCCGGGGCTGAAATCTTAATGCACGCTACAGCCCCGAAGAAAGAAGGCTAGCCCGGCGATCCGGGGAGTACTAGAGATAGTGAATGATGGAAGGACCGAAGTCACAAGTGTTTAAGAATCCTCGGAACCAGCGAGCTAATCCGCTTCCTCGGGGCTGAAGTTGATGATACACATTACAGCCCCCCAGAAAGAAGATTAGCACGGAGATCCGAGAAGGGTTCCTTCCGAGAAGCTGATATCCGTTACCTTCCACATAGTCCGACTCAAAGGCATCTTCGGACGCCCGAAGGACCCACCGAGACGAATCAAATGGGAATGGCGGAATCAAACTACTCATTCAGATTTTTGGACCTACGGATCCGAGTCATCCACCCTGAAACGGATGGAATGATCTGGCAAAAAGCCGTACAATCTAGAGGTATATATAGAAGTGAAAGACCAATAATAACTCGCCACGTGGCCCGTAACCGCTGCTGATGGGCTTGGGCGTAGACTTGGGCCTTACAAATTGGGCCACTATTGGGCCAACATGGCAGCCCTTCACATTCCCCGCCTTATTAAGTGAATTATTTCTAACAGTAGCACGATCGGATCTGTCAATCCGAGCCGATCACGCGAACGTTCATGGCACCTATGATCCGCACCAAGTCGACACTTTTTTACCTTTCCAGCTTTTTTACAAGTTGGCAAGATTCGGAATGCTACATCGAAGTCCCTATGACACTTGTGGGATTTTAACGTCCGAACTAGTTCTACTTTCGATAAGCCCCTCCCATCGATACGATTTGCATATTGACAGGACCCGGAAGCATTTGGCCTCATTGACTCAGATCCTCTAGCCAACGTCCGAACCAACGACAAGCTTAAGCTACGGGCATATTGTATAACCTATGCTTGCACGGAAACGCATTCGTCCGAATCAGAGATTGTGAGACGTTACTACAATCCTATCGGATCCGGCAAACTCGGAGGACTCCTGCTGGTCCCTAAGTATGACAGTAGTCATTCAGTTACTAACTACTCCTACTGGTCAGAAGTTCCCACCCTTCGGACACATTACCCAATCGATTGAGGTTTTTATTCGGAAGGAAACGGTGTATATCCGAACTGGATACGAGGGTGGGTGGATAACCAGCTGGATAAGCATGGAATTTATCATTTTGACAACCTGGATTAATTGTTTGACATCCGAGGCAACATAACTTCTGGATCTAGCATAATCGAAATAGAAGAAACGAAGCAACATTGGACTAAGAATCAAGAGAATAGAAAAACAAGAAGTGACAACGAGCACATCGATATTACACATTAATTCTCCAAGACAGAACAAGATTATCCGAATGATTAATACATGCAAACAACAAAAACAAATCAATTGTCTTACGGTCCGAAGACAAGCATTACAAATTCCCCGGGGCATACCCCGTCTTCACCTCCCTTGACGACCGGATGAGCCAGCTTGCGCACCGGAGGGACCTGTGGTTTCTTTTTCAGGGGACTCTTGTGGATCCGACACCATTCTCTCTTGGGCCTCCTGCGCCAACCGTCTTTTCTTTCAGACCCTTACTTCCTTCAGGAAACCAGGACACTGCTCCATCAGGTCAGATCAGAAAGGAAACCCTTGATAGGACTGGGCAAAGTCAGCCAGTACCGGTTATGCTCCTCATTGTCTTCACACGGGACGAAAGCACTAGACATCAACACCCACAGCACAAAGGAGGGAAGGTACGGACCGCCATGATTGTACTTCTTGTCATCGGTCTCGTCGTAGACAAGCTCTACAAACTCACATTTGAGCAAGTCCTCATCTGAGACACCTTCCGGTGCAAAGTCCGAGCCATTTGCCTCTTTGAAAGCAGAAATGCCTTCAGCCTCCAAGTCAAGGTCGCTCGGGATCTGTCCTCTGTGCAGGAGCTGCCCAATAGACACATCGAAGCCATCCTGCCGAGCCTCGTCATACTTGGACACGAGCATAAACTTGCAAGCGTCCGACCCCAAGAAGTCTTGGACAGCTTGCATCCAGACCTTCAACATCTCCTTAAGCAACATTTCCTTGAAAGTCCGAGAGACGCTGACATACTCGTCCACACCCTCCTAATGAGCTTTGAGGTCCTTTTCCAGCGACATGATGGCACTCTTCAGCTTTGCAGCCTTCGCTTCGGATTCCCTCTTCGCCGCGAGGGCCTTCTTCAGCCTCTCAGACAAGGAGCTCACCTTGGACGTTTCCACCGCCCGAGCAGCTTCAGCCTTGGCCAGATCCTCTTCCATCGTGGCCCTCTGACCCGCCACCATGGAACATGCCCGAATAGCGGCTGTAAGCTACGATACACGATAATACGAAGTTAGTACAGATTCTGAACAAAGAGAAGATGTATTTCCCAGGGTATCAGTATTTACCTTTTGATGAATTCCGGACAACTCCGCAATCTGGTCCAGCTCCGGAACAGCAGCCAACTGAGTCACCTCCGCCTCCAACTCCGACTCACCACTTGTCTTCCCTTTGCCCTTCTTGGGAACAGGGATAGGACCTTCAGAAGGGCGCTTATGCCCGGCAGCTGCACTCGAGCCAGTAACAGGAGGTTCCCGGGACACGAACCTCAGAGGTTTCTTCGCCCCCTTCGGACCAGCCACCTTGACCTTGTCCGGGGTGGGCATCACCTGAGCTTCTTCGCCCGTTGCAGCCCTCCGAGTCTCCTCTACTCGGAATTTGGCCTCATTCCTCGGCTCACTCATCGGAAGCACAGTAGAAGTCTTGATGATCTGCGTCCGAGTGCCCTCCTCCATCTCCTTCCTTTGGGCGGCATTTTGTTTCCGCTTCAGCTTTTGCATGGTCGACATCACATACTCGAACCAAAAATCTACACATCCGAAGGCCAAAAGGTAAGAAAAACAGATTTGTGTAAAGACTTGCAAAACAATGTAACATGCGACTCTCGGAAGACAGCTGCACGATCGGATAGGAAGGACTTACTCAAGTTGTCATTCCCATCGCAAAAGCTCGGCCCGGACAAGCCAGCTAAGACCGGAAGAGGTTGGCAGATTAGACCCCGGAAAAAATACTTATCCGGATCTTGATTCTTGTGGAGAGCTTGCATCCACAATGGAATGTTCCGAGCCGGAGGCTTCCAGTCCGGCAACCTACCCCAGAAAAACTTTCTCTCAAAGCGCCACTGGACCCGCTCTGCCTCGGATTGACCTTGTTCAAGAGATGGCGGACGAAGATATATCTCTTCCACCAGTTGATCCCCAAGGAAGAGAGGGGATCCATAAAAAAAAGTATAAGACTGGCGACAAACCAGGGTATAAAATAGTTCGTTCCTATTGCTTGAATTTACACTAAACAACTTCCGAAAGTTGTCAAAAGTCACCGGGATGCCCTTGTATTTACACATCACCCCGAAGCACATCAGGTTACGGAGGAAATTGGGAATGATCTGGTGCGGACTCAACCCCATATCGTTCAAAATGTCCATCAACTCGGACGACACGGACAAACGCCACCCACAATGCACACTTATCTCATGCACACACATGTATCCGGGAGGCGGATTATAACAAGCGTGCGACTCGTCCGGAACAAGGATCTCCACAGAATTCGGGATCTCATACTTCCTCCGAAGCTCATCCACTTCCTCGGACGTCACGATCGACGGACAATCGGAAGCGTGCAATCTTCATTCAACTCTTACTCCGGATCCGGATGAGTTACATCATCCCTTGGCCGGGGAAACTTAACCTAGTACACGTCCTCACCCTTCTTGGTCCCCTCAATCTTGCGCTGACTCTGTCCCGCCTGACTGGATGACTCCTTCCGACAAACATGAGGAGCCTCCTCCGCTTCTTCTCCCTTCGAGGACGAGGAACCCAACTCTACCACCGTCGGGAGGGGGGGCAACAATCTGGACCCGATCCTCAACACCTTTCTTAAACATGCCTAGCTCGGGCGGTTCCTTGGAGGTATCATGCACCTCCTCAATATTAGGCTCCTGCGGATCCGGGATGAACGGCATGGTTAGTGTTACTCCTAAAATTATAGCCTAAGTTGCGTATAAGGGATCGAATCTCTACCGGGAGCTCGGGTTCTTTCCCAGCACGGCGCGGCCAGATATCCCGTATAGTCCGGGAAGAAGTCTCTTGCACAGCACCAATACCCTGCACAGTAGAGACTTCTGGGTAATCCTGACGCCTCGGGGACCCTGAACCCGGAACAACTAACCGAAGTAAAGAGCTTACCTCGGTCTCTTCCCGGCTCAGATGGGCAGAATGGACCGGCTCTTGTAAGTCCTCCATACTTCCTACGTCAATCTCCTCGGAGCTCTCTAGTAGAGACAATGCCTCGGAAGCATATCCTTCAGCTTCGGATCGATTTTGACTATCACTCTCGGACAACCTAGGGAAAAAAGGTAATTTCATGAGTCTTAAGATGGCAGTCCGAGAGGCCATTTAAGTGGATTAAAATTAGACAATCTATGATCGGATGAGTAGGAATGACTCCGACGGACACGGTTAGCTCCGAGTTAGTATAAAGTCAGTCCGATGTTAAAACTAACTACTCAGCATATCCGAAGCAAACTACGTTAAACTACTTGTCCCAACTACGGGCGACGGAAAATGTACATACATCCGAACATACGACATTTTGATAATGAATGTAGAATTCACCGAGAACTTGAAAAGCAAAAAGAGAAAACAAGAAACTTACTTGCACTCGGATGATTGGATCGAAGGCAGCTAACTTTGCATGGATAACTCGCTACGGAAAATGTATATACTCGCTTTGGATTGCTTGCACTTGCTTCGGATGTACTAAAAAGTCGAAAATCTTCTCTCTAGAAATGTGAAAGTGACATCGGTGAAACCCCTATTTATAGAGGGTTAAATCAGGAAGCCCAACCGTCGCCATTTTTTGGGATTAAATCTCAATCGTAGATCAAAATTCATCCAACGGCGTAGTACAACAATACCAGGCGAAATGACGCATTGGTACAAAAAATTTACCTTATGATGAAAAAAACACATACAACAAACTCCACGATTTTCGGAAGAAGGATACCACTCCACCTTCGGATGGCTAATCCATCTTCTTCCTCAGATCCATGTCCTTTTCTACAAGGAAGGTTGATCCAACTCATCATCACACGGACTCTCATCCGTTCGGATGTCCCTCTTCAGACCATCCCAGCCAGGTTGATAAAAAACCCTGTCCTTTTCTACAAGGAAGGTTGATCCAACTCATCATCACACGGACTCTCATCCGTTCGGATGTCCCTCTTCGGACCATACCAGCCAGTTTGTTAAAAACCTAATCCTTTTGTACAAGGAAGGTTGATCCAACTCATCATCACACGGACTCTCATCCGTTCGGATATCCCTTCACCCACAAAAGGTACAACTCTAACGTTATCTGTCTTCACCTGATCTCGCTTACAAATACCCCTTCTTTCTTTAATTTTGTTGCACTCCGAGCCTCCTTCCTCGGACTGCAACAAAAGAGAGAAAAAGGGGGGGGGGGAGAGATCAAGATTAAGGATGACAAGAAGCATGTATTACACCTTTTTCTGCTTACGAGGGATGGATTGGACCGAGAAACAAACTGTCTCCTCCACTTTCAACTATAGTTCCACAACTATCTTTTACTAAGATACTTGGAAACTAGGGAGACATATGTTAATACAGAAATATGACCAATCCGTCATAGACACCTTTGGAACGAATCCTAAGGCGTCCCAAGTTGTCCATGAGTTCGGGATCTTATAGTCCGACCCGGAGCCTCTGTAGATCCGACCCACCCGGGTGGAAAGCAACAGGAAGGCTCAAGGACACTGGGTCCGACACGGATGAAGGTCCGTAACCTTACAGTCAGACCCGGATACCCGTTCGGACTCAGCACAACAACCTCATAAGAAACCAAGTAAACTGGCAGTTGAGAGCATCGAGGTCCGAATCACACGTCCCAGACCGCCTCCTTCGGACAGTATATGGACGGGAAACCCCCATTCCAACCTAGTATGGTCCGGACCTATAGTCCGAACCTACCTTTTCGGATCTCATGCATGGCAGACTGCAAAAGGTCTCCAAACTCTCACATTAATGACTAATATACCCCCAAAAGCCCAAAAGGGAATGGGTTAAGGAGTCATTAATGGGCCATGGGCCATTAAGGCATTGTTGGCTCAATCTGAGCCTGATACTTGGCACGATCTGGTGGAACTCTCCCAATTGGGGAGAAATCTATATATATGGCACACACTCCCATGATAATGGTAAGCAATAATCACTTCTGAACCCTGACTCTTATACCGAGCAGATTCTCATTCTCTCGCAAGTAAAGTCTCTATCCAGTTTGACATCATGCAAACCAGGTATAAAGTTCTTACCCCCCCCCCCCTCCAAGCTACCTGTGCAAGTCCTCACGTGTCACTTCTTACAAATACGTCAGTTCTTACAGGCTTCTGCCCCTTGGCCCTTACGAGCTAGGCACTTAGGGTACTTAGTGTGAAAGGAAACAAGAGAAATTTGTTTGAGTAGTTGGGGAGCCTATATCCTCAAAAACAATTGTGAACACTCCTTTCCAAGAGATTTCTTTTCTTCTTCAAGAATTTTCGTTCTAGCTTGGACAACCACAAATTCTCTCTCATATAGATCAAGCTCTATTCTGAGGTGTTCTAGATCTTTGATTCTTTCCTTATCACTCTTATAATTTATAAATCGAGAAATGGTGGTTACCTCATCAGCCATTGGGCACGACTCGATGTTGGAGCAATCTGGGTAGATCTCCTTAGTAATCCCGCACATTTCTTTCTTCTTTTGACCAAAGTCAACCAATTCATGAGTGATGCCACACAACACTGGTGATGGAAGTTTAGAATCATCTGAATCTTCATCCTCAAACTCAGAGTCTAAATCAAGAGCATCCAATTGTATTTGGATCTTCTTCCTTTCTTCAGTGAGCATAGCTCTCTGACTTCTCTTGAACTTTCTCCTATCTTTCTTGTCAGCTGTCTTTAACTTGTTATAAGCTGGCAGTCTCTTTTAAAGTGACCAGGTTTCTAACAATAGAAACATATATCGTTTCCAATTTCTGCTCCCTTAGTACTCGATGGTTGCTGAGTAGGCTTGTTCAGCGAACTAGTCAATTGCATACTTTTGTACTAGTGAGAGTTAGGACCTAGATGCTTTTTCAACTTCTCTTTGGTCCTTCTTCTTTCAATCTCCTGACTGGCGTATTTTCTCATGTGCTTTACAGAAAGAGCATTTTTCTCAGTCACCTCTTTGGTATCCTTCTTTTTAGAAGTACCTTGAGTTACTATTGCAACATTCTGCGATGTTTCAGCAGTCATATGTCCTCTTTGATTTGTCTTATAATTGGCAGTTGCCAAGTGTGAGAAAAGCTCCACTGGAGTGATGTTAGGCATTCCTTTGTTGAAATTGAAATACTGAGTGTGTTCCCAGTTTTGATTTAAGTTTCTCACGATAGTCTTAACATTTTCAGAGTTAGAATATCTCTCACTTTCACCAAGTGCAGCCATTTCACTCATCAGTGTTGTAAACCCAAAATCAAGTTCTTCAAGTGTCTCAGTGGGACCTTGTTTGACTTTTTTGGAATTTGAGCATCAATACTTCGAACTTGTTTTCCTTGCTTTTCTCAGTGCCGGCATATATTTCTTCAATTAGTGACCAGGCCTCTGTCGCCATTTTTGCACACCACAGTTTGCACTGTATGTGGTTTGGAGTAGAACGTATGATGATGTTTCTTGCTTGACCATCTAGCCTGTTTCTCTTAGAATCTTCAGATGTCCAGAGATGTCTGGGCTTTGGTTCATAGGAAATTTCACCAGTTGATCTTGCACTTGTAGTTGTACCAGATAAAGTGGAGGAACCGACAGCATCTGTGTTAGTAGGTTCCTTGTCTCGACCATTTGAAACTTCAATGACTTGCTTGTCTTGTTGAATGACTATGGGGCCATTCTTTATCACTTCGATCATCTCGTCACTGATAGCTTCCAGGTGAAGCATCATATTGTTCTTCCATGTTTCATAGTTCTCTAGCTTGAGAACTTGGGCGTCGCTTAAAGACATCCTGCAGTAGACACACTAAACAAACAAATCAAGTGCAGGTGGTAAGCGGTTAGTGGGCACTTATCTAGGATCTAGGTTCAGTGCAGAAGGCTTGGGAACCTCCTACTCTGATACCCCTTGTTGGTCCAGATAATGACACGGTGAAAGACTAGAGGGTGGGGGGTGAATAGTCTTTTAAAACTTTTAACGATAAAACAGTTTCTCAGATATCTGAAACTTAATCATAGAGAGCGGAAGTCTTTTCAGATAAGTGCACGCGTTCAAAAAGCTGTAATGTGTGAAAGTACTCAGCAAGTAGTAAATAACGCAGTAAGTAAGTGCAGTAAGTAAATAACACAAAGCTTTATAGTGGTATCTGAAGGTGGTGTAATCCTTCAACTAATCCACTCGCCCTTTCTTAGGACTTGAATCCACTAAGATAAGAAGTTGAGTTTCCCTTACAAAATCCTATCTGTTGATCCCTTTAACACTAGGTTCTGAACCAAGTCTTCCCGTTTTCCCAACCAAGTACTTCCTCTACTCAGTAACATTTGAGCTGTTCCTTAGTTTTCCAAACTAAGTACTTCCTATGCTCAACGCCTGTTGGTGTTTTGGTTATGGTAGTTTGTCAGGTGAGCAGGCTCTTAATAACTTCTGCAGTTATGTAGGAGTGCTCTGTAGAATCAAGTTTACTTAATGCAATTTTCAATGTATGGTAACTTGTTCTTTAATGACCCAAGTTTTGATTTTGTTCAAGAGAATGAATCTCAGATATTAATCACAACCATGTCTTCTGGATTCAACTCTTTCACAATATGCAATTCTTGTTAAGGCAGGACAGTAAGCTACAGAGTAAGTAGGCAGAAGGCTTGTATGCTTGAATGTAATGTATGAAGTTCTGTGTATTCAGTGTTCAAGTGTGTGTCTTTCAAGCATTCTAAGTGGTGATATTTATAGTTGAAAATCATGCCGTTTGAATAGTATCCGTTAGGCTCAATGAAATTCAAACTATTGATATCTGAAGTTAGTATGATAGTGTGCTTTGTCTCTTTTCATAGATTTCCTCTTTTGCTCAGACATTTCTGTCTGCATAATTAATGCACTGTACTTATTTTTGTCCTGTGGTGTCAACGGAACAATGCAAGCTTTCTGAGGCTTTGCAAGTCCTTTCTCAGTGACCTGTAGTGCTTCAGAAACCTATTGAAAAATTTGTCTCCTAGACACTTAGTTGCTTCAAGGTATCTGAGGACACATTTTTCCTTAGTCTTCAGCAATCTTATTCAGTCTTCTGATCTTCAACAAATGAGTTCTTCTATTGGATGCTTCCTCCTTGGTCTTCTTCAAAGATATAAAAATTACATTCAGAGACCTAACATCATATACAAGATTTGCTAGACTAACATACTCAGTAATCTTCCTCTTTTACATTGTTCAAGTGAACTAAGAGTAATAGTTACCAATCTGAGCTAAGATAAGTCATTAGGGTTTACTGATCAAAATCTATACAGATATTCCTAACACTTTACTTTGTTGATTGTTAATTTAAACTCAAACAAATCATTAACTGTTACATTGCAAACTCATACGTTAACTGCTCTATCACATTACTCTGCTTAGTAAACTCCTTCGAGAATGAATCTGTAGTTTAGCTTGTTCATATTACAGCACTGCTTTATTACACTGTTTTAGAAGTAATAATTTGAGCATATCAAATAGCTCAAAGGTTACTGTGTAGAGGAAGTACTTGGCTGAGAAAGCCGGGGAATAACTTAGGGGGAACACTTGATTGGGAACCTAGTGTTAAAGGGATCAACAGATAGGATTTCGTAAGGGAACCTCATTATCTTATCTGAGTGGATTCAAGTCCGGAGAAAGGTCGAGTGGATTAGTAGAAGGATTACGCCACCTTTAGATACCACTATAAAAAGCTTTGTGTTATTTACTTACTGCACTTCACTTATTGCTTTATATTACTTGTTGAGTACTTACACACTTTATAGCTTGCTGACATGTGCACTTTTCACTTAAAGACTTCCGCTCTGTGAATCTAAGTATCATAGAAACTGTTTTATCGACAAAAGTTTGAAAAGACTATTCACCCTCCCTATAGTCTTTTACTTTGCCGTTATCTGGACCAACAGAAACTTCTTTATATAGCAATGCAAATACATAGATACAAATTGATTTTGTATATACTTAACTGTAGTCTACATTAGGCGTGGTGAAAAAGGGACTTTTGCATTTAATGCATGCGAGTGGGCCACGTTCTGGGTTACAGCGCCAGTTGTCTATTGGGACTCATCTTAGCCGTTGAATGTCGAGCGCCATATTTTCGAATGGTTGAAATTTCATTCTCAGCAATGATCACAATCAAAATCATACTATCTTGTAATTTTTCCATAAACATTTAGATAACTGCTTCTGGAGACTTGAGAAAGGAGTGTGCTACTTCTGGCATGGTCATTGGTATGGAGAATCCAATATGGCAGGGATGGCCATAACCAAACCCCTACCACTACACTTGATTCAAGATGTAGGACAAGTGTGACACCCCACTTTAATTAACGGTTTACGCCAATTTAAATTATATTTGTGCTAGTATTTAGAAATTAAATGCTATTTGAGTTAATTATATATATATATATATATATATATATATATATATATATATATATATATATATATATATATATATATATATATATATATAACACGACTAACATGACGGCGAGGAATTTATTAATATTTTATTATTTTATTGCTAAATGAAAATAAGTACGAAATGATTTGTGATGCAACATATTCGCGATTAAGAAACTAACTAATATATGGTACTAGTTTGAAGTAGATAAAGTTTGAATTACCTACTTTGTAAATTGCAAAGTGGAAAGGTGTAATTTGCCAAAATTTCTAGAGCTAATCCCCAGAGACATCGGTCCATTCATTATTCCCAATTCTTGGCTGATCCTTCTCACTTCGTCTCATCCAATCACCACTACTTGGTTTATCAATGTCTTTGATTTTTCATCCATCTATCTGGGTAGCAAGCAGCTGATCAGATCGACTAGTTATCAACGGCTTAGAATGGATGAATTGCGTTCAAGCTTATTGGCAAAGAAAAACCCAGGTGTTTCTTCTCGCGTTTTGTCATCTTCAACCGTTCTTTTCACCCAATCAGATTATTTAGCAACCCTCTATAAATTCTTCCATCCACCAGCATAATCGGCCATGACCCATTAAACCACTATAGCTTATAAGAGAAGGATGATCGATACTTAGCTCAGTTAGCAGCTAGAAAAGGTGTTGTAGTATCGATTAACGACCTCTTATGCACAAGTATCTCCGCTTTAGGTGAGGATTCCTTTTACCCCTTTTTCCGCATCCTTTATCGTCCTAAACATAGCTGTACATTCCTTCGTATTGCATATGTCTCAACTTACATACTATTCTTGCACTCGTCCTTTAATATCAATTCAAGTTTGACCCTCTCTACTCATGCTTTACTCCTTGAAATCGTATACATGAAATCTGCATTTCATGTTCATGTTCATACTTTTCTTGAAATTCTCTTGCTCTTCATGTTTGTACTGATCTAAACCATGCTTGAAATGGGAATTCGTGTTTCCCTAAAGTGTTTCGTGCATGTACCCGTGGGCCCTAGAACTGAGATTAGTAACTACCGAGCTGTAAGTACTGTCGGTTGAAGGTTACTACATCCACATCCTACTTTTGAATTATAATGCAGTAGGGGTGGCTTCAATATATGTTCCAATCAGCATGTACCTAGGCATGTTGTCGTGAATCGAGGTAGCTCCTAGCGTGGGAGTAATGAGGTCGTAAAAATAAAGGATGACGGTTGGTGTATGTGTACTTGACCCTTTCTTGCCTCTCATTCATTCTTGATTCCGCATCATGTATAATCTCTCTTTTATTCGTGCTTTATCCTATCCTCACTACGTCACCAAAGACTTACCCTCTTCATTGTTTCCTTCCACAGAATGAACGAGTATTGCGGGGATCTTATGTGATCAATACTGTGAGTGTTGTGCTTGCTGCTTGAATAAAAAGGGACATCGTGTGCTTGTAAAATTCATGTAAAGATAGTATATTGATCCCTTAACCCCGGACCCCATATGAAGTACTTGTGAAGAAGTGTATCCAGAGCTTCTGTATACTGATATGGTTTGAATTAAAGGTTTTACATACAATAGTTCATTATCTAATGGATCTTTCCGTTCGTCAACGACTACTGGCCTATTTGTCAAAAAATAATTTGTTGAGCTTGTTCTGATTTGTTGATTTTATCAATTGACTGTTACCCTACCATTCCTATCACTTTCCGAAAAATGAAGTTTTCACATGAAGGAAAGTGTAGGCGGGTGGTTTCCGATGGGGAAGTATGTTCTTCTGAATCGGGGCGCCACAACAAGGTAATCTGTGGGACTGGGAGAGGTTAATTGAATACCTCCCTTATAATGTGGCAGTGAAGATCTTCCTTGAGCAACCTTTTACAGATTTAGAGGTTGCCTTTCCTATATGGAAACTGACTTCTAATGGCATCTTCTCAACTTCTTCAGCTTGGGAAGTCACTAGAATAAAGGCTCAGAGCAAACCAATCCTGGAACTATGTTGGAACAATAGATTTCCAGTAACAATATTTCTTTTCTTGTGGAATGTACTCCATGGTTGGCTACCAGTTGAAGAAGAGATGAGAAAAGGGGTATTTCATTAGCATCCAGATGTCAATGTTGTGAAAGTAAGGAAACTCTGGCACATGCAAATGTCTTACTTGACAATGTAGAGATTCAAAGAGTTTTGAACTGGTATGCTAATATGCTTTAGATTAGGATTAGAGAAGGAGAGAGTTGAGTTGAAAGATTTAAAGCCAGGGAGAACTCCTCAATAAAAACTGGAAAAGGGCAGATCAGACTGCTACTCCCCATGTTAATTGATTAGTTTTCCTGGATGGCCAGAAATGATGCAAAATTTAGGAATGTGAAAATTAATGCAGACCAGATCATAACCAAGATTCAGAAACACATTCTTGAGAATCATGCTGCAAAGCCCTACAA
The DNA here is from genome assembly GCA_026545765.1 of Plantago major. NCBI lineage: Eukaryota > Viridiplantae > Streptophyta > Magnoliopsida > Lamiales > Plantaginaceae > Plantago > Plantago major. The sequence goes on from CM048839.1 coordinate 67,594,513, forward strand.
TAAGAACATGTGGGAAGGAGACTTACAGTTGGCAGAAAGTTGGAACATCAGGTTTCCCTGTACACCTACCAAGAGGTGTATTTCTGTGTTGTGGAAAAAACCAAGAGAACAGTGGATAAAAGTGAATAGTGATGGTTCTTATAATCATGTTACCAAAAAAAGCAGCTTATGGAGGATTGTTGAGAGATGAAGATGGGAGGATTATCAAGGGATTTCAACACTTCCTAGATACTTCCTCTATTCTGTTTGCTGAACTTTTTGGCATTATGAAAGGGGTAGAGCTTTGTGCCTCTTTGCACTTATCTTAGGTTATGGTAGAATCTGACTCTAAAGTGGGACTGGACCACATTCTTAACTAAAAAAGGAACTGTCATTGGTAACTGAATACTATTCTAACCATAATAAGATTGCTAACATGTTCCTTGACTGTTGAATTTTCTCCTATTTTCAGGGAAGGGAATGCTATGGCAGATTGGTTAGCAAATGATGCCTTGTTACACAAAAGAAACAGAGTTATCAATCCAGCTGATATACCAATACCTGTAAGAAAGATTGCTTACACTGATAAGCATGGTGTTCCATATTTGAGGTTGAAATAATGGTAAAAGCTTTCTTTGTGTTATCCCCCTTTCTTTTGCTTATCCTAGAAGTGAACCAGTCCTTAAGACTTGGGATAGGTGTACCTATTTTGTTAGAAGTTCTTGTTTCTTCTCAGGGCATTAAGGGGGATATTTGTTGGTCTATTTCCTTTTTCTCCCCTCAACTATATTTATGTGTGTCAGGTCTGGGGGGCTTCCTCTATAGCTGTGTTGGATCTTTTGTTTGGGGGAGTCCTGGTGGTTAATTGCAAGTTAATGGTACTCAGGATGGCTTAGTTAGTGATTTTTTTGATTTTAGGAGATTTTGGATCTTCCTGATGTTGCTTCAGTATGCTATGCTAATGACTGATTCTCAAGAATTTTCATTCTTATATAAAAAAAAAAAAGAAAAAGAACGGGAAAAAACAAATATACAGTTCTAGACTACAAAAAAAAAAAGATAGAACAGTCAAAAAGAAAAAATGAATAATTTCCAGCAAAAAAAGAATAAACAGCAGAAAAGAGGTCTAAAAAAAGAAAGAAGAAGTTATGGACCCATGTTTTGGTTGTTTTTGTATCACTAATGCATCTCGTTTTGGGACTTTGTGGTATATCTCTACTGTTTATGTCAATTTGTGACTTAAAAAGGGGTATCACTGGTTTGTATTGGATAAGTTCTTGGTCTCTAGTTGGAGTGTTGATCAATTGTTATGAGAAAGAATAGCTACATGCTTCTAGAGTAGGTTGTTTATACTCTATTTGCTGTTTATCCTGGAAGAAATCTTATGGAAGATGGTTTTCATTGATTGGTGTTTTTGCCTGGTAGTACTTTTAGGAACTTGGTATGTTATGCTGGAAGGGATTGAATATTTGTTGAATTGGTTTTCTACTATGTTCAATAGTCTAGTTGTTGATCATGGGAAGGGCTTTTCTATCATTCATCCTGCATGTAGAGTTTTAGCAATTTGGAAGATAGCTAAACTCTACACGTGTCTCTTCAATGCATTCATGTTTATTTCAAATGAAAGAGGACTGGGAGGCGGGTTTTTTCATTTATTTTCCAATGATTTACGGAGAGGTGCTTCCCTTTCCTGTCACTTACTTTGGTGCACTTTGGGATATCTCAGTGTTCTATTCTTCTACTTGGCACTACACTTTGCTCTCCAAACACTATAAGGTTCTGCACACTACTTTTGATAAGCTGGGATTGTATTTTAATCTTTTTGGAGGAGTATATTTTGGGCATGAATACTTTTGTTATAACTGTTTGTTATCACTCTATAAATTGTATCAAGGGTGGAATAGTGGGACAAAACAGTTGTATAGTTTGTTTGATCTGTGGATAACCAACAGGCAACTGATGGGGATCTTGGCAAGAGTTAGTAAGAGTCAAAAGGACAAAGGCGTTTATCACTTGGTAATGACCTGCTGCAACATTGAAGAGCAAAAAAGAAGAAAGGAAACTAGGCGTAAGAGAAAGAACAAGTTTATATGGAGACATGTTGTTTTGGCCTCAAGAATTTCTCTTCTGGATAGTGTATTTTGTTCCAATTGGATTGTAATTCTACTAAACTTTTATAAACCACCGTAATTTTGTGATGTATGTATTGCGTATGGTAGTAGCTAGGATGTTAGAAGATCGGTTTCTTAGCCTAGTAGCACCTTGATAGCTGGTTTGGTTTGTGTACGTACTAAGGTGAGTTCTTCACCTGTTTGATTTCGGTATTAATAAAATCAGGCATCAGCCTATTAAAAAACACATGTAAGTGTGCCCAATTAATGTATTTTTGCTAATAGCTAGCTGAGTCACTTTCAATTCTTCAGCAACCTGTAACTAGGAGACAAACTGATATCTGAGCTTATTAATTAAGCGTTCAATCTATTTGAAAATTTTCACTATAAATGGAAATTTACAAAACACAAAGAAGTAGTTGACTTCTGACACATAATACTAGTCTTCTTCTTTTCTTCTTTTGTGTCCCCCCTTAGTTTGTGACCTTCCTGATAACTGAATACCCGTTTCAGATATCTAAAGAACCTTTTTCACTCTTAGCCTTGATATTTGAGTGCCTGTCTCATATATCTCTTCTCCTTTAAAGTGCCTTTCTTTTTCGAAAGCCTTTTACTTCTCTTTGGTATACCGAGTTCCCATCTCAGTTACCAATTCATCACTTTGGCAATTCCATTAACCCAAGACTATGTCTCATGGTCATGAATCTGCTCTCTTGCAGACGTATAGTGAAGATGTCAGCAAGCTGATCTTTTGTAGCAATCTTCAGTAACTCAATATTGCCTTTTTAAACATGATCTCTAATGAAGAGGTGTTTAACATCAATGTGCTTGACTATTGCATGAAACTTATGATTCTGAGTTATAGCAATAGCACTTGTGTTGTCACAGAAAATTGGAGTTTTTAATTCATTGATCTCATAGTCTCTGAGTTGTTATTGTATCCACAAGATTTGTGAAGCACAACACCCAGCAGAAATATACTTTGCTTCAATGGTAGAAGTGGCAATTGAGTTTTGTTTCTTGCTAAACCATGCTATAAGTCTTGTACCAAGGAATTGACATGTTCCGGAGGTACTTTTTCCATCAAGCATTAATCCAGCATAGTCAGCATCTGAATAGCCAACTAAACTCAAACCACTTTCTTTTCGATACTCATGAGTCGATTTTACATCGTCTCATTCATTCTTTTTTTACCGTCTTATGGTCATTCTCAAGTATAGTTCTTATGGTTATCTCACTCAAAAAAGGCCTATCTTCAAATACACTTTGAATTGCGATCCCTTTACTCGAACTAACATCTCATAAAGTCGTCTTTCCTCCAAATCGTACCTAAAGAACAAAAAACCTACAAAACACGAATAAAACACCAAACATAAAACGCACGAAAAAAACCATAAAAAACTAAAAACAAAGACTAACAAAGACAGCTAAAAAGGACTAAATGAGACTCTAAATTATCGTCTCATCACACAAGAATGGACGTTTTCAAAACACAAGAGATAGTTGACTTATGACAGATTGTACTAATTGTCAACTTCTCTTATTTTGTGTTCCCCCTTATTCAGTGGCCTCACATATTTGAATACCCGTTTCAGATACCTCTTTAACCAACTTTTACATTTGGCCTTGATATCTAAGTTCCTGTCTCAGATATCTCCTTCATTCTTTAAGTGCCTTTCTTTCTCAGAAAGCCTTATTCTTCTCTTATTAGCTTACTGAGTTTCCGTCTCAATGACCAATTTAGCACCTTAGTAGTTCATTAACCCAAGTCTAAGTCTCAAAATTAGGAATCTACTTTTTTGCAGAGGCTTTGTGAAGATATCTGCAAGTTGGTCCTCTGTACCAATCTTGAGTATCTAAATATTGTCTTTTTTCAACATGATCTCTATTGAAGTGGTGTCTAACATCAATGTGCTTTGTTCTTGCATGAAACTTAGGATTCTGAGTTATGGCAATAACACTTGTGTTGTCATAGAAAATGGGGGTTTTCTCTTCATTGATCTCATAGTCTCTGAAAATGTTGTTGTATCCACATGATTTGTGAAGCACAACACTTAGCAGCAATATACTCTGCTTCTGTGGTTGAGGTAGCAATTGAGTTTTGCTTCTTCCTGAACCATGATATCAATCTAGTACCAAGGAATTGCCATGTTCCTGAAGTACTTTTTCTATCAAGCAATGATCCAGCATTGTTAGCATCTGAAAAGCCAACTAAACTCAAGCCATTCTATGTTGGATACCACAATCCAACTTCTACTTTACCTTTAACATACCTTAGAATCTTCATAGCAGTATTATAGTGTGATTGCATTAGATTTGACTGAAATCTTGCACATACACCAACTGCATATTGAATATCTGGTTCGCTTACTGTAAGTTATAGTAGAGACCCAATTAATTTCCTATACTTGTGTTCATCAAAACTCTTATCAGATTCAATATAGGTCATCTTGGTTACAATGCTCATAGGTATCTTAGCATTCTTTTTAGAAGGCTTTAGGTCAAACTTGTTGAGCATATCATTAGCATACTTTGTTTGACTAATGAATATTCTATCATTAAGTTGCTTGACTTGCCACCCTAGGAAGCAATTCAATTCTCCCATTATGCTCATCTCAAATTTACTTTACATGAGCTCAACAAAGTCTTCACAAAGTTGCTTGTCCTTAGATCCAAAGATTATGTCATCAACATAAAATTGTACTAAGAGTAGTGTCCCATCATGGTTCAATGTAAAGAGAGTTTTGTCAACTTCTCCTTTCTTGAATCCACTTCCCAGCAAGTACTTGGCCAAAGTGTCATACCATGCTCTTGGAGCTTCTTTAAGTCCATAAAGAGCTTTTTGATGTTTGTAGACCATCTTGCTTTCTAAGGAAACTTCAAAACTAGGTGGTTGCTCAACATAGACTTCCTTCGCAAGTTTACCTTTTAGAATGCACACTTGACATCCATTTGGTAAACTTTAAAGTCATTATGAGCTGCAAAGGCTAGAAATAGTCTAATTGCATCCAATCTTGCAACTGGAGCATATGACTCATCAAAATCTAGTCCTTCAGTCTGGGTGAATCCCTTGGCAACCAACCTTGCTTTGTTTCTGGTGATTTCACCTGATTCATTCACCTTGTTTCTGAAAACCCGTTGAGTTCCTATGACAGATATTCCATCAATCTTGGTCTTTTAATGCTTCTTCAATGGTCTTTGGTTCAATATTTGAGATGAAACATCCATAGAGAGAATTTGCATTTTCAGCAATTGCTCTCCTAGTTCTTACCCCTTGGTCTAAAGGACCTATCACATCCTTTGCAGGAAGATCTCTTACCCATTTTATAATGGGTTTAGAACTAGTAGGATCTTTATCATTTTGATTTATTTCTGTACCATTATGATTATGATAAGATACTTGATCCGTATCTAAGATATCAGGCACATGTGATGTCTTTGGGATATCTGACACTTGTTCAGTGTCCTGGGTATCTGAGACATGATTCACAGCAACCTCCTGCTCAGAGACCTCTTCATAATGAAGATTCTCAGTGACTTGATCCATCTCTGGATTTCTCATAGGAAAATCTTCATCATGTCTTAGAGTCATCTTGTTGTTACTTGGCAATGGTTGCCTTTCTTCGTCAGACTCATCCTCTAAGTGAATGATAGAATTCTTTCCCTGTGGAGATTCTTATTCAGAATCCTTGATCATAAGTTCTTTGAACCTATCTGAGAGTTATTCATTCAAGGGTACTTTCTTCTTTCCTTTATAGAATACTACATGGACATATTCTTCAATCTTTTGTGTCCTTTTGTTGTAGATTCTATAAGCTTTGCTATTCATTGAATAAACAAGAAATACTCCTTCATCTGCCATTGGTTGAAATATTCTTAGATACTCTTTACCATTATTAAGAACAAAACATGTGCAACCAAACACTCTTAAACGTTTGATACTAGGGGGTCTACCAATCAAGAACTCATAGGGAGTCTTGTCATGGTGTTTGTTGATCAAACATCTATTTGAGTGTAGCATGTTGTATTTACAGCTTGAACCCAATAGATTTCACTTATGTCAGTGTCAGCAAGCATTGTTCTTGTTGCCTCTTTTAGGGTCCTATTCTTCTTTCAACAACACCATTTTGTTGAGGTGTCCTTAATGAAGATAATTGATGTTGTATACCTTTGCAAGTACAAAGCTCTTTTATGTACTGGTTCACAAACTCAGTACCATGGTCTGTTCTGATCATAGATACCTTGTCATTTTTCATGACTTCAAGCATATTCAGCAGGCTTGGTATCTCGACCCTTGTGTCAGATTTCTGTTTGAGAAAAACAACCCAAGTGAATCTTGAGTAGTCATCTACAACAACCGAACCATACTTCTTTCCTGCAAAACTAGTTACTGAGAACTCAAAGAGATCCATGTGCTAGTTTTAGACTTGAAAGATGTTTTGGCTTGTTTCCCTAATTGGCCTGCTCAACATACACCATCTTTTCTGTATGCCATTTTAGGTAATCCAACTACCAATTCTTTCTTGGCTAGCTTATTCAGAGTCTTGAAATTCAAGTGACTCATCCTTTTGTTCCATAATCAATTTTCTTCAGTGTAGCCAGATTGACTCACAATGAGGCATTCTTCAATTGTGGTAGATGCCCAGTCAGCAACATAGAGACTTCCTTTCCGCCAAGCAACCAAGACTACCTACTTTGACTCATTGTCAATCAACTTGCAGGATTTAGATTTGATCTTTACTGAGAACCCCTTGTCAGCAAATTGACTCATGCTGAGAAGATTATATTTCAATCCCTCTACATGTAGTACCCCAGTGATTGTAAGGGCTCCAATTTTCAGATCTCCGAATCCTACGGTTGGATTCACTTCCCCTTCTTTGGAGAGGGATGAACAACAAACGAATAACTCTACTTGAGTGTTAACCATACACATAATGAGTGGGTTAAACAACAAATGTAAAATTCTACTCGAGAGTTAAACAACACAATAAAGGAGTGGGATAATTACAAACGGAGAATACAATCTGAGATTTAAACAACACATCTGAGGGGTGATAAAATAACGAACGGAAAACTCTACTTGAGAGTTAAACAAAACACAAAATGAATTGAATAAACAACAAAACGAACAACTCTATTTGAGCGATATAAACAACACACTTTGGAGAGGGATGAACAACAAACGAATAACTCTATTTGAGAGTGAAATAACACACTAAAGGAGTGGGATATTGTCAAACAAAGAAGTCTATTCGAGATTTATACAATGTACAGAAGGAGTAAGAGTATAACAAACGAAGAACTCTACTTGAGTGTTAAACCACACACATAAGAAGTGGGATAAACAACAATTGTAAAATTCTACACGAGAGTTAAACAACACAATAAAGGAGTGGGATAATTACAAACGGAGAAGACAATCTGAGATTTAAACAACACACCTGAGGGGTGATAAAATAACGAACGAAAAACTCTACTTGAGAGTTAAACAAAACACAAAAGGAATTGAATAAACAACAAACGAAAAACTCTATTTGAGCGATATAAACAAGACAGTTTGGAGAGGGATGAACAACAAACGAATAACTCTACTTGAGTGTTAACCATACACATAATGAGTGGGTTAAACAACAAATGTAAAATTCTACTCGAGAGTTAAACAACACAATAAAGGACTGAGATAATTACAAACGGAGAATACAATCTGAGATTTAAACAACACATTTGAGGGGTGATAAAATAACGAACGAAAAACTCTACTTGAGAGTTAAACAAAACACAAAAGGAATTGAATAAACAACAAAACGAACAACTCTATTTGAGCGATATAAACAACACACTTTGGAGAGGGATGAACAACAAACGAATAACTCTATTTGAGAGTTAAATAACACACTAAAGGAGTGGGATATTGTCAAACGAAGAAGTCTATTCGAGATTTATACAATGTACAGAAGGAGTAAGAGTATAACAAACGAAGAACTCTACTTGAGTGTTAAACCACACACATAAGAAGTGGGATAAACAACAAATGTAAAATTCTACACGAGAGTTAAACAACACAATAAAGGAGTGGGATAATTACAAACGGAGAAGACAATCTGAGATTTAAACAACACACCTGAGGGGTGATAAAATAATGAACGAAAAACTCTACTTGAGAGTTAAACAAAACACAAAACGAATTGAATAAACAACAAACGAAAAACTCTATTTGAGCGATATAAACAAGACAGTTTGGAGAGGGATGAACAACAAACGAATAACTCTATTTGAGAGTTAAACAACACACTAAAGGAGTGGGATATTGTCAAACGAAGAAGTCTATTCGAGATTTAAACAATGTACAGAAGGAGTAAGAGTATAACAAACGAAGAACTCTACTTGAGTGTTAAACCACACACATAAGAAGTGGGATAAACAACAATTGTAAAATTCTACACGAGAGTTAAACAACACAATAAAGGAGTGGGATAATTACAAACGGAGAAGACAATCTGAGATTTAAACAACACACCTGAGGGGTGATAAAATAACGAACGAAAAACTCTACTTGAGAGTTAAACAAAACACAAAACGAATTGAATAAACAACAAACGAAAAACTCTATTTGAGCGATATAAACAAGACAGTTTGGAGAGGGATGAACAACAAACGAATAACTCTATTTGAGAGTTAAACAACACACTAAAGGAGTGGGATATTGTCAAACGAAGAAGTCTATTCGTGATTTAAACAATGTACAGAAGGAGTAAGAGTATAACAAACGAAGAACTCTACTTGAGTGTTAAACCACACACATAAGAAGTGGGATAAACAACAATTGTAAAATGTACACGAGAGTTAAACAACACAATACAGGAGTGGGATAATTACAAACGGAGAAGACAATCTGAGATTTAAACAACACACCTGAGGGGTGATAAAATAACGAACGAAAAACTCTACTTGAGAGTTAAACAAAACACAAAAGGAATTGAATAAACAACAAACGAAAAACTCTATTTGAGCGATATAAACAAGACAGTTTGGAGAGGGATGAACAACAAACGAATAACTCTACTTGAGTGTTAACCATACACATAATGAGTGGGTTAAACAACAAATGTAAAATTCTACTCGAGAGTTAAACAACACAATAGTGGACTGAGATAATTACAAACGGAGAATACAATCTGAGATTTAAACAACACATTTGAGGGGTGATAAAATATCGAACGAAAAACTCTACTTGAGAGTTAAACAAAACACAAAAGGAATTGAATAAACAACAAAACGAACAACTCTATTTGAGCGATATAAACAACACACTTTGGAGAGGGATGAACAACAAACGAATAACTCTATTTGAGAGTGAAATAACACACTAAAGGAGTGGGATATTGTCAAACGAAGAAGTCTATTCGAGATTTTATACAATGTACAGAAGGAGTAAGAGTATAACAAACGAAGAACTCTACTTGAGTGTTAAACCACACACATAAGAAGTGGGATAAACAACAAATGTAAAATTCTACACGAGAGTTAAACAACACAATAAAGGAGTGGATAATTACAAACGGGGAAGACAATCTGAGATTTAAACAACACACCTGAGGGGTGATAAAATAACGAACGAAAAACTCTACTTGAGAGTTAAACAAAACACAAAAGGAATTGAATAAACAACAAACGAAAAACTCTATTTGAGCGATATAAACAAGACAGTTTGGAGAGGGATGAACAACAAACGAATAACTCTACTTGAGTGTTAACCATACACATAATGAGTGGGTTAAACAACAAATGTAAAATTCTACTCGAGAGTTAAACAACACAATAAAGGACTGAGATAATTACAAACGGAGAATACAATCTGAGATTTAAACAACACATTTGAGGGGTGATAAAATAACGAACGAAAAACTCTACTTGAGAGTTAAACAAAACACAAAAGGAATTGAATAAACAACAAAACGAACAACTCTATTTGAGCGATATAAACAACACACTTTGGAGAGGGATGAACAACAAACGAATAACTCTATTTGAGAGTTAAATAACACACTAAAGGAGTGGGATATTGTCAAACGAAGAAGTCTATTCGAGATTTATACAATGTACAGAAGGAGTAAGAGTATAACAAACGAAGAACTCTACTTCAGTGTTAAACCACACACATAAGAAGTGGGATAAACAACAATTGTAAAATTCTACACGAGAGTTAAACAACACAATAAAGGAGTGGGATAATTACAAACGGAGAAGACAATCTGAGATTTAAACAACACACCTGAGGGGTGATAAAATAACGAACGAAAAACTCTACTTGAGAGTTAAACAAAACACAAAACGAATTGAATAAACAACAAACGAAAAACTCTATTTGTGCAATATAAACAAGACAGTTTGGAGAGGGATGAACAACAAACGAATAACTCTATTTGAGAGTTAAACAACACACTAAAGGAGTGGGATATTGTCAAACGAAGAAGTCTATTCGTGATTTAAACAATGTACAGAAGGAGTAAGAGTATAACAAACGAAGAACTCTACTTGAGTGTTAAACCACACACATAAGAAGTGGGATAAACAACAATTGTAAAATTCTACACGAGAGTTAAACAACACAATACAGGAGTGGGATAATTACAAACGGAGAAGACAATCTGAGATTTAAACAACACACCTGAGGGGTGATAAAATAACGAACGAAAAACTCTACTTGAGAGTTAAACAAAACACAAAAGGAATTGAATAAACAACAAACGAAAAACTCTATTTGAGCGATATAAACAAGACAGTTTGGAGAGGGATGAACAACAAACGAATAACTCTACTTGAGTGTTAACCATACACATAATGAGTGGGTTAAACAACAAATGTAAAATTCTACTCGAGAGTTAAACAACACAATAGTGGACTGAGATAATTACAAACGGAGAATACAATCTGAGATTTAAACAACACATTTGAGGGGTGATAAAATATCGAACGAAAAACTCTACTTGAGAGTTAAACAAAACACAAAAGGAATTGAATAAACAACAAAACGAACAACTCTATTTGAGCGATATAAACAACACACTTTGGAGAGGGATGAACAACAAACGAATAACTCTATTTGAGAGTGAAATAACACACTAAAGGAGTGGGATATTGTCAAACGAAGAAGTCTATTCGAGATTTATACAATGTACAGAAGGAGTAAGAGTATAACAAACGAAGAACTCTACTTGAGTGTTAAACCACACACATAAGAAGTGGGATAAACAACAAATGTAAAATTCTACACGAGAGTTAAACAACACAATAAAGGAGTGGGATAATTACAAACGGAGAAGACAATCTGAGATTTAAACAACACACCTGAGGGGTGATAAAATAACGAACGAAAAACTCTACTTGAGAGTTAAACAAAACACAAAACGAATTGAATAAACAACAAACGAAAAACTCTATTTGAGCGATATAAACAAGACAGTTTGGAGAGGGATGAACAACAAACGAATAACTCTATTTGAGAGTTAAACAACACACTAAAGGAGTGGGATATTGTCAAACGAAGAAGTCTATTCGAGATTTAAACAATGTACAGAAGGAGTAAGAGTATAACAAACGAAGAACTCTACTTGAGTGTTAAACCACACACATAAGAAGTGGGATAAACAACAATTGTAAAATTCTACACGAGAGTTAAACAACACAATAAAGGAGTGGGATAATTACAAACGGAGAAGACAATCTGAGATTTAAACAACACACCTGAGGGGTGATAAAATAACGAACGAAAAACTCTACTTGAGAGTTAAACAAAACACAAAACGAATTGAATAAACAACAAACGAAAAACTCTATTTGAGCGATATAAACAAGACAGTTTGGAGAGGGATGAACAACAAACGAAAAACTCTTTTCCCACTTAGCTATTGTCAACTATGAAACTACTCAGAGAGAACAAATAATTGCTGAGAAAGTTCACAATGTTGCTTTAGTAACACAAGGTACTTCTGAAAAGAAGGATACCAAAGAAATGACTGACGAAGATGCTCTTGTTGTAAAGCAAATGAGAAAATATGTTAGTCGGGAGATTGAGAGAAGAAAAGCCAAAGAGAAGTTGAAAAAGCATCTAGGCTCAAACTATCACCAGTACAAAAATATGCAACTGTCAAGCTCGCTGAACAAACCGGCCCAGCAAGCATCTAGTACTGAGGAAGCAGAAATCGAAAACGATATCTATTTCTATTGTCAAAAACCTGGTCATTTTAAAAGAGACTGCCCTGTTTTCAATAAGCTAAAGACAGGTGACAAGAAAGATAGAGGTCAGAAAGCTATGCTCACTGAAGAAAGGAAAAAGATTCAAATCTAACTGGATGCTCTTGATATTGAGTCAGAATCTGAGGAAGAAGACTCAGATGACTCCAAACTACCTTCTCCAGAATTATGTGGCATCACTCATGAATTGGTTGACTTTGGTCAAAAGAAAAGGGAATTATGTGGGGTTGCTGAGGAGATCTATCTAGATTGCTCCAACATTGATCCTTGCCTAATGGCTGATGAGGTAACCAACAGTTCTCAATTCATAAATTATGAGAGTGATGAGCAAGAAATCAGAGATTTGGAATATCTCAGAAGAGAACTTGATCTCTACAAAAGAGAATTTCAAATGGTCTGAGCTAGAGCTGACATTTTTGAAGAAGAAAAGAATTCTCTTGCGAAGGAAAATTCACAATTACTCAAGATATCTGAGAAAAAGGATGCTGAAAATGCATTTCTCAAAGCACAGATATCTGAGACGGAAAAGTCACACAGAAAGGCAATGGATATATTCCAAAAGGAAAATAAAGATCTTCTTTCTGAAAATGAAGAACTCAAAAAGAAAGAACTATCTTTTCAATCTTATGCCAAAGCTAGTGACACTCTTACTGAAGTACACTCTTATTTAAGAGATGCTTCAAAAAAGGGAGGACTTGGGCTGAACACACAAACAAATAGTTCTACCACTCTGAATAAGAGTAACAAAAGAATAAAATTTGTTAGTGCTTAGCAAGATGGTTCTCAAATAACCTACTGCATTGGTCAGAAAGCTAAGGCTGTTGACAAAGGAAAGGCAGTCGCGACCAGACCTTTGTGGGAAAAACAAGTCCAAAAGAAAACCGTTGGGAATGTTTCTGTAAAGAAACATAACACTGAAAAGTGTAATCACCCACAATGCTATGTCTCTCAGAAAGGAAAAATTTCAGGAGCAAGCAAATTTTCCAACATCACGTTTTCTGGAAAGAAAGACGTTCCAGGGACTAGCAAAGCTGCTGAGAAGAGAACTCAGATAGCACCAGGTGCTCAAAATGGAATTGGCTATAAAGCCATCGGGAAGCAAGTCGCTCGTGAGTATAAACAAAGCTGCTCAGTCTGCTTTTCAGATTGCTGAAAAGCAGACTCAGCAATCTGACAGGTATCTGAAAGCACCACGAGGAGCACCAAGGAACACACCAAGAAGGAAAATAGGTTTAAATGATAACGACACTAATCATTTACCTAAAATTCCTCCTTATGTTCCAACAAGACAAAAGAATACCCCAAGGAAGTTCATTCAGAAATGGATTCCTACAGGGAGATTCTTTAGTCCAAAAGGTTCCATTGTTGGAATGAGTGCCTAACTCCATGTTTCCTGTTTTGTGCAGAACACTCTGAGGAAGAACCCGAAGTGGCATTTTGATAGTGGATTTGGGAAGCACATGACAGGAGACAAAGCAAATCTGGTTAACTACAGGAAATGCGATAAAGCACCAATTATTAGATTTGCCGGAGGAGATGAAAATCCAACCATAGGTTTTGGCAATCAGAAGCTTGGAGCCCTTACAATCTCTGAAGTACTACATGTAAAGGGATTGAAATATAATCTCCTAAGCATGAGTCAATTGGTAGACAAAGGGTACACTATAAAGATCAAGTCAAAACTATGCAAATTAATTGACAATGAGTCAAAGCAGACAGTCTTGGTTGCTAGCCGGAAAGGAAATCTTTATGTTGCTGACTGGGCATCTACCACAACTGAAGAATGTCTCATAGTGAGTCAATCTAGCCACACTGTAGAAAACTGGCTATTGCATAAAAGAATGAGTCACATGAACTTCAAAACTCTGAACAAGCTAGCCAAGAAAGAATTGGTGGTTGGTTTATCCAAAATGGTATATAGAAAAGATGGTATATGCTCAGCTTGCCAAATGGGAAAACAATCCAAAACATCTTTCAAGTCTAAAATTAGACACTCCAGTGAAAGACCACTGCAAATGTTACATATGGATCTCTTTGAATCCTCTATAACTAGCTATGCAAGAAAGAAGTATGATCTGGTTGTTGTTGATGATTACTCAAGATTCACTTGGGTTATATTTCTCAAACAAAAATCTGATGCAAGGGTTGAAATACCCAACTTGCTGAATAAGCTTGAATCATGAAAAATGACAAGGTATCTGTAATCAGAACAGACCATGGTACTCAGTTTGTGAACCAGTACATAAAAGAGTTTTGTACCTGCAAAGGTATACAACATCAACTATCTTCAGTAAGGACACCACAACAAAATGGTATTGCTGAAAGGAAGAATAGGACCCTAAAAGAAGCAGCAAGAACAATGCTTGCTGACACTGAAATAAGTGAAATCTATTGGGTTGAAGCTGTTAACACAGCCTGCTACACTCAAAATAGATGTTTGATTAACAAACACCATGACAAAACTCCTTATCAACTTTTGATTGGTAGACCTCCTAGTATCAAACATTTAAGGGTGTTTGGTTGCAGATGTTTTGTTCTTAACAATGGAAAAGAATACTTGAGAACATTTCAACCAAAAGCAGATGAAGGAGTATTATTTGGTTATTCTCTGAATAGCAAAGCCTACAGAATCTACAACAAAAGAACGCAAAAGATTGAAGAATCTGTTCATGTAGTCTTCTACGAAGGAAACAAGAAAGTACCCTTGAATGAAGAACTCTCAGATAGGTTCAAAGAACTAATGATTAAAGATTCTGAAGAAGAATCCTCAAAAGGAAACAACTCTGTCATTCACTTAGAGGATGACTCTGACGATGAAAAGCAACCATTGCTTAGTAACAACCAGATGACTCTAAGACATGATGAAGAATTTCCTATGAGAATTCCAGAAATGGAACAGGTTACTGAGAACCTTCATCATGAAGAAGTTTCTGAGAATGAGATTGCTGAAAATCCAATCCCAGATATCTCTAACACTGAAAAAGTGTCAGATATCTATGGCATTTCCCGTGTGCCAGATATCTCAGATACTACACAAGTATCCTGTCAAGATCATATTGATTCACATTCAGATCAAAATGATATTGATCCTACTAGTTCAAAATCCATTATGAAAAGCATAAGAAATCATCCTGTCAAGGATGTGCTTGGTCCTTTAGACCAAGGGGTTAGAACTAGGAGAGCAATTGCTGACTCTCTTTATGGATGTTTCATCTCAAACATTGAACCTAAACCTATAGAAGAAGTATTGAAGGACCAAGATTGGATCTCTGCAATGCAAGAAGAGTTGGATCAATTTGAGAGAAACAAGGTCTGGAAACTGGTTCCATTTGTTGATGGAATATCTGTAATTGGAACCAAGTGGGTTTTCAGAAACAAAATGAATGAGACTGGTGAAATAACGAGAAACAAAGCAAGGTTGGTTGCCAAATGATTCACCCAGACTGAAGGACTAGATTTTGATGAGTCAAATGCTCCAGTTGCAAGATTGGATGCAATTAGACCATTTCTAGCCTTTGCAGCTCATAATGACTTTAAAGATTATCAAATGGATGTCAAAAGTGCATCCATAAACGGTGAACTTGCTGAGGAAGTCTATGTTGAACAACCACCAGGCTTTGAAGTTCCACAGAAAGTAGAATGGTTTATAAGCTTCAGAAGCTCTGTGTGTACCGATACAGGCTCCGAGAGCATGGTATGATACTTTAGCCAAATACTTGCTGTAAAGTGGCTTAAAAAAAGGAGATGTTGATAAAACACTCTTTACTTTGAACCATGAAGGGAAACTACTTTTAGTTCAAGTATATGTTGATGACATTATATTTGGATCTAAAGATAAGCAACTTTGTGAAGACTTTGCTGAGCTCATGAAAAGTAAATTTGAGATGAGCATGATGGGAGAATTAAACTACTTCCTAGGATTGCAAGTCAAGCAACTTAATGATGGAATATTCATTAGTCAAACAAAGTATGCAAAGGATATGCTCAACAAGTTTAATCTAAAGCCTTCTGAAAAGAATGCTAAGATACCTATGAGCATTGGAACCAAAATGACCTATACTGAATCTGACAAGTGTGTTGAAGAACATAAGTATAGGAAATTGATTGGGTCTCTACTGTACCTCACTGCAAATAGACCTGATATTCAATATGCAGTTGGAGTGTGTGCTAGATTTCAGACAAATCCAATCCACTCACACTACAACATTGCTATGAAAATATTAAGGTATGTAAAGGTTACTGTAGAAGTTGGATTGTGGTATACAAAATACAGTGGATTGAGTTTAGTTGGCTATTCTGATGCTAACTATGCTGGATCATTGCTTGATAGAAAAAGCACCTCAAGAACTTGTCAATTTCTTGGTGCCAGATTAATATCATGGTTCAGCAAGAAACAAAACTCAATTGCCACATCTACCACAGAGCCTGAATATGTTGTTGCTGGGTGTTGTGCTTCACAGATATTGTGGATACAACAACAACTCAAAGACTATGAGATCAATGAAGAGAAAACTCCTATTTTCTGTGAGAACACAAGTGCTATTGCCATAACTCAGAATCCTAAGTCTCATGCAAGAACAAAGCACATTGATGTTAGACACCACTTCAATAGAGATCATGTTGAAAAAGGCAATATAGAGATACTCAAATTGGTACTGAAGACCAACTTGCAGATATCTTTACAAAGCCTTTGCAAGAAAACAGGTTCTTAACCTTGAGACATAGCCTTGGGTTAATGGAGCTACCAAAGGAACTGAAAAGTTGTAATATGTGAGACGTAAATTCATAAAGGAGAAAGATATCTGGAACAGGCATCCAGATATTCAAGGCAAAAAGGTATCTGAGACGGGAACTCATATACTAAAAGGAGCTAAAAGTGTGAGTGAGACAAGAACTAAGTATGATTGAGAAGGGAAAAGAAGAGATAAGATATCTGGAACAGGAATCCAGAATATCAAAGACAAAAGGTGAAACACATAGCAAAAAGATATCTGAGACGAGTACTCAGATATCAAAGGTTAAAGGGTAAAATGGCTATTTGAAGATTTCTGAGACATGTACTCAGATATTTAGATCACCTGGTGAGGGGGAACACAAAAGAGAAAAGTAGTACAACTATCCGTAGTCAACTACTCTCTTGTGTTGTGTATTATTTCTATATTTGTGAAATATATGAACAGATGTATTGTTTGAAGATAAATTAAAAAAACAAAACTGTCTCTTAGTCACACAGAAGAAATGTGATTCAGATAGCTACTTGCCAAATTTCATTAATTGGGCACAATTATAATTACTGATTGTGATCGTTGCTGAAGAAGCAATCGTGACCCTTGATGAAATGGGCGTTTGCTCTTATCGGACAAGATTTGATTTCGCTAAAAAGTAGTGGACTGTAAAAACAGTTATGGCCCACTAGCATTTAATGCAAAGTAGTTTTCACCCACGACCTTCTGCACATACACAGATACATATGCACAAAATCAATTTGTATGTATATGTCTGTTGAGATTTGCGTTGCTATATATATAGGATTTTGACAAAAGAATTCACTTTTGCTCAATCCCACATTTGCACTTGCATAAAACAGCAAAATCTCCAAAATTTCTCTACAAATCCTCACTGCAGATTCCTACTTAGTTTTTCTGCAAAGAATCACTAATCTCCTACCTTAATCTCTTCTCGACTTTCAAAAACTTCACTATTTAAAGAGATGGCTCCAAAACATGCTCTTACCCAGAAATCCCAAGCTACTACATCTGGTACTGCTAAAAAGCAAGCACCAGTGCTGGTCATAACAAACAATCGGTTGATTGGAGAGTTCAATCCTGATCAGTGGACTTCAAATCACAGGATGATTTGGGGTGGTGCCATGATTGAGGAATACCTCGTTGCTGCAATTGAAAACCAAGCTGATAGGAAGTTGATTCTTGGTATGCTTGAAAAGGCACAAATCAAGGGTTTCCTATCTGCTATCCCCAGTGGAGTTTCTTCACTGGATGTGTTGTAATTTTACAACAATTCCAGGATTATTTCCTGTGTTGATGAAGGCACTGAAATAGTGTCTATAAAAATAAAAGTTCAAGGAAAGGGCATACTTTTGAACATAACAATTTTTTGTGAGTTGTTTAAACTTGAAAATCTGGGAAATGATTTTGAAATAAACACCAAGGATGATGATCTCCTTGAAGGTGTGAAGCAACTATACAGTGATGTGTGCGATCTTGAAAAATCAGATACACCCATCGACTTCAAACTTGCTGACATCAGAACCAGACATCTGTTGGTTCACTGGGATGTATTGGCATGCATTCTTTACAGATGCTTTGATGGTCTACAAGGAGGTGCTGCCCAGATAAGCCAAGAACGCCGGATGATGATGTTCTTGTTGAATCAACAGAACAAAAGGCTGGAAAACCCTTTCAATTGGTGGAAGTTCGCCTTTATGAAATTTGTGAAGAAGATTCAAGGCTTTGAGATTAAATCGTCAAGGGCCTTGCTGAGCCAAAATCCACAGTAAGCTATGGACTGAAGATATGCTTCTTGCTGGAGAAGCTTGGCATTGAGCTCAGAGAGACTGTTGACAGAGCCAACAGTAACCTGCTCTACAAATATGAGTATACAAACAGGATGAAAAAGGTTACAGCGTCTCAGAAAGGTTCTATGAAACGAAATATTGACGAAGTATCTGAGGGATCAATTGCGACCAAAAAGCCCAGAACTTCACGAAAGAAGACTGCTGTCAAATTAGAAGGCATACCCATTATGAATGTCGACACTTAGATATCTGCCACCACTGCTGATGAACTAATCAATAAAGACGAACTCATCAATGCTGCCAAGTTCACAACAGACGAACTCTTCAATGCTACTGAGTTCACAGCAGATGAACACATCAATGCTACAAAAGATTCAACTGCTGATGAACTCATAAATACTACCAAGGAAAGCCTTGCTGATGAACTCATTGGTAAAAATGAGAGTAGTGGCAGGCATCAAGCCCTATCTGCAGAAACCGCAAGGATTATGGATCAATTGGTTCCTAATGCTGATGAGAGCTCTGATGAGAATGAATTGGTCATCTCTCAAGTCCTACAGAAATAAAAAAAAGGGCTAAGGTTGCCGAAGAAGCAACAAGTTCTAAGGATGCTGAAAGAATAGAGGTATCTGAAGAAGAACCTACACCACAGGTTGCTGAACAAGCACCCATTACTAAGGTTATTGGAGAAGCACTTGGTACAGAGGTTGCTGAGATAGCACCTAAGTCCAAGGAATCTGGACAAGACACACTCAAGCTGGTAGAAGAAGCTTTGAGAAGTGGTGATATAGTGATGGAGGATTCTGGCATTGCCTCCACACCATACAAACTGTCACAAAAGGATCAGGATGAGCCGCACTTTAATTCACCTTCCAATTCAAATAATTCACCAGATGATAATGAAGCCATGGTGAATGAATTACAGTTTGACATACCAGCACTTCTTATTGCTGAAGAAAATCCTGCAAATGAGCAGGTTCCCCAACTAAATGTGAGGGATCAAACTGAGACATCTACTCCGAATGATCAACCAGGGGAGGCAACTGAGTTGCACACTCAGGAAAGGTCTGAAGTACCTGAAACTTCAAACAAAGAAGCTGAAATGGAACAACAAGAACAAAGCATAGAAGGGTCAAAAGTTCGAGAGACCAATCAGCCTGACACTGCTCAGGTAGCTGAATGGTTTAACTCATTACTTGTGAGACCTTGTGTTTATTAATCTTGTTATTTAATAAAATTTCTTTGTTACAGGCTGAATTAGAAACACAACATCTAGAGGAAGCTGCAAAGCTTGCCTCAGAATCTGAGAAGGAGGCTTCCATAGCCTCACCACTTAAGGAACAGGAGCCTGTCTCACAGATAGAAGATAGTTCCTTAAGATATAACATCTCAGATATGTACTTTATACACTTAACTAATACACTTAAGTGTTTGTTTCTAATAGGCTCCAACTGAGAAAGAAGAAGATAAGGCAGAAATGCCAGAAAAGGATCTTGAAACCGTCAAGGTTTCTGAAGAAAATGTCATTGAGCCTTCTGGTGTGAAGGTATATAAAAATCAGTGATAAAAATTCTTCATTATGGGTTAATAAGAATTCTTCTCTAATTACTCAATACTTTCTACTTACAGGCCCATTCAGAAGTAGAAGTGCAAGGGGAAAGAGTTGCGACATCCCCTACACCCATGGAAATTGATGAAGCCCCCAAGGCAACATCACCAGAAAGAACACAAGAAACTGAGAAATTTTCTGAGAAAAATGATTCTGAGCCTCCTGTTGAGGAAGTAAGTGAAAAACTCAGAGATCATTGAAGCTTAATTGCATAAAATCTTTCATGACAATTTCCTAAGCATTGTGATAATTTTAATTCTTAGGGTCAAGCAGAAAGAAAGGTTGATGAGGACCAGACTCCCAAGTCTCCACCTCACAACAAGATATCTGAGGCACCCCCTGCCTTAGTAGTACAAGTCTGTAAGCCTGATGTACTCATTCAGGTAACTCAGAAACCTAACTACACTAGTACTCAGATATCTACACAAGTTTTGAATCAAACTCAAAACTCTTTCTTTCAGGCTCAAACAAGTGTGCCAAAGGTCTCTGCATTCTCAACAGAAGACCTGCTTCCATTCTTCAAAGACCACACTCTCAAGAAACACCTCAAGTGTTTCAGAAAGTTGCAAAAGCTCAGAAGCTCAGATTTGACTAAATTAACAAAGGTGACTGATCACCAATTGAGAAGAGTCAGAGCGTTTGGCTTTGAGAATTATGTCCATGCTATGTTTCCAACAGAGAAGTACTCTTTAGCTACTCTGATGCATAAGGACTTTGTCAGAGAAGCTGCACACAAGCTCATAGAAGCTTTCGAGAAGGCTGATGATCAGACCAGAAGGGAGATGGCATTCAAGCCTCCATTGCCTAAGTCCCTACACTGCATACCCTCTGAACAAGAGGAAGTAAATGGACAATGGGTCACACTTCCTAAAGTGATCAATCTTGTTTCTAAAGATGAGGAGGAAACAGATGAGAATAATTTTGAAGAACCTCCTTCTGATCATCACAAGGAAGATGATGGCAAAAAGGATGATGATGATGCCCCTGCACCGGGGACATGAGGGATTAAGGAAACAATGCCTTAGTTGCTGAAAAGCACAATGAGAGGACTTCACAGAATTCCCCTCCTCCATCTCCTCAGAAGTCTACACATCCATCTCCCCCAACAAAAAGACTCTACTGAACAAGTAGTTGAGCACTCTGAGGAAAACACTCAGAAAATATTGGATGCACAAGCCAGAGTTGCTCAACTCAAACAACTGTTGGATGAAGAACAACAGCTAAATCTTCAACTGGAAGAAAAGATAGCTGAATCCAGAGTCAAGCTAGATAAACTTGAAGAACAAACACGCAAAGAAACGCAAGCTTACTCTGAGATTAAAGGGCTCCGGGACGTTGTTGATTATATTGCTAAGGAGCTAGATGCTGAACAAGTATCTGAAGAAAAGCATGATGCTAAGGCTGTATCTTCACCAAAGAAACCATCCTCCAAAGGCAAGAAACCCATATCTGAGATGGTTGCCGCCTTCAGAAACCTTGATGAAGAAGTGCAAGAGGATGAAGATCACTGGGCTGATGACTCAGATGATGAAGAAGACAAGGCATTGGCAGAACACCGCAATGAACACTTAGCTGTTTCTCACTTAAAAAGCAAGCTAATTGCTCCTGAAATTTTCAACAAACTGCCAAATGTCAACTCCAATGAATACTTTAACAGATACCAAGTACTGGCTACATTGAATAAGGAGTTGTCTTCACAGAACAAAGCAGTAATTGCATCAGTCCTCACCGAAATGAAGAAATTCACTGAGCTCCTCACTCAGAGAACAACCAGCATGGTCCTTGCACAGAAGGATCTGGGAATGGTTAGGGACATTGATGTGTCATTAGCTGAAAAAGCTTTTGATGAGGCAAGTTACACTGCTGGAAAAGCAGATGCCATACTAGGCCCATTGGCAGAGCTCACTGATAAGGAAACTGGACTTATCAAACAAAATCAGGAGCAAAAGGCTGAACTTCAGAATTTGGTTATTGCCTACAATTACTTGCAACGGAAGTTTGAGTCTCTCTCAGAATTCTTTATGGTACTTTGTCAGTCAACAATGACTAAGGGAGAAGGATTTAGACCTCAAGGTCAGGGGGGAGGATTTCAACAAATGAAATCTGGAGTTGGTGCTGCTCGGAAAGGAAGAGGAAACAAGAAAACTTCCCAACCACCACTCAGAATAAATGAGCATTCCTCAAGTCAAGCTGCTTTGTAAATAGTAGCTACTTCCTAGCAACCAACAGAAGAAACAACAATAACAACAAGGGCCAGGGCACAAAGACCTCCAAGGAGTACCAAGGCTCCAAGGAGAAGACATGTAAGAGGGATTGATCTTGATGATGAAGAAGAAGAAGGAAGGATCAAATCCCTGGCCAATGAAGAAGGCTGCAAATCACCTAACAAGAGAAATCTAGAAGATGATGATGAAGATGAAGCTCCTCTTCACAGAAAAAGAAGAAAGGTTGATAGTCTAACTGTGCCCTTAGATGCAAAGCCAATAGCAGCTAAAACATCCTCTGGAAATACCAAGTCAATCCAGGGTGGTTCTTCAAGCAATCCCCCAAGGGAGAATTCAAGATAAAGGAGGAACAGGCTAAGAGCTGAACAAAGAAAACTCCAACTACCACTCAGGCCTGAAGAACCAAGATTGAGTATGTGAAGACCAACAATGATCCTCTGTCTACAGGTGCATCAATCAGAAGAAAGTCTACTGGATTCTGGAACTTAAGCATCTCTTAGTAAATGAAAAATTCCCAGTTCCTATATGTGAACAACTTATGGCATGGAGAAAAAACAAGCCAGTACTGATAAATCCAAAGCATGTCAAAGCATGGCTGGATTTTGAAGTTTCCAAAAGAACTAAAGCCATGGAAAAGGACCTCTCCTTTGAATGTCGTTATGGGAAACCAGGTGATGTGCACAGAATTCCCAAGTTGACTGGAACAGGCACAAGGCCAAGACTTCCTGTGGAACCGTTTGAGTCATTCGACATATCTGAAGGTCAATACAAGGGTGACGTCAGATATCTGAGGATCATATATGAATACTTCAATCTATCAGATATCAGAATTGAGCATTCTTGGAAATGGGGAAAGTATTTATGGGTCAAACATTTTTCCAAGAAGAATCCCACCAAATCATGTAAAGAAGTCTGTGGTTATGCCAGAGAAACTGAGATGTTAGTCAGAACTTTGCTCTATGACTACTCATATGAAAGCAAAAGGTTTGGGGATAGGGAATTTGTTAACTGATCCATAGATCTAATGATTGAAGACTTGAAGATTTTGAAGACTTGAAGACTAGTAAATTAGAATGTTTACTTGGATCTTGGTTATTCGTGTTGTTCTAATTTAACTAAGTATTTTGTATCTTGCTGACTGAGCTGTAATGTATTTTATTTAAGTTATCTGTGAACTTTATTTGTAACATATCTGATGAACCAACTCTCAGATATCAATCTATAAAAAGATAACTTGTCAGCAAAGATCACACCTTGTGATTTGGTTGATGTTTACTTTCTGCACTTAATTAAAATGAATTGAAAAGATCATAAGAAATGATTAAGTGTTGGATTGTTCCCTCTTCCAAGTTGTAATAGGTTTTAAAGATAGTCATCGTTGACTGATCAAAAAGGGGGAAATTTGTTAGGAATATCTGTTTAGTTTTTTATCAGTAACCTAATGACTTATCTTAGCTCAGAAAGGTGGTTAGTACTCTTGGTTCACTTGAACACTGTAAAAGAGGAAAATCACTAAGTATGTTAGTCTAGCAAATCTTGTATAGGATGTTAGGTCTCTGAATGTAATTTTTATATCTTTGAAGAAGACCAAGAAGAAGGCATCCGGCAGGAGAGTTCAACAAATTTGAAGATTTGAAGACTGCACAAGATTGCTAAAGACAAAGGAAATTGGTCTCATCGGATACCTATGTCTAGATATCTTAAAGAAACAAGTGTTTCTCAATAAATAAGTTTTGCAAAAGATATCTGAGAACACAAGGTTTCTGAACGAGGAAAAGTGTCCACAGAAACCTACACTCAGATACCCTGGATAAAACTATGTTTCTGGGAAACAATGTTTCAACAGGTATCTGGAGCTATGAAGGTCTCTAGAAAGGGACATGCAATGCTTCAGAAAGCGTGCATAGTTCCGTTGGCACTACAGGACAAAAAATAGTACAATGCAATAAATGCGCAGACAGAGACATTTGAACAGAAGACGAAATCTCTGAAAAGAGACAACGTCTTCTGCAATACTATTTACAGATATCAATATTTTGAATTTCATTAAGCCTAACGGATACTATTCAAACGGCATGATTTTCAACTATAAATATCAACACTTAGAATGCTTGAATCACACCAAGAACTTACACACAGAACGAACTCATTCAAGCATACAAGTCTTCAACCTACTTACTCTTTAGCTTACAGTTGCGACTAAGATCTTGAATTCTAAGTAGCACGAAAGTTCTAAGTGTCCTGATCCTTAACAATCATTGCTGTCTGTGAAGGAGTTCAATCAAAATCAAGTATCTGAGTTTCATTCTCCAGAACATTTACCATAGACTTGGGTCAGTAAAGAACATATCACCACACATTGTGAAGTGTGTTAAGTGATTCTTGTTCTATAGAGTATTCCTAAATAACTGAAAAGTTAGTAAGACTACTCACCTGACAAACCATCATAACCAACACCTTAAAAGGCGTGGAGTACAGGAAGTAATTAATTTGGGAAATTAAGGAATAACTCCAAGGTTACTGAGCATATGAAGTACTTAGTTTGGGAAATTAAGGAACAACTCAATGGTTTATGAGTATAGCAAGTACTTGGCTAGGAGCCGGGGGATAACTCAGGGGGAACACTTGGTTGGGAACCTAGTGTATTTAGGAATCAAGAGAAGATATTTGTAAGGTGAACTCAATTATACTCTTAGTGAATTCAGTGCGAGAAAGGCCGAAGTGGATTAGTTGAAGGATTACGCCACCTTCAGATACCACTATAAAAGACGTGTTATTTACTTTCAGTAATTTACTTATCGTTCGGTTTATCCTGCTAAGTATTTAAACACATTATATCTTGCTGAGCACGTGCACTTATCACAGAAAAGTCTTCCGCTCTCTGAAATTAAGTATCAGATATCTTCACAGATATCTGAGAAATTGTGTTTATCGATAAAAGTTGTAAAAGACTATTCACCCCCCCCCCCCCCTCTAGTCTTTTCCTTTGCCGTTATCTGGACCAACAATATTATTTCTTAGAACCCACTTAGGTCCTATGACAGATATTCCATCAATGTAGTAAAACTAGTTTTCCGACTTTGTTTCTCTCAAATTGATCCAATTCTTCTTGCATTGATGAGATCTAGTCTTGGTCTCTTAATGCTTCTTCAATGGTCCTTGGTTCATTATCTGAGATGAAACATCCATAGAGAGAATTTGCATTTTCTGCAATTGCTCTCCTAGTTCATACCCTTTGGTCTAAAGGACCAATCACATCCTTTGCAGGATGATCTATTATCCATTTCACAATGGGCTTAGAACTAGTAGGATCATTATCATTTATCATTATGATTAAGATATGATACTTGTTGAGTATCTAAGATATCTGACACTTGTCTTGTGTTTGAGATATCTAACACTTGTTCAGTGTCTAAGGTATCTGAGATAGGGTTGACTGCGTCAGCCTGCTCAGTTAAAGCTAGTTCGAAGGTCCCTCACAGGTAATCAGTCATTGCCACTCTCTCACAACTAGAAGTGTCCAGCAGGTTAAAAATCTCAAAAGTAAAGTTGGGTGGTAACTTTCATTACAAGGTGCCAATAATCTCTTATGCTAATGTACTCGATTCATCAGGTCGAAAGGGACTTTGGCGTGCGAATCGATTTCCAGAGATTAATAGGTGATGCTGCTACCTTTATTCCATGTCATTCATCTAATAATTTGAACATAATTTCATTGTATGCTCATTGCATGGCCTCTTTAGGCCCTTTTCGTCTCAATGTTTTGCAGGTGTCTATTTTACCGAAGGTCCGCACTTTTGTGCGTGTCGGTTTGGTGTATGTACCATCAACCTCATGGACATGTAGCTTTTCAGCCACATCGGTATGTTGTAGTATTTGTAACACGCCTAACATGTCCAACGATGATCAATTAAGACCACAGATCCACCCCGAGACTCAACCATAAATAGCTTTGGGGAGTAGCAAACAGATTCTTAGTAAAAATGCAGTAACAGCTCGAAAGATAGTCGCATTGGTAGAAATCCCACCCCATAAACTTGTTCCTTGGAACGGGTTTGGAAAAGAATAAATCCAAAAATAAGCATGCCGTTCGTCATCCCCAATTACAACGAGTACACATAAGTATGAAACGGCGCAATAACTTAAAAGAAATTGCTCAACCCAAAAATCACTCACAACAGAGCCGGTGCAACTTTTTTTCATCGACAAGAAAGGCTTCTCACAGGCTTTTGGACCGTAGAACTAACTAGACTTCCTTTTTACAGAGGAAACAAAGTTATAAATTTTTTTCCTACTCTCCACCACAAGTTAGTAATCACTCAAAACGTAAGCATCAAGCAGTTTAAAACTAACGATGGAGTATTCAGACCTGAAAGTTTTAACTCATACACGAACAAAAAACACAGAAAGGGAACAAAAACTGAGACAGAGACACACAGACACAAAAAAAAAACAAAAACACACACAGGATGAAATCTCTTCCTCCCCCGAACAAAGAGAAGCTTGTCCCCAAGCATTAGAAACGAAAGAGAAAACATCTTACGAGGTTTGTACTCGTTTTGAGTCAATTACAGGACTCATCTGCATCAGATAGCGGATGCTCCACAAGATTAACCTCTTCCTCCGATTTTTCATTGAAGCCTTCCACATAGGGCTTAACGCGTTGTCCGTTCACCTTGAAGGTGGTTCCATCAGCTGGGTTCAAGAGTTCAACAGCACCATGTGGTGCCACTTCAACCACTTCATATGGCCCATCCCATCGCGATCGAAGCTTTCCTGGAAACAACTTTAGTCGAGAATGGAATAATAGTACCTTAATACCTGGGGATAAATCCTTTAGGATTTTACCTTTGTCGTGTTACTCCTTGGTCTTGGATTTGTAAATCCGTGCATTCTCAAAAGCATCGTTCCGGAGCTCTTCCAGCTCAGAAATTTGGAGTAGGCGCTCCTTGTTAGCCTTCTCCATGTCCAGGTTTAATGCTCGGATTGCCCAGTCAGCTTTGTGCTCTAGCTCTACAGGTAGATGGCAGGCTTTCCCATACACCATCTTGAAGGGGGTGGTGCCAATCACAATTTTGAAATTGGTGCGTTATACCCACAGGGCATCAGTGAGCTTATCTACCAAATCCTTCCTGTTTGGTTTAACAACACTCTCCAGAATGCTCTTGATCTGCCGGATACTTACTTCCACCTGACCAGATGTTTGGGTGGTAGGCGGTGGCAAAACGATGATGTGCCCCATATTTCTTGAGTATGCTCGCAAATGACCGATTGATAAAGTGCGATCCTCTGTCGCTTATGACTACCTGGGAGTGCCAAACCTACACAGAATATTCTTGGCAAGAAAAGAGACAACAACTTTCGAATCATTAGTCCGGGTAGGAATTACTTCGACCCATTTTCTATCATAATCAATAGCTACCAGAATATATATTCAAAGTTCCTACTCTTGGGGAAGGGTGCCATAAAATCTATGCCCCATACATCAAAAGTTTCTAATACTAGATTATTGGTAAGGGGCATTTCATTCCACTTACTAATATTCCCACTACGTTGGCAAGGATCACAACTAATGCAAAATTTATGGGCATCCTTAAAGAGAGAAGGACAGAAAAAACTTGATTGGAGTACTTTCAAAGCTGTTTTTCGCCCACTGTAGTGCTCTCCACTTCTTTTTTCGGGATGCATCTTCTCATCATGCCGTCCTTCCCTGCCTTGGAAAGGTAAGGATCATCCCAGAAATAAGTCCTGCAATGCGTGACAAAATTCTTCTTCTCCTGCGAATACATGTTAGAAGCAAAGATACCTGCTGCAAGGTAATTCACAATATCCGCAAACCAAGGTTCCTCCCCAATTGCTAAAAGATGTTCATCAGGGAGGTCATCAGGAATAGGCAGAGATGGACTAATGATTGAGGGGTCAAGACAGGATAAATGGTCTACCACCAAATTATCCTTACTGCTTTTGTCGACTATTTCGAAGTCGAACACTTGTAGCATCAGAACCCATCTAATCAACCTAGGCTTAGAATAACTCTTGGACATCAAGTGGCGGATAGAAACATGGTCAATATGCACCACTACCTTGAATCCCTTCAAATAAGACCTGAAAATGTCCAAGTGATGTGACAATGAAATGTGCGATATAGCATGCTTTTAGACCCTTGTTTTTTGCCTTTGATGCATTATTTGTATCGTTTTATGGTCAATTAACAACTTTGCGTGTTTCCTGCAGGTCATGGTTGCGTTTATAGGAATTGCACGATTTCAGGCATCAAAACGGCATAATTGTGCCAAATCGAGACGAGGAAGCAAATACGCCGGATTGACCATTGCACGGAGTTCAACGAGTCAAAACATGTCATGCGACCAACCAATGCAAAGATAATTGAAGATGCAACAACTTTGTAAAAGACCAATTTTCGAGGAAATGAAGTTACGAAGCTTGAAATTGAAGAACAAATAAATCAGATTCGAAGCTGCAGACATCGCAGACTGCGTTCCACAGGGGACCGTAGAAGGCCCCACTACAGTCTACAGGCGACAGCAATCAAACTTTTGTTTTTTGCTGGGCTGTTTCTCTTTGCCTGTCAGGCTAGGGCCCGCCTTCCTAAACCTCCCTTATTGAATAATGGCGGCCAGAGCTCGATTTCCACACTATGAATAAGACCTCAGGGGTATCATAATTCTACACAGCTCACAAAGTAGCTCTCCTGATAGAGAACCAGTCCTCGGGGAAGTGAAACCCCAAAACCGTTGGCCATCAGGCAACTAGAAGGAGGAAACCCTAGAAGAAGCACAACAAAGACATAAGAGACTATGCTTCTTCTTCCTTTTTTCTCTAGTTTTTCGATTTTTGTTCTTAGATTACAATGAGTAGCTAACTTTCTTTTTGTAAAGGCGAACCACCGTAACTCTGCTTTTGCTACATCTTTATATACCGTGATATATTAATAGAATATTTATTAGACGTAAATCGTGGTTATACAACTCTATACATCCCTCGTGGTGTGATGTTCTCCTAAGTGACACAGTAGTTTCATTGAACTGAGTAGGGGCACTCATGCCGACTGCGCCTTGTGCACCATAGTATGATGCCCTGCTGTCATTAGAGGTAATCGCGTAGGATTTTAAGTAGGAAGTTGGGAGTAGCATAGCAGAGGGAGGTTGGGGAACCTTTACGCCTGTCCATCATTAATTACAACAAAGCAATTTAAGGTTTACTGCGATACAATTATTCTTTCTGAGATCAAACTGATTACTTTTATGCATTCAATTACAAACGCTATTTCCTTGTTCTTATGCTAATTATCCGTAGAGAATGACTTCCCGAGTCAGCATTCCGCTATAAACTGCGGATTTGAGGACTTCCAACTTACAAATTTAATCTTGATTGTGTTTAGGTATTATAGGTTCTAAAACGGAAAACGAAATCTCTGAGTGCACATCACCAGGGCAAAAATGATAGCCAGGAATTCTTTCTCAGTGGTAGTGTAGTTTACCTGCACTTCGTTCAAAGTCTTGCTCGGATGCAAAGGTCCCATATGGGCAAGTGAAAGTGGTCTTCTCTTGGTCCACTTGAGCTATCGGAATCTGGTAAGAACCTGAGAGACCATCAAGAAAACAATAGAAATTTCACCCACCGAGTCTGTTAAGCATCTCATCGATGAAGGGTAGAGGGAAGTGGTCTTTTCTGGTGGCTGCGTTGAATTTCCAATAATCTATACACATACGCCACCCAGTAGTTTTCCTCACAGGAACTAACTCTCCCTTATCGTTCTCCTCTACTGTCACCTGGACTTCTTAGGCACCACATGGACAGCACTCACCCATTTGCTGTCGGCAATGGGAAATATCATGTCAAGCTCTAGAAGTTTCAGAACTTCCTTATTCACTACTTCCTGAAGTACATGATTCAACCTACGCTGGGGTTGTCTTACAGGTTTGGCATTTTCTTCTAGTTATATGCTGTGGGTACACCTAGTGGCACTGATCCCCTTAATGTCACCTATACTCCATCCTATGGCTGCAGAGTTCCTTTTGAGAACTGCAATCAACTGGGTTTCTTCCTCCCCTTTCACACTAGAGGATATAATCACAGGTTTGCTCTCATTTTCCCCTAGGAAGGTGTACTTAAGGTGGGAAGGGAGTTCCGTATGTTCCGATTTGGGTGGTTCTATCATGTCCCCTTTCTCGGACTCTACGGAAATGTCTATTGTTTCTCACCCAAAGACTTCTGATGTGTCAATTCATAGTTCTAAATTTATTTAAAGCCAAGAGTTAATCCTCAATACTACGAAAACCTCTAGCGTAGTGGAGTTAACCCCGAGGTCGGTCTCGAAGGAGTTAACTAGGCTGAGTCTTGTTTACGAATAAAAGTAACAATATGAAAAGCAGTAAATGTTTGTTTGCTTCGGCAGCGAGATGATATACTAAAGTAAATAACTACTTGTAATGCTAGAAACCTATTTGACAGTAACGAGATCAAAATATGAATGGGGAAAATTATGGAGTTGTAACATCAAAAAGCTAGCTAGCAGGATATATGTGATTCACAGGATTGACTACGCCAGTTGTCACAAACTTGAGTTCAAAAACAAATAGCACTAGTGAAGGCGTCAGTTTCACTAGACTACAATCAAGATGACTAACTTACTATCACCGTTTGCAACTAACTGTTAAATCAAGCAAGACGAAAGACATTTAGGCGTATTGATTAAATACTTAATCTAACAGTGATTTTGTCTAGAGGATTATCAAATGTGATAGCAGGAATCGTAATTAATCTACAAAGCACAAATAGTCGAATCCCGATGCACTTCGAATCACATAAACCCTAGCTAGCATGCATTGAATCAGTCACCACCCCATAATAGGGGTGTTTAGCTACTCATGACAAGCGAAAGCACAATCATACTAGCAATAAACATATTCTCAAGTACAAAATAAAGATTCGAGAGGATTGATACAATTTTACCCTTCGTTGTCACAAACCCTACTATTTATTACCGGTGCTGAAAATATAAATAAGAAAGTACCGAAAAAAGCAAAGGTACAAATGTCTCGGAGTGGATCTGTGGTTCTTGTGATCACCGTTTTCGTGTTGGGCATGTTACAGATACTACCCACATACAGGCGTGGCCCTAAAAAGCTACATGTCCATGAGGGTTGATGGCATGTATATCGAACCAGCACGCACAAAAGTGTGAAATTCGGTAAAACAGACACTACCAAAAAAGGTAGAGACTAGAAGAGCCCAATGATGGACAACAAAAGCATACGAGTTAGTAAAACGACTGCAAAAAATTGTATGCCAAAAGATAAAGAAAAAGAAAAAAGAGAAAAATAAAGGAGCAAGTAGTCCATGTGTGAAGCAACCGATGGAGTAGTTACGATGATAGAAGACAAGTTGAAGATTTGTCATTACAAGAAGATGAAGTCGAAGGAAGGAACTTGTTGTCCGAAAGGATAAGTCCCCCTGAAATACCCTTTATTCTACCTTGTTATCTTTTAATGATACTTGGCCTTACACTCCTCTATATATTATACTACCTATTTTACTTACCAAGCCAACCTGAGTACTACTTTGATTTGTGCCTTGAATTTTGGAGCAGGATTGCATAACGTTACATCGAGGTAAAGATTCTGAAGTACACCTATAAGGACATTGGGTTACATTTGTAACCGCTGGCTGTAGGGAGTGATGCTTACTTGTTACTTGTTTGTTGTGGAGTCATAAAGTTGGAGCTGAAACTAAGCGAGTCAGTAGAGTTTGAAACCCTAGAAACTGGCTGCGTGTCTATGTGTTGATTTATTCTTGCTGCTCATTTCATGGTCATTTCTTGATTATCGTTATTGCCTTGCTCAAGGATGAGCAAGAAACTGGTTTGGGGGTGTGGTGTGACAAAGAAATGTGCGATATAGCATGCCTTTTTACCCTCGTTTTTTTGCCTTAAATGCAATATTTGTATCGTGTTATGGTCAATTACCAACTTTGCGTGTTTTTTGTAGGTCATGATCGCGTTTTTGAGGTATTGCAAGATTTCAGGAACCAAAACGGCATAATTGTGCCAAATTGAGACAAGGAAGAAAATACGCCGGATGGACCGTTACACGGAGTTTTAGGAGTCAAAAATTGTCATGCGACCAACCAATGCGAAGATAATTGAAGATGCAACAACTTTGTAGAAGACCACTTTTCGAGGAAACGAAGTTACGAAGCCCGAAATTGAAGAACGATTAAATCAGATTCGAAGTTGCAGACATCGCAGACTGCGGTCGACAGGGGACCGTAGAAGGCCCCACTACAGTCTGATGACGTGATCAAGCTCTTTTTTTTGTTTGTTTCTCCGGCTGTCGGTAGAGCCCGCCTTGCTAAACCTTCCTTATTGAAGAATGGCGGCCGGAGCTCGATTTCCACACTATGAATAAGACCTCAGAGGTCTCATAATTCTACACGGCTCACAAAGTAGCTCTCCTGATAGAGAACCAGTCCTCGGGGAAGTGAAACCCCAAAACCGTTGGCCGTCAGGCAACTAGAAGGAGGAAACCCTAGAAGAAGCACAACAAAGACATAAGAGACTAAGCTTCTTCTTCCTTTTTTCTCTAGTTTTTCGATTTTTGTTCTTAGATTACTATGAGTAGCTAACTTTCTTTTTGTAAAGGCGAACCACCGTAACTCTGCTTTTGCTACTTCTTTATATACCGTGATATATTAATAGAATATTTATTAGACGTAAATCGTGGTTATACAACTCTATACATCCCTCGTGGTGTGATATTCTCCTAAGTGACACATTAGTTTCATTGAACTGAGTAGGGGTACTCATGCCAACTGCGCCTTGTGCACCATAGTATGATGCCCTGCTGTCATTAGAGGTAATCACGTAGGATTTTAAGTAGGAAGTTGGGAGTAGCATAGCAGAGGGAGGTTGGGGAACCTTTACGCCTGTCCATCATTGATTTACAACAAAGCAATTTAGGGTTTACTACGATACAATTATTCTTTCTGAGATCAAACTGTTTACTTTTCTGCATTCAATTACAAACGTTATTTCCTTGTACCTATGCTAATTGTCCGTGGAGAACGACATCCCGAGTAAGCTTTCCGCTATAAACTGCGGATTTGAGGACTTCCAACTTATAAATTTAATCTTGATTGTGTTTAGGTATTATAGGTTCTACAACGGAAAACGAAATCTCTGAGTGCACATCACCAGGGCAAAAATGATAGCCAGAAATTCTTTCTCAGTGGTAGGGTAGTTTACCTGCACTTCATTCAAAGTCTTGCTCGCATAGTAAATCACATGAAAATGCTTATTGACTCTCTGACATAAGACATTGCCTATAGCAAAATCAGAAACATCACACATGATGTCAAAGGGTATCGACCAATCGGGTGCCATGATAATCGGTATAGAGACAAGCTTTTGTTTGAGTAAATGTAAAGCCACTAAGAATTTTTCATAAAAAATAAAAGGTACATCTTTGCCCAGCAGGTTACTAAGGCACTTAGCAGTTTTGAAAAAATCCTGGATGAACCTCCTATGAAATCCTACATGTCCTAGAAAATATTGGAGTTCCTTGATAGACGTAGGGGGTGGGAGTTTCATAAAACCAAGTTTCGAAACCACATGCTATCGTTTAAGCACAAGTTCCAGTTTATCAAGGCAATCAGAGAAAGAATTTCCAAATAGAGAGAAGTCATCCATGAGAACCTCTATAAAATCCTGCACCATGTCGGAAAAGACTTAAAGCATACATCTCTGGGAGGTGGCCGGAGCATTACACTGTCCGAAAGGCATCCGACAATATGCAAAGGTCCCATATGGGCAAGTGAAAGTGGTCTTCTCTTGGTCCACTTGAGCTATCGGAATCTGGTAAGAACTTGAGAGACCATCAACAAAACAATAGAAATTTCACCCACTGAGTCTGTTAACCATCTCATCGATGAACGGTAGAGGGAAGTGGTCTTTTCTGGTGGCTGCGTTGAATTTCCTATAATCTATACACATACGCCACCCAGTAGTTTTCCTCACAGGAACTAACTCTCCCTTATCGTTCTCCTCTACTGTCACCTGGACTTCTTAGGCACCACATGGACAGCACTCACCCATTTGCTGTCGGCAATGGGAAATATCATGTCGTGCTCTAGAAGTTTCAGAACTTCCTTCTTCACTACTTCCTGAAGTACATGATTCAACCTACGCTAGGGTTGTCTTACAGGTTTGGCATTTTCTTCTAGTTATATGCTGTGGGTACACCAAGTGGCATTGATCCCCTTAATGTCACCTATACACCATCCTATGGCTGCAGAGTTCCTTTTGAGAACTGCAATCAACTGGGTTTCTTCCTCCCCTTTCAGACTAGAGGATATAATCACAGGTTTGCTCTCATTTTCCCCTAGGAAGGTGTACTTAAGGTGGGAAGGGAGTTCCGTATGTTCCGATTTGGGTGGTTCTATCATGTCCCCTTTCTCGGACTCTACGGAAATGTCTATTGTTTCTCCCCCAAAGACTTCTGATGTGTCAAATCATAGTTCTAAATTTATTTAAAGCCAAGAGTTAATCCTCAACACTACGAAAACCTGTAGCGTAGTGGAGTTAACCCCGAGGTCGGTCTCGAAGGACTTAACTAGGCTGAGTCTTGTTTACGAATAAAAGTAACAATATGAAAAGCAGTAAATGTTTGTTTGCTTCGGCAGCGAGATGATATACTAAAGTAAATAACTACTTGTAATGCTAGAAACCTATTTGACAGTAACGAGATCAAAATATGAATGGGGAAAATTATGGAGTTGTAACATCAAAAGGCTAGCTAGCAGGATATATGTGATTCACAGGATTGACTACGCAAGTTGTCACAGACTTGAGTTCAAAAACAAATAGCACTAGTGAAGGCGTCAATTTCACTAGACTACAATTAAGTTGACTAACCTACTATCACCGTTTGCAACTAACTGTTAAATCAAGCAAGATGAAAGACATTTAGGCGTATTGATTAAATACTTAATCTAACAGTGATTTTGTCTTGAGGATTATCAAACGTGATAGCAGGAATAGTAATTAATCTAAAAAGCACAAATAGTCGAATCCCGATGCACTTCGAATCACATAAACCCTAGTTAGCATGCATTGAATCAGTCACCACCACATAATAGGGGTGTTTAGCTACTCATGACAAGCGAAAGCACAATCATACTAGCAATAAACATAATCTCAAGTACAAAACAAAGATTCGAGAGGATTGATACAATTTTTTCCTTCGTTGTCACAAACCCTAGTTAGAAATTGAAGAACGAAAACGAATCGATGCAAAAACAGTGTAGATAATCTCCCAATCAATGTTAATCCTCGAATTACAAGGGAAAACGGTTCAATTACCTCGAAATCGGGTAATTACCTTGAAAACTAGGTCTAGCTCTAGAGCAAGGTATTGTTTTTCACAATAGAATGAATATCAAAAGTGATTCTGTCTTGTTCTAGGTAATAGAATGGAGAAAAACTAGGTTTGGGCGAATTAGGAGACAACTCGCAAAAAAGGACGGCAAAAAGAAAACTGGCGTCGCCAGTTTGGTTGCAGAGGAACTCTGGCGTACGCCAATTCGATAACTGGAGTCGCCAGTTCTCCTGGAATTTATTGTTTTGCCCTTCGACGCCCTTTTGTGTCCAGTTCTTGATATTTTGGACTTCCCGCTCCACTTCTAGCATCCATACGAGGCATTAGAACTCCAAATCTTGTAGATGCGTACGAAATACACCATTTTGCCTTCAATTAGCGCGGTTTAGCCAAATATCTACAAAACACACAAACAACAAAACAAGTAAAAATATTCTAGGAAAACTAAATAAAACTATACTCAAGGATGACAAAAAGACGGTAAAAAAGACCAAATGAGATGGTACAAAACCGACTCATCAAACTCCCCAAACCGAACCCTTGCTTGTCCTCAAGCAACAGACTCTCTAAAAAACCTAGAAAAAACAAAAAACACATAGAAACAAAATAAAGTCTGGCTCCCAAGCTACCGAGTCTACGATTTCAAGTAACAAGCCCAAGAAATGCAGAAGCTTTGACACCACACTGACATTCACAGAATAACATGGACAAGTTCAAAAAGTTCGTTTCCAAAAGTAAATACAACTTCAGTCTAAAATAGCAGTCCCTCACAAATGGATCCTATGCATCTATTCTCTCACACTCCTGGAAGTGTCCAGTAGGGGCAATCAGCGAAGAATATAAAGAGGTAAGGAAGGTGACTTGCGTCACAAAGATGCCTCAAATACCTCATGCAATGTACTCAATTAGTTAAGTCAGAAGGGACTTTTTCATAGCTCTGTAACAATCAGCAGTAGACTCATAAAAAGGCAATCGTTCTCTATTTTTTCAATATATATATTTTTTCATTTTTTGCATACTCTTTTTTGCAGTCTTATATTTGACCCATATGCTTATATATTTTTTATGTCTCAATTTTTTGGTAGTGTCTGTTTTACTGAAAGTCCGCACTTTTGTGCGTGCTGGTTTGGTGTACACGCCATCAACCCTGACGGACATATAGCTTTTAAGGGCGACGCTGGTATATAGGTAGTATCTGAAACGTGCCCAACACGACTAACGGTAGTAACTAGTACCATAGATCCACTCTGAGACTTTTTTTTATTTTTTTATTTTTTTTTTAGAGAACGAAAAGCCTGAACACAGTCTTTATCAATACAAATAGGGCACATAAACCTCCTCCCCAAACCTGGACTTGGAACGGGTTTGGTATAAGCAAATAAGAATGTGAAACATGAGAATGATGAGGCGCAAACAAGGGAGTTTGCACTTCCCGAATTAAATCACACAAGCACCAGTACAATATTTTTTCATTGGCTACGGTTCACTCACAGGATTTTTTGGACCACAAAATTATAACAAACTTGCTATTTACAACAGAAACAAACTTAGCAAACTTAAACATGCAAACTGCTAATAGTCAAGGATCAGTCAAAGCAAAAGCATTAAACAAGTATAGTACATGCAATAGACGCTCGACTTGGGAGACAGACTTAGACTCGACGGACAGAATAAGAAATACAAGATAAAGTACGAGATACTGAGAAAGAAACACATCCGAAAACATGAAAGTAAGAAGCCTAAGGCAGATCAAAGCTCGAAACACCCATCCCCAAACCTAAACTCGTGCTCGCCCTCGAGCAAACGAGTGAAAAGAGAAAAAAGTAGAGAGTTGATTAGACAGAGGCTTCCCTGATTGAAGATTTCCAAGATGTCGAGAAGGTTGAGGCGATGACCTGATACTCAAGAAGAACGTTAGAAAATAAAGAACCGAGCTAGCAGGCGAAAAGGAGATTTTTTTTTTTCGAACTGGCGTCGCCAATCGGCTAATAGCTAACTGGCGTACGCCAGTTAGTTTCTGTTAGTAACTGGCATTCGCCAGTTGGTTAACTGGCGTCGGCAGTTTGCTGATGCCGATGGTTTGCCCCACTTTTGACCTTCTAGCTCATCTAGACTCGACTAAAAATAACAAACTACACTAAACGGAAAAACAAGAACTATGCTAACTTACCTGGCCACTTACCGGCCAGTACTTATTCCAGCATGACCTGGATCCCCTTCGTCCGGATTCATGTAGAATTTCTCAATCCCTCCAGCAGAGTCAACAGCTTCCACATATGGCTTGACTCGCTGGCCGTTAACCTTGAATGTATCTCTAGTTCCCAAGTCTTGGAGTTCAACGGCTCCATGAGGAGACACCGAGACTATCTTGAAGTGTCCATCCCAGCGGGTTCGGAGTTTACCTGGAAAGAATTTCAAACGTGAATTGAACAACAAAGCTTTCTTACCAGCTATCAGTTCCTTTTGGACAATGTTGTGGTCATGGTACTTCTTGGTTTTCTCCTTGTATATCTTCGCATTCTCGAACGCATTCAATCGCAACTCATCTAGCACAGATAGCTGTAGAAGTCTTTGCTCTCCTGCTTGGTCCTGCTCCATGTTGAGCTTAAAAATTTCCAATGAGCCTTGTGCTGCAATTCCACGGGCAGATAGCAAGCTTTCCCAAACACGAGACGGTAGGGGGTAGTCCCAATCACTGTCTTGTAACTGGTGCGGTATGCCCATAATGCATCCGGTAACTTTTCAGCCCCATCCTTCCTGCTGGGGCGCACGACTTTCTCTAGAATCTGCTTGATCTGTCGGTTGCTGACCTCCACTTGACCAAATATGTCTGTGGGTGATATGGAGTGGCTACTCTGTGGTATACCCCATATTTCTTCATGACACCTGCATACAACCGATTCACAAAATGCTTGCCCCCATCGCTTATGATTGTGCGAGGGGTACCAGAGCGAGCAAATATATCCCTGCGAAATCTAGTAACAACAGGGGCATCGTTAGTTCTAGTTGCAACTGCTTCTACCCATTTAGTTACGTAATCAACTGGAACTAAGATGTATTCATAACCAGAGCTAATGGGGAACGGACCCATGAAATCGATCCCCCAAACATCAAAAGGCTTAACCACTAGATTACCAGTTTGTGGCATCTCCTGTTTCTTGCCAATGTTACCAGTGCACTGGCAACGATCACAACGGAGGTAGAATGCTTGCGCGTCTTTCACCACTGTGGGCCAGAAGAATCCTGCATTGAATACCTTGTGGGTAGTTTTCGTGCCACTGTAGTGCCCTCCACACTCCATCTCGTGGAAAAAGCGCAGGATGCTTCCCTATTCTGTTTCCAGCACACATCTCCTGAGCACATCATCAGCACCTATCCTGAAAAGATTCGGATCATCCCAAATGTATTTCCTGCACTACTTTTGAAAAGCTCTCCTTTCGGAGGCTGACAAGTGAGGTAACACAGAGTTAGTAGCTAAATAGTTAATTATATCAGCAAACCATGGCTCAGTTCCTAAACTCATTATATGCTCATCAGGCAGTACATCGTGAATAGGTGGGGATTCGTCATCTATAGTAGAGGGGGGGGGGGAGTCTAGACAAGTGATCAGCAATTAAGTTCTCTTTCCCACTCTTGTCTACTATTTCACAGTGAAAATCCTGCAACATTAACATGCACCTAGTCAGCCTAGGTTTCGACTCACTCTTTACTAGAAGGTGTCTAAGCACAGCTTGGTCACTGTTGAGGGTAAAATCCCCCAACTACTTAGAGATTATTCGACTTCACAGGTAATAGCCAAGGTAAGAAGCTCCGTACAGCGTAAGAGCCAATGTGTGAGAGCCTGCGACCTCAAGCTGGGTAAGAACCTGCACAAATGACTTGAAGGGGGGGGGGGGGGTTTAGGACCCGGTTTGCTAAATGTCAAACCGGTTTGAGACTTTAATCAAGAGAGACTGAAGATCTGCTCTGTATAATGTTCGGGATTAGCTTATGTCAGATGACTTACCTTAAAATGGGTAAGTGTGCCATATTTATAGGAATTTCTCAAAGAGGGAGGACTCCTTTGGATCGTGCCAAGTGTAAGGCCTTGATCGAGCCACCAAGGCTTGTTTAGGCCCATGGCCCAATAATGACACTTAGCCCATACCATTTTGGGCTTTTAGGGGTAGTTTAGTCATTATTGAGAGAGTTTTAGAGGGTGTGACATAGTCTGCCGAGGTTCAAGGTCCGAAGGGGTTGGTCCGGACCGTATTGGGCTGTCTATGGGGAAGTTCCCTAGGTTTGCCCAACTCTTCCGATTCGGACCTTATGGCTCGGACCTCCCTACTCTCTAGTGCCAGTCTACTTGGTTGCTTGTGAGATTGTCATGTTGGGTCCGAATGATCATCCGTATCGGACCTAGATGGGTCGGACCTGAAGACCTAGGGTCGGACCCAGTATCTTTTAAGTACTCTGTCCCTTTTCTAGGGAGGGTCGGACCCGGGTGGGTCGGACCTGAGGGCCTAGGGTCGGACCTATGGGTCAGATCATTGTGTCTTGGGTCCTTTAGACAACTCGGGACGCCTCAGGATTCGTTCCAAGGCGCCTATGACGGATTGGACATATTTTCGTATCAACAGTCACTATGCACAATAACCTTGTATCCATTTAAATAAGACCAAAATTTATCGAGAGCAAAAATAACAGCGAGAAATTCCTTCTCATTGGTCGTGTAATTGACCTGAGCGTTGTCAAGTCTTACTGGCATAGTAAATCACGCGATATTGCTTATCCACCTTTTGGCAAAGTACAGCCACTACAGCAAAATCAGAAGCGTCACACATAATTTCAAAGGCCAAGTTCCAGTCAGAAGGAACTACTATAGGGGCCGAAACCAGTCTCTTCTTGAGCTCAATAAAGGCTTCAAGGCAAGATTGATCAAAGACAAAAGGGACATCTTTTCCCAAAAGGTTACTCAAAGGCTTTGAAATTTTTGAAAAGTCTTTTATGAATCTGCGATGAAAACCAACATGCCCAAGAAAAGACTGCAGTTCTTTCACACCAGTAGGGGGTGGGAGATTTTCAATTATCTCTACCTTGGCCTTATCAACCTCAATCCCCCGCTTTGACACTATATGTCCCAGAACTATACCTTCTTCTACCATAAAATGGCTCTTTTCCCAATTAAGAGTCAAATTGCAATCTATGCACCTCTTTAAGACTAATTCAAACTTTTTCAAACAGTTATCAAAGGAGTCACCAAAAAACAGAGAAGTCATCCATAAATACCTCAGCGTAATCCTGTACCATGTCAGAGAAAACGGAAACCATAAACGGAAAGCACAGTCCAAATGGTATTCTCTTGTAGGCGAAAGTACCGAAAGGCTAAGTGAATGTTGTCTTGGCTCGATCCTCCTGAGCTATGTGTATCTGGTAGAAACCTGAAAGACCATCTAGAAAACAGTAGAATGCTCGCCCAGCAAGGCGGTTGAGCATCTCGTCAATAGAGGGTAGGGGGAAGTGATCCTTTTTGGTAGCGGCATTCAATCTCCAATAATCTATGCACATACGCCACCCAGTTGTTTTCCTTAAAGGAACTAGCTCCCCTTTCGCATTCTTTTCTACAGTTATTCCAGACTTCTTAGGTACTACATGGATAGGGCTAACCCACTTACTATCGGGCACAGGATAAATCATGTCACTATCGAACAACTTAATGAACTCTTTTTTCACTACATCCTGAAGAGCAGGGTTAAGACGACGCTGTTCCTGCCTAACTGATTTAGTCCCTTCCTCTAGAGCAATCCTATGGGTACATTGGGAAGGCTCAATACCTTTGATATCTCTACTGCTCCAACCTATGGCCTGAGAGTTATTTCGCAGTATCGCAACCAATTTCTCTTCTTGTTCCACAGTCAGTTTAGCCGAAATTATCGCAGGTTTTGAATTTCCCTCCCCTAGGTAGACATACTTAAGGTGGCTAGGAAGTTCCTTAAGTTCTAGAGGTGGT
Organism: Plantago major; assembly: GCA_026545765.1. NCBI lineage: Eukaryota > Viridiplantae > Streptophyta > Magnoliopsida > Lamiales > Plantaginaceae > Plantago > Plantago major. The sequence continues at coordinate 67,636,612 of CM048839.1, forward strand.
TCCAACGTTCTCTGCTCGCCCTCTACCTCTAGGATTTCCTCTACGTCTTCACCAAAAGGTATCGACTCGCAGCTATCTAGGAAACTAACATGCTCTACTGCTTCATTCTCCAAAAGATCTTTATCTCTAGTGATAATTTTCATATAAGTGTTCAAAACTAATTCATATAAATCATCGAAAAAATTGCAATCACAGAGATTCAAAAAATTGCATTCCTCAGTATCAAGACCATTGACATTAGTTTCGCTAGAGATAGTTACCTTTTCTCCGAGCACTTCCAAATGAGCTATACCCTTTGCTACGCTTACAAAAGCATTTGTTGTAGCCAGGAAGGGGCGTCCCAGCAGAATGACGTGTTTCTTCAGCTCGATTTCTGCTGGGCTGTCAGTCCTCAGGATCACAAAATCGGCTGGTATCAGCAGCTTGTCCACCCTGACCAAGACATCTTCCACTATTCCCAAGGGACGCCTCAAACTCCAATCAGCCATTTGGATTACCATTCCCGTGGGCTGAATTTCTCCAAGCCCAAGCTGTTTGTAAATAGCATAGGGCAACAGGTGGATACTTGCGCCATTATCTAGCATAGCTTTGGCCATGTGGTTCTCCCCTAAGCCGATACTGATGATGAAACTCCCGGGGTCCTTCTTCTTTTCCGGTATCCCAAAAACTGCATTGACAGTTTCAGGCATGATCTCCTTGTCCCCTCTTCGATAGACCCGTTTATTCGTACATAACTTTTTGAAAAACTTTGACCATGCTGGGACATCACGGATCATATCTAGTAAGGGAATGTTGATCTCAACCTTCGACAATAGGTCAAAAAGGGGATTACCGGCGCGTATTTCCTTGTTATCAACTTTCTCCTTAAGTCGCCCGGGAAAAGGAACATGAGGAGTAGGGGGCCTGTATGGGTTTGGACTTTTATGATGCTGTGGCTCCCCTCTATTCTCCTTCTCCTTAACCCGGGAGCCATCGGAGGTAGCTGGTGGCTCATCCCTGGCACCGTACCTGAAGTAAATGAAACAGTAGGTAAATCATCAGTAATTTCAACAATATTCGGTTTGGTTACCTTTCCACTTCGCAGTGCCGCAAAGACTTCTTCTTCCTTCTGATCAGCTGCATCATGTATGTCCAAACTAGCACTGAGTTGTGCTGCCAAAGAGACGATCTCATTAGTTGTTTCACTGACAGCTTCAATCCTGGAATTAGTCTCTACTTGTTCGGTGCTGGTTGCTGCAAATACTTCTGACATAGTAGTCATGGCCTCCCAAATCTCACCTTCTGTCTCATGCGCAAGAATATCAGGAGCTGTTTCCTCACCTTCAGCTCGAAAAACTCTCTCTGGTCTGCTCAATGCGGCTATCTTCTCGTCAACCGAGAATTTCATAATAGGGCTCAAAATCCGGCTCAACCTGTGGCACCCTCACTCTCTTAGCTTGCACTGGGGCCCGTACCTTGCGATTTGAAGTATCATCTAGCATAATGAACACCTCTTTGAGCTCAGCAGGTGTTTTACTTCCAATTCCACCACTAACTATATCCACCGACTCCTGGCATGGCTCGGTCAGTCCATCATAGAAGTGCATTGCTAGATCGGCATCCGAAAGCCTATGGTTAGGGCATTTATACTTAGCTTCCTTAAATCGGTCCCAAGCCTCATGGAATGGCTCATTCCAAGCCTGTGTAAACCTAGTAATCTCCTTCTTGAGTTCCACCAATTTATGATATGGAAGATACTCATTCATAAACTCGGCCAACACTTCTGTCCAAGTTTTCTGCAAATTAGGTTCACATCCAGCCAACCACCGTTTCGCCCCACCAATCAGAGCGAAAGGGAATAAACATCTGCAGAGTTTGCAATCATCCAATTCCCTCTTAGGGATGTCTGAAACCGCATAATCAAAGTTCCTCAGGAAGTCCAATACGTCCTCATCCATGCCCCCATAGAAGTGGGGTAGGCGGTTCAGGTCTTCTTCCGTAACCTCGTATTGACGCGAATCTCCTTCCAGCAAAATTGCAGGTTTCCTGCCTACAAAAGCTGGTTCGTAAACTGCCCTCATTGTTTCCATTGCCCTAATATTATGCTGCAATGGAAACACAACACCAGAACTACGCAACTATCAGCACCTGTTAGTCAAACAAGCACTTAGGACAGACACAGAGGTAACAGGGGAAAAAGACCAACAAAAACTAAAACTAAAACTAGAACAAGAAAAAAACAAAAATACTGTAACTAAAACTTGTAAACTTAACAAAGGAGTTAAGTCCCCGGCAGCGGCGCCAAAAACTTGATGTGTCAAATCAAAGTTCTAAATCTATTTAAAGCCAAGAGTTAATCCTCAACATTACGAAAACCTGTAGTGTAGTGGAGTTAACCCCGAGGTCGGTCTCGAAGGACTTAACTAGGTTGAGTCTTGTTTACGAATAAAAGTAACAATATGAAAAGCAGTAAATATTTGTTTGCTTCGGCAGCGAGATGATATACTAAAGTATATAACTACTTGCATTGCTAGAAACCGATTTGACAGTAACGAGACCAAAATATAAATGGGGAAAATTATGGAGTGGTAACGTCAACAAGCTAGCTAGCAGGATATATGTGATTCACAAGATTGACTATGCAAGTTGTCACAGACTTGAGTTCAAAACAAATAGCACTAGTGAAGGCGTCAGTTTCACTAGACTACAATTAAGTTGACTAACCTACTATCACCGTTTGCAATTAACTGTTAAATCAAGCAAAACGAAAGACATTTTGGCGTATTGATTCAATACTTAATCTAACAGTGATTTTGTCTACAGGATTATCAAACGTGATAGCAGGAATAGTAATTAATCTAAAAAGCACAAGTAGTCGAATCCCGATGCACTTCGAATCACATAAACCCAAGCTAGCATGCATTGAATCAGTAACCACCCCATAATAGGGGTGTTTAGCTACTCATGACAAGCGAAAGCACAATCATACTAGCAATAAAAATAATCTCAAGCACAAAACAAAGATTCGAGAGGATTGATACAATTTTACCCATCCTTGTCACAAACCTTAAGTAGAAATTGAAGAACCAAAACGAATCGATACCAAAGCTATGTAGATAATCTCCCAATCGATGTTAATCTTCGAATTACAAGGGAAAACGGTTCAATTACCTCGAAATCGAGTAATTACCTTGAAAACTAGGTCTAGCTCTACAGCAAGGTATTGTTCTTCAGAATAGAATGAGTATCAAAAGTGATTCTATCTTGTTCTAGGTAATAGAAAGGAGAAAAACTAGGTCTGGGCGAATTAGGAGACAAATCGCAAAAAAGACGGCAAAAAGAAAACTGGCGTCGTCAGTTAATCAAAACTGGCATTGCCATTTTCCAAACTAGCGTCGCCAGTTTGGTTCTTGAGAGAACTCAAGGCGTCGCCCGCTTGATAACCGTGTCGCCAGTTCTCCCGAATTCTTATTTTGCACTTCGACGCCCTTTTGACTCCAATTCTTGATATTTTGGCCTTCCTGCTCCACTTCTAGCATCCATACGAGGCATCAGAACTCCAAATCTTATAGATGCATACAAAATACACCATTTTGCCTTCAATTAGTGCGGTTTAGCCAAATATCTACAAAACACACAGAACAAAAACAAGTAAAAATATTCTAGGAAAACTAAATAAAACTATAATCAAGGATGACAAAAGGATGGTAAAAAAGACCAAATGAGACGGTACAGAACCGACTCATCAACTTCATCAGCATGATCAAGAGAACAGACTATCTGACAGGTTTCTTCCCCTAGCAGATTATCACCAGAGCCAAGGGTAAGGGCGGACTCCAACTTATCTGTAGTAAGGTGCTCAAGATAGGTAGAGTGTATTGTTGTGTCAAATCAAAGTTTTATATTTGTTTAAATAGCCAAGAGTTAATTCTCAACACTACGAAAATTTGTAGTGCAGTGAAGTTAACCCCGAGGTCGGTCTCTTAGGACTTAACTAAGCTTTGTTCTTTTCACGGAATATAATTATCAATAGGTAAGCAGTAAAAGAGTTGTTTTTTTTTCTTCGGTAGCGAGTTTTAATTACTAATCTAACTCTAACTCTCAATGCAAAGAAATCAAACACATGTATATTGATCTTATCAAGATAAAGTTATCAAATTACAGAGTGGTAATGAATAATCGATGCTAGCTAGCAGGAATAGATGCAATAATAACGATGTCGATTTACTCTAGTTATCACTAGGACACGTCCTAACGATTATTACACTACTCTAGCCTTTTCTAGGTGGACAGCTTATATCAGATAAGGTATGAAGGACTATGATAATGAACTAACTGAATTTGTTCTACAAAACATATAGCATTAATGAAGTTGTCAATTTCACTAAGCTATAATTAATAAGCTAATGTAGTTATTGTGTTTGCTACGAACCTAAGAATTATGCAATCTCTAGACGTTTTGGTTGTAAAACAATTGCATAATCCTTTGGTGATTTTGGGGGTAAAACTCAATCCACATAACTACATACGCATTTAATCAAAAGGGCACAGAGTAAATCCCATCTTACTTGTTATTGAATTGCATAAACCCTAACTAGCATACATTGAATCATCACCACCCCATAAAGGGGTGTTTAGCTACTACTCATGCTCACCACCAGTAAGCAAGAAATAATTAAACAATCTAAAATCAATAATATTAAACTATGAAAAAGGAGAAATTGTTACCAAGAGGCTGTCACAACGCTTGTAGGATGACAAATCCCTAAATCAATCGATAGAATATAACCAATGTATTGATAATTGACAATCACGAACAAATACAATGTAAATCGTGTTCAATTCTATAGTAACAGGTGGTGAAGGAATTGCCCAAGAATGAAATCTAGGGTTTATTGAGTGAAAAGGGAAGAAAAAGTAACAAGGATTGAATCTGGTACAATCTGCTAGAAAACAGACGCAGAAATATATATATATATATATATATATATATATATATATATATATATAGCGTGACACATGGCGAGCGCCATGGCACACAAATATATATATATATCGCGGCACATGGCGCATACGCCACATGGCGCGCATGGCGTCATGGCACGTTGCCGAGACGTCTTGACGCTTGTTTATACATTAGCGTGCGCCAAATCCTCCTCGACTACGTTTTCACACTTTTGACTCCACTCTTGGTATTTTTGGCCTTGCCAGCTCTGTTTGTAGCATCCGTTTGAGGCATTGGAACTTCGTACTCCTGTGAATGCATATAAAATGAATCTTTTTGCCTCCAAATCACGCGGTTTAATCAAATACCTACAAAACACACAAAACACGAAAACGTAACAAATCATTAATAAAACACATAAAAACTATACTTGAGAATGGCAATATGACGGTAAAAAAGACCAAATGAGACGATGTATAATCGACTCATCAAACTCCCCAAACCGAACCGTTGCTTGTCCTCAAGCAACAGACTCTCTAAAAATCTAGAAAAACAAAGAACACATAGACAATCAAATAAAGTCTAGCTCCCAAGCTATCGAGTCTACGATTGCAAGTATTAAACCCGAAAGATGCAAGAGGTTTGAAATTACACTGACGTTTGCAGAAGAACAAGTAAAAATCCAATAAGTTAGTTTCCCCAGTAAATAGAACTTAAGTCTAACTCTGTAATCCCTCACAATTGGATCCTATGCAACTATCTCTCACTCTCCTGGAAGTGTCCAGTATGGGTAATCACTCAAGCAATCAAAAAGAGAAGGAAGGTGACTCACGTCACAAACATGCCTCAAATACCTCATACAAAGTACTCTATCAGTTAAGTTAGAAGGGACTTTTAATCAACACTTTACAACAGCTTTAGACTCGTAAATGGCAATCATTCTCTTTTTTTTTTCATTTTTTTAAATTTTTTATACTTTTTTGCATACTCATTTTTTGCATTCATTGTGACCCATATGCTTATTTTGTCTCTTTCTTTTGGTAGTGTCTGTTTTACCGAAAGTCCGCACTTTTGTGCGTGCTGGTTTGGTAAACACACCATCAACGCTCACGGACATATGGCTTTTTAGGACCACACCGGTATTTGAAACGGTGGCGCAAGTGCCATAGATACACTCCAAGACTGATGAGGCATTCTTAGGACACCTCATCAGGTTCTTTTTACCTTGATTTTACTAACTTTTAGATTAGTTTTTCCATTATTTGTATATATTTTGTTTTTTGTTTGTGTTTCTTATATTTCCACATTGATTCCAGGTTTTAGGTACTTTTCATGAAGAAAAGGAGTAAAAATGATGCATTTGGATGCAATATCTCGGAGATCACAAGCCGCAAGACTCCAAATAGGTGCCACGAAGGTTCCCGGAATGCCAAACGGGTCAAGGATGGACAAATAAGACGAGATCGGGCCCGAAGTGAAGCGGGGCGATCGCCCCATCACCTGGACGCAGCCACAGAGGGCTGCCTTTCCAGGTCGGAGCGGGTGATCGCCCGCTCCGGATGGGGCGATCACCCGCCTCCGATCTGTGCGTTTCTGAGCGTTACGTTTTGTTTGGTTCTCATTTTAATCTCCAGATTTTGTAATTTCAAACATCACTTTTTCATTTCACAACATTGTGAGGGAGATTTTGAGAGGTCTAGGGTTCAAAGAATCATCCATCTGATTGAAGTTGGAGTCTTGGTTAACCATTTAGCCGAGGATTTCTTCCTGTAAATAGTCTGTTTCACCATTGTTGATCAACTGGAGCTCAGTAATTCTTCATAATTGGTAATTATGTATCGTTCCTGATTTCTTGCTTCCTTTGTATGTTTATGCTTATTATCTTCATATCTCTTGCATGTGACAACATGAGTATGAGTAGCTAAACAACACCCATGGGTTGGTGGTGAAATCTTGAGCATGCTAGTATAGGTTTCTGGATGAAAACTATTATTTGTCTGATTGATTACTTGCAAATCGTTTGATTAGTTCAAAGTCTTAGAAATCATTTTCTCATACCCAAAATCCACAAGAGGGATTCGCACCCTCAAGGTTAACAGCGATTTACGCCCAACGCTTTCGACTACAAATGTCGACTAGTAGAATTGACGACTCTATTACTTTGATTAAACATTTTCACTTTCAAATTGTCGAGTAATCCAATGCATCCTTACTAGCTAGCTCTTGATGAAACCACCATCCCATGTCTCCCTTAATTGATAACAAACCCATGTTTGCTATTTACCAAACTTTGTGATTTGCGAAAGAAAAGAATTGGAAGTTGTAAGACGCAATTCTAGACAAACTAGTACATTAAAACATCGACAAGCCTAGTTAAGTCCTTCGAGAACAACACTCGGGGTAACTTATCAACTCACTACGTGCTTTTCTAGTGATCCTAGATATTGCCCTTGGCTTTATAAATTAAGGACTTTATTTGACGCATCATGTTTTTAGCGCCGCTGCCGGGGACTTAACTCCTTAGTTTGTGTTTTAATAATTAGTTTACTCGGTTTACTTGTTTTTTCTGTTTGTGGAGAATGTTAGTTTCATACTTTTCTCTTTTCTCATTGCAGGTAGTTTATGCAAGGTACAAGGAACTCTAATCTTCCCTTGGAGCCTTTTGTTGACGATATTGAAAGGCATCGGAGGAGGTTAAGTTTTAGTCTCGCTGGTACGCAAGTGAGTGAGGGCATTGAAGAATCTGGTTTGGGGTCTGATACAGAGGACTCTATTCTACGAGCGGATATGGGTGATACACCAAATGCTGATGGTGCTGGTGGTGTTGGAGCTCGTGTTGTTCCTAGAAACACGATCTACAACATTTTTTAGGCTCATGTTAGAGCCCATAGGTCGTGCATCATTTTGTCAGAAGCGGCCCGGAAGTATGAGCTGAAGCCGTACATTCTTCAATATCTTCCAAAATTATATGGGATGGAAAATGTGGATGTCATGGGTTTCTTGAAGGAGTTGGAGATGTTCATAGAGGGGATGAATTCAACAGGGCTGGAGGATGACGACTTGAGGATGAATATATTCCCCATGTGCTTAGCGGACAGAGCTAAGGCATGGTTGAATATGCTACCGAAGGTTTCTTTGACTATTTGGGATGAGATCTATGAGGCCTTCACGGATTGGTACAACACTCAATCGAAGACTACTTCTTTGAAGGCACAGATCACAGGGTTCCAGCATGTCCACGATGAGACATTTTATGAGGCTTGGGAGAAGTTCAGGATGCTCCAAGCGAAGTGTCCTTATCACCGCCTAAGTCTTGCGGACTGAACGAGAGTCAACAATCTTATGTTGACGTAGCTAGTGGTGGAGGCATCATGGATCGTACACCGAAGGAGGTGAACGATCTGTTCACCAAGTGTGCTAAGAATTCGCAGCACAAGAGTGTGCAGGGTACAAGTAGGGGTCTTAGGAGTGACGTGAAGGCCATCTTTGATGATTCTAGCAGCCGTATAGAAGAGCTAGAAAGGGAGTTGAGGCAAGTGAAGTTGTTGGCGGTTACTGGTCAGAATCCGCATGCTCAGGAGAAGTGTGGGATTTGCAATAACTACGAGCACGGGGAAAATCAATGTAGGGCCGACTTCTCAGTCAAGGAAGTGTCTGAAATTGCTACTCCAGCGGAAGGAGAAGAAGTGTGTTGGGTTTCAAGGAGCCAATGGGGGGAATTTCCCAAGATATAGACCGAGGGATGTGAGATTTGGTGAAAAGGGACTGGTTCATAGGTTCGCTCCTAACCAAATCTACCCTAATGTGGATCGGTCAAAGCTAAGCTACTCGAACGATCATTTTGAGAATCCTACTCCTAAAGAAGAGGTGAAGCCCAAGGATTCCACCTCGACTAGCAAGTCGAGAATTGAGGAGTTTATAGAGTGGTCGCAGAGGTTTATTGACCGGGCTCAAAGGCACTAGGAGAAGATAGATGGGAGGTTGTCGGTTTTGGATGGGGACAACAATGATATCAAGAGGCAACTTTAAGAGTTTCTGGATAGGAGTCACATCCGAGAGAAGGGGAGGTTGCCCGGAGCAACTGGAAATGCCATGGCAATCACTGTTGTCACTGAGGTATCGGTGGAAATCACAGTATCAAAATAAAGAGCAAGGGTCGAGGTCCCGAAATTGCAAGTGGAGGAATGTGGGGCATTAAGCCACCACGACTCTCCTCCCTAGGAGATTGAGGTACGTATGGCTTCCATTGATAATTTAATTAATTGTAATGTAGTCCCGGTGGAACCGGTGAGCAGGAATTATGTTATTATTGATGCTGATCTTGTTGAAAATGATGATTGTGGTGTTGAGGTTCTGGGTAGTGAAGGGGATGTAGACCTCATTGTGAGTGATACCCGTGTTGAGGAGGTGCATGTGGCACAATGGGTAGTGAAATCACCACCGGGGGAGGTGATAAGGAAGAGGGGCTCCAAAATGACCAATCTAGTGGCTTTAATGTCAAGGTCGGTTTTGGGAGCTTGGAAGGAGTGTCAGGGATGTTGGACACCGGGGCTAGTGTCAATTTCATGCCATACGAAATGTACGAGGCGAGTAGAGTGAGGGGGCTGAAGGAGAAGAAGCTCATGGTGAGAATGGCAGATGGCTCGATACGGAGACCACTTGGTGTTGTAGAAGATGTAGAGATCCGGTTGGGTGGTGATTCCGTGATAACCGAATTCTTTGTGTTGGGGCCGGTTAGGAAGGGGTTGAAAGTGGGAGACAGAATGGTGCTGTTGGGGATACCGTTCATTGAGATGCTTGATCTCACGATCAATATGTGCCACCGTCGAGCCACTTATGAGGTAGGGGGTGTGCAATGGAAGTTGCAAGCCTACACTCCACCTAACACATTTTGTCCTTGTGAAAATCCTCTCGTAGGATTTGTAGGACCACTTTATGTGTAGTCTAGTGCACAGGAACTAGGTACAGGAAGGCTAAAGAAGAAGAAGAAGCCTGGTATCAAACCCGCGATACGTGAACTCCGTGAAGAAGTCAAGCTATTGACTATAAAGAAGCTCTATCCGGGGGGTAACCCGGAGTGATTCGATCCATCTCTCTCTCTCATTTGCATTTCATATAGTTTCTTTAGCATATTTTTCTTCTTTTTTCAAAAATCCAAAAAAATCTTTAAGCCAATCTTAGTTTGCATTATTAGTATAAATTGCATCCACGTTTAATTTTATGTTATTTCCATTCATTTAAAAAAAAATTGTTGTGCCGCGTGCAGACACGGTGGCAGAAAACTCTCTACCACCGCGTGCAAAGAGGCGGGCGATCGCCCACTATAGCGGGACGGATCGCGCCTCCCCGCCTCGACAGCCTCTCTCTCTCTCTTCTCAAGCACTCATCGTCGCCTGCACTTTTTTTATATAAAAAAAAATTATTTTTAGAGAAAATTACATATACCACCTCTACAATATAGCCTCTTGTCACTTTAGTCTCTTCTATTCAAACAATTACAGATACGCCCATTTTTTACTTATGGAAAAAAATCTAAATACATATTAGCCCATTAGTCAACAGAAGTGATGATGTGTCATGTGATTTTGCTGATGTGGAGGATAGAGTTTGCATTATTAACGAAAATGCCATCAACTTTTTTTATTTTTGACTTTTATAAATGGTTTGCTTTCCTTTTCTTTTCTTTTCTTTTTGCTTTTCTTTCTTAACTCTCTTTATTGGCGCCTGATGTGTCAGTTTTACACCGTCAAATCTGGTCTTTTTAACCCTGTTTTTGTCATCCTTGAGTACATTTTTTATTGGATTGCCTAGAATATTTTTACTTGATTTGTTCTTTGTGTGTTTTATAGGTATTTGGCTAAACCGCACTAAATATGGAGTTCAGATGCCTCGTATGGATGCTAGAAGTGGAGCGGGAAGGCCAAAATACCAAGAATTGGAGTCAAAAGGAGTTAAAAGGGCAAAATGGTCTTTCCAGGAAGAACTGGCGACGCAAATTTCTTACTGGCGTACGCCAGTGTATCTCGAAGACACATCTGGCGATGCCAGACGTTCAACTGGCGACGCCAGTAATGCTTTCTGGCGATGCCAGTTGCCCAAGTTCAGCGTGATTCGTCCGTTTTGTTTGCTAGTTTGTTTAGACTTGTGTTTTTTACTTTCTATTAGTTAGACCAAGGGACAATTCCTTTCAATTATCATCTATTGTCAAGTTTCATACTTTGCTCTAAACCTAGACCTATTTTCCAAGGTAATTACCTGGTTATTGAACCGATTTTCATCTTCTAATCCGACGATTGTCAATTGATTGGGAGCGTTATCTACATACTCTTTGCAACGATTCTGTGACACCCCGTTTTTTTTATCTTCCGTAATTTAAATATTACTTGGGCATGTCTAAATGTGAATTTAATTAGTACCTATGCATGTCCAATTTATTGGTTTAATTGTTAAAAATGCATGTTTAGTTGTGAATTCAATTTATTTGCTTTAGATGTTGCATTTTGTGTGTGTGTCACATTTTAATTATGTACATTTGACTCTAAAATTGTACCAAACGTTTTTTACTCATAAAAATCTGATTAATTATCATTAGTTAGTGGGTTTTATTGTTGGTGAGAAACTTGAAAGGTCCCTCTTAATTTTGGGTCAATTATTATTGGTTTTATCATGGTTTTTAAGTGATTTTAAGGCATTTAAATTGCCAATTACTCTTGGCTCTTCACCCTTTCATACTCACTCATTCCCACCTATAAATAGCCTCATATGCAGCCCTCATTTTCCCCATCAACATTCTGAAAATTTTGCTAAAAAATAAATCTTCAAGTACTATCTTTTCTTAAAACTTTATAGCAAGTTCATCTTGCAAGTACTTTCTAAATTCTTGCTCTTTCTTACACTTGAAAAGGTGAGTGTTCTACAAAATTATTTATATGTATACTATCAAACCTGGAAGGTAGTTTATCTAACGTCTTATTCATATATATGTAATGCATGGTTTTTCAAAAACACATACTCTACTGCATAAAACGAATGGTAAAAGATTTTTGCATGCTTCCGCTGTTTCAAAAGTATATATATGTATATGAATTTGTATTTTTTTGTTTGTTGACGGTTCAAGAAAGATGCGCATTTGGTTAAGGTTCATTAGCTTGTAGTTTGGTTAGTTGTGTCTAACGAACTACTTGTTGATTTCCTTTGCCCATTCCCTTTAAATCGAGTGATAGAAGCCTTCATTGATTTCTTGGGTCGTAGGATTCCACCCTTGATCATGACAAGGTACTGAATGGTTAGGTTGATGAACTTAACAAGGAGCTATAAGGCCTGTTTAATGTGGGGTTATAAGGAGCGGCATGAAATAAAGTTTCCCGAAAGTATATGATATTGATCTTATTTTGGATTGTATGTTCTTGAGTTTTATTATTGATATTTAATGGAATTTCAAAACAAAAAAACTTTGAACACTCATTGAGGTTTTTCTTACGCTTGTTTTGTTTCCTTCCTTGTAGGTGAGATTGTGGCAGAGGATGAGCAACCGACAAACTCAACAAACTAGGAGTGCACTTGGGATTTGGGGAATTTTGTCATTTAAAGAAATTGTCATCTTTTGTATTTTCGAAAAACTCATGTCCTTTCTGTTAGTTACTGTTTATTTTGCATGACAAGGATGTTCAAAATTATCATGATTTATTAGCTGAATAATAAAATTTTGTTACAAAAACTAAGACACGAAAGGTTTTCTGTAACATCACATGTTTTACAGAATGTTTCGGTTGGTCTTTCGCTTGATGTTCCGACTGGAATTAATTTTTTTAAAAAATATTAAATTTGGGGCGTTACAAGTGGTATCAGAGCCTAAGTTTTATACTTGGGCTAAACCAGGATAGGGTCTTCCGACTTTTGGGGAAAATGAGTGAGAAGTTTGTTGAGTTGCCGGTTGATCATTCCTTGCTCACTTCCAAAGTACTATTTCTTACCCTCATGCTTAATTATAATTGTTTTTCTTCCGTTTGAGATTCCTTTTTTTCTCTAATCCTTTCTGATTTTATTTTTATGGAGCATGGTTTCATTAAAGTCAAAACACTTAGATTTATGCTTTTAGTATTTTTTTTCCTTGCTTGTCTCTCTTATTCTAAACTTCAATTATATTATGTAAAATGTTGAGCTTGTTTATTGTCTTTGTCTAATTGTGACCTGGTGTATAATTATGTGATGTTACAACTTAGATTAATATTGTCACATAGTTTAGTGAAATGTTTATTTTTTTAGTCACTTTGCATTAGAGTCATGAGTTCGATTAATTTTCAAGTTTAGGCACTTTATTGTTTAATTTTTTTTTCATAAATAGAGCATATATTAATAAAAGTAAAAGAGTACAAAGCGTAAAAGTAGAGATTACAAAGGAACCCACAGGCGGGTTACAACGCGAAACAAGTGAAACAAACAAAGAAACAAAAATAACATAACCCGGGATCAAGGTGATCCATGGTTGCAACCGCGGGCCTCCTTAAAACCCAGTCATGGAAAAACCCAGTGGGAAAAACCCATGGCTGGGAAAAAGAGTGCCTGAGCATTAGTGTTGCGGAAACCTATAATAAGGTAAACCGTACATGTCCCTGTGTATGTGAGGTCGAATGACATCCAAAGAAGAAGTCCAGAAACCTTCCAGATCCAACTTTGAGAGAGCATCAGCGATCGAGTTGCCTTCACGAAAAATATGAGACACCCGAAAATCCATGTCACGCATATGAGAGAGAGTCAATAGCCAACGGTTCCGGAATTTCCAAGGGATATGCTTCACTTTAACGTTGTTTCATTTTAGATGGCTGGAGAGAAATGGATTATAATCTTCCGTACCAGTAATCCACCTACTTGCTTTAATCCCTTCAACTTTAATGAGGAAAAAGGAGACTATCCTAATGTTGTAGTACACAAATTAATCGCTGAGAGAGATAGTTATTGGGCTCATAACATAAAACAATCTGAGTTCCTTAGAAACCAACATTTTAAGATTAAGGAATTGGAAGCTAAACTCGTTGAAAATGAGGCAATCATTGTACAAAAGGATGCAACAATTGCTCAAAAAGATGCTTTCATTGTTGGAAACTGTTAGAACTGTAGGACCCGGATTGGTACTTCTGGACAGTTTCGAACGATGTTGACTATTGATGTTGAGTCAACACCATTTCTCAACAGTGAACAGTGATCGGCCAGACTACGACAACAGTGAACTGTAATCAACAAAACTCAGAAAAGTGCAGCGGAATAAAACTGAACACAAGATTTCTCAAGTCGGCATATAAAGATACCGACGGTGCCGTAGCAAAACTTCTACTAAAATTGAAAAGTAGAATTACAAAAAGTTTAATCCAATCACAAATGATTGATTAAACTTACAGAAAACTAGACATAGAACAGATAAGAAAAACCTATTCTAGTTCAATGATACTAGAGTAATTCTCAATCTTTAGAGAACACTCACAAGTAAACACCGAGGTAAAGGTCTAGTAAAGCAAGACGCCTAAACAAAATAATCTTCTCTCTTTCTGTTCTTGGAGTCGGCAGCCTTGCAAATGCCTCCTTCTTCTTCTATATATAATTGCGGCAATCTCATCACAGGAAGAAGCAAGTCGGCAGCAGGCAGGCCCAAGTCTTCCCAAACTTGGATTCGTGGTAAGGAAACTTCCTTTGATGTATTAATGGTATAAGGAGTCTTCTAGATATCAATCTCTTTTAAATCTCACTTTCCTTATAGCATAATATTCTTCCATGAATCATTATGGCAGCTTCCTTACAACAATTATGGATCCTTTAATCTTCAAGCCCATCACGCCTATTCTTCTTATTTGGCCCTTTTGCTACAGTGCCCGTTTTGCTACAGTAACTGCTACAGTGCCTGCTACAGTAACTGCTACAGTAACCAATCGTGATCCATTAAGCATGTTGAGGCCCAACTTGATATATCCTACAAAATAACCATAGAAAAACAACTACAATTGTCGAACCGGTTAATAAACGAAGAAAGGCCGAATTAACAAAACAAGTGCAATATAAATTGCACTTTCAATCTCCCCCTTAATTCTTGCCTTTCTTCACAAAAACCTGAAATGTAGTTAGTAGGAAAACACAAGGTAATATCAAGCAACTCCCCCTTGCTCCAAGAACTCCCCTTAAAACAAAAAAAAACAAGAGTACAAACATTCTCCCCCTTTTTTGTGAGGAAAGAAAGAAAAACAAAGTTCTTTTACAGAAACTTCACCGTCTTGGTAATATGTTGAGGACCTGCAGACAAAGTACCAATGTTGTCGAAACGATGTTGACTCAACATTGTAGTCAACACTGGCAAATAAGGTAGCAAAAGCAAGGCTATAGGACAGGTCAGCTGAAGGGCAGTAATCAGGAATAGAGTGGATGGTCAGCTGGAGGGCAGTGATGTGAAGAGAGCGGATGGTCAAGTACACAGCTTACAAGATAAGTCATGATGGGTGTTGTTGGGTTTGCTTCAAGGTAGATTCCTGCAGATATATATCAAAGCAACGAAAAACTGTGCACAACTGTTAATTAAAGATTAAAGTTGCAAGTAAAACAGTTTTCTGTCAAGTCAACGTAATCAGATAAACAGATAAACCCTAGGGAGGTTGACCAAAAATCTTGATCTTAAAGAAAGTTACTTGAAATGCAAGTACAGGAATGCAGAAACCCAAAAACCCGAAGAAAACACCTTAGACCTACTCCCCCTCAAACCCAAAAACACACAGAAAAAAAATAAATAAATAAAATAAAAGCACAGTAGTTAAGTAACCAGTACTTCAGCACAGTCAATGTTGACCTGAATGTTGACTCAACATTGGTGACAACATCGGGAAATCAGACCACTCTTAATGTAAGTCAGCCAGGAAACCAAGTCTCAAAATGTGCAGATTTGATTAACACCACTGATGCTGCAGGCAAAACAGAAAGAGAAAGGAATACCAAAGAAACACACCCAACATTGCCTCAAAAAGTAAATTGAACAATTAGCATAAGTTTGAGTGGGGGTGACCATGAGACCGTGAACCATGTCAAATAATTGGAACACGTATGAATCCGCTCCAAAGCCGAAGCCTATGCGGAGTTAGGCAAACACACGTCTCATGGCATAAAGATCACTCATTTGACTATATTGGGTAATTTGGTACTCAGAAAGTGAACCAGCAGCATTACGAGAATCGGCACTTTTGTGCGTGTCGGTTTCCAGTACAGGCCATCAACCCTCACGACATATGACACATTGGCCACGTCGATATCTGGATAGTATTTGAAACCTGCCCAACACGATCCTCGACGGAAACACTTCGAGCCCTTTTTATCATAATTCATTAGATTTATTAAGCATAAAGAGCAGGAGGCAACATCAAGTGCGAGTCAAGGTACGAGTAAAAATAGCCAAAAAGCAGCAAAAGTGGGTTTTACATAAAGCAAACACACAGGAGACTCGACCCCTTTCAACCTTGGTTTCAAACAGCCTTTCAGACCCTAAGCATCACCACTGTAAGCTACAAAACAAGATCAGCCAAAGACAAGTACAGAAGCACAGGAGCACAGAAACACACAGTAGACGAAAAAGAAAAAACAAACAACAGCATCACTCGTACTAAACTTCCAATGTTGACCGTGATGTTGAGTCAACATTGGTACTCAACACTGACAGTCACATAGAGCACATACCGAGAGATCTCTGGAGACTGAAGAATCTCTCACTATCTAAGGGGTTTGGTAAAAATATCTGCAAGTTGGTTTGTTGTGTCGATGTGTTCTATGTCAATCACTTGCTTATTGACCAAGTCCCTAAGGAAATGATGCCTAATATCTATGTGCTTAGTGCGAGAATCTTGTGACAGGGTTTCTAGAAATATGTATGGCACTAAGGTTGTCATAGAACATCAAGAGGGTAGCACTTTGTAGACCATAGTCATGTAACATATTTTTCAACCAAACTAGTTGGGACACACAACTTCCGACTGCTACATATTCAGATTCAGCAGTCGAAAGTGACACACAGTTTTGTTTCTTGCTATACCAAGACACCAAATTTGGACCAAGATAAAAGCAACCTCCACTAGTGGATTTTCTATCATCTAGATCACCAGCCCAATCAGAATCACTAAATCCCACCAGATTAGTGTTTGTATCACATGCAAACCATAATCCTAGATTAACAGTTCCTGATATATATCTAAGGATTCTCTTAACAGCAGTTAAATGGGGGATTTTTGGGTTAGATTGATACCGGGCACACACGCAAACTGAGAACATGATATCTGGTCTACTGGCAGATAGATACAAGAGACTTCCGATCATTGATCTGTACAATGTTGGGTCAACATCCTCCCCAACATCGATTCTGCTTAGCTTCAACGATGTAGCCATCGGAGTACTGCACGGTTTGGCACTTTCGAGCCCAAATTTTTTGATCAGATTTCGTGCATATTTTTCCTGGGACAAGAATAGACCATCTTCCTTCTATTGGATTTGAAGTCCAAGAAAATAGCTGAGTTCTCCTATCATACTCATCTCAAAGGTACCTGTCATAGCTTTCACAAACTGATCTACCGTAGAGGGATTAGTTGAGCCAAACACAATATCATCAACATATATTTTAGCAATGCACAGATCATGTCCTTTTCTAAGGATAAACAGTGTTTGATCTCCCTCCCCCTTTTTGAAACCAAAATCAACTAGAAAATCAGTTAATCGAGCATACCAAGCACGGGGAGCTTGCTTCAAACCATACAGGGCCTTTTTTAGTTTATACACATAGTCGGGGTGACTTGGATCTTCAAAGCCCTTAGGTTGTTCCACATAAACTTCTTTATCAATATAGCCATTCAAAAAGGCTCCCTTAACATCCATTTGCTTCAGTTTAATGTTTAAAGCACACGCAATAGCAAGCAGAAGTCTAATGGATTCTAATCTAGCCACAGGAGCAAAGGTTTCATCAAAATCTATTCCTTCAACTTGAGTGTAACCTTGAGCAACAAGACGAGCTTTATTCTTAATAACTACCCCATTTTCATCACTTTTGTTTTTGAATATCCATTTTGTTCCTATGACATTCACTTCTAGAGGACGAGGCACTAAAGACCAAACTTCATTGGTTTTAAATTGGTGCAGTTCGTTTTGCATGGCCTCTATCCAATACTCATCTTTTAAGGCTTCTTTCACATTCTTGGGTTCAATAAGCGAAACAAAGCAAGAAGAACTTACCGTTTGGCACAAGGTTGCATTGCGTAGCGTTTCCTTGTAGTTCTTTCTGGTGTTACCCCTAAGAGTCATTCTTACCCTTGGATCACCAATGACTTGAGTGCTTGGGTGATCTTTGCGAATCCTTGGAGGTGGATCATGTCTTATGGAATCCAGTGGCACATTTGATTCCAGAACAGGTTCATCTTCATGTTACGAGATGATTCATCTGATGAGCTCTCCCCCTGCAATGTTGGGTGCAATGTTGAGTCAACATTGTTATCAACATTGCCTCCATCTTCTCCGATAGCCCAATGTCCGGGGAATCGTCCAAAATCAGATCATCGATTTAGTACATTTACGATTCAAGAATCTGTTGTTCGCACAAGACTGCCTCATTTTGCTGTTTGTCACAAGACATAGAGTCATCAAAGGTAACATTAACAGATTCTTGAACTGTTTGAGTCCTTGAATTGTATATTCTATAAGCATGGCTATTAAGAGAATAACCTACAAAAATCCCTTTATCACTCTTAGCATCAAACTTGCCCAACAGTTCTCTATCATTGAGAATATAGCAAACACACCCAAACATATGAAAGTACCTAAGATTAGGTTTCTTGCCATTAAGAATCTCATAAGGAGTGGTAGAAGTTCCTGGTCTAAGGTAGACTCTATTTATTATGTGGCACGCTGTATTTACAACTTCAGCCCACAATCTTTTTGAGAGGTTCATGGAACTTAATATAACCCTTGCCATTTCTTGTAGGGTTCGATTCTTTCTCTCAGCTACTCCATTCTGTTGTGGAGTTTTAGGTGCAGAAAACTCATGAAAAATTCCTTTCTTGTCACAAAACTCAGCAAAGGTTTGATTCTCAAATTCCCTACCATGGTCCGACCTAATGCGTTGAACAACAGTAGCATATTGATTGTTAAACCTAGCATACAATTTCTTGAAGGAATCAAAAGTTTCAGATTTTTCTTTTAAAAAGTTTACCCAAGTAAATCGAGAAAAATCATCAACTATGACATAGATGTACCTCTTACCACCTAGACTTTCAACTTCAGTTGGTCCCATTAAGTCCATATGTAAGAGTTCAAAGCAACTGGATGTACCTGTTTTCTGCCCTTCAGATTGCAAGGATGTATGCACAGCTCTGGTTTGTTTACCTTTTAGGCAGTCACCGCACACTTGCTTCCCGGCATTGTTCAGCTTCGGTAATCCTCTAACCGCATCCAGTTTGATGAGCCTTTCCATGTTCCTATAGTTCACATGGCCAAGTTTCTTATGCCATGTCACAGCTTCATCATCCTCTGCCACATTGCATTTGTGGGGATCAGCCACCACATAGCAGTTATCAGCAGATCTAGTACCTGTCATCACAACAACTTTCTCCCTATAAGTGTACACCTTGCAAGAATGCTTGTTAAATTTGACTTTTAAATCATCATCACACAATTGACTGACACTGAGAAGGTTAGCAGTAAGTCCCTCAACCAAAAGGACATTTTGCAAGTTGGGAACACTTTCAAGGGTTAACATACCCTTTCCAAGAATTTGACTCTTGTAACCCCCTCCATAAGTAAGCTTCCCAGTTTTTTGAGAGACAAAGTTAGACAGATTACTTAAGGTGCCAGTCATGTGTCGTGAGCATCCACTGTCAAAGTACCATTTTCCTGCATTGTTAGGAGAGGTAGCAACAGAGAAAGCAACATTACAGATTATATTCTCCCTAGGAGTCCAAACTCTTTTCACCTTTTCTCGTATTTCTTACAGCCTGACCACTTTTGTTTCGACTAGAGAATGGTGAAAATTTGACAGAGATCCCGGAATCGATGTCTTTGAAGTCATTGTTGACTCAACATCTGACTCAACATTGGACTTTTCATTCAGCTTAACAGAGGCAACTACGTGACCAGATTTTGGAATCGACACTTTTGATTTTTCTGTTTTTAGAACTGAAACATTCAAGCTGGAATTCTGCACATATTTCTCTATCTTGCCTCTTTTTAGATCTCTCAGAAAAGTAAAGAAGTAAGGTTTTAAGTGACCAATCTTAAGACAATATTGACACACAAAGGTCTTTTTGGTCTCTTCTGTGACATTACCTTTTTCTTTGAGAAAAATGGGAGCATTGACAAGATCAGACAGAGACTTAATGTTTTGCATTTTAGTTGAATCATTCAAGTCAGAATTGCAATGCATGTTGCACCCTATCTTATTATCAAAAGAGGAGTCAAAGTTACCTATATAACCTAGACCGACAGTACCTTCGTTGTCTTGATCAAGCATGTAGTCAAGCTTTGATGTAGAAGAGTTCCACTTGGCAATGACTTTCTTTTCTCTATTAAGTTCAGATGTTACTTTTTCCGCTTCGCTTTCATGTCAATGCCACTTCCAGTTTCACAGTGGTTTCCTTTAGACTATTATTCTCCTTTGCAAGTCTCTTGTTGAGCTTTTTAAGCTTCTTCCATTCCTTAAGGAGATCTTCATACATCTATTTCAGTTCTTCCACTATTTGTTCGTCAGTGAACTCTTCTTCAAGAGAAAGATCTGCAGACAAATCAACTGAGCCATGCAAACAGAGGATGTTAGTGGATATTGAGTTCCCAGAGTCAGTAAAGTTTCCACTGAATATCTCTTCACAAGTCTGTGAATCATCATAATCAAAGAAAAGAATCTGCGATGATGTTGAGTCTTCAGTGTTGACTAAACATTGATTTCCAACATCGTCCAAAACAGAGGACAGAGCTGCAACATTCTCTTCTGAATCATCTGTTTCCTGTTCATCACCTGACACATCACTGAGACAAGCAAGCAAGGTCTTTTTCTCCTTTCGAAGAGTGTTAGCACATTCATTCTGATAATGTCCCCATCCTTGACATTCAAAACATCTAACTTTGCTAAGTTGAGCAGGACTCAAAACAGGACTCGAACCAGGAGAGCTTACACTTTTATTGAACTTATTAGTGCCTTTTGAGTTACTTAAAGATCCTTTGTTAGAATTTTTCCTAAACCTAAGCTTATTAAACTTTCTAACTAAAGCATTATAGGCTTCTTCAGTTATCTCATCAGAATCGTCACTACTGCTTTCAGACTCAGGGACTTTCGATTTTAAGTGCAGAGACATCCTATGGTTTTTCGTACCTTTTCATTCATCTTGTTGAATTTCAAAATTCTTTCAATTGTTCATCAAGGTATGAAAATCCATAGCTGCCAGATTTTGAGTATCCTCCAAAATCGTTCTTTTTATATCAAACTTTGAAGAAAGAAATCGAACAGCTTTAGAAATCAATTGTTTATTTGACATGGCATCTCCAAGAAGTTGAATATCATTAGAAATAGTGAGAAGTTTGTCAAAGTAAGAATCAATTGTTTCTTCTTCCTTCATTCTCAAGTTTTCAAATTTAGACCAAAGAAGTTGCAATTTAGTTTGTTTGATACTATTATCACCTTCACAATGATTTTGGAGTAAATCCCAAGCTTGTTTAGCAGTAGTGCAATTTTGTATGAGTTTAAACATATGAGGATCAACATGAGAGAAAATTGCATTCAAGGCTTTTTCATTGTAAGAGCTAGCAAGAAAATCATCACCTGACCATTGAGCTTCAGGTTTTGGAACGACATCTCCATCAGCATCTGGTCCTATGGTAGGCCACGTGTAGCCTTCAAGAACAGATTTCCATGCACGCCCTTCAATTGATTTGATGTAGGTTCTGACCCTTATCTTCCAGTAGTGGTAGTTCGACCCATCTAGCACAGGTAGTCTGTTGACACTTGAATTGATAGCGTCCATCGTAGTAGTACCAAATCCAGACACCAATTAATTAGGTGGCTGGCTCTGATGCCACTTGTTAGAACTGTAGGACCGGGATTGGTACTTCTGGACAGTTTCGAACGATGTTGACTATTGATGTTGAGTCAACACCGTTTCTCAACAGTGAACAGTGATCGACTGACTACGACAACAAAGGAATCTGTAATCAACAAAACTCGTAAAAGTGCAATGAATAAAATCAACAAGATTTCTCAAGTCGGTATATAAAGATACCGACGGTGCCGTAGCAAAACTTCTACTAAAATTGAAAAGTAGAATTACAAAAAGAAGTTTAATCCAATCACAAACGATTGATTAAACTTACAGAAAACTAGACCTAGAACAGATAAGAAAAACCTATTCTAGTTCAATGATACTAGAGTAATTCTCAATCTTTAGAGAACACTCACAAGTAAACACCGAGGTAAAGGTCTAGTAAAGCAAGACGCCTAAACAAAATAATCTTCTCTCTTTTTGTTCTTGGAGTCGGCAGCCTTGCAAACGCCTCCTTCTTCTTCTATATATAATTGCGGCAATCTCATCACAGGAAGAAGCAAGTCGGCAGCAGGCAGGCCCAAGTCTTCCCAAACTTGGATTCGTGGTAAGGAAACTTCCTTTGATGTATTAATGGTATAAGGAGTCTTCTAGATATCAATCTCTTTTAAATCTCACTTTCCTTATAGCATAATATTCTTCCATGAATCATTATGGCAGCTTCCTTACAACAATTATGGATCCTTTAATCTTCAAGCCCATCACGCCTATTCTTCTTATTTGGCCCTTTTGCTACAGTGCCCGTTTTGCTACAAGAATCGCTTTCACGATTGCACCTTTCGATAACGATCGTGATCCATTAAGCATGTTGAGGCCCAACTTGATATATCCTACAAAATAACCATAGAAAAACAACTACAATTGTCGAACCGGTTAATAAACGAAGAAAGGCCGAATTAACAAAACAAGTGCAATATAAATTGCACTTTCAGAAACAATTTACCTTTAGCAAAAGGAAGCGATCATAGCCAACAAGGATGCACAAATTGCTGAACAGGTGGAGCTTATTGCTATTTATGAAAGTGGTGCTCTTTTGGAGCCAAATGAAGTTGGTGTCGCGGTCCAGGCTGCACCAAATCCCATAGAAGAAGAGGAAGATCCAGAGGAAGATCCAGAGATTCAAGGTGATGATGAGGATATGAAGGATGGAGAACTTGATTCTTATGACCCAATGCTGAACCCTGGAGATACTATCTACGTGGAAAGTTCTGATGATGATGAAGATTTCTCTTAGTTCCCTCGATTTAGTTTGAAAACCCTATGGGCTTATTTATCCTCTTCCGTTGGCGTTATCTTCAACTAGTTAGTTTATTTGGTTACTTATGCTTCAAACTTGTGTCTTTTAAATAAGTTAAGATCCTGGTTCATTGTAGTCTCATATGCATGTACTTGGCTTATGGTTATTAAGTTGGTTTGTAATTGTTGGTCTCTGTATGAAAGTTAGGCAGCAACTTTGGTCGTGTCGTTTAATGTTTCAAGGTCGTTTCAGACGTTGTTCCAACAACGTTTGTTTTCTCTGTTTTGAATATTTTGGAATTGTTTATTTTTATGTTTCAGCACCTTCAAATTCTCTTTGGAGTTGCTTGTTGTAGATTTTGCTTTCAGATGCTTTACGTTTCTTGTTGGACTTTAGAATTAAGTGGTCCTTCTCGAGTAAATTAGATTAATTATTACTCCTTGCCCCCTTTCTAGAATGCCTCCAAGAAGAGCTAACAACTCCAACAACAACAACAATGAAGCGGATCCAGTTCAACAAATGTTGGCAGCCATGACAAATTTGGTTCAGACTTTGTCTAATAATCAACAACAAGCAAATCCACCACCACCACCTCCATCTGACCAAGTACTGGATCGATTCCTTCATTTTCAACCTCAGAAGTTTCTTGGTGAACCAGATGCTAGAAAGGCTGAGTTGTGGTTTGAGTCCATACAGAATATGTTTAGTGTGCTTCAATATAGTGATGCTCAAATAGTCGACTTGGCTTAATTCCTTTTTTAAGGAGTTGCCCGCCATTGGTGAACTTCAGTTGAGTTAAGATGGAATGGATTGAAAACCCCCAAATCATGGGCTAACTTTGAGAAAGAATTCATGAGCAAGTATGTACCCAGGATTGTTTGGGATGTTAGACGGGATGAATTTAAAAATCTGGAGCAAGGTTCCATGACAGTTGCACAATATGATGCTGAGTTTACAAGGCTTTTACGTCATGTACCATTTTATGCCAACGATGAACGTGAGAAGGTTCGCTTGTTTCTGAAAGGCTTGGGGACAGATATAAAATATAGCTTATTTGGTATCGAGATGAGGACTTATGCTGATGCGGTGGAGCGAGCCATGGAGGTTGAAAAGGGTTATTATGAAATGCGCATGAAGCAAGAACTGAACAAGAGGTCTCATCCCGGTTCTAGTTCAAATCAAGGACAAAATGTGCAAACTCGTTATCAACAACCCATGCAAACCAGTCCTAGTGCAAAGCCCCCTTCCAATGCACCCCGAGCTGGGGTCAATCAATTGTGTAGATTTTGTGGTAACAAACACAATGAAAACCAGTGCTGGAAGAAGAATGGACTTTGCTTGGTTTGTGGCAGTAACCAGCACCGGATAAGTGACTGCCCCTCCAAGAGGACTCAGCAAGGTGCACCAGCGTCTAATACCAACCGGGCATCTGGACCAAGGGCTCCAAATCAGAACCAAAACCCAAGAATTGGGACAGGAGCTGGAAATAGTGGAGCTGGCCAGAGTGCAGCAAGAACTCCCGCAAGGGTATTTGCTATGGATGCCCATGAGGTCGATGAGTCTGCAAATGTGGTGGAAGGTACAATTCTTGTTTCTAAAACCACTTGTAAGGCTTTATTTGATCCTGGTGCAACACACTCGTTTATTGCTAGCTCGTTTGCTGAATCCCTTAAGTTTAGTCTTGATAACTTACCTTATGTGGTAGAAGTTAGTACACCTATGGGAGGTAGTGCTTTATCGACTAAATATGTTAAGGAGTGTGAGGTTTCCATATTGGATAGGATCTTTCCTGCGAACTTGATTCTTTTACCGATATCGGGATACGAAGTCATCATGGGTATGGATTGGTTGTCTAGACACAACGCTCGTGTAGATTGTCGCTATAAGACTGTAACGTTGGGAGAACCAGAGAGTGAACAAGTTTTGTGGAAAGCTGATCGGAGGTCGAACGAGAAAACAATTTTGTCATCTACTAAGGCTAGAAAACTATATTTAAATTGAAGCGTTTGTGTCTTAGCTTACCTAATTAATAAGCATAAGGCTCAGGAGAAGCTTTGCGAAGTTAGGGTTGTTAGAGAATTCAAAGACGTCTTTCCGGAGAAGTTGAATTCCCTTCCTCCCGAGCGCGAAGTAAAATTTTCCATTGAGTTGGCTCCGGGAACTGCACCCATTTCTAAAGCACCCTATAGAATGGCCCCTGCAGGACTTAAGGAGCATAAAACTTAACTCCAAGAGTTCATTGACCATGGTTTTGTTAGACCTAGTTCGTCACCTTGGGGTTCACCTGTACTATTCGTAAAGAAGAAAGATGGAACTTTGCGAATGTGCATCGACTATCGAGGATTAAATTAGGTTACAATTAAGAACAAATACCCATTACCAAGGATTGATGAGTTGTTTGACCAGCTGCAAGGCTCAACGGTATTTTCCAAGTTGGATCTTCGTCAAGGGTATTATCAGTTGAGGGTCAAGGAAGAAGATATACCCAAGACTGCTCTAAATTCCAGATATGGACATTATGAGTTTGTAGTAATGCCATTTGGTCTCACAAATGCACCGGCTGCATTTATGGACATAATGCACCGGGTTTTTAGACAATACTTGGACCAATTTGTCGTTGTCTTTATTGATGACATCTTGGTTTATTCAAGATTTGAGGAAGAGCATGAGCAACACCTCAGGATTGTGCTTACAACCCTATGTGACAATCAATTGATTGCGAAATTTAGCAAGTGTGAATTTTGGTTGTCTCAAGTTGCATTTTTAGGTCATATCATCTCAAGTGAAGGTCTGGCTGTGGACCCTTCCAAAATCGAGGCTGTAGTGTCTTGGAAGAGGCCTGAAACATCAACAGAAGTGAGAAGCTTTTTGGGTTTAGCTGGTTACTACAGGAGGTTTGTCCTGAAATTTTCTGTAGTAGCAGGCCCCTTGACTAGTTTAACTCAAAAGAAGTCGAAGATTGAGTGGACTGACAAGTGTGAAGCGAGCTTTCAGGAATTAACGAAGAGGCTTACTTCAGCACCAATTTTGGCACTTCCTGAAGGAAACGAGAATTTCACAGTTTACACTGATGCCTCTAAGAAAGGTTTGGGTTGTGTGTTGATGCAATATAGTAAGGTCATAGCTTATGCCTCAAGGAAGTTGAAGCCTTATAAGCGGAACTACCCCACTTATGATCTTGAGCTAGCAGCAATTATTTTCGCTCTTGGAAAGTGGAGACACTATCTCTATGGTACGAAGTTTACGGTCTTTACAGATCATAAGAGTTTGAATTACATATTCTCCCAAAAGGACTTGAATATGAGGCAAAGACGATGGATGGAACTTCTTGAGGATTACGATTGTGAGATTCAGTACCATCCAGGAAAAGCGAACTCAGTAGCAGACGCTCTTAGTCGTAAGTCCACATATCTATTCTCAACAAAATTGAGATATTAACCTTATTTTCAAATCTCACCTTGAGATCTGAAATTGGGAAGAAGATCTTCGAGGCTCAAAATTTAGATGACGAGATTCAAAGGATCAAGTCAAAATTAATGGATCCTGCGTTCTCAATGTACTCGGTTGGGAGTGGTGGAGTTCTGATGTTTCAAGGAAGGATTTGTGTACCTGCGAATAATGATTTGAAGCGCTTAATTCTTGATGAAGCACACAAATCTAAGTATTCTTTGCATCCCGGAGGTACAAAGATGTACCATGATCTCAAAGGAAATTATTGGTGGAATAACATGAAGAGAGAAGTAGCCGAGTATGTTCAAAAGTGTCTCACTTGTCAGCAAATGAAGGCTGAACATAAAAAACCAGTAGGGTTATTACAACCACTAGAAATACCTTCATGGAAATGGGAGAAGATTACAATGGATTTTGTTACTGGTCTTCCTCTTGTAAAGGAGGGTTTTGATAGTATTTGGGTAATTGTGGATAGATTGACCAAATCTGCATATTTCATACCCATCAAGACATCCTATACCGCAACGAGGTTGGCTCTCATTTACTAGAGTGAGATTGTTCGGTTTCATGGGATTCTAACTTGTTTTATCTCGGATAGAGATCCTAAGTTTGTTTCGAGACTATGGAGGCAGGTTCATGAGGGTTTGGGTACAAAACTAAATTTTAGCACCGCGGCACATCCCCAAACGGATGGACAATCTAAGAGGACCATACAAACCTTAGAGGATTTGTTGAGGATGTGTGTTCTGGATCAGGGAGGAAGTTGGGTCAGACACCTTCCATTGGTTGAATTTGCCTATAATAATAGTTATCAAGCATCAATCCAGATGGCCCCTTTTGAAGCTTTGTATGGGAGGAGGTGCAAGTCACCTTTACACTGGGAGTTGGATGACCAAATACATCCAACAGGAGGGAGTGGTGTGTCACTTAATGAGATGTTGCAAGAAACATTGGACAAAGTGCAGTTGATTAAAGAAAGATTGAAGACGGCACAAAGTAGACAAAAGAGCTACGCGGATAATCGAAGGAGGGATCTGGAGTTCGAAGACGGTGGTTATGTCTTCCTAAAATTGTCTCTGTACCTGCAAAGGTATACAACATCAACTATCTTCTATAAGAACACCACAACGAAATGGTGCTGCTGAAAGAAAGAATAAGACCCTAAAAGAAGCAGCAAGAACAATGCTTGCTGACACTGAAATAAGTGAAATTTATTGGGTTGAAGATGTAAACACAACGTGCTACACTCAAAATAGATGTCTGATTAACAAACACCATGACAAAACTCCTTACGAGCTTTTCATTGGTAGACCCCCTAGTATCAAACATCTAAGGGTGTTTGGTTGCAGATGTTTCGTTCTTAACAATGGAAATGAATACTTGAGAATATTTCAACCAAAGGCAGATGAAGGAGTATTTCTTGGCTATTCTCTGAATAGCAAAGCCTACAGAATCTACAACAAAAGAACGCAAAAGATCGAAGAATCTGTTCATGTAGTATTCTATGAAGGAAACAAGAAAGTACTCTTGAATGATGATCTCTCAGATAGGTTCAAAGAACTAATGATTAAAGACTCTGAAAAAGGATCCTCAAAAGGAAACAATTCTATCATTCAAGTAGAGGATGAGTCTGACGATGAAAAGCAACCTATGCTTAGTAACAACCAGATGACTCTAAGACATGATGAAGAATTTCCTATGAGAATTCCAGAAATGGAACAGGTTACTGAGAACGTTCATCATGGAGAGGTATCTGAAAATGAGATTGCTGAAATGCAAGATTCAGATATCTCTAACACTAAAAAAGTGTCAGATATCCATGGCATTTCCCATGTGTCAGATATCTTAGATACTGCACAAGTATCTCATCAAGATCATACTGATTCACATAAAAATCAAAATGATATTGATCCTACTAGTTCAAAACCCATTATGAAATGGATAAGAAATCATCCTACAAAGGATGTGATTGGTCCCATAGACCAAGGAGTTAGAACTAGAAGAGCAATTGCTGAAAAAGCAAATTGTCTCTATGGATGTTTCATCTCAAACATTGAACCAAAGACTATAGAAGAAGCATTAAAGGATCAAGATTAGATCTCTGCAATGCAAGAAGAATTGGATCAATTTGAGAGAAACAAAGTCTGGAAACTGGTTCCATTTGATGACGGAATATCTGTAATCGGAACCAAGTGGGTTTTCGGAAACAAAATGAATGAGTCTGGTGAAATAACCAGAAACAAAGCTAGGTTGGTTGTCAAGGGATTCACCCAGACTGAAGGACTAGATTTCGATGAATCTTATGCACCAGTTGGAAGATTGGATGCAATAAAACTCTTTCTAGCCTTTGCAGCTCATAATGACTTTACAGTTCATCAAATGGATGTCAAGAGTGCATTTCTAAATGGTGAACTTGCTGAGGAAGTCTATGTTGAGCAACCACCAGGTTTTGAAGCTTCCTCATAAAGTAGGATGGTCTATAAGCTTCAGAAAGCTCTGTATGGGCTGAAACAAGCTCCAAGAGCATGGTATGATACATTGGCCATATACCTACTCGAAAGTGGTTTCAAGAAAGGAGATGTTGATAAAACACTCTTCACATTGAACCATGATGGGAAACTACTTTTAGTTCAAGTATACGTTGATGACATTATATTTGGATCTAAAGACAAGCAACTTTGTGAAGACTTTGTTGAACTCATGAAAAGTAAATTCGAAATGAGCATGATGGGAGAATTGAATTACTTTCTAGGACTGCAAGTCAAGCAACTCAATGATGGAATATTCATTAGTCAAACAAAGTCTGCAAAAGACATGCTCAACAAGTTCAATCTAAAGCTTTCTGAAAAGAATGCTAAGATACCTATGAGCATTGGAACCAAAATGCCTATACTGAATCTGACAAGAGTGTTGAAGAACACAAGTATAGGAAATTGATTGGGTCTCTACTATACCTCACTGCAAGTAGACCTGATATTCAATATGCAGTTGGAGTGTGTGCCAGATTTCAGACAAATCCAATGCAGTCACACTACAACATTGCTATGAAGATATTAAGGTATGTAAAGGGTACTGTAGAAGTTGAATTGTGGTATCCAAAAGATAGTGGATTGAGTTTGGTTGGCTATTCAAATGCAGCCTATGCTGGATCATTGCTTGATAGAAAAAGCACCTCAGGAACTTGTCAATTTCTTGGTGCTAGATTAATATCTTGGTTTAGCAAAAAACAAAACTCAATTGCCACATCTACCACAGAGGCTGAATATATTGATTCGGGATGTTGCGCTTCACAAATATTGTGGATACAATAACTCAGGGACTATGGATTCAATGAAGAGAAAACTCCCATTTTCTGTGACAACACAAGTGCTATTTCCATAACTCAGAACCCTACATTTCATTATAGAACAAAGCACATTGATGTTAGAGAATTGAAAAAGGCAATATAGAGATACTCAAGATTGGCACTGAAGACCAACTTGCAGATATCTTCACTAAGCCACTACAAGAAAATAGATTCTTAGCCTTAAGACACAGTCTTGGACTGATGGAGCTACCAAAGAATTGAAAAAGTTCAGATATCTGAAGAAGATATCAAAGGAGAGAGAAAAGGAATCTGGAACGGGTATCCAGACAAGAGAAGAGGTATCTGGAACGGGGATCCAGAAACCAAAGGCTAAAGGGTAAAATGACTATTTAAAGATCTCTGAGACGGGTACTCAGATATCTAGGTCACTCAGTGAGGGGGAACACAAAAGAGAATAGTAAAATTGTCTGTAGTAAACTACTATCTTGAAATTTGAATTATTTCTATCTTTCTGAAAAACATTGAAAAGACAACAAGTATAAGATAGAATCAGATACAACAGTGTTCTCATTCACACAGAAACATGATTCAAATAGCTAATAGCCAACATTCATTAAATTGGCACAATTACAATTGTTGATTGTGATCATTGCTGAAGAAGTAATGGTGACCCTTGATGAAATGGGCGATTGATCTTTACGGCGGAGATTAATTCTCGGTAAATAGTGGACTGTTGAAATCCCAGCATGGCCCACTATGCATTTAATGTCGAACAAGCTTTTACCCACGCCTGTCTGCAATACATAGATACTTACACACAAAATTGATTTGTATGTATATGTCTGTTGAGATTTCATTGCTATATATATAGGATTTTGGCAAAAGAAATCACTTTCGCCTAATCCAACATTCCGACTTGCACAAGAATAGCAAAAACCATTCTATCCTCTCTACAAATCTCTGCTCCCAAATTAGTTTTTCTGCAAAGAATCACTAATCTTACACCTTAATCTCATTCAAACTTCGAAAAACTTACAATATATAAAGAGATGGACCCCAAATGATCAACTACCCAGAAATCCCAAAGTACTACCACTGGTACTGCTGAAAAGCAAGCACCAGAGTTGGTAGTTATCAACAATCGATTGGTAGGGAACTTCAATCCCGATCATTGGACTTCAAATCACAAAATGATTTGGGGTGGTTCCATGATTGAGGAGTACTCACTGCTGCTGTTGAGACTCAAGCCGACAGAAAACTGATACTTGACATGCTTGAAAAGGCAAAAATCAAGGGTTTTCTATCAGCTCTAGCCAGTAGAATCTCTTCACTAGATGTGTTAGAATTCTACAACAACTCCAGGATTATATCCTGTGTTTTCAAACCTTTGCAATAGTGTCATCGAACTTCATCAAGGAAAGGAAATCCTTCTGGACTTAACAACTTTCTGCAAGTTGTTTGACCTTCAAAATCTTGGAAAGGATTTTGCAATAGACACCAAGGATGATGATCTCCTTGAAGGTGTAAAACAACTGTACAGTGATGTATGTAATCTTGAAAAATCAGATACACCCACTGACTTCAAGCTTGCTAACATCAGAACCAGACATATGTTAGTTCACTGGGATTTGTTGGCATGCGTTCTTCACAGATGCTTTGATGGTCTACAAGGAGGTGCTGACCAAATAAGCCAAGAACGCTGGATAATGATGTTCTTGTTGCAACAACAAGACAAAAGGCTGGAAAACCCTTTCAATTGGGGAAAGTACGCCTTTATGAAATTTGTGAAGAAGATTCAAGGCTTTGAGCCTACAATCGCTAAGGGACTTGCTGAGCCAAAGACCATAGTAAGTTATGGTCTAAAGATATGCTACTTGCTGGAAAAGCTTGGCATTGAGCTCAGAGAGAAGGCAGACATTGCCAACAGTAACCTACTCTACAAATATGAGTATACGAACATGATGAAAAAGGTTACTGGATCTCAGAAAGGTTCCAAGAAGCGAAAGACTGAAGAGGTATCTGAGGGAAAAGTTGCAACCAAGAAGCCCAGAACTTCACAAAAGAAGTCTGCTGGCAAATCAGAAGGCACACCCATTGAGGCTGTCGATTCCCAGATACCTGCCGTAGCTACCGATGAACTCATAAATGCAGATGAACTCATAAATGCTGCAAAAGAGGTATCAACTACTGAACAAGTAGACTCAGCAAGAGAAAGTGCTTTCAGAAATGTGAAGACTATTGCCGAAAGCCTTGCTGATGAACTTATCAATGCTGCTAAAGAAAGTAGTGATAGATACCAAGCCCTATCTGCAGAAACCGCAGGGATTATGGACCAATCAGTTCCTAATGAGAGCTCTGACGATGAAGATGATGAACTAGTCATCTCTCAAGTCCTAGAAAAATTGAAAAGGGCTAAGGTTACTGAAAAAGTAACTGGTGTAGAGGTATCTGAAGAAGAACCTACACCACAGGTTGCTGAAGAAGCAATAGAGTCCAAGGTCACTGGACAAATTACACCATCAGAGCAAGAAAGACTAAAGCATATTGAAGATGCTCTGATGAGTGATAGCTTAGTGTTGGACGATACTGCCATTGCCTCAACACTCCGCAGTCTGTCTCAAGCACAACAACCACAACAGCCAGATGTGAATACTGCTGAAATGGTACTTGAGCTGCAGATACCAGCATCTTTCATTGCTGAAGAAAATCCTGCAAAAGAGGAGGTTCCCCAACTCAATGAGAGGGATCAAACTGAGACATCTACTCAGAATGATCAACCAGGGGAGGCAACTGAGTTGCATACTCAGGCAAGGTCTGAAGTACCTGAAACTTGAAACAAACAAGATGAAATGGAACAACAAGAACAACGCATAGAAGGGTCACAAGTTCCAAAGACCAATCAGCCTGACATTACTCAGGTATCTGAATGGTTTAACTCTCTACTTGTGATATTTTGTGCCACATAATCTTGTTATTTAATAGAATTTCTTTGTTACAGGATGATTTAGAAACACGAGAACAAGAGGAAGCTGAAAAGCTTTCCTCAGAAACTGAGAAGGAGGTTTCCACACCCTCACAACTTAAGGAATCTGAGCTTGTGCTACAGGTGGTAAAGACTTCCTTAAGATATAATTTTTCAGATATTCGTTAATACACTTGACTAATAAGTGTTTGTTTCTAATAGGCTCCAACTGAGAAGAAAAATGAAGAGACTGAAAAGTCTATCTCTTCAGAGAGGAATCCAGAGGCTTCCAAGGCCTCTAAGGAACAAGTATCTGAACCTTCTGTAGAGAAGGTATTTCATTCCGATATTCATACTCCTCAAAGAACAATCTCTGATCATTTTTATTAAACTAACACATTCTACTTAACAGGCTCAAACAGAAGTAGAAGTTGCTGGGGAATTGCCCACTCAATCCCCTCAACCAATGGAAATTGATGAGGCCACCAAACCTTCATCACCCGAGAGAATAACAGAGACTGTACAAGTTTCTTTGAGACAAGTATCTGAGCCTCCTACTGTGGAGGTGATTGACATCTCAGATATCAATTTGTCTAAGTGTTTCTCTCCTGATAAATTTCTAAGTGTGTTGCTGTATTTTATTCTCAGGATCAAAAAGAAAGAGAGGATGCTGAGGATCAAACTTCCAAGTCTCCTCCTCGCACCAAGATATCTGAGGCACCTGGAACCTCAGTAGTCCAACCTTCTGAGCCTATTGTTGTTGCACAAGTAACACAGATACTGGACTACTCTGAAACCCAGATATCTACACAAGTTTTGAAACTAACTCAAAACTCTCTCTTTCAGGCTCAAACAAGTGCCACAAAGGTCCATGATGATGAGAAAAAGGACCTACTTCCTTTCTTCAAAGCTCATACCCTGCTAAAACACATTCAATGCTTCAAGAAATGGCAGAGGTTAAGGTGCTCAGATCTCTTTGAAATATTGAGAATCACAGATCAACCTACGAGATGAGCACGAGCTCTTGACTTGGAGAACTACATCCATGCAATGTTTCCCACGGAACAGTATCAAGTTGCGACCTTATTGCATAAGGATTTCTCCAGAGAAGTGGCACAGAAGTTGATTCAAGCCTTTAATCAGGCTGATGGTCAGACAAGATTACAGATGGCATTCAAGCCAGTCCTGCCCCATACTCTACAATTTATTCCTTCTGAACAAGAAGAGGTTAATGGGCAGAAGATCACTATTCCTGAAGTGATTAATCTTGTATCTGAAGACGATGAGGAGGAAGAAATAGATGAAAATAACTTTGATGAACCTCCCTCTGACCATCACAAAAAGAATGATGATGATAAGGATGATGATGATGCCCCTGCACCAGGGACGGGAGGGATTTCACAGGGACACATTGCCTCAGCTGCTGAAAAGCACACTGAGAGGACTTCACATCAATCTCCTCCTCCATCTCCTCAGAAATCTACTCATCCGACTTCCCAACACAAAGTTACTACTGAACAAGTAGTTGAGAACTCTGAGGGAACAACTCAGAAATTAACAGATGCACAAGCCAGAGTTGCTCAACTCAAACAACTGTTGGAAGAAGAACAACAACTACATCTTCAACTGGAAGAAAAGATAGTTGAATCTAGAGCAAAGCTCCAGATGATTGAAGAGCAAACAATCAAGGAAATGGAGGCTTATGCTGAAATGAAAGAATTCCAGCTTGCTGTTCAAGCAATTGCTGAAGAATTAGATACTGAACAAGTATCTAATGACAAGCATGATGCTAAGGATGCATTCCAAGAAGATGTTCCATCCTCCTCACTAAAAGGAAAGAAACCCATCTCTGAGATGCTTGCTGGACTAGAGAACATTGATGAAAATGTCCAAGAGGATGAAGATCACTGGGCTGATAACTCAGATGATGAAGAAGACAAGACTTTGGCAGATCACCGCAATGAACACTTGGCGGTTTCACATTTGAAAAGGAAGCTGATTGCTCCTGAAACATTCAGAAAGCTGCCAAATGTCAACTCCAATGAATACTTGAATAGATATCAAGTAATGGCTAAATTGAAAAAGGAGTTATCTTCTCAAGACAAAGCCGCCATTGCATCAGTCCCTGCAGAACTAAAGTCATTCACTGAGCTCATCACTCAGAGAACAACCAGTCTGGTCATTTCTCAGAAAGATCTAGGCATGGTTAGGGATGATGACCAAAACTTGGCTGCAAAAGCCTTTGAAGAGGCTTGCTATGCTGCTGGAAAAGCAGATGCTGTTCAAGGCCCACTGGCAGAGCTTACTATAAGGATACTGGTCTTATCAAACAAAATCAGGAGCTCAAGGCTGATCTGGAAAAGTTGGTTGCTGCTTACAACTATCTGCGAGGGAACTTTAACTCCCTTTCAGAATCATTTGTGATTCTGAGTCAGTCAACAATGACTAAGGGGGAATAATATCAAGAGGATCAGAGAGGAAGAGGAAGAGGAAACAAAAGAAAATCTAAACAACCACCTCTCAGAATAAATGAGCCCTCCTCCAGTCAGACTGGTCTACAGATAGTGGCCACCACTCAACTTCCTGAACAAGGAATGACAACAAGGGCCAGAGCATAGAAACCTCCAAGGAGTACCAATGCTCCAAGGAGAAGACAAGTAAAAGGGATTGATGAATCTTCTGAAGAAGAAGAAGAAGGCCAAATCAAATCCCTGGGCAATAAAGAAGGCTGCAAAAGTCTCGCAAGAATTAATCTTGATGATGATGATGAAGAGACTGATGAAGATGAAGCTCCTCTTCATAGAAAAAGGAAAATTGAAAGCCTAACTGAGCCCATAGCTGCAAAGCCTTTGGCAGCTAAAACACCCACACCCTCTGGAAATACCAAGTCTATCCAGGGTGGTTCTTCAAGCATTACCCCCAAAGGAGAATTCAAGACAAAGAAGGAACAGGCTGAGAGCTGAACAAAGACAAAGTCAATTGAGTATGTGAAGAATGACAACAACTCCTGTGTCTACAGGTGCATAAATCAGAAAAATGGCTATTGGATTCTGCAACTCAGGCATTTACTGCTAAATTCAAGGTTTCCAGAACCAATCCATAAACAGCTCATGGCATGGAGAAAAGACAAGCCAATCTTGATTAAGACCAACCACATCAAAGCATGGTCGGATTTTGAAGTAATCAAGAGAATAGAAGCCATGAAAAAGGACCTCTCTGATGAATGTCCTTATGGAAAGCCAGATGATGTGAACAGAATTCCCAACATTACTGGAACAGGCACAAGAGCAAGACTTGTTGTGGAACCCTATGAGTCCTTCTACTTAACTGAAGATCAATACAAGGGTGACATCAGATATCTGAAGATCATTTATGAATACTTCAAGCTATCAGATATCAGAATTGAGCATGCCTGGAAGTGGGGAAAGTATTTGTGGGTCAAGCACTTTGTCAAGAAAAACCCTACCAAAACCTACAAGGAAGTTTGTGGATTTGCCAGAGACACAGAGATGATTGTCAGAACTCTTCTCTATGACTACTCTGATGATATCAAAAGGTTTAGTGATAGGAAATTTGCAGATTGATCCATGGAGCTGTTTTGAAGACTTGAAGTATAGAAGACTTGAAGACTAGTTCATTAGGATGTCTACTTGGAGCTTGGATACTCCTATTGTCCTAATTTACTATGTATTTTTGTATCTTGCTGACTGAGCTAAATTGTATTATGTACTAAAGTTATCTGTAAGCTTTCTCTGTATCATATCTGATGAACTTACTCTCAGATATCATTCTTTATAAAAGATAACTTGTCAGCAAAGATCTCATCTTGTGATTTGGTTGATGTTTACTTTCTGCACTTAATTATATGAACTTAAAGATCATAAGAAATGATTAAGTGATGGATTGTTTCCTCATCCAGATTTGTAATAGGTCAGATAGTCATCGTTGACTGATCAAAATGGGGGAAATTTGTTAGGAATATCTGTTTAGATTTTGATCAGCAACCTAATGACTTATCTTAGCTCAGAAAGGTGGTTAGTACTCTTGGTTCACTTGAACACTGTAAAAGAGGAAACTCACTAAGTATGATAGTCTAGCAAATCTTGTATAGGATGTTAGGTCTCGAAATGTAATTTTTATTTTCTAAAGAAGACCAAGAAGAAGACTTCCAGCAGGAAAAATTCAACGGATTTGAAGAATTAAAGACTGCACAAGATTGCTGAAGACAAAGGTTTTTCAGATACCTATGTCCAGATATCTTGAAGAAACAAGTGTTTCGAAACACAAGTGTTGCAAAAGATATATGAGAATAAAAGGTTTCTGAGACGAGGAAAGTGCCCACAGATATCTACACTTAGATACCTTGGATATAAATTATGTTTCTGGAAGAGAAATATTTTATACCAAACTTGTTTCAACAAATGGTATCTGGAGTTGTGATAATCGATGGAAAAGAACATGCAAAGTTTCAGAAAACTCTAATTGTATAAAGATCTCTGATACCATGCATAGTTCCGTTGGCACTACAGGACAAAATATAGTACATTGCATTAAATGCGCAGACAGAAATGTCTGACCAAAAACGGTAGCTTCTGAAGAAGAAGACAAACCTGCTACAGTACTATATTCAGATATCAATAGTTTGAAATTGAGTTAAGTCTAACGGATACTATTCAAACGGCACTCAAATTCATCTATAAATATCAACACTTAGACTGCTTGAGAATATACCTTAGAACACACAGAACACTGAACTTACATTGAATACTCACACACAAGATCTCTCAAGCAAACTACTTACCTTCAAGCTTTCTGTTGCGACCAAAGCTCTTGATTCTAAGTAGCACAAATGTTCTAAGTGTCCTGGTCCTTAACAAGCATTATTATCTGTGAAGGAGTTGAACTAAGATTTCATATATGAGATTCATTCTCTGGAACACTTACAATAGACTTGGGTCAGTAGAGAACAAGATACCATACATTGTAAAGTGTATTAAGTATACTTGATTCGTAGAGCTATCTGAATAACTGAAAAAGTTATTTAAGAAGCTCACCTGACAAACAAACCTAAAACCAACACCATATTCGGCGTGGAGTATATGAAGTACTTAGTTTGGGAAACTAAGGAACAACTCCAAGGTTGCTGAGCACATGAAGTACTTAGCTTGGGAAGCTAAGGAATAGCTCAAAAAGGTTTCTGAGTACAGGAAGTACTTGGCTGTGAAGGCCGGGGAATAACTCAGGGGGAACACTTGGTTGGGAACCTAGTGTATTTAGGAATCAAGAGAAGATATCTGTAAGGTTAACTCATTTATCTGTCTTAGTGGATTCTAGGTCTGAGAAAGGCCGAAGTGGATTAGTTGAAGGATTACGCCACCTTCAGATACCACTATAAAAAGACTTGTGTTATTTACTTTCTGTAGTTTATTACTTGCTTTACTTATCTTGCAAAGTACTTACACACATCTTGCTGAGCACATGCACTTATCACATAAAAGTCTTCCGCTCTCTGAAATTAAGTATCAGATATCTGTCTGAGAAACTGTGTTTATCGACAAAAGTTTTAAAAGACTATTCACCCCCCCCCCCCTAGTCTTTTACTTTGCCGTTATCTGGACCAACAGGTTGCTAGGCGGAAAGGAAGTCTCTATGTTGCTGACTGGGCATCTCCAACATGAAAAATGACAAGGTAACTGTAATCAGAACATACTATAGTACTGAGTTTGTGAACCAATACATAAAAGAGTTTTGTACCTGCAAAGGTATACAACATCAACTATCTTTAGTAAGGACACCACAGCAAAATGGCGTTGCTGAAAGGAAGAATAGGACCCTAAAAGAAGTAGCAAGAACAATGCTTGCTGACACTGAAATAAGTGAAATCTATTGGGTTGAATCTGTTAACACAGCCCGCTACACTCAAAATAGATGTTTGATCAACAAACACCATGACAAAACTCCTTATGAACTTTTGATTGGTAGACCCCCTAGTATCAAACATCTAAGGGTATTTGGTTGCAGATGTTTTGTTCATAACAATGGAAAAGAATACTTGAGAACATTTCAACCAAAAGCAGATGAAGGGGTATTTCTTGGTTATTCTCTGAATAGCAATGCCTACAGAATCTACTAAAAAAGAACGCAGAAGATTGAAGAATTTGTTCATGTAGTTTTCTATGAAGGGAACAAGAAAGTACCCTTGAATGAAGAACTCTCAGATAGGTTCAAAGAACTAATGATTAAAGATTCTGAAGAAAAATCCTCAAAAGGAAACAATTCTGTCATTCACTTAGAGGATGACTCTGACGATGAAAAGCAACCATTGCTTAGTAACAACAAGATGACTCTAAGACATGATGAAGAATGTCCTATGAGAATTTCAGAAATGGAACAAGTTACTGAGAACCTTCATCATGAAGAGGTTTATGAGAATGAGATTGCTGAAAATCCAATCCCAGATATCTCTCACACTGAAAAAGTGTCAGATATCTATTGCATTTCTCGTGTGCCAGATATCTCAAATACTGAACAAGTATCTTGTCAAGATCATAATGATGCACATTCAGATCAAAATGATATTGATCCTACTAATTCAAAACCCATTATAAAATGGATAAGAGATCATCCTGCCAAGGATGTGATTGGTCCTTTAGACCAAGGGGTTAGAACTAGGAGAGCAATTGCTGGAAATGTAGACTCTCTCTATGGATGTTTCATCTCAAACATTGAACCTAAAACTATAGAAGAAGCATTGAAGAATCATGATTGGATCTCTGCAATGCAAGAAGAGTTGGATCAATTTGAGAGAAACAAAGTCTGGAAACTGGTTCCATTTGTTGATGGAATATCTATAATTGGAACCAAGTGGGTTTTCTGGAACAAAATGAATGAGTCTAGTGAAATAACTGAAAACAAAGTAAGGCTGGTTGCCAAGGGATTCACCTAGATTGAAGGACTAGATTTTGATGAGTCATATGCTCCAGTTGCAAGACTGGCTGCAATTAGACTATTTCTAGCCTTTGCAGCTCATAATGACTTTAAAGTTTATCAAATGGATGTCAAGAGTGCATT
Source organism: Plantago major (assembly GCA_026545765.1). Classification (NCBI taxonomy): domain Eukaryota; kingdom Viridiplantae; phylum Streptophyta; class Magnoliopsida; order Lamiales; family Plantaginaceae; genus Plantago; species Plantago major. The sequence continues at coordinate 67,676,653 of CM048839.1, forward strand.
CTTCAACAGTGAACTTGCTGAGGAAGTCTATGTTTAACAACCACCAGGCTTTGAAGTTTCCACAGAAAGTAGAATCGTCTATAAGCTTCAGAAAGCTCTGTATGGACTGAAACAGGCTCCAAGAGCATGGTATGATACTTTAGCCAAATACTTGCTGGAAAGTGGCTTCAAGAAAGGAGATGTTGATAAAACACTCTTTTCTTTGAACCATGAAGGGAAATTACTTTTAGTTCAAGTATATGTTGATGACGTATATTTAGATCTAAAGACAAGCAACTTTGTGAAGACTTTGCTAAGCTCATTATAAGTAAATTTGAGATGAGCATGATGGGAGAATTGAATTATTTCCTAGTGTTGCAAATCAAGCAACTTAATGATGGAATATTCATCAGTCAAACAAAGTATGCAAAAGATATGCTCAACAAGTTTAATCTAAAGCCTTCTGAAAAGAATACTAAGATACCTATGAGCATTGGAACCAAAATGACCTATACTGAATCTGACAAGAGTGTTGAAGAACACAAGTATATGAAATTGATTGGGTCTCTACTGTACCTCACTGCAAGTAGACTGATATTCAATATGCAGTTGGAGTGTGTGCTAGATTTCAGATAAATGGACTTCATGAAGAGAAAACTCCCATTTTCTATGGCAACACAAGTGCTATTGCCATAACTCAGAATCCTAAGTTTCATGCAAGAACAAAGCACATTGATGTTAGACACCACTTCATTAGAGATCATGTTGAAAAAGGCAATATGGAGATACTCAAGATTGGTACTGAAGATCAACTTGCAGATATCTTTACAAAGCCTTTGCAAGAAAGCAGGTTCTTAACCTTGAGACATAGTCTTGGGTTAATGGAGCTACCGAAGGAACTGAAAAGTTCTAATCTCTGAGACAGGAACTCAGATGGGAGAAAAGATATCTGGAACGGGTATCCAGATATCTAAGGCAAAAGGTAAAAACGCCTACTAAAAACATTTCTGAGACGGGTACTCAGATATCTGTGAGGTAACAAAGTGAGGGGGAACACAAAAGAGAAATGTGGAATAACTGTAGTCAGTCAACCACATCTCTGATGTTGTATATCTTTCCATTTATATGTTAAGTTACATACAGTCTCTGAACTTAATAGATTAGTCCAAAAGATTGTCCCTTAGTCACAGAAAAGAGATGTGATTCGAGAAACTATTCGCCAAATTTCATTAATTGGGTACAATTACAACTATTGATTATAGTCATTGCTGAAGAAGCAATCGTAACCCTTGATGAAATGGGCGTTTGATCTTAACGAACGAGATTAATTCTCGGTAAAATAGTGGACTGTAAATACACAGACGTGGCCCACTAGCATTTAATGAAAAGCGATTTTTTACCCACGCCTACCTGCATTTGCACAGATACATAAGTACAAAATCAATTTGTATGTATATGTCTGCTGAGAGTACAATGCTATATATATAGGATTTTGGCAAAAAGAATTCACTTTCGCCTAATCCAACATTTTATCTTGCACAAAAACAGAAATTTCTCTCTAAGTTTTTCTACAAATTTCTCTGCAAATCTGCTGCATCTCTCTTAGTTTTTCTGAAAAGAACAACTAATCTCCCCTGATAATCTCTTCTCTTGTTTTCAAAAACCTTATATTTAAAGAGATGGCTCCAAAACGTGCTTCTACCCAGAAATCCCAGGGTACTACCTCTGGTACTGCTGAAAAGCAAGCATCAGTGTTGGTTATCACGAACAATCGGTTGGAAGGAGACTTCAATCCTGACCATTGGACTTTAAATCACAGGATGATTTGGGGTGGTGACATGATTGAGGAATACCTTGTTGCTGCTATTGAAAACCAGGCTGATAGAAAGTTGATTCTTGGTATACTTGAAAAGGCACAAATCAAAGTTTCCTGTCTGCTATTCCCAGTGGAGTTTCTTCACTGGATGTGTTGGAATTTTACAACAATTCCAGGACTATTTCCTGTGTTTCTGAAGGCACTGAGATAGTGTCTGTAAAATCAAATGTTCAAGGAAAGGACATCCTTTTGAACTTAATAACTTTCTGTGAGTTGTTTGAACTTCAAAATCTTGGAAATGATTTTGAAATAAACACCAAGGATCAGGATGAGATAGCACCTAAGTCCAAGGAATCTGGAAAAGACACACTCAAGTTGGTAGAAGAAGCTTTGAGGAGTGGTGATATAGTGATGGAGGCTTCTGACATTGCCTCCACACTATACAAACTGTCACAAAAGTATCAGGATGAGCCTCACTTTAATTCACCTTCCAAATCCAATTCACATGATTCACCAGATGATAATGAAGCCATGCATGGTGAATGAATTGCAGTTCGACATACCAGAACTTCTGATTGCTGAGAAAATCCTGCAAATAAGCATGTTCCCCAACTCAATGAGAGGGATCAAGCTGAGACCTTCACTCAGAATGATTAAGCAAGGGAGGCAACTGAGTCCCAAACTCAGGATAGGTCTGAAGTACCTCAAACATCAAACAAAGAAGTGGTCCAAGAACAACAATACCAACGCATGGAAACTTCACAAGTTCTAGAGACCAGTCAGCCTGACAAAGCTCAGGTAGTTGAATGGTTTAACTCTTTACTTGTGATAATTTATGCTTAAATCTTGTTACTTATTCAAATTTCTTTGTTACAGGCTGAATTAGAAACACAAGAACAAGAGTAAGCTGGAAAGCTTGCCTCAGAGACTGAGAAGGAGGCTCCCACAGCCTCACCTCTTAAGAAACCTGAGCCTGTGCTACAGGTGATAGAGAGTTCCTTAAGATATTACTTTTTAGATATATGTTTATACACTTGACTAATTAAGTGAATGTTTCTAATAGGCTCCAACTGAGAAAGAAGAAGATAAGGTAGAAATGCCAGCAAACGACCCAGAGACCGTCAAGGTTTCTGAAGAAAATGTCATTGAGCCTTCTAGTGTGAAGGTATATAAAAATCAGTGATAAACATTCTTCATTATGGGTTGATATGAATTCTTCTCTAATTACTCAATACTTTCTACTTACAGGCTCATTCAGAAGTAGAAGTGTAAAGGGAAAGAGTTGCGACCTCCCATGCACCCATGGAAATTGATGAAGCCCCCAAGGCAACATCACCAGAAAGAACACCAGAAACTGAGAAGGTTTCTAAGAAAAATGATTCTAAGCCTCCTATTGTGGAGGTAAGTGAAAAACTCAGAGATCATTGATGCTTAATTGGATAAATTCTTTCATGACAATTTCCTAAGTATTGTGATAATTTTAACTCTCAAGTTCAAAAAGAAAGAGAGTGATGTGTCAAATCAAAGTTCTAAATTTTTTTTAATCCAAAAGTTAATCCTCAACACTACGAAAACATGTAGTGTAGTGGAGTTAACCCCGAGGTCAGTCTCGGAGGAATTAACTACGCTAAGTTTTGTTTACAAATAAAGGTAACAATATGAAAAGCAGTAAAAGTTGGTTTGCCTCGGTGGCCAGATAATATACTAAAGTAATTAACTACTTGCGATGCTAGGAACCGAATTGATAGTAATGACATTGAATATATGAATGGGGAAAATTATGGAGTGGTAACGTCAACAAGCTAGCTAGCAGGATATATGTGATTCACAGGATTGATTACGCAAGTTGTCACAGACATGGGTTCAAAAACGAATAGCACTAGTGGAGGCGTCAATTCCACTAGGCTACAATCAATATAGCTAATCCTACTATTACTGTTTGCAACTAACTGTTAGATTGAAACAAGACGGAAATATTTGGGTGTATTGATTAAATGCTTAATCTAACAGTGATATGGACGGATTGCGCATCAAACGTAATAGCAAGATATGCGATTAATCTAAAAAGCACAAGTAATCGAATCCCGATGCACTTCGAATCAAATAAACCCTAGCTAGAAAACATTGAATCAGTCACCACCCCAAAATAGGGGTGTTTAGCTACTCATGATAAGCAAAAGCACAATCATACTAGCAATATACATAATCTCAAGCACAAAACAAAGATTCGAGAGAATTGATACAATTTTACCCTTCATTGTCACAAACCATAGGTAGAAATTGAAGAACGAAAACGAATCGATGCAAAAGTTGAGTAGATAATCTCCCAATCGACGTCAATCTTCGAATTACAAGGGAAAACGGTTCAATTACCTCGAAATCGGGTAATTGCCTTGAAAGCTAGGTCTAGCTCTAGGCAAGGTATTGTTCTTCACAGTCGAATTGATATCAAAAGTGATTATGTCTTATTCTAAGTAATAGAAAGGAGAAAAACTAGGTTTTGACGAATTAGGAAACAAATCGGCAAAGGACGGGAAAAATAGGTTTTCCAAAACGTCAAGCCGATTACTTTCTGCTCAACAGAAAGTTTACGCGTCGCCGATTCAAGCGTCGCCAACTTCTTCAGGAATGACCATTTTGCCCTTCGACGCCTTTTTTACTCCAATTCTCGATATTTTGATCTTCCCGTTCCACTTCTAGCATCCGTACGAGGCATTGGAACTACATAGCTTGTAGATGCATACAAAGTACACCATTTTTTCCTTCCATTAGCGCGGTTTAGCCAAATATCTACAAAACACACAAAGAACAAAACAAATAAAAATATTCAAGAAAAACTAAATAAAGCTATACTCAAGGATGACAAAAAGACGGTAAAAAAGACCAAATGAGACGGTCTAAAAGCGACCCATCAAACTCCCCAGACCGAACCCTTGCTTGTCCTCAAGCAACAGACTCTCTAAAAACCTAGAAAAATTGAAAAACACATAGACACAAAATAAAGTCTAGCTCCCAAGCTACCGAGACTACGATTGCAAGTAACAAGCCCAAGAAATGCGGAAGCTTTGACATCACACTGACATTCACAGGATAACATGCATAAGTTCAAAAAGTTTATTTCCAAAGTAAATAGAACTTAAGTCGAAAACGGCAGTCCCTCAGAAGTGGATCCTATCCAACTATTCTCTCACACTCCTGGAAGTGTCCAGTAGGGGCAATCACTCAAGAATATAGAGAGGTAAGGAAGGTGACTTACGTCACAAAGATGCCTCAAATACCACATGCAATGTACTCAATCAGTTAAGTCGGAAGGGACTTTTCTCATAGCTCTATAACAATCGGCTGTAGACTCATAAAAGGCAATCGTTCTCTCTTTTTTCAATATATATTTTTTCATGTTTTTGCATACTCTTTTTTGCAGTCTTATATATGACCCATATGCTTGTATATATTTTTTCTATCTCAATTTTTTGGTAGTGTCTGTTTTACCGAAAGTCCGAACTTTTGTGCGTGCTGGTTTGGTGTACACGCCATCAACCCTCACAGACATATAGCTTTTAAGGGCCACACCGGTTTATAGGTAGTATCTGAAACGTGCCCAACACGACTAACGGTGGTAACTAGTACCATAGATCCACTCCGAGATTATGTTTTATTTTTTTTTATTTTTGAGAGAACGAAAAACCTGGACACAGTCTTTATCAATACAAGTAGGGCACATAAACTTCCTCCCCAAACCTGGACTTTGGAACAGGTTTGGCACAAGCAAATAAGAATGTAAAACATGTCGTTCGTCATACTTAACTTACACAGAGTACACATGAGAATGATGAGGCGCAAACAAGGGAGTTTGCACTTCCCGAATTAAATCACACAAGCGCCGGTACAATATTTTTTCATCGGCTAAGGTCTGCTCATAGGCTTTTGGACTACAGAATTAGAACAAACTTTCTATTTACAACAGAAACGAACTTAGCAAACTTAAACATGCAAACTGCTAATAGTCAAGGATCAATCAAAGAAAAAGCATTAAACAGGTTTAGTACATGCAATAGACGCTCGACTTGGGAGACAGACTTAGACTCAATAGACAGGATAAGAAATACATAAAGAAACACATAAAGAGACACATCTGAAAACAAGCAAGCAAGAAGCCTAAAGCATATCAAAACTCGAAACACCCCTCCCAAAACCTAAACTCGTGCTTGCCCTCGAGCAAATGAGTGAAAAGAGAAAAAAAATAGAGAGTTGATAAGACAGAGACTTCCCTGATTGAAGGTTTCCAAGATGCGGAGAGTACTGGTGGTGTTCATTTGAGATGGTGGGTACTAGACTTCCCCATGCTCGGATTTCTCTGCCCTTGCACCTGCGAATAGATATAAAGGGGTCCAACATACCCCGCAGAATAGTCCTTGCAGATAAAATCCTTAGGCCAATAATCCAATGCCTTCACTATCCCGACCTTACCATTCACCTCATAAGTTGATGTGCATCTAAATACACTAATATCCATTCTGGAGGCGAATAGAAATGGCCGGCCAAGGACGATTGTATCGGGTCCTGTCTTCTGATCTTCCCGGACATCCTTAAGAACAACAAAATTGGTGATAACAGTTTCACCATTCAGTTTAACCGCGACACCCTTTGCCAATACAACTGGTCTTCTATGTGACCCATCCGCCATTAGGATTCGAGCTTTCATTTCTTCCAAACCCTTGAAGCCACATCCCTTAAACAGACTGTATGGGATTGTATTACATGTAGCTCATGTGTCTAAAGTCGCAATGACTTTTGTATTTTCCATCCCAACTACGATGTTAAAGCTCTTCTTACTGAGAGGATGCTCCTTTACATTTTCTGCTAACTCTTCTTCCTTGGCAGGAACTTCAACTGCTCCAGTTTTCGGGATGCTCACTATAACTGTAGAATTTTCCTCTTTTGCAGAACCCAATTCTTCAACGGAAACGGCTGGATCTTCCTTTTGTTCTGGGATCGACTCCTCAACAGAATTACCGGGGGTTATCATCTCTTCTCCCGCTGCTTCACTAGCAATCGGAACCAACGATGCACATCCACAAGCTGCGCAAATCTGTTTTGAAACCACAACACGGGTCTCATTTTCCGAAACTGTCACCTTAACCGTGATTCTGTGATCACCTTAATAGCCATTGCCCTCTCAGGAGTACTGTTGAAGAACACTCTAGATCTTATCAATATCCTTTTCCAGTTCCCCAATGCGGGCGTCGGTAGACTGACGATGCACCTTAGCTTCGCGCATAAATTCCCTCGATTCATTCATGAAGCTCCTGAGTTCATCCGCCAATCCCGATCCACCTGCTGGTTGCACCAAACCTGTGTCAGATCTCTGCTCTTCACCAAAGGTAGCGTTTGCTTCCCACCTTTGACTCTTGACATTTCTCCTAGGGTTACGGTGTTGGTTATTTTGTGCCAACTTAGCAATCTTATCCTTGAGAGCATCAGCGGTTAATTCCATCATATTACCCCCGCATGACAGATCTATCATATACTGCTAGTGTGACACCCCAGATTTTGACGTACCTTAGTAATTTTTTTCCTTGCATGCTTTTACTTGTGTTAGTGTATTTGTATGAAAATATATTTTGAATTATTTTAATTTTTGATTATGTAATTGTTTCAGATGTTTATTATTTGTTTTAAAAGTATATGTTACTTGTCAATTTGTAATATGTGTGGTTGTTTATTTTGTACTTATTTTTAAAGAAGAGAAATTATTTTTGGTGTATTTTTCCTACATAAAAATGGATTATTTTATATTTTAATTTGTTGGTTTAATTATTTTAAAATAATTGGAATGACATCTCTTAAATTTATCTTTATGAATGATTAATGTGATAAGACTTCTTTTTAATTGTCTATCTTAATAGAAGCCTTTATGTGAGTGTCTTGATTGATGATTTAAGTGAAGAGTCTTCATTTGAATTCACTAATTCAATACAAGGTATTTATTTGTGTGCTTTGATTGATTTATAATGTGAAGAGTCACTTTTGTATTATGTAATGTATATGCATGTCTTTATGTGTGTGTGTGGCTCTCTTAATGTTTAGAAATTAAAGTATTATTTTATATTCATATATTTTAAAATACAAGAGTTTTGTAACTTGAGGTTTCTTTAATGAATAAAATATTTTTTTATTTCTTTTTCATGTTACGGTACGAAAGGTTGCTTGTAATGTCGAATGTTTCGATCAACGTTCTGATTTTCTTTTCGTTTATCTTTTAAGTTATTCTTTTATGTTACTTATGCATGTCTACTTGTAAGTTAAATATTACATATGCATGTTTAATATTTTAAGTTTAATTGTTACGTGTGAATGTGTAATTGTGAGTTCAATTTAATTCCTCTAATTGTTGCATTTTTTTGTGAGTCACATTTTAGTTTTGTGTACAAATGACCCTAACTCATGCCAAAAACGTTTTTGAGCTTTTTTCCAAGTAAAATATGATAATTTATCATTATTTATTGTGTTTAAATGTTTGGAAAAAAATGTGAAAGGTCTCTCTTAATTTTGCACCTTTATTGTTGGTTTTAAAATGAGTTTTAAGTGCAATTTAAGCCATTTAAATTGACATTTATTTTTAGATCTTCAACCCTTTCACCATCCCTAAATCCACCCTATAAATACCCTCCTTTTCTAGCCCTCATTGGTCCAAAAATGTTTTGGGCATTTTCTTCAAAAAATCTTCAAGTACTATTGTCTTTTTCTTTCAAGTTAGTAGCAAGTTCTTGTTGCAAGTACTTTCATGGTTCTTGCTCTTCCAAACCTTCAAATGTGAGTGATAGTAGCCTTCACTAATTTAGTTCAGGTTATTATGTTTTGATTGACGGTTCAAGAAAGATACGTACGTTTGGTTCAGGTTAATTGGCTTGTAGTTTGGTCAGTTGTGTCTGGCGAGCTACTTGTCGGTTTCCTTTGCCCATTCCCTTTAAATCGAGTGATAGTAGCCTTCACTAATTTAGTTGGGTCGTAGAATTCCAGCCCTGTACCATGGCAGGGTCCTGATGGATAGTTTGATCGACTATCAGGGAGACATAAGACCTGTTTTACTGTGGGGTTATAAGGAGCGGCATGAAATAATGTTTTTCTGAAAAGTATACGTTATTGAAAGTATATTGGATTTTAAGTTCTTGATTTTTTATTATTATGATTTTAATAAAAACTTCTCACGAAAATCTTTGAACACTCATTGAGCTTTTTCTCACACTTGTTTTATTACCTTCCTTGTAGGTGAGATGGCGGTGAAGAATGAACGACCGATAAACTCAGCAAACTAAGTGTGTAGTTGGGATTTGGGATTTTTGTCAATGAAAATAATGTTCTTTTGTGTATTTCAAAAACTCATATCATTTCTTGTTATATTGTGTATCTTTTAAAGACAAGAATATTGAAAACCTTGTGGTTTTGTTTGCTGAATAAAATATATTTTTATTCTAGCAACTTCAAACGAAAGTTTGTCTGTAACTTCCAATGTTTCACTAAACGTTTCGGCTCTGTTTTTGCCTGACGTCCCGACTGAAATTTACTCATTTTAAAACCTAAAAGTCGGGGCGTTACAAATGGTATCAGAGCCAGGTTTTTTCTTAGGCTAAGCCAGGATAGGGTCTTCGGACTTTTGGGGGAATTGAGTGAGAAGTTTGCTGAGTTGCCGGTTGAACATTCTTTGTGCATTTCCGAAGTACCTTTTCTTACATTCTTACTTGACTTTCTTTTTATTCTTTTTCTTCCTTCCGTGTGAGTCGATGTTTGTTTTTCCTACTCCTCATCTACTTTTCATTGTAATGATCATTGTTTCAAAGGCATCAAACACTTAGAATTGACCTTTTGCATTTTTGATCTTGCTTGTCTCTTTTGTTCAAGACTTTAATTGTAATGTGCAAAAAATTGAACTTGTTTGTCACAATTTTTTTTTTTTTTGTTTACTAATTATTTTTATTTGTTTACTTATCGTTCAATTTATGTTATTTGAATAGTTAAGATTCTGGTTATTTTGGTAGTGTGCATGGACTTGCAATATGATTTCCTAAGTTGGTTTCATTTTTCTTGTTTATGTATGAAAGGTAGGCAGTAACTTTGCAAGTGTTTTTGATGTTTCTATCGACGTTCCGACTACATTTCGTTTCTCTCTCCAAAAAAATAAAAAAAAGGAAGTCTAAAGTTTTTTTTTTGTTTTTAAGTTTTCCTGTTCAATGTGTTGTTTGCATGGAAAACTTCAATTTTTTTCAAAACTTTTTCTTATGTCTTAAATTGTTTTAGCGGTTTAAATTTGGGGACCAAGTTCTTTTAAGGAGGGGTGAGTGTAATACCCTAGATTTTAAGTTAACTTGGTATTTTTGGGTCTTGTATGATTTATTAAAAGTGTGTTTATTTGTGAGAAAATGTTTTAGAAAATTCTGAAGTGTGAATTTGGGGACCAAATTCATTTGAGTAGGGGTGAGTGTGACACCCCAGATTTTGACGTACCTTAGTATTTTTTTCCTTGCATATTTTTACTTGTGTTAGTGTATTTGTATGAAAATATATTTTGAATTATTCTAATTTGATTATGTAATTGTTTTAGATGTTTATTATTTGTTTTAAAAGTCTATGTAACTTGTCAATTTGTAATATGTGTGGTTGTTTATTTTGTACTTTTTTTTAAAGAAGAGAAATTATTTTTGGTGTATTTTTCTTACATAAAAATGTGATTATTTTATCTTTTAATTTGTTGGTGTAATTATTTTAAACTAATTGGAATGACCTCTCTTAAATTTATCTTTATGAATGATTAATGTGATAAGACTTCTTTTTAATTGTCTATCTTAATAGAAGTCTTTATGTGAGTGTCTTGATTGATGATTTAAGTGAAGAGTCTTCATTTGAATTCACTAATTCAATACAAGGTATTTATTTGTGTGCTTTGATTGATTTATAATGTGAAGAGTCACTTTTGAATTATGTAATGTACATGCATGTCTTTATGTGTGTGTGTGGCTCTCTTAATGTTTAGAAATTAAAGTGTTATTTTATATTCATATATTTTAAAATACAAGAGTTTGGTAACTTGAGGTTTCTTTAATGAATAAAATATTTTTTTCTTTCTTTTTCATGTTACGGTACGAAAGATTGCTTGTAATGTCGAATGTTTCATGCTATGTTTCACCTATGTTTCGATCAACGTTCTAATTTTCTCTTCGTTTATCTTTTATGTTATTCTTTTATGTTACTTATGCATGTCTACTTGTAAGTTAAATATTACATATGCATGTTCAATATTTTAAGTTTAATTGTTACGTGTGCATGTGTAATTGTGAGTTCAATTTAATTCCTCTAATTGTTGCATTTTTTGATGTGTCACATTTTAGTTTTGTGTACAAATGACCCTAACTCATGCCAAAAACATTTTTGAGCTTTTTCCCAAGTAAAATATGATAATTTATCATTAGTTATTGTGTTTAAATGTTTGGAAAAAATTGTGAAAGGTCTCTCTTAATTTTGCACCTTTATTGTTGGTTTTAAAATTAGTTTTAAGTGCAATTTAAGCCATTTAAATTGCCATTTATTTTTAGATCTTCAACCCTTTCACCTTCCCTAAATCCGCCCTATAAATACCCTCCTTTTCTAGCCCTCATTGGTCCAAAAATGTTTTGGGCATTTTCTTCAGAAAATCTTCAAGTACTATTGTCTTTTTCTTTCAAGTTAGTAGCAAGTTCTTGTTGCAAGTACTTTCATGGTTATTGCTCTTCCAAACCTTCAAATTTGAGTGTTCTACAAAACTATATATATATATATATATATATATATATATATATATATATATATATATATATATATATATATATATATATATATATATATATAAAACCTGGAAGGTATTTTCATATGTTTTCAACTTATATATAAGTAATGCATGGTTTCCAAAACGCACGTTCTATTGCATAAAAACCAAATCACGAAAGAGTTTTAGCATGCTTCCGTTGATTTTGAAAGATATATATATATTTTTTTATATACATGAATGTTATTTTGTTTTGATTTTCGGTTCAAGAAAGATATGTACGTTTGGTTCAGGTTAATTGGCTTGTAGTTTGGTCAGTTGTGTCTGGCGACCTACTTGTCGGTTTTCTTTGTCCATTCCCTTTAAATCGAGTGATAGTAGCCTTCACTAATTTAGTTGGGTCGTAGAATTCCAGCCCTGTACCATGGCAGGGTCCTGATGGATAGTTTGATCGACTATCAGGGAGACATAAGGCCTGTTTTACTATGTGAAATAATGTTTTTCTGAAAAGTATACGTTATTGAAAGTATAATAGATTTTAAGTTCTTGATTTTTTATTATTATGATTTTAATAAAAACTTCTCATGAAAATCTTTGAACACTCATTGAGGTTTTTCCCACACTTGTTTTATTCCCTTCCTTGTAGGTGAGATGGCGGTGAAGAATGAACGACCGATAAACTCAGCAAACTAAGTGTGTAGTTGGAATTTGGGATTTTTGTCAATGAAAATAATGTTCTTTTGTGTATTTCAAAAACTCATGTCATTTCTTGTTATATTGTGTATCTTTTGAAGACAAGAATATTGAAAACCTTGTGGTTTTGTTTGCTGAATAAAATATATTTTTATTCTAGCAACTTCAAACGAAAGTTTGTCTGTAACTTCCCATGTTTCACTAAATGTTTCGGCTCTGTTTTTGCCCGACGTCCTGACTGAAATTTACTCCTTTTAAAAACCTAAAAGTCGGGGCGTTACAGCTGGTTCTCATTCAACCCATCATAGAAATACTGATTCAGATCGGCCTGAGCGTACCTGTGGTGAGGACATTGAGCTAGTGGGCTCTTGAACCTGTCCCATGCTACATAGAGAGACTCATCATACAGCTGGCTAAAGGTACTGATTTGCTGCCTGATAGAAGAAGTCCTAGACAGAGGGTGGTACTTCTGCATAAATGCATTATAGACTTCAGCCCAGGTGGTTAAACTTCCTCCATCCAAGCCATTCATCCATTGTCGTGCCTTGTTAGCTAAACATATAGGAAAAACCCTCATCTTTAGATTATTGTCGGTGACATTCTGACCTTTAGGTAGCCACCCAATAAAGTCCTCCAGCTCCATAAGAAATCCCATCACTTCCTCATTCTTCTGCCCATAGAATTTTGGAAGTAGGGCCATAAGATGCCCCTTAATCTCCAAGTTACGCACATTGGCAGGAGTGACAATACTAGGACGGTAAACTTTTACGGGCGGTGTGAAGAATGCAGCCATAGAAGGCTGCTCCAACTCGATCATCTCTTCGACCCTGTGCTATAAGACAGACACAACACCAGTACTACGCAAACGTAAGCACACATTAGTTAAAACTAGCACTCAAGACGAAGAACAGAGAGGTAAAAAAGGAAAAAGACTAACAAAAACAAAAACAAAAACTAGAAAAAGGAAAAACAAAAATACCATCATGACAATTTCCTAAGTATTGTGATAATTTTAATTCTCAGGTTAAAAAGAAAGAGAGTGATGTGACAAATCAAAGTTCTAAATTTGTTTTAAGCCAAAAGTTAATCCTCAACACTACGAAAACCTGTAGTGTAGTGGAGTTAACCCCGAGGTTGGTCTCGAAGGACTTAACTAGGCTATGTTTTGTTTACGAATAAAAGTAACAATATGAAAAGCAGTAAAAGTTGGTTTGCCTCGGCGGCGAGATAATATACTAAAGTAATTAACTACTTGCGATGCTAGGAACCGAATTGATAGTAATGAGATTGAATATATGAATGGGGAAAATTATGGAGTGGTAACGTTAACAAGCTAGCTAGCAGGATATATGTGATTCACGGGATTGATTATGCAAGTTGTTATAGACTTGGGTTCAAAAACGAATAGCACTAGTGGAGGCGTCAATTCCACTAGGCTACAATCAATCTAGCTAATCTTACTATTACTGTTTGCAACTAACTGTTAGATTGAAACAAGACGGAAACACTTGGGTGTATTGATTAAATTCTTAATGTAATAGTGATATTGACGGATTGCGCATCAAACGTAATAGCAAGATATGCGATTAATCTGAAAAACACAAGTAATCGAATCCCGATGCACTTCGAAAGACATAAACCCTAGCTAGCAAACATTGAATCAGTCACCACCCCATAATAGGGATGTTTAGCTACTCATGATAAGCAAAAGCATAATCATACTAGCAATGAACATAATCTCAAGCACAAAACAAAACAAAGATTCGAGAGAATTGATACAATTTTACCCTTCTTTGTCACACACCCTAGGTAGAAATTGAAGAGCGAAAATGAAAAGATGCAAAAGCTGTGTAGATAATCTCCCAATCAACGTCAATCTTCGAATTACGAGGGAAAACCGTTCAATTACCTCGAAATCGGGTAATTTCCTTGAAAAACTAGGTCTAGCTCTAGAGCAAGGTATTGTTCTTCACAATAGAATTGATATCAAAAGTGATTATGTCTTATTCTAAGTAATAAAAAGGAGAAAAACTAGGTTTGGGCGAATTAGGAAACAAATCGGCAAAGGACGGGAAAAATAGAAAACTGGAGTCGCCAGTTGGAGAATCAAGGCCGCCGCCATTACTCAGAGAGAAAGTTTCGCGACGCCGATAAATCAAGGCCGCCAACTTCTTCCGAAATGACCATTTTGCCCTTCGATGCCTTTTTCACTCCAATTCTCGATATTTTAACCTTCCCGCTCCACTTCTAGCATCCGTACGAGGCATTGGAACTCCATAGCTTGTAGATGCATACAAAGTACACCATTTTTGCCTTCCATTAGCGCGGTTTAGCCAAATATCTACAAAACACACAAAGAACAAAACAAATAAAAATATTCCAGAAAAACTAAATAAAGGTATACTCAAGGATGACAAAAAGACGGTAAAAAAGACCGAATGAGACGGTCTAAACCTAACTCATCAGAGAGGATGCTGAGGATCAGACTTCCAAGTCTCCTCCTCACACCAAGATATCTGAGACACCTGGAACCTCAATAGTCCAACCATCTGAGCCTGTTGTTGTTGCACAGGTAACACAGATACTGGACTACTCTAAAACCTAGATATCTACTAAAGTTTGGAAACTAACTCAAAATTCTCTCTTTCAGGCTCAAGCTAGTGCCAAAATGGTCCCTGAAGTTTCAGACAAGGACCTGCTTCCATTTTTCAAGAATCACACTCTGCCAAAGCATCTCAAGTGCTTCAAGAAATGGCAGAAACTCAGATGCTCTGATTTGACTGAAATAACAAGGGTCACTGATCACCCTACAAGAAGAGAAAGAGCATTTGACCTTGAAAATTATGTCCATGCAATGTTCCCAACAGAGCAATACTCTTTTGCTTCTCTAATGCATAAGGACTTCATCAAGGAAGTGGCACACAAGCTCATTCAAACCTTTGAAAAGGCAGATGGTTAGAACAGAATGCACATGGCATTCAAGCCAATCTTGCCCAAGTCTCTACAAATCATACCCTCTGAGGAAGAGGAAGTAAATGCGCAAATGATCACACTCCCTGAAGTGATCAATCTGGTTTCTGAAGATGAGGAGGAAACACATGAGAATAACTTTGAAGAACCTCCTTCTAACCATCACAAGGATGAGGATGATAAGAAGGATGATGATGATGCCCCTGCACCAGGGACAGGAGGGAATGCACAAGGAAACAATGCCTCAGTTGCTGAAAAGCACACTGAGAAGACTTCACAGAATTCCCCTACTCCATCTCCTCAGAGATCTACCCGTCCCTCTCCCCAACAAAAAGACACTACTGAACAAGTAGTTGAGCACTCTAAGGACAACACTCAGAATATATTGGATGCACAAGCCAGAGTTGCTCAACTCAAACAATTGTTGGAGGAAGAACAACAGCTAAATCTTCAACTGGAGATAAGATAGCTGAATCTAAAGCAAAGCTCCAAAAGATTGAAGATCAAACTATCAAGGAAATGGAAGCTTATGCTGAGATGAAAGAACTCCAGCTTGCTGTTAAGGCAATTGCTGAAGAATTAGATACTGAGCATGTATCTGAAGACAAGCATGATGCTAAGGCTGCATTACCAAAAGACGTACCATCCTCCTCCTCACTGAAAGCAAAGAAGCCCATCTCTGAGATGCTTGCTGGGCTAGAAAATATTGATGAAAATGCCCAAGAGGATGAAGATCACTGGGATGAAGACTCAGATGATAAAGAAGACAGAACCTTGGTAGAACATGCAAATGTTCACTTGGGAGTTTATCACTTAAAGAGAAAATTGATTGCTCCTCAAAGTTTCAGTACGATACCAAATCTCAAGTCCCATGATTACATGGCCAGATACCAGGTTCTGGCAACTCTAAGAAAGGAGTTGTCTCAACAAAATGAAGAAGTAATTGCATCAGTCTCTGCTGAAATGAAGAAGTTTACTGAATTAATCACTTAGAGAACAACAAGCTTGGTCATTGCTTAGAGAGACCTAGGCATGGTGAGGGATGATGACAATAATCTTGCTGAAACAGCCCTCAATGAGGCTAGCTATGCTACTGGAAAAGCAGATGCTACTCAAGGTCCACTAGTAGAGCTCACTGATAAGGAAACAGGACTTATCAATAGAATCAGGAGCTCAAGGCTGATCTGGAAAAGTTGGTTGCTGCTTACAACTATCTTCAAGGCAACTTTGACTCTCTCTCAGAATCTTTTGTGATTCTTAGTCAGTCAACAATGACTAAGGGGGAAGGATCTCAAGGTGCTCAGAAAGGAAGAGGAAGAGGAAACAAAAGAAAATCTGAACAACCACCTCTCAGAATAAATGAGCCCTCCTTCAGTCAAGCTTCTACTCAGATAGTAGCAACAACTCAGCAGATTCCTGAACAAGGAATGACAACAAGGGCCAAATTACAAACAAGATCACAAAGACCTCCAAAGGGAACCAAGTCCCCAAGGAGAAGACAAGTAATAAGGATTGAAGATTCTTTTGAAGAAGAAGAAGGCCAAATAAAATCCCAAGGCAATAAAGATGCATGAAAATCTCCCAAGAAAACCTTTAATGATGATGATGAGGAAACTGATGATGATGAAGCCCCTCTTCACGGAAAAATAAAAAGGTAATTTAACTCATCTGAGCCCATAGCAGCAAAGCCTTTGGCAGCTAAAACACCCTCTGGAAATACCAAGTCTATCCAGGGTGGATCTTCAAGCAATCCCCCAAGGGAAAATTAAAAGAAAAAAAGGAAGAGAGCATGGGATATCAAGTCTGGCAGGATACTTCCACAAAAGCCAGAAGATGCCCTGATTGAATATGTGAAGACTGACAATAGCTCCTCCTCCAACAGGTGTATTGATCAGAAAAATGGATACTGGAACTCAAGCACTTGCTTGTAAATGAAAAAGGATTTCCAGTACCCATCCATCAACAACTTATGGCATGGAGAAAAGATAAGCCAATCTTGATCAACACCAATCATGTCAAGGCTTGGTTGGATTTTCAAGTTGTCAAGAGAGTTGAAGCCATGAGGTAGGACCTTAATGATGAGTGTCCTTATGGAAAACCTGATGATGTGCACAGAGTCCCAAACCTCACTGGAACAGGCACAAGGCCAAGACTTGCTGTGGAACCCTTTGAGTCATTCTACATAACTGAAGATCAATACAAGGGTGACATCAGATATCTGAAGATCATATATGAATACTTCAAGCTATCAGATATCAAAATTGAGCATGCCTGGAAATGGGGAAAGTATTTGTGGGTCAAACACTTTGCCAAGAAGAATCCCACCAAATCATACAAAGAAGTCTGTGGATATGCCAGAAACACTGAGATGTTAGTCAGGACTTTGCTCTATGACTACTCAGATGACATCAAAAGATTTGGAGATAGGAAATTTGCAAAATAATCCATGAAGTTGCTGAAATCTTGAACACTTTTGAAGACTTGAAGACTAGTTAATTAGGATGTTTACTTGGAGCTTTGTTACTCCTGTTGTCCTAACTCAACTATGTATTTTGTATCTTGCCAATTGTACTGAAATGTGTTTTCTTCATTGTAAAAGTTATCTGTGAACTTTCCATGTAACACATCTGATCAACCTACTCTCAGATATCAATCTACAAAAAAATAACTTGTCAGCAAAGATCACACCTTGTGATTTGGTTGATGTTTACTTTCTTCACTTAATTAAATGAATTGAAAAGATCATAAGAAATGATTAAGTGTTGGATTGTTCCCTCTTCCAAGTTGTAATAGGTTTTAAAAATAGTCATCGTTGACTGATAAAAAAGGGGGAAATTTGTTAGGAATATCTGTTTAGATTTTGATCAGCAACCTAATGACTTATCTTAGCACAGAAAGGTGCTTAGTACACTTGGTTCACTTGAACACTGTAAAAGAGGAAAATCACTAAGTATGTTAGTCTACCAAATCTTGTATAGGATGTTAGGTCTCTGAATGTAATTTTTATTTATTTGAATAAGACCAAGAAGGAAGCATCCAAGCAAAGGAACTCATTTCCAGAAGACTGAAGTTTACTCAAGATTGCTGAAGACTAAGGAGAAAAGTCTCCTCAGATACCTATGTCCAGAAACCTTGAGTCAACAAATGTTTTGATTAAACAAGTTACTCAAAGGATATCTGAGAACACAAGTGTTCTGAGTAAGGAACGTGTCAAGTCTCAGAAAGATTCACGTATCCGTTGAGACAACAAGACAAATATAGTACAATGCATTTATTGCTTGGACAGAAATGTCTGCACAAAAGCAGAAGTCTCTGAAGAAGAAGACAAAGAACTCTGCAGTACTATATACAGATATCAATAGTTTGAATTTGAATTGAGCCTAAAAGATACTATTCAAATGACTTCAAATTCAACTATAAATATCATCACTTTGAATGCTTGAAATCACACTAAAAACACACAGAACTTACACCAAGACCTTACTTACAATTTGAACTCACATTGAAATTACAACTTAGTGAATATCTTCAAGTGATCTCTCAAGCATACAAGCTTTCTTACTACTTACCTTCTAGCTTTCTGTTGCGACTAAAGCTCTAGAACTCTAAGTAGTATACAAGTTCTAAGTGCCCTGATCCTTAACAAGCATTGCTATCTGTAAAGGAGTTGAATCAAAAGATCAAGTATCTGAGATTCATTCTCTAGAACATTTAACAAAGACATGGGTCAGTAAAGAACAAGTTACCATACATTGTGAAGTGTATTAAGTAATCTTGATTCTATAGAGCTTTCTGAAATAACTGTATAAGTGATAAAGAAGCTCACCTGACAAACTACTTTAACCACACACCAACTGGCGTGGATTACAGGAAGTACTTAGTTTGGGAAACTAAGGAATAACTCCAAGGTTACTGAGCACAGAAGTACTTAGTTTTGGAAACTAAGGAATAGCTCAAAAAGGTTTCTGGGTAGAGGAAGTACTTGGCTCAGATAGCTTGGGAACAACTCAGGGGGAAACATTTGGCTGGGAACCAAGTGTTGCAGGAATTGAGAGATAGGATATTTGTAAGGGTACCTCTTTTATCTATCTTAGTGGATTCTAGGTCTGAGAAAGGCCGAAGTGGATTAGTTGAAGGATTACGCCACCTCAGATACCAATATAATTTGTTGTGTTATTTACTTACTGCATTTACCTTGCTTTATTCATCTTGTTAAGTATTTACACACTTTTACTCTGCTGAGCACGTGCACTTATCACAGAAAGTCTTCCGCTCTCTGAAATTAAGTATCAGATATCTGAGAAACTGTGTTTATCGACAAAAGTTTTAAAATACTATTCAACCCCCATAGTCTTTTACTTTGCTATCGTAATATATATATATATATATATATATATATATATATATATATATTTATATATATATATATATATATATATATACATATATATATATGTATATGTATATATATATATATATGTATATATGTATATATATATATACATGTATATATATATATATATATGTATGTATCTATGTATGTATATATATATATATATATATATATATATATATATATATATATATATATATATATATATATATATATGTATGTATGTATATATGTATATATATATATGTATGTATGTATGTATGTATGTATGTATGTATGTATGTATGTATGTATGTATGTGTATATATATATATATATATATATATATATATATATATATATATATATATATATATATATATATATATATATATATATTGAGTTTGTTATGATTTTAAAATTTTATTTATTGGATTATTAATGCACAATTTTAAGGAAGAAATAGATATAGTCAGTAAAAGATCTTTATGTGCTACATAGTCAATTGTGGCATCACCTTGGTTATTTCTTGATCTGGGTATCATTTTAGTTAATTTTAATGCTACAGACGAGTAGAGTCAACATAGGGGTGGTATTGGTGTTGTTGCTAGGTATCAATGGCCAAGATTATTGTTTGGTGTCAAAATTTGTGTCTTATGGTTCCTTTAAAAGGTGCGAAAAGTTTGACTGACAAATTAGCAACTGGAGTGGTTCGAAATTTTGAGTGGCAACATGTAGTAATTAATTAAAACGGATTTCTCTTTGGTGATTAAATCTCCTAAGTCTGCAGATTATAGATTTGCATCTTTTTCTTTACATTATAGAAGAAATCGAGGCATTTAATGTAGAATTTTGTCCATTAGTAGTCGCTATGCTCTAATTTTATTTTTTTGATCTTTTCATGATCATTGTTTTGAACTATACTAATTTGTAAATATGTTCTACAAGTATTAGTTGTTTATCCAGTAGGTACTCAGTTTATATAATTGTTCTATTATTAGTGCATATAACAACATCTTCGCATTTACTTCAATGGGTTGAAAATAGTTAAGGAAATCAATAAATGAAAATGTACTTATTGCTTTAATATAGGTGGCTAAAACGATCACAAAATTGGAACATTGTTGCCCAACAAAGTACAAACTCCAAAATTTTGCCAACGGTACATATATGACGTTGAACACATAATTGACAACATGATCATTGCTCTTGAGTGCATTTTTTTAAACCTCTACACTTAATTTTATGTATCTTTCACATATTTCGTTTAAAAAAAATATTTGGCATACATCATTTAGTATTCATTAGAATTATAGATACTCGATGGTAAATAATTTATTTTATTATTATGGTAAATCCAAACCAATGGAGCTGGTGTGAAAACGGTTTATGTGACATTGATCAAAATCATTATTAATTATGCAAAGATATACAAATTAATTGTTAAAATTTCATTCCTGCACCATGTTAGATTTTGTAATTACACATTAGTAAAAAATAGATGACAATTAACGAGAAAAACAAAATTACATTTTAGTCCACACAAACTCGACCACAACTCGAATTAATACTTGAAAAGACATTTCTGCCCATATTATTATTATTGTTAACAAACAATAACAAAGCAGATAAATTGCAACACAAAATATGAACAATTAAGTCTATAATGAACACCCATTACATTACATTAAGAAAAATTACAAATAATATCCATTGACATTCTTTCAATTGCAAAAGTGTCTCAATTTATAACTGGGGTCATATGTCGCCTCTTCAAGATGAAACTCGATGAGTTGATCAGTGATATAAAGGATGGACATATGTTTGGAAAATCAAAAGCACGTAAGTTGGGTTTTATTTATTTATTTATTTATTTTGTCTAAACATGTTTATATTCTATGAAATCCAAAAATGCTTTATAATATCTATTACTATGAATTTTTTTAGTCATATACACCGTTGAGTTCCAAAAGCGAGGACTTCTGCATGTTCATATTTTGGTAATCTTGAATAAGGCGGGTGAGGAGAAGATTAAAAATAACATTGATGACTACATATGTGCAGAGTTACCCGACAAGGATACTAATCCAGAATTGTACGACGTAGTGTCAACCCATATGATTCACCGACCATGTGGTCCGGCTAGACCTACTTCTCCATGCATGGAGGACAACAGATGCTCCAAACATTTTCCAAATAGCTACAATGAAAATACCTATGTTGTTGATGCTAGATATCACATATATCGAAAAAGGAACACAGGTGTCACCGTCGATAAAAATGGAGTTCAGCTTGACAACATGTAGATTTATATTAATTAAATATTATACTTAGTTTATTGTCGTAAACCTAGATTTATTTGTTGCCGAACTTAGTATATGAGTCGACGTTTTTAAACAGTTTTGTTGTCCCCTACAATGCTCAGTTGCTCCTAAAGTACCAATCTCACATTAACATAGAATACTATAAAGGTGGGGCTTCAATGAAATATTTGTTCAAGTACATGTTGAAAGGTGTTACATTCATAGACAAAAATAATAATGATGAAATTAAGAGGCATACTGATTGCCGTTATGTTTCAGCATGTAAGGTAATATGGAGAATTTTTGAATTCTAGATACATTATAGGATGCCTGCGGTTGAGAGTTTGGCATTTCATCTAAAGGATGAGCAGGGGTACCTTTCAGTGGAGATTTCATGCCGGATCTGCTTGATAAGCCTTCAGTTAAGCAGTCGAAGTTTCTTGAATGGTTTGAGCTGAACATGGTTGACCCACACTACAAAAAAACTAGTCTATAGCGACGGATAGATCCGTCGCTACAGACCAGCGATCCGTCGCCCCAGCTCTGGCGATGGACCGGGCGACGGATAGAAATTCCGTCGCCCCACTGGAGCTGTGGCGAAGGATAAATAATCCGTTGTCCAATTCGCGACGGATTATCATTTTTTACTTTTTTTATTTCTTTTAAAATTGATTATTGGCGACGGATAGATTCTATCCGTCGCCAATGTAACAACGGATAGATCTATCCGTCGCTGAAAAGCTATTTTTAAAAAAAAAATCCGTATTCGAATTTTTATATTCGTATACGGATTAATTCGTATCCAATTTGTATTCGTATACGAGATATTGATTTATCGAAACTACAATATTCAAATCGGACAATAATTCGGTTGATATTCAAATCGAAACTACAATATTCAATACGATTATAGAATAAATCGAAAATTTTATACAATGACAATAATACAAATTCATTATACAATAATACAATACAAACTAAAATACCGAAAATGTACAAAAAGATAAAAGATAAATACCTAAAATACCAAAAATGTACAAAAAGATAAATGGAAGATCCGGAGGTGGACGGTGGAGATCCGGTGGCGGTGGTGGCGATGAGATCTCGAGGCAGTGGTGGCGTGGAGAGACGGGTTGTGGTGGTGAGAGGCGGGTGGTGGAGCGGAGGAGGAAGAGCGATGGTGGTGGGAGGTAGTGGGAGGAGAAAGGTGGTGGTGGGAGGAGAAAGGTGGTGGTGGCAGTGGTGATGGGTGTGGTGCGGTGGTGGTGGGAGGAAGAGGAGGTGGTGGAGGAGGAAAGGAGGTGGTGGTGGTGGTGGAGGAAGAGAGGTGGTGGTGGTGGAGATGGTGGTGGAGGGGGAGAGGAGAAAGGGAGGAGAGGTGGTGGTGGAGGAGAGGAGGTGGTGGTGGAGGAAGGGAGGTGGTGGTGGATATATATTAATGTTTTTTAGGCTTTTAGCGACGGATAGATCTAGATCAATCCGTCGCTAACTTTTCTATTTTTTTTAATTTTCCGGTCATTTGACGACGGATAGATCTATCTGTTGCTATCTAGCGACGGATAGATCTATCCGTTGCTAAAAAAAATTTATTTTTTTTCTTTTTATTATGGTCAACATAATTAGCGACGGATAACTTTTATCCGTCGCTATGTGTAGCGACGGATTAAATCCGTTGCTACCCTTAGCGATTCGTCGCTACTGAATCCGTCGTCCCTTTCCGTCGGATTGTCCCTGTTTTTTTTGTAGTGCCGGAAGCTAGGAAATTGATGTATCCTAAGTTGCCCCGTGAGTATTGTTGGAAGGATGGCCCGAAGAAGTGGTCCCGTAGGAAAACCAAGGCACAAGCTGTTGGAAGGATGTATAATGTGCCGATGGCATTTGAAAACATGTACTATATGCGACTTATGTTGAATCATGTTAGAGGTGCAACATGTTTCCAGGATATTAGAACAGTGAACGGTGTTGTTTACGAGACCTGCAAGGACTCATGTATGGCTTTAGGCCTACTAGCAGATGACGGGGAGTATGTCAGTGGAATTACTGAGGCATGTCATTGGGGATTAGCACGTTTCCTTCATCATCTTTTTACGATTGATGCTTCTTCTTTCTCGAAGCATGGCGAGACCAGGGGAGGTATGGAGGAAGACATGTAACTTCTTATCTGACAACATTCTATACATCAAGCAAAAAACTTCTCATAATTCTGGTAATTAATTTTATATTTTACCGAAATACGAAAATGCTATACATTTACTTATTACTTATTTCGATTCATTTCGCGATTCAGGTTTGAGGCTTACAGATGAACAAATCCATAACCTAGAGTTGCTTGAAATTGAGAAGCTATTGAAAGCAAACTGCCGCAGTCTTGCTTTTTTTGAGTCTATGCCAATCCCAGATGAGTCTATAACTGACAACGCCACGAATCAGTTTATAGATGATGAGATGTCATACGACAAAGATACCATGAGATCAGGATTCGATGGACTGTACCCACGTTTGAGCGTACAATTTACGATAAGATTATGGATGCAGTTGACGGGGGCAGAGGTGGTGTGTTCTTTTTATACGGCTATGGTGGTACATACAAGACTTTTATTTAGAGGACGTTGTGTTCCAGCTTGCATGCTAGAGGAGATATAGTGCTTCCAGTAGCATTAAGTGGTATTGCATCACTCTTGCTACCTAGAGGTAGGACTGCTCATTCTAGATTTGGTATTCCTATTAAGTGTCATGAGGAATCAACATGTAGCAAGTTGAAGTCGGATTCTGATGTCACCGGCTTACTCAAGCAAACCAAACTTATAATTTGGGATGAGGCACCGATGACCAACAAATATTGCTTTGAGGCACTCGATAGGAGTCTAAGAGATGTTATGAAATGTCCAGATGATCCTTTTGGTGGCTTAGTAGTGGTATTCAGTGGAGATTTCAGGCAAATTTTGCCAGTTGTTCCTGGTGGTAGCATATTTGATATTGTAAATGCCTCTCTATGCTCTTCGATACTATGGGATTCATGTGAGGTTTTAAAACTCACAAAAAACATGTGATTGCAGGTAAACTGTAAAAATTCCCAGTTACTATCATATGAATTGCTCTGTTATGTTGTTCTTTTTAATTAACACCTTTTTTTCTATTTAGACCAGATCATCAGCTGTTGAGGTTAGTGAAACTAAAGATTTTGCCGAGTGGATACTACAAGTCGGTGATGGGGTCCCTGGCGAACCCAATGATGGCGAGGTAGACATCAAGTTACCTGATGACATACTTATTCGTGAAGTAAATAATCCTATTTCCACCATTGTAGACTGTACATATCCTTCCCTTTTGGATCACTTAGCCTATCTAACTATAGATCCGGAATACTTCCATCACCGTGTTGTTCTTGCACCGACTAATGAAATGATCAATGAGATTAATGACTATGTCATGTATAAAATGCATGGTGATTCTATGGAGTACTTGAGTGCTGATAGCATAAGCAAGACCGAGTCAGTAGATAGTGAAATGGCAGAATTATTCTCAACAGAATTCTTGAACACTATCAATTGCTCGGGACTACCTAATTAATCATAGAATAGTGCTTAAGGTTGGATGCATGATCATTCTTTTGAGAAATATTGACCAGGCTTCTGAGTTGTGCAATGGAACAAGAATTTGTTATTCTTACAAACTATGATCCTCATATTATACATTGTTTTTTTAACCACCTTAAATATACCAATTTTCACTATAGCATTCTTAAGCGTATGCATGATAATGCTTATTAGATATATAGATCAAACTACCGAATTGTAAGATGGAACAAGTCTAGCTCATAGTTACTAATGTTAGAAAGCATATCATTGAGGCAAATATAATATCGGTAGTCTACCCAGCCCAAAAGGTTTATCATTCAAATTGTGATGGTTAGCCCATTCTACAAGACGAAGTTCCCTCTCAATTTTGATAGAATATAGTTCCCCATATCGTCTATTTTGCAATGACCATAAACAAAAGTCCTTGACAATCTTTCTCACACGTCGGACTCTACCACCTCACCCGTATTTAAACGTGAACAATTGCATGTTCTCTCTCTACGGTTACCAGTAAGAAGAGATTCAATGTATTCATATAAGGCGAACATGGTAAAACATATGATACACTATATTCATTAACTTTAACATTTTATAATACGATATATTCATTTCTTACTTTGAGTTTGGCCTCCATGCCCCGTCAAGTATCGACGGGCCATTAACTAGTAAAAATATAAAAAGAATGTTGGTAGTCCTTAACCAAACGAAAAATTGAGCTATGAATATGAATAATAGCATAAAAGGGTCTTCTGGATCCATATGTATCCCAATGAAATGTACTTTTAACAGCTTACTAGAACTCTATCTCTTCCAATATATTACTCGTTACTAGGTTGCAAAGTAAACTTTTCTTTATCTCACTCACATCTTGTTTAATTCTTCTCCGAGCAGTAATTCTTTATTAAATTATGTATTTTATATATTATTATTACCTTTGGTTTTGACGATAGATAGAAGGTTAATGTTCGCACAACGATAAAAAACAGTAATTCTTTATTAAATTATATATTTTATATATTATTATTACCTTTGGTTTTGACGATAGATAGAAGGTTAATGTTCGCACAACGATAAAAAAGTACCTAGTCTTAAAGATAGACAAAAGGTCAACCCTTGATATTTCTATACTTTAGCCCCAGTTCTACTCTTTGTATACTGGAATCTATATTAAATGTTTTGTGTATTATGGTATGTAACTTCTGTCATTTAAACCAAGAAAGAAAAGGCATATACTTTAAACAATTTTTTTTTTTTTTGAAACGGCAAAATATATTACTATATAACCACCAAATGCATATACTTAGAATAATACTTCTAAGTATTATACTTCTAACAATACTTCTAAGTATTATAACCACCAAGAAAGAAAAGGCATATACTTCTAACAATAAAATAATACTTAGATTTTTTATAGCTTGTTATTAGATTTTATTAGAGAGACAAGAAAGACACAAGTAATCCAACAAAAGAATGTTGTATTTTGGTCTAATTCTCTCATAAGTTGGTATACCAACATTAGGTATATTTCTTTGTGCGGGTATTCTCTCTCTAGATATTTCTAGTTACTAGGTCCTTTGTTGGCGAGCCTTGGAGATATCAAATTTCTTCCAATTTTATGGAAATATCTATACAAACAAGTAAACCATATCATATATTGTAGAATTGTAGATTCCAATCTATATTTTTATTATGTTTTATAATTCTAATTTCTAAGGAGAAGGAGGAAAAGAAAACTATCTCACGAGTTTGGCATAGAAAAGGTCTGTAAGCTGATAATAAAACACAAATGTAATTTACTTCATCGACATTTTAGCTATTAGTTTAGAGATGCATTCGATATGTGAGCATACTGAGAAAATAAAGAGCACCCTTGAGGTAGTCGTGGTATGCGGTATATGGAGTATCGGGTACCAACCTATAACTACTCATAAATCATAATATATGCGCAAGCATATAACAAGCAAAGAAACCGACTACAAGTTGATTTTAGTTCGACTTCTTAACTACTCACCAAAATAGACTTATATAAAATACTCTTTTTATATTTATATACGTTAAACAATGTAGTACGGGCTCTCAATTGGACTCAAGGGAAGAGGAATTAGTAATAATTAGAGCCATCTCTACTCTATCTATGAAAACAAAGTCAAAGACACGGGAAATAGCTTCTAAGCCGAAGAGATAAATCCACAGAAATGCTTTGATGAGATAGAAGAATCAATCCGAACGGGCTAAGGTAAAAGATATATATCTATATATATGATAAAAGTGTTAGTGTAAATTGAAGGAGAGATATGTCACATAAGACAAAATCCTAGGTGTCATTTCGAAGCAAAAAATAATTCATTTTTAATTGATGTTTATATTTGATGTATTAATTTAGCTTATTTAGGAATGTTAGTTTATTAAATCTACATCATTCACCGTTGGACGGACTCATAAATAGCTACATATAGATAGTCTAACCAACTAATAATTACATTAATCTACTATTAATAGTAACACAATGGTATTGTTACGATTCTGTATTGAGTTTTAAAAATCCATATATATCTACTCGGTTGTTACTTGACCAATCTTCGCTATATAAATACATCAACTTTTTTCATCCAACAAAATTTATTCTTACGGCCTACGTGTATCCGAACTGCATTTACCATAGCCATGTCCTCTAAGTGCTTATCGAGCAGAATCGATTTTGATAGTTTGCCAACTGATTAACTCATTATTATAATGGAGAAGATTGCGTCTCAATCAATTGTTCCACGGACAAATATCACCAGCAGGTAATTTTGTTAAGTTTTATTATACTGAGATATCAACATTTCATTTATCGGTATGTTGTCTAACTAAATTTAACTCAACGTCTTTTTAGCTGTCCCCAATTTTATGAAAAACGTTCTAGATATTCCTTAATCAAATTTGTTCAGCCTGGATCCTATATTCTTTTCGTCAAGTTCAACAACATAGGTATTAAGATACATGGTACTACGATACTATCAAATTTGTTCAGCCTTAATCAAATTTCTTCAGCCACTTGGTACTACGTTACATGTGGAAAGTGCAAGAAAAAGGTGCAAGATTAGAAACTTGGAGATACATGTCAAAATTCCACTTGCGGGATTAAGATGAATTCAATCATAAGGTATATTAATTAAGAATTATGAATGGGTTAGTTTATAATTTCAGATGACACAGGTTCGACTCGAGGTGATAGCAACCGGTCCAGATTCGAATGAGTCAATTTCTTTTGTTCTATTTGAGGATATAGTGGTGAGCCTAATTGGCAAAGCTGCTACTGTATGCGCGTGCATCACTAATTGAGATATCTTTTGTTTCACTATTTCATGTTTAAACATAAAATATTTATATCTTAACTCGATTCCTATTTTTAACTATTTCATTTACATGATGGAGATATAGACTCATGTAGATGCAAGTTTCTTAAAGATTTGACGGATTCTTTTATGGAGGAAAATGACAAGGTGAACTAAAAAACAGGAAGGAAGAAGGTTTGAATAATGTTTGTTTGGGCCTGCTGTGGTAAACTCGGTTTGGAGTCTTATCTTGATCAAGACTCGATTGTAATGGGACTGGGTTTGTGGGCAGGGACAAAAGTGCAGATGGATATAAATCTGTTTGGGATTAGTTTTGGACGTTATGATTTTAATACTTTTGTATGGATTGTAAGCCATTGAGCATTACTTATGTTCATGTAAACCTTGCGTTATTAATAAATTTTTTGTCGTGTAAAAAAAAATTACAGGATGGAAATGAAGAAGCACCTCCTATGGATTTTCAGCCAATAGTATCCATGATTTCTTAATCAAGATACGTGTGACAAAGGATTGTAACAGTGAGAAAGGTGTCAAAGAATTCAGTGTTGATTACCTTATATTTGATGAGAAAAATACTCGGAGAATACTCCAATTTAGCTAACATTGTAAGAAATTATACTATCCGAATGGTCAGATTTTTTAACCCCGTGGCGTTTTACTTTATTCAATTAATAACTTATATTATATTTATAGGAGGTAGCATTGGAACCGAAGTTGATGGAACCTAAGAGTTAAATGCATAACACCACTGAGTTATTAATAATGTGTGCGAAACCCCCATGAGTTAACGAATTAGTACCAAATCCCCTTGAGTTATTAAAAATGGGTACAAAACCACCCACCCTTTATTTTTAAAGTGTGTGAGGTACACTCTCATTAGGTGCGACTATATATGTTTGTTTATGTTATGTTACACCAAATCAATGCAAAAAAATAAAAATCATAGTTATTAAAAATAATCGTAAAATCCCATGGAATTCTTACATAGTCATTGCAATACCCCTTTTACATGAATCTATATATATATGATAAAAGTGATGATGGAAATGGAAGAAGAGATGTGCCAAATAAGCAAAAAGCTGAGGTGGAAAATCCAAGCAAAAAATAAATGATTTATAATTCATCTCAATAAATAAGAGAAGATCAGCACCTACATCTATTTATTAACTTATTTTGGTCATGATATTTAATGTTTAACGTAATTGAAAACAAACCCAATAAAATCTCCTAATATTATGCCATTTCAACATGCGTTAGTTCCATCAACAATCAGTTGTTATATAGTTTTAAAAAATCCAGCAAAATCTCAACAAGACAACCATATTTTGATATTATCTCACAAAGATTCTTTGAAATTTCTACAAAACTGCACTCTAAACAAAAAATCCTTCAATTATCTCTACCAACAGGTTTATTTAAATTGTCCACCGCATCGCCATTTTACCGGAACGCCATTTATATAGAGGCAATCCCACAATATATCCACCAATTTACAACAAAAGCTTTTGGAATTCAGTCAGATTCGATTAACACCAAATTGTGCAATAAATGGTGGTCGATTGTCGAAATCGACCTTTTGATTCATTTGCCACAAATACATTCATCTCTACTGTCTTTATTTTGCGTAAAATTCAAGGAAGTGAAGGTGCGTCTTCCTTCTATGATGCAAAAAAATCGATTAGCTCAACCCTATCATTATGAATTGCCAATCTTGATCCTCATCCAACGCACCATATCTGTAAAAGCCTAAGCATATATTCTGCTGTCTTCATTATTTCGATGTCTTCTTCAATATTATCAAGGACGTCCCAGTTTCACATTAAACGTTTGCCGGATGATTTGCTCACTATCATTATGGAGAAGATTATATTTCAATCCACTGATTCATGGGCAAAAATTACCAGCAGGTTACTTCACATTCGTCTCTTAATCTCATACTTATATTTACTCTATTTGTCGTCTATTTAACCAACTTTTAAGACAATTTTCAAGATTTTATACTTACGTACAAATATACAGGTACATATTAGTCGTGCTACCTGTTATATAAATTTGAATTTTAAATTAGAATACATCAATTATAACTAAATCCATATTTAGGTGGAGAACAAAAATCATGAGATTTCGAAATCCGTAGTTATCTTCAAATTCATAATCAGTTTGATCTTAACAATTTACGTGCTATTTTAGTGATTAATTAGATTTTTTCTACATTAGTTGTTATTTCTTTAAAATAGGACGTAAGCGTAGTCAACGAGTTCAATTTATAATCTATCAAAATAGAAACTAATTAATTATATTTACTATATGTGAATGGTTGTTGCTTGAAAATAGAACTAACACTTTTATCAACAAATTAGAGCCTAACGTGGAAATATATGTGTGTGTGTGCTTCACCCTGCGTGCACTAGCACATTCCACATTTTGCAAGCAAATTAATAATGAAGAGACAAAGGAAGATTTCATCCTGTTCCTATTTTCCATTATACTTGAAACTCAATATGGATATGCTCATAAATATTATGGAAAGAGTTGCTATCGATTCACCAACTTCTTGGGCAAATGCGAGCAATAGGTTTTCTATCCGTTTTTTTACGTTGCCTACTTATATTTTAAGATTAGTTAGACTAACATAAAATTGTTGACATTTTAGTTGCCCGTTGTTCAACAATATATGTAACATTCCAAACGTGTTGCGGATTTTACCTCTCGACGCCTCATTTCAAATTCCAGAATCGATGGTCTATAGGTTTTCAAATGCAAAGAATCCTGACTCCTAAGGCAGTGTTTAGGAATTCATTGGTTAGAATTATTGTTTCTTTATTTGTTGATTTTTACATTGGCGTTGTATTTGTTAAATGTTTTCTCGACTGTTCAACCCAGGTCCAATACTTCGAAAATGGTAAAGAAGATGAGGCATATTGTCTGATGGAAATGTCCATCAAATGCAATCACCCATAATTGCCCTATACTGTTTGAACTACATGAAAATTTTCAGTAGTAGTGTTAAGATTCGTGATGAAGGACTTGAAGGTGTAGCCAAAATGAAGGAGGATAAAGATGGTGTATCATTCGTGGCTTCATGTCGTTGGTCTTTACAGATGAGACTTTCAAAGCTGAAACTCAAGAATCCAAACTATCTGTTGGTTCCACCTTTCTGTAAGAAAAAACTGTTAAATTACAACATGTTCATGAAGGAGTGGTGGATCCCATTCAAGTACTCCCTCCGTCCCGGAGAACTTCATACATTAGGGTTAGCGCGCAGTTTTATGCGAAAAGTTAAAGTAATGATAGAATATAGAAGAAGTGGGAAAAAGTGTACTTTTAATGGCAAATTGTATAATTTGAGTGTAAAGTTGAGATTGTTTATTATTTGTCGGATGTGGGGTAGCTTCCTTTTTCAGTAATGTATGAAGTTTTGTGGGACGGCTAAAAATGACAAATGTATAAAGTTCTGCGGGATGAAGGGAGTACAATCTTTGTCACGAATGCGTTGGGGACCTTGAAGTTGCTTATATGGGAGCATAACACGTTTATGCTTTATTAAACTCTCATTTTCCTCATATATTCTAATGTATTTCATTTCGAATTTAAGTTGATAAAACTTTATTCCATTAATCTATTATAGTTATGTATAGAACGTTCTCTATTATGGTTCCACTAACCCGTCCAGAATTATTATTATTTAGCTAAGTTTTAATTTATTTACTTTATCTAATTGTAAAATTATCCAAGAATTGACAACTAACAAACATCTTCGTATTCAACAATGTATTTGGGTTGACACATCAAATTCAGTCAAATTAGCGATTACTATCATTTTAAATATAATAAAATTGCGATTACTAAAAAGTGATGATGGGAATAGAAGAAGAGATATGCCACCCAAGTAAAAATCTGACGTGGCAAATCCAAACAAAAAACAATTCATTTATAATCCATCCATCCATCCATATATTATGTAAAGCACAATGGTCTAAACCTCACCAGATTCATTCAGTCCTACGTGGAATTTTGTGGAATTTGTTACATTTTAGTCAGTATATATTTCAATATTATTTTTGGTATATTGAGTGCATATATAATTTTTATTAAATCTCATATAACTTTATCTTAAAATATCCGAAAAATATATGGAACATATATTTGAATTCGTCGTGACAAGACGAATCCATAGACACCAAATTTGAATACTATTATTAATTAAATATATTATTTTATCTATTAAGATAAAATATAAATTTATTAAATAAGATAAAATGAAATACTGAAATTATAAAAATAGAGTATTTATTAAATTAATTCAATCTTACGTGGAATTAGTTGCATTTTCAACCGATATATACATATTTCACAGTTTATTTTTGGTATGTTGGTTGCATATATAATTTTTATTAAATCTCATATCACTTTATCTACAAAAATCCGAAAAATATATTGAACATATATTTGAATTCCCCGTGACAAGACGAATCCATAGACACCAATCTTGAATACTATTATTTATTAAATAAATTATATTATTTATTAAAATAAAATATAAATTTATTAAATGAGATCAAATGAAATAATTAAATTTAAAAAATATAAAATTTATTAAATTAATTCAATCCTATGTGGAATTAGTTGCATTTTCAACCAGTATATATTTCAGTGTTTATTTTTTGTATATTGGCTGCATATATAGTTTTTATTAAGTCTCATATAAATTTATCTACAAAACTCCGAAAAATGTTTATGTTTATATTAATAGATATTTATATTTTCAATTAATATATAGATATTTATATTTTCAATTATATATTTTGATTCTACGATTGAGTAGATTCCGGGTAGGGGGAGAAAATTTTGTTGCATAAAGTTTTGCTAGGTTAAACGTGAGGAACTGAGGCTAATGTTTTAGCACTTATATTATCAGTTGGGTGTTCTTATATAATATAATAATATAATATATAAAGTTGATGAGCTAAACCCACAAGATTCATTCAAATTCCATCCATCCTACGTGAAATTTTGATTCTACGGTTAAGCAGGGTCTGAATAGGGGAACGTACGTAGTAGTGTTGTTGCTAAGATCATGTGAGCAATTAATGTTATTGCTTGGTGACAAAATTTTATGTCTTATAGTTGCTGAAAATGCGGAAGGCCATGAATAGTATTTTTAATAGATGATTATTATTACTATTATTATTATTAATTAAATAAATAATTTCATTCACTAAAATAAAATATTAATCTCATATAATTTTATCTACAATCTCGAATACTATTATTATTATTAATTAAATAAATTATTTAATTCATTAAAATAAAATATAAATTTATTGAATAAGACAAAATGAAATAATGAAATTTTAAAAATTAAAAACGACTCATTAAAATACATTATAAATAATTAACGTAGCATTTTGCATTCAAGAAGATACTCATTTTAAATAGTTTAGCATCAAACATTCTGGACAAACTAAAATATACGATTATTTTGATTAGCCTCATACATATATATATATATATATATATATATATATATATATATACACACACGACCATACCATTTGATGGTTATTCTGGCACTTTCGTATATTTTTCTACTATATTCTAAAGTTGATGGTTTACTTTGAAGGACACATGATCCGCATGTGCATAAGTGATACTTGGAGCGCTTTCTAATTACTTTGACATTTTCTAATACAAGACTAAAGTAAAAAGAAATTTATTCTAAGTTGTATTAACTCTCTACTTTTTTTTTTTTTTTTGAATTTAGGTTTCGACTTTTCTCTAAATACTTATGTATGAAAAATAATGAATAGTCGTAGGAGATAGTGAATAAAGTAGAAGAGGTGAGAAGGTAAAGAATAAAGTAATAAATTAATTTTTAATTTTTAGGCATGTGAAGATGTGATCTATCCATATACTATAAAGACCAGTTTTTATTATCAATTCTAGCTATGGTATTTTGGCCTCAAATCAATGTAAGAAATTATTTCATTTTTTTAGTTTAAAATATTACAAAACAATTATAATTAGGGTAAATTTATTTTTGATGCCAAGTTAATTCGTATTTGGTTCTGTTAATCTAATTTTGGTTACATAATTCTGCCATTGATATTCAACCTTTGCAACTATTTATAAATGTGATCAATCAAATCTTCTAAATCCCATAATTTCATCAAAATCGCCACCCACACACTAATTTTCTTAATGGGCATGAATCCAGATTGGAGGACCTTTGGATCTATGCTTGACATAGTTACTTCAACTAATCTTCTAAAAATGTTTTATGAATCGTGTACTAAACGTGCTATTTTCAGTTCCAGAATATAGATGAGACACACGTGAGCTAATTGGTGGTGTGTTGATCTTTACATGTCTATTAACAACTTTTTACATGTGAAGACTTTCAATTTCCTTTTCTTTATGTATATGATTAGATCGGTAGGATGAGGTATAAAGTTTCTCTTCTCTACGATCTCTGGCTGGAAAGACTGGTTCTATTTAACCCGAATTCCAACCGCGTTCGAAATAATGATGTTCAGGTCCGGTCTGGTATATACTCGAACCCGTTCCATACCTTTGTTACAAGATCCGACCACAACATGTTATGATTAAGGTTAGTAAAAACTACATTTTTCCGAAACCGGGGGGGGGGGGGGCGAGTCTGCATATACTCTCTAGGCGGGGAAACTACATAACGGGCCTGGGGGATCTGATACTCTATAGGTGGGGAAACTCTCTTAGATCTTCTCTCTACTTTCCTGATTTCCATAACGAGCTTGGGGGATCTGATACTCTCTAGGTGGGGAAACTCTATTAGATTTTCTCTCTACTTTCCTGATCTCCATAACGAGCCGGATGAGGGTGGGGATCAGCTGATACTCTCTAGGCGGGGAAAATGTCTTTGATCTTCTTTATACTTTCTTGATCTCCATGACGGACCGGGAGGGGTGGGTCCAGCAGTTACTCTCTAGGCGGGGAAACTCTCTTCTATCTTCTCTTTACTTTCTTCATCCATAACGGGCCAACCGTATCATGTGAAATTATGTTCGTAGAATAATAATTTTTGTGTCTTTGGTAGGGTGACACATACCACCGCGGGGTTGGTGGGAACCGGTGGGTTGGAAAATACAACCGTGACATGTGAAATTACGTTTGTATAATATTTGTGTGTGTATGTGGTGGGGTGACCATATATCACCACAAGATTGTTGAGAACAACCCTATTGATTGTGTTGTATAATTTTGTATTTTATTTTGGTTCCGTTTGAGGGATAGATATTTTTTGTAAAAAAATATGTAACTGTTACTAATTAACAAGTCGGATATGGTAGGACCCTATTTTTACATTTTCTATAATTAACATAAATAAACACCCAATGATATAATATTGAATGAAGAATGACTACCGACCGACACCACGACCAATATTGTCTACAAGGAGTTTTGACTATCTTTTTTTTATTAATTTATTTAATCCTCACATTTTAATTTATTATTAAAAGTAAATTATACCGTGGCATCGCCACGGGATGCAACGGGTTAGTACTAGTATATATATATATATATATAACGAAATCCAACACAGATGAAATACTTATATCAATATAAAATATAAAAAGTTGGCTTGGAAGGTGAAAAACAGGAAAAAGTACCAATTGTCGATTATCCCACTAAGTGTGAAGAGTAAGAAAATCCAATCGAAGTGATACATATAACCTGTCTTCTTAATAATAGTTTACTGTTTGTTCGCCATATTCTTAGAAGACTTCACCCCTTTTTGTGCCGCTTGTAGCGATTTATGTGTCGAAAAGTTATTTTATTTGTCTTAGATCTTAGTGACTCCTCCTTTTTCTATGTTTCGTCTACATGAGTTGTTTTCGGATTAACTACACTACAAATAAAGATTTACTATTCCTAAATTGCTTCTAGAAATTATCCTGTATTCCTTTTTATAGTATTTTTTACGGTACCAAGGTGCACTTAGCCTAACCACTTAGGATATTAGGAAGAGGTTTCTCTAAGGCAGGACATTTTATTATCTAACATCTAATAAAGAGTTGGTGTCCTACATAATATTTATGACTTTGGCATGTATGCAAGACTAAACCGAACAGCTTCTTTTTGCGAATGCGGATGACTTGGCTGCTATATCTGATTTTTTTAATACAGGAAGATTTACGAAAGTGGGTTACCAACTGCAATATTGGACGCACAGTTAGGCTCTGTTCTTTTCAACTTAAAACTCATTCAGTTCAATTCTGCTTAGTTATATTTTATACTACAATTCGATTCGATTCGATGAAATTTGATTGAAAAACGAGCCTTGTAAGGCTACATTCTTTTCAACTTAAAACTCATTCGATTCGATTCCATTCGATTCGATTCAGTTTAGTTCTGCTTGGTTATATTTTATCTACAATTGATTCGATTCGATTCGATTCGATAAATTTAGTTAAAAAACGAGCCTTACTCTCTAAGAAGTACAAAACAGCGACAGGTACAATTTTTATAAGGATAAATGTTAGCATAAAAGCCAATTAAGATATTTTTTTGTATTGCTCCAAAAGATTTTACTTTGTTTTGCACCTTCAGGAATTGAGAGAATAACGTGCTGCAGTAGTCGAATACCCATATTGTTTTCTTGTTTTATTGTATACCTTATTTTTTATACAACATATAATACTCTGCTGCCAAGTTGTCCTCAACAACTTAAGCAGGACCATTCCACCAATTTCTTTCCATTTTATTTTTGCACAAATTTTAAGAAATTTAAGTAAAAAATAAGTTTATATAGATAAAGTAGTAAGTGTATAGTAAAAAGTAAAAAAGAGAATTGAAAAAGTATGAAAGATGGAGATTAAAATATTAATAATGGAGATAGTGGGTTTCCATAAAAGGAAATGAAAAGTTTTTAATGGAACGCCCAAAATGGAAAAATGGAAAGAAATCTATGGAACGGAGAGAGTATAATATAACTGACATAATAATAAACCTTTATATCCAATAAGACGACGTGCTTGCTTATGAGCAAGTCTTATCGGTTTGAGCGGACAAACTTCATTCATGCAAAAATACATAGATTTTGAGGTAGATGTTAGAAGATATTTATGGAATTATAAATCAAGTATATAAAGTATTTATTTAGAAAAAGTATTTAGAATAAAAACTAGAAAAATGCTTTGGTCAGCGTAGGTAGGTTAAAGTATTAAAATAAAAGAAAGTAGTAGATCATCCCAAATAGAAACCAATGTCTTATATGCAAAGATAAAAGATTATTATATTTGTTTACTATTAATTAAAATAGATTAAGCGAGGGTGCCTTTTTTTTTTTTTTTAATGCATACTTCGATTGTGTTATTCATGACTATAGAGTTCCTTTACTTAGTCCCTTGTGCTACACGTTTGACTATTCTTTTATTCGAGTTTCGTTGACTACCGCCTCTAAAATATAGAAAAAAGGGAGCTGTACATAACTCTAAACTGTCAGGTTGACCCATACATACATAATCTTTAATATTTGTCTAGTACTAGTATTTCTATGATTGTAGTTCTTCTCTAAAGGTAAAAGCATTTGAAAAGAGAACCCCTGTAAGCGCGCTAATCACAAAAAAGGAGAGCTGGCATACTCGGAAAGGATATATGGGCATATTCTTCTTAGCAATTAAAGAAATAAGGACGAGAAGTTGTTTGCGGGATTACTTACAAAATATTCTATTACTTAATAGCTGCTTGGATTAAAAAAAGTTCTTGAATGAGAAATAATAGGCCTTCTCATTTCTCCCGGCTTGAAATACTCCAATGTTTTTTTTGTTTTTTTACTTAATAACACAGAGGATGGAAGGATACTGGAATCAATACAAAATTATCGCTCATATCATAGATATTTTCCAGAACGCACATTTACACCGATTAATGAAGATATTATAGAATTTAAAACGGGCACTTATTTATTATTTATAATATTATAATAGGTCTTTGTTGATGAGTCACAATGATTTGACGCTCTAGTGTTTAAAAAAAACATCTTGCATGCGATAGAAATAGAACCCCTTACTCTCTAAGAAAAATACTTTAGAGTTGGTGTAAAATCCCGAAAATTTTATTGGACCGTGTATTTGATTTAATTTGAAGACGAGAAATTATATGGACTCGAGTGGATACATGAGATTTGATTAGCCACTATTTTATGAATCGATAATTTTAGATGGGCTATGATAATTTTATTGAATACGATTTGGACCAGATTAAAAAGCCCAAAATAGTGCAGCCCACGGAGTTGTTAGATCACTCGGCCTTTTTAGTTTATGAAGACAGTTAGGGTAGATTGTAGAGCACCTGCTATTGCCGCATGCACAGGTCGATCACTGAAATTCTTAAAATTGTGTTCAAGAGATGAAGGCATATTTGAGACCTATATACATAGTGGGGCTTGGGTGGATTAAATCATCATGCAAGTACACGGTTCAAGGTGAAGGCCATAACCTGTTATCAATGTATAAGATACAAGAAACAAATAATAATTAGTAAAGTATAACAATGATGTGACATAAATTTTCTTAAGGTATGTTCTATATATATAAAGGAATGCATAATACTTACTTGTCTTTACCCAGTGGGAACAGCACAGGCTTCCCGTTCCAATGAGCCCCGACCTCGAGCTCGGTGTAGGGACAATCGTCGTCCTGTAAGTTCCCGAAGATCGGATTCGAGCCCCTGCTCGAACCAGGTGGCGTCTCAGGAACCGTAGAGCGGCTGCTCTGACTAATATGCCCCTCTGAGTCAGACCCCCCCTCCTCGACTACCCCTTGACTGGACGCATGGGGGAGGATGGCATGTGGGTCGCCTATGTCGCGGCATCTGCAAAAAACATGCAACAAGTACAGGAAAAATGTGTTAGTATATACCTACATACATTTTGAAATACATTTTGAAAAGCATGTAAATCACAAATACTTGATATTATCAACAACTAACTAGTTATATACATAATCTACCCTTCTCACATACCCTGTGCGTCCTCGTCTAAGTCTACATACTGGTCCTCGTGCAGATCTATCAACTCATCACGAGCCTGTACAGGAGTTTTTGCTTGTTCATCGACAACCTCTTCTTGGTACGACTTGGTAATTGAGTCATCTTTCTCAACGTACTCAACTTTGGAGCGGGCACGTATAGGTATCGCAGCTACCCAGTCTGCCTTGTCGCGTTTCCTGCTTAGATTTTCAAGAAACACCACTTGTCGTGCTTGAGTCGCCAAGATAAATGGTTCGTACTTAGTTTTGTACCTCTTTCGATGGTTTATGTCAACCATTTCATACTGCTTATTCTTCTTCGTACCAAGTGGATTAGGATCATACAAGTCAACATCAAACAAAAAGGTTCTTTTCAAGGGCAAACCGGGATATTCTAGGCGCACTATTCGTTTCAGCTCCCGTGGAAATCATACAAATCACCTGGTCCTAAATCTTGCCCCCTGACACACACTGTTAGGAATATCTGTTTAGATTTTGATCAGCAACCTAATGACTTATCTTAGCTCAGAAAGGTGATTAGTACTCTTAGTTCACTTGAACACTGTAAAAGAGGAAACTCACTAAGTATGATAGTCTAGCAAATCTTGTATAGGATGTTAGGTCTCGACATGTAATTTTTATTTTCTGAAGAAGACCAAGAAGAAGGCATCCAATGAGAAAAGTTCAACGGATTTGAAGATTTGAAGATCGCATAAGATTCTTTGAAAGAGGGTTTTTCAGATACCTATGTCCAGATATCTTGGAGAAACAAGTGTTTTGAAACACACGAGTTGCAAAAGATACCTGAGAATAAAAGGTTTCTGAGACAAGGAAAGTGCCCACAGATATCTACACTTAGATACCTTGGACATAAAATATGCTTCTGAAAAAGAAACATATTATAACAAGTTGTTTAAACAAGTGGTATCTGAAGCTATGATGATCTCTGGAAAAGAACATGCAAAGTTTCAGAAAACTTTGATTGTATAAAGATCTCTGATACCATGCATAGTTCATTGGCACTACTGAGACAAAATATAGTACTGATGCATTAAATACGCAGATGTAAATGTGCGAACAAAAGCAGTAACCGAAGAAGAAGACAAACATGCTACAGTACTATATTCAGATATCAATAGTTTGAATTTGATTTAAGCCTAACGGATACTATTCAAACAGCACAAAAATTCATCTATAAATATCAACATTTAGACTGCTTGAGAACACACACCTTAGAACACACTGAACTTCAAGAATACTCAAACAAGCGCTCTCAAGCAAACTACTTACCTTCAAGCTTTTTGTTGCGACCAAAGCTCTTGATTCTAAGTAGCACAAAAGTTCTAAGTGTCCTGATCCTTAACGAGCATTGTTATATGTGAAAGAGTTGAACTAAGATTTCATATCTACGTTTCATTCTCTTGAACACTTACCATAGACTTGGGTCAGTAGAGAACAAGATACCGTACATTGAAAAGTGTATTAAGTATACTTGATTCACAG
The DNA here is from genome assembly GCA_026545765.1 of Plantago major. Lineage (NCBI taxonomy): Eukaryota > Viridiplantae > Streptophyta > Magnoliopsida > Lamiales > Plantaginaceae > Plantago > Plantago major. Next base: position 67,718,010 of record CM048839.1, read on the forward strand.
AGCTATCTGAATAACTGAACAAGTTATTAAAGAAGCTCACCTGACAAGCAAACCTAAAACCAACACCATATACGGCGTGGAGTACAGGAAGTACTTAGTTTGGGAAACTAAGGAATAACTCCAAGGTTGCTGAGCACAGGAAGTACTTAACTTGGGAAGCTAAGGAATAGCTCAAAAAGGTTTTTGAGTACATGAAATACTTGGCTGTGAAAGCCGGGGAATAACTCAGGGGGAACACTTGGTTGGCAACCTAGTGCATTTAGGAATCAAGAAAAGATATCTGTAAGGTTACCTCATTTATCTTAGTGGATTCTAGGTCTGAGAAAGACCGAAGTGGATTAGTTGAAGGATTACGCCACCTTCAGATACCACTATAAAAAGACTCGTGTTATTTACTTTCTGCAGTTTATTACCTGTCTTACTTATATTGCAAAGTACTTACACTTATCTTGCTAAACACGTGCACTTATCTTAGAAGTCTTCTGCCCTCTGAAATTAAGTATCAGATATCTTCACAGATATCTGAGAAACTGTGTTTATCGAAAAAAGTTTTTAAAAAGACTATTCACCCCCCCCCCCCCCAGTCTTTTACTTTGTCGTTATCTGGACCAACAAGTGGTATCAGAGCGGGAGGTTCCCAAGCCTTCTGCACTGAACGTAGACCCCAGATAAGTCCCCACTAACTGCTTTTCACCTACACTTGATTCGTTTGTTTAGTGTGTTTGCTGCAGGATGTCTTTAAGTGACGCCCCAATTCTCAAGCCAGAGAATTATGAGAAATGGAAGAACAACAAGATGCTCCACCTAGAAGCCATCAGTGACGAAATGATCGAAGTAATAAAGAATGGCCCAATAGTCATTCAACAACTCAAGCAAGTCATAGAGGTTTCTAATGGTAGAGACAGAGAACAAAGTGATGGGTCTTCACAGACAGATGCATCAACGATGGGAAACACGCCGTCAAGTTAGTTACGAACCAAAGCCCAGAGAACTCTGGACATCGGAAGATGCCAAGAGAAATAGATTGGATGGACAGGCTCGTAATATCATCATACGTTCTACTCCAAAGCACATACAGTGTAAACTGTGGGGGTGCAAAAACGGCGAAATTGACCTGGCAACTGATTGAAGAAATCTGTGCTGGCACTGAAAAAATAAAGGAAAATAAGTTCGAAGTTTTGAAGCTAAAATTCCAAAACTTCAAACAAGGTCCCACAGAGACTCTTGAAGAACTAGATTTCCGGTTTACAACACTTATGAGTGACATGGATGCACTTGGTGAAAGTAATAGATATACCCAGTCAGAAAAAATTAAAACAATTGTGAGAAGTCTAAATCATAACTGGGAACACACAAAGTTTTTCTACCTTAACCAAGGAATGCCAGATATCACTCATGTGGAACTTTTCTCTCACATTGCCACTGTTGACTATGAGACAACTCAAAGGGAACAAACAACTGAGAAGTTGCAGAGTGCTGCTCTAGTTGCTCAAGGAACTTCTGAAAAGAAGAAAGGCAAGGATGTGACTGAGGATGCACTTGCTGTAAAGCAAATGGGAAAATATGTCAGTCGAGAAATTGAGAGAAGAAAAGCCAAAGAGAAGCTGAAAAAGCATCTAGGCTCAAACTATCAACAGTACAAAAATATGCAAAGCTTCAATGAACAAACGCTCGAAAGCATCAAATCTTGAGGAAGCAGAAATCGGAAATGATATCTGTTTCTATTGTCAGAAACCTGGTCATTTCAAGAAGGATTGTCCTGCCTTCAACAAACTTAAGACAGGTGACAAGAAAGATAGAAGAATCTTCAAAAGAAGTCAAAGAGCTATGCTCACTGAAGAAAGGAAAAAGATTCAACTCCAACTGGATGCTCTAGATATTGAGTCCGATTCTGAGGATGAGGATTCAGATGATTCCACACTACCTTCCCCAGAAATATGCGGTGTTTCTCATGAAGTAATTGACTTTGGTCAAAAGAAGAAAGAAGTGTGTGGAATGGCTGAAGAAATCTTCCCGGATATCTCAACATTGAACCTTGTCTAATAGTGATGAGGTAACACATACTTCTGTTATACTTATGAAAGTGATGACGAAGAAATCACGAACTAGAAAATCTCGGAAAGAAATTGATCTTTACAAAGAGAATTTCTAATATTCGAGCTAGAGCGAAAATTTCAAGAAGAAAAGAATTCTCTTGCAAAGGAAAATTCTAAATTAATCAAGATATCGAGAAAAGGATCTTTGAAAATGCATTTCTCAAAAGGATATCGAGACCGAAAAGTCACATAAAGAAGCAATGGCAAATCTTCAAAAGAAATGTGAAGGTCTTCTTTCTGAGAATAAGGAACTCAAAAAGAAAGAACTATCCTTTCAATCTTATGCCAAAGCTAGTGACACTCTTACTGAAGTACAATCTTATTTAAGAGAACCTTCAGAAAAGAGAGGACTTGGGCTAGACACACACACAGATAGTTCCACCACTCTGAATAAGAGTAATGAAGGACTAACATTCATCAGTGCTCAGCAAGGTGATTCCGAAACAATCTACAGTATCGGTCAGAAAGCTAAGATTGTTGACAAAGGAAAGGCAGTTGCGACCAAGCCTTTTTGGGAAAAACAAGTCCAAAAGGAAACTGTGGGAAATGTCTCTGAAAAGAAACATAACACTGAGAAGTGCAATCACCCACAGTGCTATGTCTCTCAAAAAGGAAAAATTGCAGGAGCTAGCAAATTTTCTTATGTCACGTTTTCTAGAAAGAAAATTGATCATCCAGAGACTAGCAAAGTTGCTGAGAAGAGATCTCAAACAGCATCAGCTGCTCGGAATGGTATTGGCTATAAACCCATTGGAAAACAACTTGCTCGCGAATACAAACAAGAGCAAGAACGGTGGTTAAAGGCTAGAATTTCTCACAGCAATTATCAAAAGTGGAAGATAAATCAAGCCACTGAAAATCTGAATGCCAGGGCTAGAAGAAATCTGGCTAGGAAAGCTAAGTTTGCTAAAAAGCAGACTCAGAAATCTGACAGGTATCTGAAAGCACCAAATGGAGCACCTAGGAACACACCAAGGAAGAAAATAGTTCTTAACAACAATGATACTAATCATCTAACTAAGATTCATCCTTATGTTCCTGTTAGACAAAAGAATGTTCCTAGGAAATTCATTCAAAAATGGATTCCTACTGGAAGATTCTTTAATCCAGAAGGTTCCATTGTTGGTATGAGACCCTAATCTCCTGTTTCCTGTTTTGTGCAGAACACTCTAAAGACTAACTCAAAGTGGAATTTTGATAGTGGATATGGGAAGCACATGACAGGAGACAAAGCAAATCTGATTAACTACAAAAATGCAATGATGGACCAATTATCAGGTTTGCTGGAGGAGATGAAAATCCAACCATAGGTTTTGGCAATTTGAAGTTCGGCGCCCTCACAATCTCTGAAGTACTTCATGTAAAGGGATTGAAATATAATCTCCTAAGCATGAGTCAACTAGTAGACAAAGGGTACACTGTCAAGATCAAGTCAAAACTATGTAAAGTGATTGACAATGAGTCAAAGCAGACAGTCTTGGTTGCAAGGCATAAAGGAAATCTTTATGTTGCTGATTGGGCATCCGCCACAACCGAAGAATGTCTCATGGTGAGTCAATCTGGCCACACTGAAGAAAATTGGCTATAGCATAAAAGAATGAGTCACTTGAATTTCAAAACTCTGAATAAACTAGCCAAGAAAGAGTTGGTGGTTGGTTTACCCAAAATGGCATATAGAAAAGAAGGTGTATGCTTAGCTTGCCAAATGGGAAAACAATCCAAAACATCTTTCAAGTCTAAAACTAGACATTCCAGTGAAAGGTCACTGCAAATGTTACATATGGATCTGTTTGAATCCTCAGTAACTAGTTATGCAGGAAAGAAGTATGGTCTGGTTGTTGTTGATGATTACTCAAGATTCACTTGGGTTGTCTTTCTCAAACACAAATCTGATGCAAGGATTGAGATACCTGACTTGTTGAATAAGCTCGAAGTCATGAAAAATGACAAGGTATCTCGTCGAGCAGATCATATCGAGTTTGTGAACCAAGACATCAAAGAGTTTTGTACTTGCAAAGGTATACAACATCGCCTATCTTCAGAAGGACACCACAACAAAATGGTGTTCTTTGAAAGAAAGAATAGGACCTGAAAGAAGCGGCAAGAACAATGCTTAACCTTTGAAATAAGTGAAATATATTGGGTTGAAGTCGTAAACACAGATGCTACACTCAAAATAGATGTCGATTAACAAACACCATGACAAAACTCCGTACGAGCTTTTCATTGGTAGACCCCTAGTATCAAACATCTAAGGGTGTTTGGTTGCGATGTTTCATTCTTAACAATGGAAAAGAATACTTGAGAACATTTCAACCAAAAAGGTATGAAGGAGTATTTCTTGGTTATTCTCTGATAGCAAAGCCTACGTAATCTACAACAAAAGAACGCAAAGATCGAAGAATCTATTCATGTAGTATTCTATGAAGGAAACAAGAAAGTACTTGAATGATGATCTCTCGAATAGGTTCAAAGAACTAATGATTAAAGATAAAAGGATCATCGATGAAGGAAACAATTCTATCATTCAAATAGAGGATGAAGTGACGATGAAAAGCAACCTATGCTTAGTAACAACCAGATGACTCTAAGACATGATGAAGAATTTCCTATGAGAATTCCAGAAATGGAACAGGCTACTGAGAATCTTCATCATGAAAAGGTATCTGAAAATGAGATTGCTGAAATGCAAAATCCAGATATGTCTAACACTGAAAAAGTGTCAGATATCCATGACATTTCCCATGTGTCAAATATCCCAGATACTGCACAAGTATCTCATCAAGATTATATTGATTCACATTCAAATCAAATTGATATTGATTCTACTAGTTCAAAACCCATTATGAAATGGATAAGAAATCATCCTTCAAAAGATGTGATTGGTCCCATAGACCAAGGAGTTAGAACTAGAAGAGCAATCGCTGAAAATGCAAGTTGTCTCTATGGATGTTTCATCTCAAAAATTGAACCAAAGACTATAGAAGAAGCATTAAAAGATCAAGACTGGATCTCTGCTATTAAAGAAGAGTTGGATCAATTTGAGAGAAATAAAGTCTGGAAACTGGTTCCATTTGCTGACGGAATATCTGTAATAGGAACCAAGTGGGTTTTCATAAACAAAATGAATGAGTCTGGTGAAATAACCAGAAACAAAGCTAGGTTGGTTGCCAAGGGATTTACCCAGACTGAAGGACTAGATTTTGATGAATCTTATGCACCAGTTGCAAGATTGGATGCAATAAGACTCTTTCTAGCCTTTGCAGCTCATAATGACTTTACAGTTTATCAGATGGATGTCAAGAGTGCATTTCTAAATGGTGAACTGGCTGAGGAAGTCTATGTTGAGCAACCACCAAGTTTTGAAGTTTCCTTAGAAAGTAGGATGGTCTATAAGCTTCAGAAAGCTCTGTATGGGCTGAAACAAGCTCCAAGAGCATGGTATGATACATTGGCCAGATACCTACTAGAAAGTGGCTTCAAGAAAGGAGATGTTGAAAAAACACTCTTCACACTGAACCATGACGGGAAACTACTTTTAGTTCAAGTATATGTTGATGACATTATATTTAGATCTAAAGACAAGCAACTTTGTGAAGATTTTGCTGAACTCATGAAATGTAAATTTGAGATGGGCATGATGGGAGAATTGAATTACTTCCTAGGGCTGCAAGTCAAGCAACTCAATGATGGAATATTCATTAGTCAAACAAAGTATGCAAAGGACATGCTCAATAAGTTTAATCTAAAGTCTTCTGAAAAGAATGCTAAGATACCAATGAGCATTGGAACCAAAATGACCTATACTGAATCTGACAAGAGTGTTGAAGAACACAAGTATAGGAAATTGATTGGATCTCTACTATACCTCACTGCAAGTAGACCTGATATTCAATATGCAGTTGGAGTGTGTGCTAGATTTCAGACAAATCCAATGCAGACACACTACAACATTGCTATGAAAATATTAAGGTATGTAAAGTCTTGTAGAAGTTGGATTGTGGTATCCAAAAGAGAGTGGATTGAGTTTGGTTGGCTATTCAGATGCCGACTATGCTGGATCATTGCTTGATAGAAAAAGCACCTCAGGAACTTGTCAATTTCTTGGTGCTAGATTAATATCATGGTTCAGCAAGAAACAAAATTCAATTGCCACATCTACCACAGAGGCTGAATATATTGTTGCTGGGTGTTGTGCTTCAAAGATATTGTGGATACAACAACAACTCAAAGACTATGGACTCAATGAAGAGAAAACTCCCATTTTCTGTGACAACACAAGTGCCATTGCCATAACTCAGAATCCTAAGTTTCATGCAAGAACAAAGCACATTGATGTTAGACACCACTTCATCAGAGACCATGTTGAAAAAGGCAATATAGAGATACTCAAGATTGGCACTGAAGACCAACTTGCAGATATCTTCACTAAGCCACTACAAGAAAGTAGATTCTTAGCCTTAAGACACAATCTTGGACTTATGGAGCTACCAAAGAACTGAAAAAGTTCAGAGAAGAGATATCTGAAAAAGCTATCAAAGGAGAGAGAAGAGAAATCTGGAACGGGTATCCAGAGAAGAGGTATCTGGAACGGGTATCCAGAGAAGAGGTATCTGGAATGGGTATCCAGAGAAAAGAATTCTGGAACGGATATCCAGAAACTAAAGGCTAAAGGGTAAAACGGCACATTTAAAGATTTACGACGGGTACTCAGATATCTGGATCACTCAGTGAGGGGGAACACAAAAGAGAATAGTACAACTGTCTGCAGTCAACTACTCTCTTGAAATTTGTATTATTTCTATCTCTGTGTAAAACTTGGACAAATACCAAATGTGAGATAAATTGATGCAAAGCAGTGTTCTTGGTCATACGAAGCGTGATTCGAAAGCTAATAGCCAAAATTCATTAAATGGGCACAATTACATTTGTTGATTGTGATCATTCTTTGAAGAAGCAATGGTGACCCTTGATGAATTAGGCGATTGATCTTCTGGCAGAGATTAACTCTCGTAAATAGTGGATCGTTAAAATTAACAGGCCACTATGCATTTAATGCCAAACAAGCTTTTACTCACGCACTGCAATTTCGGATACTTACACACAAAATTAATTTGTATGTATATGTCTGTGGAGACTACATTGCTATATATATGGAATTTTGGCAAAAGAAATTACTTTCGCCTAATCCAACATACAGACTTGCACAAGAATAGCAAAAACTCTTCTTCAACCTCTGCAAATCTCTGTTAGTTTTTCTGCAAAGAATTACTAATCTCTCACCCAAATCTCTTTCTCATTTTTCAAAAACTTCACTATTTAAAGAGATGGCTCCTAAATTTGCTTCCACTCAGAAATCCCAAGCTACTACTGGTACTGCTGAAAAGCAAGCACCAGTGCTAGTTATAACAAACAATCGGTTGATCGGAGAATTCGACCCTGATCATTGGACTTCAAATCACAGGATGATTTGGGGTGGTTCCATGATTGAGGAATACCTGGTAGCCGCAATAGAAAACCAGACTGACAGGAAGTTGGTACTTGATATGCTTGAAAAGGAAAAAATTAAGGGTTCCCTATCTGCTCTTCCCAGTGGAGTTTCTTCACTGGATGTTCTGGAGTTTTACAACAACTCCACAATTATTTCCAAGGTCTCTGAAGGCACTAAGATAGTGTCTATCAAGACCAAAGTCCAAGGACAAGAAATCCTGTGGACGAAACAGCTTTCTGTGAGCTGTTTGAACTTCAAAATCTTGGAAAGGATTTTGATATTGACACCAAGGATGAAAATTTCCTTGAAGGTGTGAAGCAACTATACAGTGATGTGTGTGATCTTGATAAACCAGACACACCCATCGACTTTAAGCTTGCTGACATAAGGACCAGACATCTTTTGGTCCACTGGGATGTGTTGGCATGTATCCTTCACAGATGCTTTGATGGTCTACAAGGAGGTGCTGACTAGATAAGCTAAGAACGATGGATGATGATGTTCTTGTTGAGCCAACAAGACAAAAGGCTGGAAAACCCTTTTAATTGGGGAAAGTACGCCTTCATGAAATTTGTGAAGAAGATACAAGGCTTTGAGCCTGAAATCGTTAAGGGCCTTGCTGAGCCAAAAGCCACAGTAAGTTATGGACTGAAAATATGCTACTTACTAGACTGCCTTGGCATTGAGCTCAGAGAGACGGCATACATTGCCAAAGTAACCTACTCTACAAATATGAGTATACAAACTTGATGAAAAAGGTTACTGGATCTCAGAAAGGTTCCAAGAAGCGAAAGACTGAAGAGGTATCTGAGGGAAAAGTTGCGACCAAGAAGCCCAGAACTTCACGAAAGAAGTCTGCTGGCAAATCAGAAGGCACACCCATTGAGGTTGTCGATTCCCAGATACCTGCCGTAGCTGTCGATGAACTCATCAATGCTGCAAAAGATGTATCGACTACTGAAAAAGTAGATTCAGCAAGAGAAAGTGCTTTCAGAAATGTGAAGACTATTACAGAAAGCCTTGCTGATGAACTCATAAATGTTGAGAAACTTCAAGCTCTTTCTGCAGAAGCAGCAGGGATTGTTGATAACTCTGTTCCAGATTTCGATGATGAATCGGACGAGGAGAAGATCCCATCCCCCAAGGTTGCTGAAAAAGTAACCAAGGCAAAGGGGAAGAACAAAAGGTCCAAGGTTGTTGAGAAAGCAACTAGCTTAAAGGTTGCTAAGCAAGCACCTATAGCAAAGGTTGTTGGTGCCAACACACCATCAGGGAAAGTCACGTATAAAAAACTTCAAGAAGCCCTGATGAGTGGTGACCTAGTGTTGGTAGACGCTGATGTCAACACCACACTTAAAAATCTGGAAGAGCTCTCAACTGCTCAAACGACAACCACAACAACCACAACCACAACAGCCACAAGTGGTTGATGAAATGGTGAGTGAACTCCATTTCGACATGCCAGCAATGCAATATGCTGAAGAAAATCCTGCAAATGAGCAAGTTCCCCAGCTCCAAGAGAGGGATCAAACTGAGACACCTACTCAGAATGATCAACCAGGGGAGGCAACTGAGTTAGCCACTCAGGAAAAGGTTGAAGTACCTCAAACTTCCAACAAAGAAGCAACACTGGAACAACGAGACCAACTCATGGAAGGGTCAAGTTCGAGACCACTCGACTGACATTGCTCGGTGGTGAATGGTTTGTACTTGTGAATTTCTTTGTGTTTTCTTTCTTGTTAACTAATAAAAATTCTTTGTTACAGGGTGAATTAGAAACAAAAGAACAAGAGGAAGCTTGCCTCAGAATCTGAGAAGGAGGCTTCCATAGCCTCACCACTTAAGGAACAGAGTCATCTCACGGTGAAAGCAGTTCCTTAAGATATAACATCTCGAATATGTGCTTTATACACTTGGTGATACTATTAAGTATGCATTTCTAATAGGCTCAATCGAGAAGAAAAATGAAGAGACGAAAAGTCTATCTCTTGAAAAGAATCCAGAGACTTCCAAGGTCTCGAGGAACAAATATCTGAACCCTTGCAGAGAAGGTATTTCATTCAGATATCTATAATCTTCAAAGACAAATCTCGATCATTTTCTCAAACTAACACTTTCTACTTAAACAGTTCAAAAGAAGTAGAAGTTCTTTGAGGAATTGCCGCTCAATCCCCACAACAAATGGAAATTGATGAGGCATCAAAACCTTCATCACAAGAAAAATTTCCAAAAGGACAAGTCTCGAGCAACAAGTATCTGAGCCTCCAATAGTGGAGGTAATTGACCTCTCAGATATCTGATTCTGAAAATAGAACTTTTTCTTGATAAAATTTCCTAAGTGTTATGTTTCTAATCTCAGGTTCAAGAAGAGGGAAAGATCACTGAGGATCAGACTTCCCAGTCTCCTCCTCATATCCAGATATCTGAGGTACCTGGAACCTTAGTAGTCCAACCGTCTGAGCCTGTTGCTATTGCACAGGTAACACAGATACTTGACTACTCTAAAACTCAGATATCTACACAAGTTTTGAAACTAATTCAAAACTCTCTCTTGCAGGTTCAAAGTAGTGCCAAGAAGGAGTCAAATGATGACTATGAAAACCTTCTTCCCTTCTTCAAGACTCATACCTTGCCAAAGCATATTCAATGCTTCAAGAAATGGCAAAGGTTAAGGTGCTCTAATCTCTCTGAAATACTGAGAATCACAGATCAACAACAAGACGGGCATGAGCTCTTGATCTGGAAAACTATATCCACACAATGTTCCCTACTGAACAATATCAAGTTGCGACCTTAATGCGTAAGGATTTTTCAAAGGAAGTGGCACACAAATTGGTGCAAGCCTTCAAACAGGCAGATGGTCAGACCAGATTGCAGATGGCATTCAAGCCAGTCCTGCCCCAGACACTACAATTAATTCCTTCTGAACAAGAAGAGGTTAATGGACAAATGATCACTATTCCAGAAGTGATCAATCTGGTCTCTGAAGATGAAGAAGAGAAGGAAACTGACGAAAATGACTATGAAGATTTTCCTTCTGACCATCACAAGGATGAGAATGATAAAAAGGATGATGATGATGCCCCTGTACCAGGGACAGGAGGAATTCCACAAGGAAACAATGCCTCAGCTGCTGAAAAGCACACTGAGAGGACATCACAGCAATCCCCTCCTCCATCACCTCAGAAATCTACCCATCCATCTTCACAACAAAAAAAGGACACTGCTGAACAAGTAGTTGAGCACTCTGAGGAAACAACTAGAAGATATTAAATACTCAAACCAGAACTGCTCAACTCAAACAACTGTTGGAAGAAGAGCAACAGCTCCATCTTCAACTTGAAGAAGAGCTAGTTAAATCCAGAGATAAGCTCAATCAACTACAAGATCAATACTTACAAGAGACAGTAGCTTACTCCGAGGTTAGAGAGCTCCAGGATGCTGTAAATGCAATTGCTAAGGAGCTAGATACTGAAGAAGTATCTAAAGAAAAGCATGATGCTAAGGCTGCATCACCATCAAAAGAAAAACCATCCTCCTCTCAGAAAGGAAAGAAGCCCATCTCTGAGATGGTTCTTTGGTGGAAAATCTTGAAAATGTCCAAGAGGATGAAGATCACTGGGCTGAGGACTCAGATGATGAAGAAGACAAGACTTTGGCAGAACACCGCAATGAACACTTAGCGGTTTCTCATCTGAAAAAGAAGCTAATTGCTCCTGAAGTTTTCAACAAACTGCCAAATGTCCACTCCCATGAATATATGAATAGATATCGAGTTTTGGCACATCTTAAAAAGGAGATGTCTTCACAAAACAAAGAAGTAATTGCCTCCGTCCCCTCAAATATGCAGAAATTCACTGAGCTCATCACTCAGAGAACAACTAGTATGATCATTGCTCAGAAAGATCTGGGAATGGTAAGGGACGATGATGTATCACTAGCTGAAAAGCTTTTCATGAGGCAAGTTACACTGCTGGAAAAGCAAATGCCATACTAGGCCCATTGGCAGAGCTCACTGATAAGGAAAAGGGACTTATCAAACAAAATCAGGAGCTCAAGGCTGAACTTCAAAAGTTGGTCACTGCCTACAACTACTTGCAAAAGAATTTTGAGTCCCTCTCAGACTCTTTTGTGGTACTTAGTCAGTCAACAATGACTAAGGGGGAAGAATTTGGATATGATCAGGGGGGAGGAAAGAAGAAATCTAGAGCTGGCGCTCAGAAAGGAAGAGGAAACAAGAAAACTTCCCAGCCCTCATCAAATCAAGCTGCTTTGCAAATAGTAGCTACTTCCCAGCAGCCAACTGAAGAAACTACAATGGTAACAAGGGCCATGGAAAAAAGACCTCCAAGGAGTACCAAGGCTCCAAGGAGAAGACAAGTAAGAGGGATTGATGAATCTTCTGAAGAAGAAGATGGCCAAATCAAATCCCATGGCATTGAAGAAGGCTGCAAAAGTCTCACAAGAATTAATCTTGATGATGATGAAGAGACTGATGAAGATGAAGCTCCTCTTCACAGAAAAAGGAAAATTGATAGCCTAACTGAGCCCACAGCTGCAAAGCCTTTAGCAGCTATTACACCCTCTGGAAATACCAAGTCAATCCAGGGTGGTTCTTCAAGCAATCCCCCAAAGGAGAATTCTAGACAAAGAAGGAACAGGCTAAGAGCTGAACAAAGAAAAAGTCAACTTCCACTCAGGCCAGAAGAAGCCAAAATTGAGTATGTGAAGAATGACAACAATTCCTCTGTCTACAGGTGCATTAATCAGAAGAATGGCTACTGGATTCTGGAACTCAAGCACTTACTGGTAAATTCAAGGTTTCCAGAACCAATCCATAAACAGCTCATGGCATGGAGAAAAGATAAGCCAATCTTGATTAACACCAACCACATCAAAGCATGGTTGGATTTTGAAGTAATCAAGAAGGCGAAGCCATGAAGAAGGACCTCTCGATGAATGTCCTTATGGAAAGCGGATGATGTGCAGTAATTCCCAATCTTCTTGGAGCAGCAAGAGCAAGACTTGCGGTGGAACCCTATGAGTCCTTCTACTTAACTGAAGATCAATACAAGGGTGACATCAGATATCTGAAGATCATTTATGAATACTTCAAGCTATCAGATATCAGAATCGAGCATGCACGAAGTGGGGAAAGTATCGTGGATCAAGCATTTTGTCAAGAGAAATCCCAAAACCTACAAGGAAGTCGTGGATTTGCGGAGACACGAGATGATTGTCAGAACTCTTCTCTATGACTACTCTGATGATATCAAAAGGTTTGGTGATAGGAAATTTGCAAATTGATCCATGGAGCTGTTTTGAAGATTTGAAGACTTGAAGACTTGTCATTTAGAATGTTCACTTGGAGCTTGGTTACTCCTGTTGTTCTATTATGACTAAGTAGTTTCTGTGATATTGCTGATTGCACTTATCTGTTAAATATTGCAAAAGTTACTATGTACTGTAATCTCATATCTGATGAACTTACTCTCAGATATCATTTTATATAAAAGATAACTTATCAGCAAAGATCACACCTTGTGATTTGGTTAATGTTTACTTTCTGCACTTAATTATATGAATTAAAAGATCATAAGAAATGATTAAGTGGTGGATTGTTTCCTCATCCAGATTTGTAATAGGTCAGATAGTCATCGTTGACTGATCAAAATGGAGGAAATTTGTTAGGAATATTTGTTTAGATTTTGATCAGCAACCTAATGACTTATCTTAGCTAAGAAAGGTGATTAGTACTCTTAGTTCACTTGAACACTGTAAAAGAGGAAACTCACTAAGTATAATAGTCTAGCAAATCTTGTATAGGATGTTAGGTCTCGACATGTAATTTTTATTTTCTAAAGAAGACCAAGAAGAAGGCATCCAGCAGGAAAAGTTCAACGGATTTGAAGATTTGAAGACTGCACAAGATTGCTGAAGACAAGGGTTTTTCAGATACCTATGTCCAGATATCTTGGAGAAACAAGTGTTTTGAAACACACGAGTTGCAAAAGATACCTGAGAATAAAAGGTTTCTGAGACAAGGAAAGTGCCCACAGATATCTACACTTAGATACCTTGGACATAAAATATGCTTCTGAAAAAGAAACATATTATAACAAGTTGTTTAAACAAGTGGTATCTGAAGCTATGATGATCTCTGGAAAAGAACATGCAAAGTTTGTAAAACTTTGATTGTATAAAGATCTCGATACCATGCATAGTTCCGTTGGCACTACAGACAAAATATAGTCTGATGCATTAAATGCGCAGACAGAAATGTCTGAACAAAAACGGTAGCTGAAGAAGAAGACAAACATGCTACAGTACTATATTCAGATATCAATAGTTTGAATTTGATTTAAGCCTAACGGATACTATTCAAACGGCACACAAATTCATCTATAAGTATCAACACTTAGACTGCTTGAGAACACACACCTTAGAACACACTGAACTTCAAGAATACTCAAACAAGCGCTCTCAAGCAAACTACTTACCTTCAAGCTTTCTGTTGCGACCAAAGCTCTTGATTCTAAGTAGCACAAAAGTTCTAAGTGTACTGATCCTTAACGAGCATTGTTATCTGTGAAAGAGTTGAACTAAGATTTCATATCTAAGTTTCATTCTCTTGAACACTTACCATAGACTTGGGTCAGTAGAGAACAAGATACCATACATTGAAAAGTGTATTAAGTATACTTGATTCACAGAGCTATCTGAATAACTGAACAAGTTATTAAAGAAGCTCACCTGACAAACAAACCTAAAACCAACACCATATACGGCGTGGAGTACAGGAAGTACTTAGTTTGGGAAACTAAGGAATAACTCCAAGGTTGCTGAGCACAGGAAGTACTTAGCTTGGGAAGCTAAGGAATAGCCCAAAAAGGTTTCTGAGTACAGGAAGTACTTGGCTGTGAAAGCCGGGGAATAACTCAGGGGGAACACTTGGTTGGGAACCTAGTGCATTTAGGAATCAAGAAAAGATATCTGTAAGGTTACCTCATTTATCTTAGTGGATTCTAGGTCTGAGAAAGACCGCAGTGGATTAGTTGAAGGATTACGCCACCTTCAGATACCACTATAAAAAGACTTGTGTTATTTACTTTTTGCAGTTTATTACCTGTCTTACTTATATTGCAAAGTACTTACACTTATCTTGCTAAACACGTGCACTTATCTTAGAAGTCTTCCGCTCTCTGAAATTAAGTATCAGATATCTTCACAGATATCTGAGAAACTGTGTTTATCGACAAAAGTTTTTAAAAAGACTATTCACCCCCCCCTCTAGTCTTTTACTTTGCTGTTATCTGGACCAACACACACCCCAGAATTGCTTGTAGCCATATCCGTGTTAGAGTCAATCGTATGGAACCTAAGGCCATTGACTATGTAAGATGGGAATGTGTAGACCTTTTTGAATGGTCCCTCTGCTAGAGCACTCAAGTAAGGGCATGTGACGTTATTGACAGGATCTCGGACATACTCCTTGAACCAATCTGGAAATTCTGATTCCATCTTTGAGTCAAGGAGTTCTTCAAGTGTATCCTCTTCCATCTGAGGATTCTTCTCCAGACAACGCTCTTTGAGAACGCTGTGGACATTGACATGATTATAAGTCTACATACTAGCTAGGAGGATTTTAGTTAAAAGTTCAATTTTAGTTGCTTTTAATAAGGTACTCACCCAGTAAATATCACCATATACTTGTCAACCTCAGCACAATTCGTGAGGACATAATATTGAGCTACCTTCAGCTCCTTATCCGTCAGATATTCTTTCTTACTCTGTCCTAAAGGTCTCCCTGAGACCCTAAAAACAGATAGGGAAACATCATCATCCTCTTGAATTTTGAATGTGTCTGCGTTTCGAGATTTTAGTTAAAAGTTCAATTTTAGTTGCTTTTAATAAGGTACTCACCCAGCAAATATCACCATATACTTGTCAACCTCAGCACAATTCGTGAGGACATAATATTGAGCTGCCTTCAGCTCCTTATCCGTCAGATATTCTTTCTTACTCTGTCCCAAAGGTCCCCCTGAGACCCTAAAAACAGATAGGGAAACATCAGCATCCTCTTGAATTTTGAATGTGTCTGCGTTTCGAGATGGCCTAGATGCATTTGTCGGGACGTGGTCCTCAAAGTAATAGGAGCAAAAGGTTGCAGTTTCCTCTCGAACGTACGCATTGGCAATGGATCCTTCAGGTCTACCTTTGTTCTTGACATATTTCTTCAATTTCCCCAAGTACCTGTAATATATATTCAGGTAAGACGGTGTTAGAAATGAAAATCTATCCGTCATTTTAAGTACATGATTGCAATTATTTCACACCTCTCGAATGGATACATCCATCGATACTGAACCGGTCCAGCAAGTCTTGCTTCATGTGGAAGGTGAACCGGCAAGTGCTCCATAGAATCAAAGAAGCTCGGTGGAAAGATACGCTCGAGCTTGTATAGAATCAATGGTATGTTGCTTTCAAGATTTGCTAACACTTGATCGTGAACCACCCTTGTGCATAAATTCTTGAAAAATAAGCTCAGCTCGGTGATAGCGATCCAGACAGGTTTAGGTAGCAGTTCTCGAAATGCAACCGGGATAAGCCTCTCCATGAACACATGACAGTCGTGGCTCTTCATCCCAAATATCTTTGTCTCTTCAAATCCACACATCGATCCAATTTCGAGGCGTAATTGTCGGGGAACTTCAATGCCTTCACCCAATCAAACAGTATTGACCTAGATTCATTGTCAATTGTGTAGCATGCCTTGGGCCACTTACCTTCACCATTCCTCTTTGTCAACTCCGGCCTTTTACACCATGTATCCAACTCGGCTCTAGATTTGACATTATCCTTTGTTTTTCCTGGAATGTTGCAAATTGTGTTGAAGCAGTTCTCGAACACGTTCTTCTCAATGTGCATGAAATCTAGGTTGTGACGTATAAGAAGACTGCTCCAATAAGGCAAGTCCCAGAAGATGCTTCTCTTCTTCCATCTACATTTGTTGCTAATTTTCTTGTTATGCTTCTCCCACCCAAGTTCAGTCACTTTTATAAGACCCAACCTATCAATCTCCGCAAGAATTTGTGCACCAGTAAGTCGTCTTGGGGCTCCTTTCTTTTCTACTTTGTTTTTCAAGAATTGATCCCTGTTTTTCCTGAACGGATGATTACTTGGTAGAAACCTACGATGACAATCAAACCAACATACCTTCCCGCTATCCTTTAGTCTAAATGCATCAGTGTCCACCAAACAATGTGGACATGCATGTTTCCCGGTGGTTTTCCTTCTAGATAGCATGGAGTACGCAGGAAAGTCACTCATGGTCCAAAGTAGTGCTGATCTCAAGGTAAAGTTCTTCTTGGTTGACACATCATATGCAGGGATACCCTTCTCCCACAGCTCAATCAGCTCCTTGATTAGGGGTTGCAAGAAGACATCCAACGTCATTCGTGGATCTTTTGGCCCAGGAACCAACACAGTGAAAAACATGAATGGTTCCTCCATGCACTCACCGGGGGGCAGGTTGTACGGAGTGAGCATCACTGGCCAACAAGAGTACACCCGTTCACTTCCAAACGGGTTAAAACCATCCGTACTGAGCCCCAATCGTACATTTCTAGACTCGGCTGCAAACTCCGGATATGTCTTGTCAAACTCTTTCCATGCTAGTGAGTCTGATGGATGATCCATTCTACTCTCTGCATCTTCTGGGATTACTCGCTCCTTGTGCCACCGCATTTTATCGGCACAAGCACTTGAAGCGTACAACCTCTTCAAACGAGGTGCTAGAGGGAAGTACCACATTTTCTTATGTGGGAGATTTTTCTTCTGACGTTTCTTTGAAGCCCCCTCCTTGTAACGGTCCTTACCACAGAACTTGCACTTCAATAGATCTACATCCTCCCCCCAATAGATCATGCACATATCCGGACAACAGTCAATGGTCACCATAGGCAACCCCAACCCCCGCATCTTTTCTTCGCTTGGTAAAAGTTGGTGGGTACTAGGTTTGGATCAGGGACACAGTCCGAAAATAGTTGTACGGCATTATTGAAGTTCACTTCAGAAAGGCCACCCTCGGCCTTACAACTCATTAGCCGAGACAACAAAGACAACTCAGTCATTTTCTCACACCCCGGATAAATCGGCTTCTTCACTAATTCCAACAAGTCGAAGAATGCCTGATCCTCGGGATTCGGTGGCTCCTGCACATCACCCTCGGTTCCAGTGGTACTAGTGTCCATAAATTCTGCCCCGGCAGCATGAAACACCATTTCTTCGACCCGGTCATGAAAAGCATGAGATTTAGATGTACATTGACCCCCCAAGTTGCTCATTTTTTCTCTTCCTTCCACGCTGCCTAAATTGCTCATATGTTATGGACGGTGTTGCTTCCTCACCATGGTGATTCCATACCTCATACTCAGGTAGGAATCCATTACGTTTCAAGTGATCGATTACCGCTGTAGGAGTCAAATATTGCTTGTTTCTGCATTTTTTCAATTTGCAAGGGCACTTTATCAAACCCCCCTTTACACAAGATGGATGTGTCATCGCAAATGCGATGAAGGCTTCAACCCCTTCCACAAAACTAGATTGAAGTCTGCCATTAACAGTACGACAGTACATCCATGAACGATCGGGATTCATTGGATGATTATATAACCTGACACATTTGAATTTATTAGATCGTATTGAATTTCAACTCAATTCCAATTCCTGGCTATAATTGCATTGTTAATTGTAATACTTAATTATAATACGTTCCAACTTTCATGAATTATATGCATTTTACATTTAAAGTTTTTTTCTTGCAATTTTCTTATATTCCCATTACAATTACCAATTTATAAATTAAAAGCATTTCAATTATACGAATTATAAATTATAATTTATAAATTACGAATTACCAATTTTTTCTACGAAATATCAATTTATATTCCCATCGAATTATACGAATTACCAATTACCAATTTTTTTATACAAATTATAAATTACCAAATACTGAACCAAATCCAATACATACTTACAAACATTAAACTAAATCAAAATAAATACTTACATACATACCATACATACTTACATACATACCATACATACTGCATACTTACAAACATCAAACTAAATACCATACTTACAAACATTATACTAACTAATCAATTTCACAATAAATCAATCAATTCATTAACCCACTACTTAATATGAGCTATACTAGCTAGTATGAGTTTAAAAACATACAATTGATCGAAATTAGCAAAAATTCCAAATTTAGAAAAGTAGGGTTTTAGACTATTACCTTCAAATTGCGGGAAAAATAGTCGAAGAACAATGAAATTGAACGGCCACCCGAGTTCTTTGTTGAAAGAGCTTTGAAAAGAGCCCCAGATTTGCCGGAATGGTGGACGTTTGGTCGGAGAACCCAAATCGTGAAAATGTCGAAGAAAGGAAGAAGAAGAAAGAAACAAAGAAGAAATGGGGGAGAAGAAAGATTCTGCCCGCAGTTAACCTTACAATCAGTGACGGATAGCTATCCGTCGCTATGTGGATAGCTATCCGTCGCTACCTATAATTTTTTTTAATACTTTTAACGACGGATAATCTATCCGTCGTAAAATTTCCTATTTTCCTTTTTTATTTTTCTAAAAGTCAAACGACGAATAACTATCCATCGTTATTTAACGACGGATAGAAATATCCGTCGCCATTTAGCGACGGATAGTTATCCGTCGCTAAATGGTGACGGATACATCGACGGATTAGCGACGGATAGGGCGAAATGCCCTATCCGTCGAAATGCCCTATCCGTCGCTAAAATCGTCGATCCGTCCGTCGCCCCTTTCCGTCGCCAATTCGCAGAATTCTTGTAGTGACCGATGACTAACAAACATTTCTTTGAGGCACTTGACAGGAGTCTAAGAGATGTTATGAAACGTCCAGATGATCCTTTCGGTGGCTTAGTAGTTGTATTCGGTGGAGATTTCAGGCAAATTTTGCCAGTTGTTCCTGGTGGTAGCAGGTTTGATATTATAAATGCCTCTCTATGCTCTTCGATATTGTGGGATCCATGTGAGGTTCTAAAACTCACAAAAAATATGCGATTGCAGGTAAACTGTAAAAATTCCCGGTTACCATCATATGAATTGTTCTATTATTATGTTCTTTTTAAGTAACACCCTTTTCTTCTATTCAGTCCGGATCAACAGCTGCTGAGGTTAGTGAAACTAAAGATTTTGCCGAGTGGATACTACAAGTCGGTGATGAGGTCGCGGGCGAACCCAATGATGGCGAGGTAGACATCAAGTTACCTGATGACATACTTATTCGTGAAGTAAGTAATCCTATTTCCACCATTGTAGACTGCACATATCCTTCCCTTTTGGATCACTTAGCCGATCAAACTATAGATCCCGAATACTTCCATCACTGTGATGTTCTTGCATCGACTAATGAAATGGTCAATGAGATTAATGACTATGTCATTTCATGTCTAAGATGCCTGGTGATTCTGTGGAGTACTTGAGTGCTGATAGCATAAGCATGACCGAGTCAGTAGACAGTGAAATGGCAGAATTATTCTCAGTGGAATTCTTGAACACTATTAATTGCTCGGGACTACCTAATCATAGAATAGTGATTAAGGTTGGATGCATGATCATGCTTTTGAGAAATATTGACAAGGCTTCTGAGTTGTGCAATGGGACAAGGCTCATAGTAACTAATCTGGGGAAACATATCATAGAGGCAAGAATGATATCTGGAATGAATGCCGGTCAAAAGGTTTTCATCCCTAGGATGACGATGAGCCCATATGATGAGACTAAATTTCCTCTTAGTTTTGATATGATACAGTTTCCTATATCCGTCTGCTTTGCAATGACGATAAATAAAAGTCAGGGACAGTCTCTCTCTCATGTCGGTCTCTACCTACCTTCTCCTGTATTCAGCCACGGACAACTGTATGTTGCTCTCTCTAGAGTTATAAGTAGAAAGGGACTGAAAGTACTCATATGTGATAATGAAGGTAAGACGTACGACACGACAACCAATGTGGTTTACAAAGAAGTTTTCGATAAATTATGAAGTAAATTTACTTTTTCATATATATATTTGTTAACTTGCATATTTTCATTTATGTTTTATGTTTCTCAATTTATAATACATCTAAGCGTATATCCTTATACTTTTACAGGTACGGATGCCTTCATATGAAGTCAAGTCTTACCAGTAATTTACTAGATTTTACTCAATGCAAAACTATTATTCTTGTACGTCAAGAATTTATTATTCTTACAAACTATGATTCTCATATAATACATTGTTTTTTGAACCACCTTAAATATACCAATTTTCACTAAAGGATTCTTAAGTGTATCCATGATAATGCTTATCATATATATAGATCAAACAACCGAAATGTAAAATTTAATAAGTCTAGATCATAGTTACTAATGTTAGAAAGCATATCATTGAGGCAAATATAATATCGGTAGTCTACCCAGCCCAAAAGGTTTATCATTCAAATTTTGATGGTTAGCCCATTCAACAAGACGAAGTTCCCTATCAATTTTGATAGAATATAGTTCCCCATAAACAAAAGTCCTTGGCAATCTTTCTCATACGTCGGCCTCTACCACCTCACCCATATTCAAACGTGAACAATTGCATGTTCTCTCTCTACTGTTACCAGGAAGAAGAGATTCAATTTATTCATATAAGACGAAGATGGTAAAACAAACGATACGACATGTTCATTATCTTTGACATTTAGCTAAATCTAAATAAAGGGACATAGTTCTTTTCGATTTATATATATATATATATATATATATATATATATATATATATATATATATATATATATAAAAGCATATCCCAAACCATATTCTTGGGTTTAATTTAATACAGTTCAAATAAATGTTCTGTCATTCTTTTCTATGCTGCCTACAAGGCACATCTCTTTGCCTATTATCGTCATTCCTTCCTACCCGATTAAACATTAAATTTGAAAAAGGAAATGCTCTCGTTGGTGAATCAATTGCGTTTATGTAGAAGAAATATCTTCTGACAGATACAGATAGATAAGGATCAGGCATTTTTTTTTCCTAAAGATTGTGTTCTTGCTATTCTCTAATTTTCTGAAAGCAGCTACCCCGTTTATAATTTTTCTTTCCAAATTTATAGGATTATTTATTAATTTATTAAGAATAAGATACACCGAATCACTAACAAGGTTTCTTTTCATGTCCAAACATTAAATTTATATTATTAGTGGATTTTATACCCATTCTAACCAGGTCCTCGATTAACTTAAAAACTAAGACTCTGTTCTGTTCAACTGTAATTTTCTGAACTGAATGAAACGGAACTGAACTGAATGGAATTGAACTGAACTGAACTGAACTGAAATGAAATGAACTGAACTAAACTGAAGAAATTATTTTGTAATAATAATAACAATTATATGATGGTATATATAATCACAATTAAAAAAATATATTATTTTTGTCATCTTTCTCACACTCTTCCTACTCTTTTTCTGTCACTTTACTTTTTTATTTATTATTGTATAACAAACTTTAAAACTAACCGCGTGGAAAACAATATGAGAATGATAACTCGATTAAAACCGAATTTTAATCGTCGTACAAACTATCTTTATCTAGTTTTGCAGCATGATGTCAATGTTCAAGGTGGAGTGGATAAGGATTTATTGAACCCTGCAAGGAAAGAAGCAATGAACAGTGTGCGCAAGGAGATAACATTGAGAATTTAGCGCTCTATTCCAGGCAATATAGAGCCCGAGGAAGATATTATAGAGTCCGAGGAAGATAATATGGAGGAATAAATGCCATTTTTCAATATTTGTGATAATGTTCTTTTTATAAAGTTTGGTCCGACTTTGGTTTGGTTTAACTTGTTTTGGAGTTTTTGAGAGTCATTTGAAAGACTTGTAAAGTTTGGTTTGACTTTAGTTTGGCTTAACTTGTTTTATATTTGTTAAGTTTGAGAAAAAACTCAACGTTAGATTCTGAGTTTAATTCTATTGTTCAGATATCTTCCAACAAAAGAACATGTAGATTTTTTGTTAGAGATGTACGTACAGAGTATGTGAACCAGATTGTATGGTACTCTCAGGTTCCTGTAGTTTCTTATCTTACGGTAGAAAAGAAGGGTAATTCAAATTGTAACAATACTGTTTATTTCATTGATCTACTAAAAGTCGTATTAAAAAGAAAGAAAGAAAAAAAGTTGAAAATAACTCAATTGGATAAATTTTCTTATTTTACTCGTACAAAAGATCGGGTGTGTAAATAAATTATATAATAATAATAATAACAACAACAACAACAACAACAACAACAACATAAATTTAATGAACTGAACTGAACTGAACGAAACTGAACTGAATGAGTTTTAATTTGAAGATAACATATCGTAACTCTTATTTCACCTTGTCACGGCAAAGAGGATCCTTTATTAAGATTGAACACTCGAGGTCTCCAATTTAATACATTTTCATATGGGTTTATACTTGGATCTTGTGAAATATGTCTTAATTTGGGATTGCATTTGACCAGGTGAGATAAAACTAGCCCTTGACTACTCTTCTACATTAGGTTTTGCTAGTTTGTTTAAAATAATATTAAATAATAGGGGCATTTACATATAGAACCCCGATAGATTGGTCAATTACAGATTCATACCCGCTGTTTGAACAATTACATTCACACCCAAAATCGTTGACCAAGATTAAAGATTCATTTTTCAGAAAAAAGAAAAGATAAAATAAATAGTAAAATAAAAAATGAAAAAATAAAATTATTATTGTATGTTTTATTATATTAGGTCCCTTATGTTTGAAATTATACAAAATATACCAAATTTCAAATTTTACTCATATTATCATCCAACGATATATTTAAAATCAACCCTCAAATAATTCGAAAATTCAACGAACCCCTAGTTTAATTATATAGGAAGGAAAAAAAAAAAAATTGACCGGAGTTCCAGTGTGTTGCCAGAGCTCCGGCCAGAACTTCCATCTCCCATGGAAGCTCCAAACATGGTATTGTTGTTTGTTTATAGCTCTATTCTTGGTTAGCGATCAAGATTCAGTGTTGTAGACGATATGGTATTGTTGTTTGTTTGGTTGTTGAGGGAGTAGATCTCTTTCGTTGAGTGCCTTGTACCTGTTTGATAATTTGCCGAAGAGGATTTTAGTTGTAAAATGGATTCTGTTAGAAATTCGATTTTGAATTGCTGTGTTTGCAAAGGGGGTCGTGTTCTGTATAGCTATAATCACAATGGGGATGCTGAGATTGAGAAGTTGGCTGTGTTGTGTTTGGAGAAGGCTCCTCCGTATCATCAATGGTACTTTGAAACGATGTCGAAAAAGACTTTTGGTTTCTTGATGGATGATGGGTGTGTATACTTTGCTATAGTGAATGAGAGTGTTGGTAATTCTAGAGTTCTTCGGTTTCTTCAAAAATTGAGGGATGAGTTTAGGAAGATTGGTAAGAAGGGTACCAGCAAGAACGTTTCGAGCCTGAACTCGGTCTACTTGCAAGAACAGCTGCTGCCTGTTGTCAGTCACTTGGTTGCCTCTCTGGAACATGTTTCGGAAACTAATATGGGTATAAATGTAATAACTAATACTTTGAAGTCCACATCTATGTTTTAAAAGTCGGACCGGACAGTTAAACCGTCCACCCCAAAAAAGGTTGGACCGAAGTCGGATCAGTTGGGCCGTTATAAGCCGTTTGAGTCGGAATGACGTCATAAGAATATTCATATTCATAATTATATGAGTAATGCATAACACCCCCCTGAGTTATTAATATTGTGCGTGAAACCCTCATTAGTTAATGAATTAGTACCAAACCCCCTTAAGTTATTAAAAATGGGCACAAAAACCCCACCGTTTATTTTTAAAGTGTATGAGGTACACTCTCATTGGGTGCGACTATAGATATTTGTTTATGTTATTTTACACTAAATCAATGCAAAAAAAAAAGATCATAGTTATTAAAAATATGCGCAAAATCCCATGGAATTCTTATAAAGTCATTGCAATACCCTTTTTACATAAATATTAAATATACATGATGAATTCGTATTGTGTGCAGTTTGATTCGTTAGTCCAAATTTTCGAAAATATTAAAATGACTTAAATTTGAGCTATTAAAAATAGTAAAACTCTACTCTTTTCCTGATTAAATGAACAACAAAAATCGATCACACACTACTGGTTATATAGCACTGAAATATATAAATAACAACCATAGATAACACTAATTATGATTGTCATTACATATACCAATTCATTATTAGTGTAAACGGAAAAAAGTGAGGGCAAAAGATAATAAACTGAAACTATGAAAGTCCAGTCCACCTAGTCGCGTTAATTTGGAGTAAGAAAACCTAAAAGAACATCCATTGTCGCACCTAACATGAGCACGCCGTAAAAAAAAGGCTGAGGGGGTTCCACACACATGTTTTAATAACTCGGGGGGGTTTCACGCACATTTTTCATAACTCAGGGACTAATTTATTAACTCGGGGGGTTTCGCGCACATTTTTTAATAACTCAGAGGGGTTTGGTACTAATTTGTTAACTCAAAAGGGTTTCACGCACATTTACAATAACTTAGGGGGTATTTTGCATTTAACCCGTCTCATAAAAGGGTCTCTAGATAATTTGTATAGAGACATATCTATGTTTTCAAAAATATTATCCATATTATTGATCAAATCGTCTATATTTTTAATATTGGTGTTCTTTTCATATTACAAAAGATACGTTTTGTTAACACCATAGACGTTTTAATAAATAATATAGATTATATTATCATACATCTATATATATGATAAAAGTGATGGTCTAGATGAAAGAAGAGCTATGTCACGTATGCAAAAAGCTGATGTGGCAAATTCCCTCTAAAATTAATTGGTTTTTAATTCACCAATATTTGAAGAAGGAAAGTTTATCTCTTGGCCTATTGAAGTTAATCAATAATTAGTTGTTAAAGTCCCCTATTTTTATGGCTCTGTTAGGTTAAATTATACATGATAATATACATGATAAATCTATATTCCTTTCAATCTATGCATTGATAATACGTTCTGCTAAGTAGGATCTATCTTCACATCTAATAAAGATTTAACTAAAGCCTAATGAGATAAGTATATGTAACTAAACTAACTAAAACGTATCTACACAAAAGTTATCTAAACGTCCTTCCTATCTATATATGTATATGATAAAAGTGATGATGAGAATTGAAAACCACATATGCCACATAAGCCAAAAGATGACGTGGCAAATCGAAGCTAGAAACAATTCATTTTAAAACAACTCATAGTTGATGTATTAGTTCAACTATATTTGCAATTTTCGTTTCTCCAGCAAGACTCATTCACCGAAAATCAAATCTTGGTGGTTAAACTTCCCTAAATATATGGGTTAAGAAATGAAAAATATAGTTCAAATACATAATTATCTTCTCATTCAATTCGGTTTGTTAGTATTTCACGAAAATATTGAAATCCAGATCAATCGTCCTGGAAGTTATTAACAACCTTATATAATCACAGCTTCGTCTACAGCCAATATGCATATTTCTAAAAATCCCAAGTATATGTTCTAATGTGTTTATCATTGCCATGTGTTCTCCCAGCTTATCAAGGTTGATGAACTACAGGTCGTCAGTGGGACGAACAAGGGGTGTGAGTGCAAAATCATTCGTGTTTAACGTAAGAAGTGGGTGATAGATTACTCGCGAGAAGGTGAATGTATAACCGTGATTCACATCAAAGGAGGTGTTGTTGATGATATAGAAGGGTATGAAATGAATAATCATTTGTATTCCATCTCGGTTTACTTTTTTGTCAAGTTTTAGTTCAAATAATTAAGGTGCACGATCAAATAGTTACTTCTATTGTGAATCTGATTGAAATTTTTTGTGTAGAGTGTTGAAATTATCAATCCTTCATATTTCCAGATTTAGGCATTTTTGGTTCATACGAGATGAATGGAGATGGAGAGTAAGATTCGGAGTTCATAGCTTGATACAAATTCCAACATAAATCTGATACTTCAAGCTACTTCTAAAGGGAGGTTCCCACTGCTCCTGATTTTCACCTTTTTTCTCAAGGTAATTTTCATAATATTACTCACTTTACTAGCGTTAGGTGGTTATGAATCTTTAGGTCTTCTCACTATTTTATGCACTTGGAATGTAGTGTACATATGAAAGTGTTTGATGTGTGTATCAAATTTAGTTTGTGGTATTGATTTTTATAATATTTTTTTATGTTGGGTTAGGCTGAGTGGCCTTAATTTCATAATATATACGAGCATATATCCAAATGTAGTTTGAAGGATGCTATACAATGTACATCATAACACATTTGTTTAGATTTTTGTACACCACAGATACTCAAGTATTTATATTATGATTTGCAAGTGTGTGGCCCTTTTTCAATTTTTCCAAGAAAGGGTGGAAAGTAACTTTCTTTCTCATGCTCCAGTAGGTATCTTCTATGTTCTATCGATGTTTTCGAGTTTTGTTGAGTTCCAAGTGAACGTATCAAGAGTGAAGTTGATCTTCTGCACATATACTTTGATTAAAATGTCTTTTGTTGCATAATCTTTCTTAATTTTGTATCCTCTACTTTTCATCATCTTTATTTTTTTTATCTTAGATAAGAAATCATGAACATGTGTAAACTGTTACCCATGAACATGGGAAAAAAATTCGTTGTGATCATCTCACCGCATAAACTATTTTGTTATTAATCCATAATTCAACAAAATGAACAAGTTATATTTGTTTGTTTTATCAAGTATTAAAGTTGTTGCATGACAATAGCAGATCATCCGTATATAAAAGTGACGATGGTACCTACTTGCCAATGAGCTATGTCAAATGGGACAAAATCTTCAAGTGCGACATTGAATCTCAAAATAATTGAATTAAAATTCCAAACAAAAATGAATGGACATATATCGATCTCCTGTAGTTTATATTGGGTCGACCAGTTGTTCGAATTACATAAAGGAGAATTGAATTATAATTCCTATCTTCATGCTAAATATGCTATTTATGGAATCGAGTTGTAGTATTAAAATTCAGTCAATCCATTTTTTGCCTCTGATTTTTCTCAATTACTAAATCACTAAACAACTCATTTTCCAATTTTTCCTTATTACACGCTCCAGATTCCAGTCCGTTCAATATCTCCAAAATTATATCCTCATAATATAGATCTCTAATATATACTTCCACCATCATTTTACAAGGTAACCATTTGATCTTTTGTTTATTTTAAAAAATCTATATAATATAATACATTAAGCAAAAAAGGTTTGAAGCCATTTAAGGCTACCCACATCATTTAATTATTTGGCAAAATAATGCTTTGTGATTGGTTGATTCCCATTCCATGTTGTCCTATTCTTTTATTCTGATTGGCCAGTTTCTATCTCATGATGATGTGTTTCGGTTATTTAGCTTACATATGCACCAATTTTTTTAAATCAATCAACCATTTTAATTTCTGATTTCTTTCCATTTTTGTAAATATTTTCCATTCTAAATGAAAGTCCAATATCTCGGTTACTCTTTATTTTCTAAATTTCATGTGTTTATTGAATCTATAAAGTAATTGGTTTGTCACTATGTTTCTAAAAATCGCCATATTTGAGATGTTAAAGTAATTAAACAACTTTTCTATGGTTTATTAACATAATTGGTTGGTTGATTCATGTTAACCAAATACATACATACGTACATACATACGTACGTACGTACATACATACATATACATATACATACCATACATATACATATACACATATATATATACATACATATATATATATATATATATATATATATATATATATATTTTTTTTTTTTTTTTTTCATACAGTAATATCATTGGGACTGACAAAAAATATTCTTATAAAGAGTTTATTCTTAGAGTTTTTTTAAGCATTTATACACAAGTTGGAACCGTAAATTTTTATTATTATAGAAAGTCTATTCATTTATAGAGTATTCTTTTAGAGGGTTTCTACTATATATATAGACACACACACTAAAATGTGAGAACATTTCGAAGTTGAATTAGGGTTTTAAATTAGTGTGAATTGATTTGTTTTAATTTAATTGAATAACGTGGAGAAGAAAGATTCATTATGGTTGACTTTTTAATGATGAATTTTGTTATTGAATTAGGATTGAAATTTAATTTGAGAAGATAGATTGAGTTTTCTATGATAAATTGATAATTTTATTGTGGTTGAATTAAGACTTAAAATTAAATTGAGTGATACATGTTGGTTTTTTACAACAAAGGTCTAATTTACATATATATTACAAATTAGTCTAATTAGGGATCGGAGGTGATGGAAAATGTAATGGAGAGACACACGCTATTTGTCTTCTTGTGAGAGTCTGGGCCTTCTCATCATTTTAGTGAGATTTGTACTGTTTTTTACGAAATTGAGCAAAAATGGGCACACATAATGACTTTCCCCACTCGCTTTTTATTGGGTTATATCAAAGAGCAACTGCGGTACCAATCAAAAAAATAGTTGTCGCTACTGGACGACGAAATGGAGTGATTTGATTGCCCTTCTCCGACCCTTACTGCCCAACCTGAGAACGGACTTTGAAAAAAAATTGCTATAGTATATACGTATGTGTGTGTGTGTGTGTGTGTGTGTATTATTGTATATGTGTGTGTGTGTATATCATATACTTAATCCAGACGGGTAAAATAGTTTTACAATCCATTGCAGGTCAGGTGATAAGAGATGGGGCGAATTAGCAGGTGAAATAGACCAAACTAAATGTGTAATATAATTATTTAGACAAAAACGTTAAATACAAAACAAAATAAATGTTTAGATCCAAAAACTAGCCATTTATTTATGAGTAAGTATCATCAGAGACGATCTCTAAATAATTTATCTAGAGACTGACCTATATTGTCAAGAAAATCATCGATGTTATTAATCAAAACACCTATGTTATTAACATTGGTGTTTTTTCATATTACAATAAGACTTATTTCGTTAATAACATAGACGTTTTGATTAATAACATGTACGATTTATTAATAGCATAGGTCGTCTTTAGATACGTTATCTACACACCGTATCTCATGAGAGTTTGTGTTAATTTATAACTAGCGTCGATTCATGAACCAAGTCCAAAACTCAATATTTACTGGAACCAAGTTTCATCAGAAACACATTCTACACCTACATATTTTTCAAATATTAATATTTTTCAACCCCAATATAGCTTCAACTTTGATGATGGTTTGAAATGGAAAACGCCGGAAAATTAGTTATAGTTTCCCTAATAAATTTTATAATGACATTGTAGTCCGTAACTTTTGAACAATAACAAATTTCAACCTTTTCATAAATCTATTACTCCCTTCGGTCGTTTGGAAGGTTTACATTTTGGTTTGGTGTGAATTTTAAGGAAATAGAATAAAATAGTAAGTAGATGGTAAAAAGTAAGTGAGAGTATAAAAAAGTAAGAGAAATAATGGATAAAGTTTGAAAAAGAGTATTTAAAAAATTAATAAATATAGATAGTGGAGTTTCCAAAAAATGGAACATTAAACTTTTACAAAAATCCCCAGAATGGCAAAATGTAAACCTATAAAAAGAACGGAGGGAGTATTGTATAGTCCAAACTCATATTGCAACCAAACACATCCTTACTTTTAAATTTTATGTTTAATTTGATTTTTTTTCTTTTTCTTTTATTCATTTGCTTTAGGTTTTTTCTTAATTTCCACTATTTTCTTAGGTTAAATTAAAGTGGGACACGTGTCCACTCTCATATTTCCACATTTTATTTTCTTCCAGAT
Organism: Plantago major; assembly: GCA_026545765.1. Classification (NCBI taxonomy): domain Eukaryota; kingdom Viridiplantae; phylum Streptophyta; class Magnoliopsida; order Lamiales; family Plantaginaceae; genus Plantago; species Plantago major. The sequence goes on from CM048839.1 coordinate 67,748,502, forward strand.
TAATCTGGATGTGACATGTGTCCTGTCAAGTAATTTTGAATCGTTTTATTTTAAAATTAATTTATAAAATTAAATGAGGAGCCAACACACGTCCAACGTCTAAACTAATCCCGACACATGAACATCAATCTCCAAACCTGAGGGGAAAAAAGGCAGAGTTTAATGTTTATATTGGAAGCCCTTGGTATATACATAAAGTACGGAGCCATTAAGTGGAATCGTTGATGTATACATATAATCGTGAATTTAATTTGAGGTTTTTAAATTTTTTCTGGACTTATTTGCAAAGTCACAAACTATTTATTGGCCAAATTGAAAGAAACTGGTTTTGCAATCCAAGTCCCTCATACAACTCTAATTCTGAAAAAGGCAAAGTTTTCAAGTTCATAAAACATTGAATTATGTCCCTGGTTTTCAAAATGGAATCCCACCATCAACCAAACTCTGTCTCGAGTTCAATTCTTGAATCCAAATCTAATGCACACTAAATCGATACGGAATCCCTAATGACAACTCCACCAATCTACAAAAAATCCACCATCCCCAAATCAAAATAGTTTCTCCATATGCTACAAACCCATTCACCAATATTCGAAATCCCTAACTACAGCATAACCAATTGAAATATTATTGCAAGAAAAGGATTTTATTTGTTCGGTTATATTCCGGCAAGATCGTGATCAGGGAAGAAGCAGATAGTAGGGCAGTTTCCCTTCTTGCACGCATCTTCATTATAATTAGACTATTGTTGAGTTGTTGTAATACCCAACATCCAACATCGGTTTAGAGTGAAAGGGGTGAAGGGTATATATATGTAGACCACCACTCTCCTATTTTATGAGGCCTTTTGGGTGATTCCAAAAGTAAATCCGTGCGGGTTCAGGCCCAAAGCAGACAATATCCTATAATCGAGACGTGTGTACGACAGTCATGAGTAACATTGCCAATTAATGGACCGGTCTCTACTTAGTGGTCGGGTCGTTACAGGTGGTATCATAGCGGGGCTATCGGGATTGCCGGAAATAAGTGTCATATGGGGCAAAGTGCTACTGTATATGGACCGTGGGAGCCACCTCTAGAATCATGCGTGAATGGTTGGTCCCGGAATATATTCTAAGTCTCAGAACCAAGCTCGACAAGTTCGGGCCAATTCAATAAAAAGAGACCAAACCCTTTGTATTTTTAATCTATTTTGTTTAGAATTGAAATGGTACTCCAAATGAATTGGCTAAGGGCATGTTTGGTTTGTGAATAAGTTGATTCAGCTTATCAGTTAGTCAACCCAAAAACAAATTAATGGACCTCGATGTAATTGTTCGACTAATGGTATCCAGATTAGTATAGGGCATCTAATAGGGGAGGTATATGTAATTGTTCCGTACATATAATATGCAATATGCATACATTCCTCTAAAATTAGACTTTGACACTAGATTACCATTTGTTACGTATTAAATTTTTTCTCATTTTCAATCTTTTTACATATAATCCCTCCATCCCGTTAAACGTGTCTCACTTATTTTCGACACTATTGTTAAGAAAGTCTATAGTTTGTTATTTGTTGTGGAAGAGATAAATGATAAATAATGGAGAAAGTATAAGAGGTAAGAGACAGAAATGATAAAAATGGAAAAGTCTTGGAATGGAAAGTATTGCAATCCCATACCGCTTTTATGGAGGCGTAAGTTGTTTTTACACAAGAATGAACCGACCAAGATTATAGTTTCTCGGCTATAATGACAATCGACACGATATAGTTTTTCAACCCATGGCAGTCTGGTGATAACATGGGGGTGGATAAACGGGTGAAAATAGACAAAATTAAATACATAATTAGTTAAAAACTTCAAATAAAAAATAATATAAATGTTTAAATAAAAAAAAACTAAGTAGTAAGTGATAAAACATTAAAATATGGTAAAAATGTGTAATTTTGGTGGGGAATGTGTAAAGAGGTGGTAAGAAGTGCAAGAGTAGGATTTATTATTATTGGTTGGGTGTGGAGTACCTTCCTTTTTTAGTAATGTATGAAGTTTTGTAGTACGTCTAAAAATGACAAATGCATGAAGTTCTGCGGGACGAATAAAGTATATATTAAATAAAACATGCAAATCATTAGTTGTTGAATTTATTGTATATGCCATTTAATATAGATAATTTTTTATTATTGTAATTTATGGATGTACACATATATTTACTCTCTTTCTTTTTCACATATTGACGAGGTCGGGTAACTGAAGAGTTGTACCAGCTCATCTGTCGTCGGTTGAATAACAGGTTATGAAAAAATTAACCTGTAAATGTTTTAAAGAAAATAATTTGTGCGTGGGGTAAGAGGCAAACATTTTACATGGTATGGTTTGGCGTGCACTTTTTTTAATACCCCTAATTTTAGGGGAGTACGATCGGGTGAAGATGGTATTGTTACAAATTAGACTGGCCCACTATAGATGTGTGGTTTAAATAAAATCAAGGTGGGTAGATTGCTTTACTAACCTGTGGTAGATTGACAAATGAGTTGGTGGGTAACATGGAATGGGTGAGGTATATACCCGATCCGTACGCCATTATCTTAAATAGATATCGTTAAGGTTCGCAACGGGTTGGATATACCTCGATCCATTTAAAGACTTGATTGGAAAAGGTCTTCCCAGCTTATAATACAAATACGATTAATTACTGAGGTGCGATTTATCATAGATCATGATAAAGATTGGCCAAACTTTTGAGGAATATTGATTATGCATTAAAATTGTGCAATGGCACAATTGAGAGTCACTACTCTTATAATTATAATCGAGGTAAAAGTGATGTATGGAATAAACGCATACAAAAAGTTTATCGTTCTTAATTAGTGTGATGGTGAGTCCATCAGAGACAAACTAAAAATGTAACGTCCCAAAGTTTAAGATAAATTTTCAGATAGCTTAAAGGATCAAGAACGCTACTCATACCAATAATGTGCACCTTTCTTTTCGGAAATCCATCCATAAGAGCTTTAGACTTAAGCATGCATGCTCAGGAGTAATCTTGGGGTGGATGACTGGTAAGTCTATCGTTGCATGCACGAGTGGAATAAAGTGCGGGAACGAACATGTATTGGTGCAGTGGGCCAACATATCACCCGGATAATAGTCCATGACCGCGCTGGCACAGAGGGTCGGACATCGGCTTGCAAGGGTACGACGTGTTACAAAAATGTTGTTGTAAATATTGTAGGATTTCATATACTTAAATATTTTTTTACTATACCCGTCGAGTATCGACGGGTTATAAACTAGTATGGAATAAAATAATAAGTAGATGGTAAAAAGTAAGAGAAAGAATAGATAAAGTAGAAAAGAAAGTGATAAAAAATTAATAAGTGGAGTTAGTCAATTTCAAAAAAAATCTATCTATATCTATATGAAAAGAAGCATATTTCAAGCCTTGTGGTTAAGCCATGTGTCATGCTGACGTGGTACTATTGAGCATTCCTATTGGTCAGTTTTTTTTCCAAATGTATTTTGATTGGTTGTTAGAATTTCAAATTTGGTATGTTGGTGGTGGAACATTTTAAGTATTTAAGACGTAGTGCACCATATAACTCCCATGATTTATTTTTAGTATGTTGAATCCATATATAATTTTTATTTAATCTCACATATATTTATCTACAAAACTCCAAAAAATATTTTGAACGTATATGAAAGTGCAATTTATATTGCACTTGTTTTGTTAATTCGGCCTTTCTTCGTTTATTAACCGGTTCGACAATTGTAGTTGTTTTTCTATGGTTATTTTGTAGGATATATCAAGTTGGGCCTCAACATGCTTAATGGATCACGATTGTCATCAGAGTGCTTAATGTAGCGTAATCAGAAAGCAAAACGCAATCAGAGCAAAGGGCCAAATAAGAAGAATAGGCGTGATGGGCTTGAAGATTAAAGGATCCATAATTGTTGTAAGTAAGCTGCCATAATGATTCATGGAAGAATATTATGCTATAAGGAAAGTGAGATTTAAAAGAGATTGATATCTAGAAGACTCCTTATACCATTAATACATCAAAGGAAGTTTCCTTACCACGAATCCAAGTTTGGGAAGACTTGGGCCTGCCTGCTGCCGACTTGCTTCTTCATGTGATGAGATTGCCGCAATTATATATAGAAGAAGAAGGAGGCGTTTGCAAGGCTGCCGACTCTAAGAACAAAAAGAGAGAAGATTATTTTGTTTAGGTTTGTCTTGCTTTACTAGACCTTTACCTCGGTGTTTACTTGTGAGTGTTCTCTAAAGATCGAGAATTACTCTAGTATCATTGAACTAGAATAGGTTTTTCTTATCTGTTCTAGGTCTAGTTTTCTGTAAGTTTAATCAATCGTTTGTGATTGGATTAAACTTCTTTTTGTAATTCTACTTTTCAATTTTAGTAGAAGTTTTGCTACGGCACCGTCGGTATCTTTATATACCGACTTGAGAAATCTTGTGTTCAGTTTTATTCCGCTGCACTTTTCTGAGTTTTGTTAATTACAGTTCACTATTGTCGTAGTCTGGTCGATCACTGTTCACTATTGAGAAACGGTGTTGACTCAACATCAATAGTCAACATCGTTTGAAACTGTCCAGAAGTACCAATCCCGGTCCTACAGTTCTAACAAGTGGCATCAGAGCCAGCCACCTAATTAATTGGTGTCTGGATTTGGTACTACTACGATGGACGCTATCAATTCAAGTGTCAATGCATCACCGTTAGATGGGTCGAACTACCACCATCGAAGATAAGGGTCGAACCTACATCAAATCAATCAGGCGGTATGGAAATCGTTCTTGAAGGCTACGTGGCCTACCATAGGACCAGATGTCGATGGAGATGTCGCTCCAAAACCCAAGCTCAATGGTCGTGATGATTTTCTTGCTAGCTCTTACAATGAAAAAGCCTTGAATGCAATTTTCTCTCATGTTGATCCTCATATGTTTAAACTCATACAAAATTGCACTACTGCTAAACAAGCTTGGGATTTACTCCAAAATCATTGTGAAGGTGATAATAGTATCAAACAAACTAAATTGCAACTTCTTTGGTCTAAATTTGAAAACTTGAGAATGAAGGAAGAAGAAACAATTGATTCTTACTTTGACAAGCTTCTCACTATTTCTAATGATATTCAACTTCTTGGAGATGCCATGTCAAATAAACAATTGATTTCTAAAGCTGTTCGATCTCTTTCTTCAAAGATTGATATAAAAAGAACGATTTTGGAGGATACTCAAAATCTGGCAGCTATGGATTTTCATACCTTGATGAACAATTTAAAGAATTTTGAAATTCAACAAGATGAACGAAAAGGTACGAAAATCATAGTATGTCTCTGCACTTAAAATCGAAATTCCCTGAGTCTGAAAGCAGTAGTGACGATTCTGATGAGATAACTGAAGAAGCCTATAATGCTTTAGTTAGAAAGTTTAATAAGCTTAGGTTTAGGAAAAATTCTAACAAAGGATCTTCAAGTAACTCAAAAGGCACTAACAAGTTCAATAAAAGTGTAAGCTCTCCAGTTTTGAGTCCTGCTCAACTTAGCAAAGTTAGATGTTTTGAATGTCAAGGATGGGGACATTATCAGAATGAATTTTCTAACACTCTTCGAAAGGAGAAAAAGACCTTGCTTGCTTGTCTCAGTGATGTGTCAGGTGATGAACAGGAAACAGATGATTCAGAAGAGAATGTTGCAGCTCTGTCCTCTGTTTTGGACGATGTTGGAAATCGATGTTTAGTCAACAATGAAAACTCAACATCATCACAGATTCTCTTCTTTGACTATGATGATTCACAGATGTGTGAAGAGATATTCAGTGGAAAATATTCTGACTTTGAAAACTCAATATCTACTAATGTCTACTGTTTGCATGGTTCAGTTGATTTGTCTGCAGATCTTTCTCTTGAAGAAGAGTTCACTGACGAACAAATAGTGGAAGAACTGAAACAGATGTATGAAGATCTCCTTAAGGAATGGAAGAAGCTTAAGAAGCTCAACAAGAGACTTGCAAAGGAGAATGATAGTCTAAAGGAAACCACTGTGAAACTGGAAGTGGCACTGACACGCAAAGAAGCAGAATTGGAAAAAGTAACCTCTGAACTTAATAGAGAAAAGGAAGTCATTGCCAAGTGGAACTCTTCTACATCAAAACTTGACTACATGCTTGATCAAGACAATGAAGGTACTGCCGGTCTAGGTTATACAGGTACCTTTGACTCCTCTTTTGATAATAAGATAGGGTGCAACATGCATTGCAATTCTGATTTGAATGATTCAACTAAAATGCAAAACATTAAGTCTCTGTCTGAACTTGTCAATGCTCCCGTTTTTGTCAAAGAAAAAGGTAATGTCACAGGAGAGACCAAAAAGACCTTTGTGTGTCAATATTGTCTTAAGATTGGTCACTTAAAACCTTACTGCTTTACTTTTCTGAGAGATCTAAAAAGAGGCAAGATAGAGAAATATGTGCAGGATTCCAGCTTGAGTGTTTTAGCTCTAAAAACAAAAAAATCAAAAGTGTCGATTCCAAAATCTGGTCACGTAGTTGCCTCTGTTGTCAATGAAAAGTCCAATGTCGAGTCGATGTCGAAGTCAACTTCGACTTCAACAAATGGCTCCGATTCTGGATCTCTGTGTCAAATTTTCACCATACTATATCTAGTCAGAAACAAAAAGTGTCTGGAACTGTAAGAAATACGAGAGAAAAGGTGAAAAGAGTTTGGACTCCTAGGGAGAATATAATCTGCAATGTTGCTTTCTCTGTTGCTACCTCTCCTAACAATGCAGGAAAATGGTACTTTGACAAGGATGCTCGACACATGACCGCACTTTAAGTAACTGCCTAACTTTGTCTCTCAAAAACTGGAAGGTTACTTATGGAGGAGGTTACAAGAGTCGATTCTTGGAAAGGGAATGTTAACCCTTGAAGGTGTTCCCAACTTGCAAAATGTCCTTTTGGTTGAGGGACTTACTGCCAACCTTCTCAGTGTTAGTCAATTGTGTGATGATGATTTAAAGGTCAAATTTAACAAGCATTCTTGCAAGGTGTACACTTGTAGGGAGAAAGTTGTTGTGATGACAGGTACTAGATCTGCTGATAACTGCTATGTGGTGGCTGATCCCCACAAATGCATGTTGGCAAAGGATGATGAAGCTGTGACTTGGCATAAGAAACTTGGCCATGTAAACTATAGGAACATGGAAAGGCTCATCAAACTGGATGCGGTTAGAGGATTACCGTTCGAACAATGCCGGAAGCAAGTATGCAAAGGATCGCCTAAAAGGTAAACAAACCAGAAATGCATACATCCCTACAATCTGAAGTGCAGAAAACAGGTACATCCAATTGCTTCGAACTCTTACATATGGACTTGATGGGACCAATTGAGGTAGAAAGTCTAGGTGGTAAGAGGTACATCTATGTCATAGTTGATGATTTCTCTCGTTTTACTTGGGTATGATTTTTAAAAGAGAAGTCTGAAACTTTTGATTCCTTCAAGAAACTGCATGCTAGGTTTAGTAATCAATATGCTACTATTGTTCAACGCATTAGGTCGGATCATGGTAGGGAATTTGAGAATCAAACCTTTGCTGATTTTTGTGAAAAGAAAGGAATTTTTCACGAGTTTTCTGCACCCAAAACTCCACAACAGAATGGAGTAGCTGAGAGAAAGAATCAGACCCTACAAGAAATGGCAAGGGTTATGTTGAGTTCCATGAACCTTTCTAAAAGATTGTGGGCTGAAGCTGTAAATACAGTGTGTCACATTATAAATAGAGTCTACCTTAGACCAGGAACTTCAACCACTCCCTATGAGATTCTTAATGGCAAGAAACCTAATCTTAGGTACTTTCATGTGTTTGGATGTGCTTGCTATATTCTCAATAATAGAGAACCTTTAGGCAAGTTTGATGCTAAGATTGATAAAGGGATTTTTGTAGGTTATTCTCTTAATAGCCATGCATATCGAATATACAATTCAAGGACACAAACAGTTCAAGAATCTGTTAATGTTACTTTTGATGACTCTATGTCTTGTGAAAAACAGCAACATGAGACAAGCATCGTAAAAACCGATTGTCAATCGTAAATGTACTAAATCGATGTGTTCGACTGATTCCCTTACATTGAACTGCGAGAAGATGGAGGCAATGTTGATCACAATGTTGACTCAACATTGCACCCAACATTGAAGGGGGAGAGCTCATCAGATGAATCTGTCTCAAAACATGAAGAGGAACCTGTTCTGGAATCAAATGTGCCACTGGATTCCATAAGACGTGATCCACCTCCAAGGATTCGCAAAGATCACCCAAGCACTCAAGTCATTGGTGATCCAAGGGTAAGAATGACTCTTAGGGGAAACACCAGAAAGAACTACAAGGAAACGCTACGCAATGCAACCTTGTGCCAAACGGTAAGTTCTTCTTGCTTTGTTTCGCTTATTGAACCCAAGAATGTGAAAGAAGCCTTAAAAGATGAGTATTGGATAGAGGCCATGCAAAACGAACTGCATCAATTTAAAACCAATGAAGTTTGGTCTTTAGTGCCTCGTCCTCTAGAAGTGAATGTCATAGGAACAAAATGGATATTCAAAAACAAAAGTGATGAAAATGGGATAGTTATTAAGAATAAAGCTCGTCTTGTTGCTCAAGGTTACACTCAAGTTGAAGGAATAGATTTTGATGAAACCTTTGCTCCTGTGGCCAGATTAGAATCCATTAGTCTTCTGCTTGCTATCAAAGGTGCTTTAAACATTAAACTGAAGCAAATGGATGTTAAGGGAGCCTTTTTGAATGGCTATATCGATAAAGAAGTTTATGTGGAACAACCTAAGGGCTTTGAAGATCCAAGTCACCCCGACTATGTGTATAAACTAAAAAAGGCCCTGTATGGTTTGAAGCAAGCTCCCCGTGCTTGGTATGCTCGATTAACTGATTTTCTAGTTGATTTTGGTTTCAAAAAGGGGGAGGGAGATCAAACACTGTTTATTCTTAGAAAAGGACATGATCTGTGCATTGCTCAAATATATGTTGATGATATTGTGTTTGGCTCAACTAATCCCTCTATGGTAGATCGCTTAGAAAGCTATGACAGGTACCTTTGAGATGAGTATGATAGGAGAACTCAGCTATTTTCTTGGACTTCAAATCCAACAGAAGGAAGATGGCCTATTCTTGTCCCAGGAAAAGTATGCACGAAATCTGATAAAAAAATTTGGGCTCGAAAGTGCCAAACCGTGCAGTACTCCGATGGCTACATCGTTGAAGATAAGCAGAATCGATGTTGGGGAGGATGTTGACACAACATTGTACAGATCAATGATTGGAAGTCTCTTGTATCTATCTGCCAGTAGACCAGATATCATGTTCTCGCTTATGATGTTCTAGTATCAATCTAACCCTAAAATCCCCATTTAATCACGTTAAGAGAATCCTTAGATATATATCAGGAATTGTTAATCTAGGATTATGGTTTGCATGTGATACAAACAATAATCTGGTGGGATTCAGTGATTCTGATTGGGCTGGTGATCTAGATGATAGAAAATCCACTAGTGGAGGTTGCTTTTATCTTGGTCCAAATTTGGTGTCTTGGTATAGCAAGAAATGTAATCGTATCACTTTCAACCGAATCAATATATAGCACCGGGAGTCAGGTGTCTCAACTAGTCTGGTTGAAAAATATGCTGCATGACTATGGTCTACAAAGTGCTACCCTTTTGATGTTCTGTGACAACCTTAGTGCCATACATATCTTTAAGAACCCTGTTCATCATTCTCGCACTAAGCACATAGATATTAGACATCATTTCCTTAGGGACTTGGTCAATAAGCAAGTGATTGACATAGAACACATCGACACAACAAACCAACTTGCAGATATTTTTACCAAACCCTCAGATGGAGAGATTCTTCACTCGTGGAGATCTCTCGGTATGTGCTCTCAGAATCACAAGATTGAGTACCAATGTTGACTCAACATCACGGTCAACATTGGTTGTTTAGTAAGAGTGATGCTGTTGTCTTTTTATTTTTTTCATTCCTGTGTGTTTCTGTGCTCCCGTGTTTCTGTACATGTCTTTGGTTGTTCTTGTTTTGTAGCTTACATTGATGATGCTTAGGGTCTGAAAGGCTGTTTGAAACCAAGGTTGAAAGGGATCGAGTCTCTTGTGTGTTTGCTTTATGTAAAACCCACTTTTGCTGCTTTTTGGCTATTTTTACTCGTACCTTGACTCGCACTTGATGTTGCCTCCTGCTCTTTATGCTTAATAAATCTAATGAATTATGATAAAAAGGGCTCGAAGTGTTTCCGTCGAGGATCGTGTTGGGCAGGTTTCAAATACTATCCAGATATCGACGTGGCCAATGTGTCATATGTCGTGAGGGTTGATGGCCTGTACTGGAAACCGACACGCACAAAAGTGCCGATTCTCGTAATGCTGCTGGTTCACTTTCTGAGTACCAAATTACCCAATATAGTCAAATGAGTGATCTTTATGCCATGAGACGTGTGTTTACCTAACTCTGCATAGGCTTCGGCTTTGGAGCGGATTCATACGTGTTCCAATTATTTGACATGGTTCACGGTCTCATGGTCACCCCACTCAAACTTATGCTAATTGTTCAATTTACTTTTTGAGGCAATGTTGGGTGTGTTTCTTTGGTATTCCTTTCTCTTTCTGTTTTGCCTGCAGCATCAGTGGTGTTAATCGAATCTGCACTTTTTGAGACTTGGTTTCCTGGCTGACTTACATTAAGAGTGGTCTGATTTCCCGATGTTGTCACCAATGTTGAGTCAACATTCAGGTCAACATTGACTGTGCTGAAGTACTGGTTACTTAACTACTGTGCTTTTATTTTTATTTTTTTTTCTGTGTGTTTTTGGGTTTGAGGGGGAGTAGGTCTAAGGTGTTTTCTTCGGGTTTTTGGGTTTCTGCATTCCTGTACTTGCATTTCAAGTCACTTTCTTTAAGATCAAGATTTTTGGTCAACCTTCCTAGGGTTTATGTTGGTTCAGATAACGGCAAAGTAAAAGACTATGGGGGGGGGGGTGAATAGTCTTTTAAAACTTTTGTCGATAACAACTATTTCTCAGATATCTGAATGTATATCTGATACTTAGAATCAGAGCGCGGAAGACTTAATAAAGATAAGTGCGTAAATGCTAATATGTGTGTGTGTTGCTGAAATGTAAATACAGAAAGGTAAATGACACGGCAAGTATAGTGGTATCCGGAGGTGGCGTAATCCTCCAACTAATCCACTTCGGTCTATCAAAGACCTAGAATTCACTAGAACAGATAATTGAGATCTCCTTACAATAATCCTATTCTAAGATTCTTAACAATTGGTTCCCAACCAAATGTTCCCCCTGAGTTGTTCCCTTTCATGCCAAGTACTTCCTATACTCAGAAACCTTTGAGTTATTCCCTAGCTTCCCAAGCTAAGTACTTCCTATACTCAATAACCTTGGAGTTATTCCTTAGTTTCCCAAATCAAGTACTTCCTATACTCCGGTAACCTTGAAGTTATTCCCTGATTTTTCAAACTAAGTACTTCCTGACTCCACACCAGTTATGGTGTTGGTTTTGGTTTGAGTTGTCAGATGAACGTCTTAATAACTTTTCAGTTAATCAGATAGCTCTGTGAACCAAGTTACTTAATACACTTTACAGCGTATGGTATCTTGTTCGATTTTACTGACCCAAGTCTTATGATATCTGTTCAAGAGAATGAATCTCAGATAGTTGATCTTTTGATTCAACTCCTTCACAGATAGCTTTGCTTGTTTAGGATCAGGACACTTAGAACTTCAGTGTTTACTCAAGATCAAAAGCTTTAGTCGCAACAGAAAGCTTTGAGGATAAGTAAGTTGCTTTGAGAGAGTAAGACGTTCAGCGTTTGTATGAAGTTCAAGGTGTTCAGTGTTCTGTGTGTCTTCTCAAGCAGTCTAAGTGTTGATATTTATAGATGAATTTGAGTGCCGTTTGAATAGTATCCGTTAGGCTCAAATTCAAACTATCGATATCTGTGTATAGTATCAGAGGTGTTTTGTCTTCTTCTCGCCGCTGCTTTTATTCGACATCTCCGTCTGCGCATTAAATGCATTGTACTATACTTTTGTCCTCAGTGTCAACGGAACTATGCTTTGTATCAGAGACTAGTGTTGTCTGATTCTTTGCACATCCTTATCTATAATCTTCAGATACCACTCGTATTTATTGAAACAACTTTTGTTTGCAATATATTTCTTTTTCAGAAATGTGGTTAATGCTCAAGGTATCTGAGAATAGATATCTGTGGACACTTTCCTTGTTTTCAGATATGTCTCTTATTTCTCAGATATCTCTTGTGACACAGTTTGTTTGAAACTATTTGTGTCTTTAAGATATCTGGCTAAGATATCTGAACAACAGATTCAGTAATCTTGTGTAGTTTTCTTCAAGTCTTCAATGTCGTTGAGCTTTCTGCTTGGATGACTTCTTCTTGGTCTTCTCTTCATAAAATAAAAATTACATTTTGAGACCTAACATTCTATACAAGATTAGCTAGACTATCATACTTAGTGGTTTTCCTCTTTTACAATGTTCAAGTGAACCAAGAGTACTAATCACCTTTCTAAGACTAAGATAAGTCATCATGTTGCTGATCAAAACTAAACAGATATTCTTTACAAAATATCTAACAAAATTCCTAACAAATTTCTCAAGAAATTTCCCAACAAATTTCACAAGAAATTTCCCAACAAATTTCCCCCTTTTTGATCAGTCAACGATGACTATCTTTACCTATTACAAATCTGGATGAGGAAACAATCCACCACTTAATCATTTCTTAAGATCTTTCAATTCATATAATTAAGTGCAGAAAGTAGACATCAACCAAATCACAAGGTGTGATCTTTGCTGACAAGTTATCTTTTATAGAATACTATCTGAGAGTAAGTTCTTCAGATAAGTTACAAATAAGGATTACAAATAACTTCAATACATGATACAGTTAAGCTCAGTCAGCAAAAATACAAAAAATACATAGTAAATTAGGACAACAGGAGTAACCAAGCTCCAAGTAAACATCCTAATAGACTAGTCTTCATGTCTTCAATCTTCAAGTCTTCAACAGTATTTCTATGGATCAGTCTGCAAATTTCCTATCTCCAAACCTTTTGATGTCATCAGAATAATCATAGAGAAGAGTTCTGACGAGCATCTCTGTCTCCGCAAATCCACAGACCTCTTTGTAGGTTTTGGTAGGATTTTTCTTGGCAAAATGCTTGACCCATAGGTACTTTCCCCACTTCCAGGCATGCTCTATTCTGATATCTGAAAGATTGAAGTATTCGTAGATAATCTTCAGATATCTGATGTCACCCTTGTATTGATCTTCTGTCAGATAGAATGACTCATAGGGTTCCACAGCAAGTCTTGGTCTTGTGCCTGTTCCTGTGATATTCAGAATTCTGTGCACATCATCTGGCTTTCCATATGGACATTCATCAGAGAGGTCCTTTCTCATGGCTTCAGTTCTCTTGACAACTTCAAAATCCAACCAGGCTTTAATGTGATTGGTGTTGATCAAGGTTGGCTTATCTTTTCTCCATGCCATGAGTTGTTTATGGATTGGTTCTGGAAATCTTGAATTTACCAAAAGATGCTTCAGTTCCAGAATCCAATAGCCATTCTTTTGATTGATGCACCTGTAGACAGAGGAATCATTGTCATACTTCACATACTCTATTTTGGCTTCTTCCGCCGAGTGGAAGTCGACTTTGTCTTTGCTCTCCACTGCTCCTTCTCTCTTGAATTCTCTTTGGGGTTGTTGTTGAAGAACCACCACCGGATAGACTTGGTATTTCAGAGGGTGTTTTAGCCGCTAGGGCTTTGGCAAATGGGCATGCTTAGGCTTTCAATTTTCCTTTTCTTGTGAAGAGGAGCTTCATCTTCATCGATTCTCATCATCATCAAGATTGAATCTTGTGTGAGTTTTACACCTTCTTCATTGCTCGACTTGATTGACCTTCTTCTTCTTCTTCTTCTTCAAGATTCATCAATCCTCTAACTTGTCTTCTCCTCGAGCCTTGGTACTCCTTGGAGGTTTCGTGCTGGCCCTTGTTACCATTTTGGTTCCTTCAAGGTTTCGGGAAGCAGCCACTATTTGCAAAGCAATTGGCTTGAGGAGGGTTCATTGATTCGAGTGGTGGTCGGACGTTTTCTTCTTCCTTTCCGAGCCGCACTACCCGATTTCTTCTTGTTTTCATCTCCTTCTTCCCATTCCCCGACTTTGAGGTCCAGATTTGTACTTTCTTTCCCTTAGTCATTCTTGTCGACTCACCTCATAAAGGAACTGAGAGAGTCAAAATGCCTTTGTAAATAATTATAGCGGTGACCAACTTCAAGTTCGGCTTTGAGCTCTCGATTTTGCTTGATAAGTCCATTGTCCTTATCATGAGCTCGCCAATGGGCCTTGATGGCATTTGCTTTTCCAAAGCAGGTAACTTGCCTCGAAAGCTTTTTCACTAAAGACGATCATCGCCCCTTATCATTCCTGTGTCTTTCTCGAGCAATGACTATGCTAGTTGTTCTCTGAGTGATGAGCTCAAGAATTTTCTCATTTCGTAGGGGACGAGGCAATTACTTCCTTGTTCTCGTAGACATCTCCTTGTTGAGTAGCCAGATTGCACTGCTCATGTATTCACGGAGTGGACGTTGGCGCTTGTTGAATATTGTAGGAGCAATCAACTTCCTTTTCGTGAGAAACCGCTAAATGTTCATTGCGGTGCTCGCCAAAGTCTTGTCTTTTCATCATCCGAGTGATCACCAAAGGATCTTCATCCTCTCGACATTTTCATCGATCAGACGAGTCCAACAACCATCTCAGAGATTGGTTTCTTTCCTTTCTGGGAGGAGGATGGTACTTCTTTTGAAGATGATGCAGCCTTAGCATCATGCTTGACTTCAGATACTTCTTCAGTATCGAGTTCTTTGGTGATCTTTTGCACAAAGATCCCGTAGCTCTTTAACTTCGAGTAAGCAATCATTTCTTCTAAGTATAGATCTTGTAGTTGATCAATCTTATCTCTGGATTTAGCTATTTGATCTTCCAGTTGAAGATGGAGTTGTTGTTCTTCTTCCAACAGTTGTCTGAGTTGAGCAGATCTAGTTTGAGTGTTTAGTATTTTCTGATTTGTTTCTTCAGAAAGCTCAACTACTTGTTCAGTAGTAACTGCGTGTTGGTTAGAAGATGGATGAGTAGATTTCTGAGGTGATGAAGACGGAGATTTATGTGATGTCTTCTCGCTTGTTTCGCCACCGAGGCATTGTTTCTCCGTGAAATTCTCCGCCCGGTGTGGCATCATCATCATCCTTTTTGTCATTATCATCCTCTTGGTGATGGTCAGTGGGAGGTTCATCAAAGTAATTTTCATTCATTTCTTCCTCCTCATCATCTTCAGATACAAGATTGATCACTTCCGAGATAGTGATCTTCTGCCCATTAACTTCTTCTTGTTCAGAAGGTATAAATTGCAGAGTCTGGGGCAGGACTGGCTTGAATGCCATCTGTAATCTTATCTGACCATCTGCCTGTTCAAAGGCATGTATCAAACTATGCGCCACTTCTCTGGAAAAGTCCTTATGTAGTAGAGTCGCAACTGTATATTGTTAGGGAACATTGCTTGGACATAAGTTTCCAGGTCAAGAGCTCGTGCTCGTCTGGTTGGTTGATCAGTGATTCTCAATATTTCAGAGAGATCAGAGCACCTTAACTTCTGCCATTTCTTGAAGCATTGAATGTGCTTTCGTGGTGTGAGCTTTGAAGAAGTGAAGTAGGTCCTTGTTTCTTTAATGGGAACTCGCTGCATCTGTTTGAGCCTGAAAGAAAGAGTTTTGAGTGAGCTTCAAAACTTTTGTAGATATCTGAGTAGAAGTGTAGTTTAGTTTGTGAGTTACCTGAGTAAGTACTTCAGGCTCAGATACTTGTTCTACTAAGACAATTGGTGTCTCAGATATCTATCTTGTTGTGAGGTTGAGACTTGGAAGTTTGGTCCTCATCAACCTTTCTTTCTTGAACCTGAGAGAAATACAATACTTAGGAAATAGTTTGAAAGAATTTATGCATAAATATGCTTTTAATGAATTCTGATTTGAGCTACTTACTTCCTCAACAGGAAGCTCAGATTCATTTTTCTCAGAAACTTGTGCAGTTTCTGGTGTTCTTTCGAGTGATGTTGCCTTGTGGGCTTCATCAATTTCCATTGATGCAAGGGAAGTCGCAACTTTATCCCCTTGCATTTCTACTTCTGAAATAGCCTGTAAGTAGAAAGTATTGGATTTTAGAAGAGATAAAGGATAACCCAAGATGAAGAATACATGTCACTTGATTGTCATATGCCTTCAAGTTTGAAGGCTCAGTGATGTGTTCTCCAGAAACCTTGTTGGTTTCTGGGTTTGTCTCTGGCATTTCTGCCTTATCTTCTTCCATCTCAGTTGGAGCCTGTTAGAAACATTTAACATGAATGAGCACATAAACATTTTTACTGAAAATTTAGTTCTCTTTAAGAATCATTTACCCGTGGCATGTGCTCGATTTCTCAAGAGTCGAGGTTCAAGGAACCTCTTTTCAAGATCTCGAGGTAAGCTTCTCCTCTTGTTTTTATGCTTTAACTCAAATGTAATAAAGAAACTCTTATTAGGTAACAAGATTTATAAGTATAAAATTTTTCACAAGGTAAGAGTTAAACCACATTTACCCGAGCGCTTCCTACCGATTGGTCTCGAACTTGTGACCTTTCTATACATTGGTCCTTGTCCCAAAGGCAGCTTTGTTTGAAGTTTCGCATTTCACACCTTTCCCGAGTATGCAACTCCGCTTGCCTCCCGGTTGATCATTCCGAGTAGATGTCTCGCTTTATCCTCTCAAAGGAGTTGGAGAACCCGCCAATTAGTGATTTTCTTCAAGATAGTATTCGGTAATTCAAATGGAGTTCATTTACCATTTCATCAACCACTTGGCTGTTGTGGTTGTTGTGATTGTGGTTGTCGAAGCGTAAGATTGATCAAGAGAATGTTCTTCCGTATTTTAGATGTGGCATTTCCATCAAGATTCCGCCAAAGACTAAAATACCACTCATCGTGCTTGTGAAGTTGTGCAAGAGAGACATTCCCGATGATGTGTTTGCACCAACAACCTTGCTATAGGTTCAAAGAACTCGTGGTGTAGGTTCTTCTTCGATACCTTATCACCGCCATTTTTCAAGAATCTTAGCTCTTTGTTATTTCTAGGACTTGAGATGACTAGTTCATCATCTTCATCGCCGAGCTCTCATCAAGATTGGGAACCGATTGGTCCATTATTCCCCGGTTTCGCAGATGGGGCTTGTGCTTTTCACCACTCTGGCAAGATTTATGAGTTCATCGCCAAGGCTTTCGCATTAGTCGCAACATTTCAAAGCACTTTCTCTTCGAGTCTACTTGTTCAAGAGTTGACAACTCTTTGCAAAGATTGATGAGTTCATCCGCCATTATCGCCCATCGAATGCCCGCAGATATCCGAGAATTGACAACCTCTTCGGTGTGTCTTCCGATTTGCCAGACTTCTTTCTTGAAGTTCGGCTTCTGGTCGCAACCTTTCTTCGATATCTTTTCGCATTTTCGCTTCTTAGACCTTTCGAGACCCAAGAACCTTTTTCATCGATTTGTATACTCATATTTGTAAAGTTATTGTCATTATTTCGCCGCCTCTCGAGCTCAATGCCAAGCTTTTCCAAAGAAGTAGCATATCTTCGCACTATAGCCTCATCGTGGCCTTCGCTCATCTAGTCCTTTGACAATTTTAAGCTCAAGCCTTCAATCTTCTTCACGAATTTCATGAAGGCGCATTTTCCCAATTAAAAGGGTTTTCCAAATGCCTTTTGTCGATTAAGCAAGAACATCATGATCCATCGTTTCGCTTATCCGGTCAAGACCTCCTTGTAGACCATCAAAGCATCTGTGAAGAATGCAAGCCAAGATATCCCAAAGGAACCAACAGATGTCCGGTTCGGATGTCAAGCAAGCTTGAACTCGAGGTGTATCTCGATTTTTCAAGATCACACACGCCATCAGAAAGTTCTTTAACACCTTCAAGGAGTTCCTCATCCTGGTGTTTATTTCAAAATCCTTTCCAAGATTTTGAACCTCAAACAACTTACGTAGTTGTTAAGTCCGTATGATTTCCTCGACCGAGGTTTTGATAGACACTATTTCAAATTCTTCGATACACAGAAATAATCTCGAGTTGTTGTAAAATTCCAACACATCGAGTGATGAAATTCCACTGGGCGAAGATAGAAAACCCTCGATTTGTGCCTTTTCAAGCATGTCAAGAATCAATTTTCGTCATTGTTTTCTATCAGCAGTGAGGTATTCTCAATCATGGCACCACCCCAAATCATTCTGTGACTTGAAGTCTAATGGTCGTGATTAAAAACTCCTACCAATGATTGTTTACATAACCAACTCGTGCTTTCTTTTCAAAGAAGCATCAAGGAGGATTGAGATTTCGTGTTGAAGTGTTCTTGCAGCCATCTCTTTATATAGTGTAGGATTTGAAATTGATGTTTGAAAGAGATTTGATTCAAGGATTCTTTCAGAAAAACTTAATCTTGATTTGCAGAGATTGTAGAGGGTTTGCAGAGAATCAAGAGAAGGATTTGCTATTTTTGTGCAAGATGAAATTTCGGATTAGGCAAAAGTGATTTCATTTGCCAAAATCCTATATATATAGCAGTTGAATCCCAACAGACAAATACATACAAATTGATTTTGTGTGTACGTATCTGTGATTTGCAAAAGCTAGTTCGGCATTAAATGCTTAGTGGGCCATGTCTGAATTTCAATAGTCCACTATTTACTGTGAATTAATTTCCATCGTACAGATCAATCGCTTAACTTCATCGAGGGTCACCATTGCTTCTTCAGCAATGATCACAATCAACAAGTGTAATTGTGCCCATTTAATGAGTTTTGGCGATTGCTATCCTAATCACAATTCGTGACCAAGGACACCGCTTGCATCCGAATCATTCTTACACTTAGGATTTTTCCAAGTTTTTCATCAAGATAGAAATAATGCGAGTTTCAAGAGAGTAGTTGATCAGAGATAGTTATACTATTCTCTTTGTGTTCCCCTGCTTATTGAGTGATTCATATCCGAGTTCCCGCCTCGTAGATCTTAAGCTATCTTTTGCTTTTAGCCTTTTGACTTCGGATACCTGCTCCGCATTTCTCTTTCTTCGATTCCTGCCCAGATACCTCTTGCTCCAGATATCTCAACTTTTTCGCCATCAGTAGTTCCATTAGTCCAAGACTATGTCTTAAGGCTAAGAATCTACTTTCTTGTAGTGGCTTAGTGAAGATATCGCAAGTTGGTCTTCGCCAATCTTGAGTATCTCTATATCGCTTTTTCAACATGGTCTCGGCGAAGTGATGTCTAACATCAATGTGCTTTGTTCTCGCATGAAATTTAGGATTCTGTAATCGCAATAGCACTTGTGTTATCACGTAAAATGGGAGTTTTCTTCTCATCGAGTCCATAGTCTTTAAGTTGTTGTTGTATCCATTAATTTGTGTTGCACAACAACCAAAGAAGAATATAGTCACTGTGGTAGAAGTTGCAATTGAGTTTTGCTTCTTGCTAAACCATGAGATAAGTCTAGTGCCCGTAAACCCATAAGTTCCCGAGGTGCTTTTCCTATCAAGTTGATCCAAAGATAATCAAATTCGAGTACCCAAATTAAACTCAATCCACTTTCTTTAGGATACCAATCCCACATCTATCGTATCTTTACATACCTTAATATTTTCATAGCAATGTTGTAGTGTGTTTGCATTGGATTTGTTTGAAATTCAGCACATACTCCAACGGCATATTGAATATCGTGTCTACTTGCAGGAGGTAAAGTAGTGAACATATCAATTTCCTATACTTATGTTCTTCAACACTCTTGTCTCGATTCAAGATAGGTCATTTTGGTTCCAATGCTCATAGGTATCTTAGCATTCTTTTCAAGGCTTAAGATTGAATTTTTGAGCATATCTTTTCAGATACTTTGTTCGACTAATGAATATTCCATCATCGAGTTGCTTGACTTGCAATCCTAGGAAATAATTCATTTCTCCCATCATGCTCATCTCAAACTTGCTTTTCATGAGATTTGCAAAGTCATTACAAAGTTGCTTGTCCTTAGATCCAAATATGATGTCATCAACATATACTTGAACTAAGAGTAGTTTCCCATCATGATTTAAGGTAAATAAAGTTTTATCAACTTCACCTTTCTTGAAACCACTTTCCGTAAGGTACTTCGCCAAAGTGTCATACCATGCTCTGAGCCTGTTTCAATCCATACAGAGCTCAGAGTTTATAGACCATTCTACTTTCCGAGGAAACTTCAAAGCCGTGGTTGCTCAACATAAACTTCTTCGCAAGTTCACCGCTTAAGAATGCACTTTTGACATCCATCCGATAAACTTTGAAATCTTTATGAGTCAAGAAGGCTAGAAAGAGTCTTATTGCATCCAATCTGCAACCGTGCATATGACTCACAAAATCTAAGCCTTCACGAGTAAATCCTCGCAACTAATCTTGCTTTGTTTCAAGTTATTTCACCAGATTCATTCATCTTGTTTCGAAACCCATTTAGTTCCAATCACGTATATTCCTTCTATAAATGGAACTAGTTTCAGACTTTGTTTCTCTCAAATTGATCCAACTCTTCTTGCATTGCGTAGATCCAGCCTTGGTCTCCTAATGCTTCTTCTATATTTTTAGTTCAATATTCGAGATGAAACATCCAAAGAGAGAGTTAGCATTTTCACTATCGCTCTCCTAGTCCTAACACCGATTAATCGTCCAATTATATCCTTTGTAGGATGATCTTTGATCCATTTCATCATAGGTTTAGTGCTAGTAGGATCAATATCCAGGTGATCTGAATGTGAATCACTAAGATTTTGATTTGATACATTTTCAGTATCTGACATATGGGAAATGTCATTGATATCTGTCACTTTTTCAGTGTTAGAGATATCTCAATGCATTTCAAAGATTTTATTTTCGATACCTCTTCATGATGAAGGTTCTCAAGAATCGCTCCATTTCTCGAAAACTCATAGGAAATTCCTCATCGCTTAGGAGTCATCTTGTTGTTACTAGGCTTTTCAAGCTTTTCACGCCGTAGTCATCCTCACTTTCCATAGTGATGTTTCTCCTTTCTCGAGGATTCTTCTTAGAGTCCCTCAAGAATAATTTTTGAACCTTTCCGAGAGTTCATCAATAGGAGGTGTTCTCTTTATTTCCTTCATAGAATACAACATGAACGATTCTTCAATTTTCTTTGTTCTTTGTTGTATACTCGAAGCTTTTGCTTGTGGAATAGCCAAGAAAACACCTTCATCCGCTTTCGTTGAAATGTTCTCGATAATCTTTCTCATTGTTTAGAACAAAACATCTACAACCAAATACTCTCGATGTTTGATATTAGGGGTCTACCAACCAAGATTTCATAGGGGTCCGCATGGTGTTTGTTTATCAAGCATCTGCTCGAGTGTAAGTTGTGTTTAAAGCTTCAACCCAATAAATTTCACTTATTTCAAAGGTCACTAGCATTGTCCTTGCAGCCTTCTTTAAGGGTTCTGCTTCCTTCGCAACACCATTTTGTTGAGGTGTTCTACAGAGGAAAGTTGGTGTTGTATACCTTGCAGTACAAAACTCCTTTATGTAATCGTTGACAAACTCAAGACTATGGTCTGCTCGATTGCAGATACCTTGTCATTTTTCATGACTTCAAGCTTTTTCAAAGAAGTTTGGTATCTCCACCGCATCGATTTGTTTCGTAAAGACAACCCAAGTGAATCTTGAGAAGTCATCTACAACAACAGATCAGATTTCTTTCCGCATAACTAGTTACGTATGATTCAAATAGATCCATGTAAAAGTTGCAGTGGTCTAACACTAGAGTGTCCGATTTTGGTCTTGAAAGAGATCTTAGATTGTTTCCATCCGACAAAGTGTAATGTATACCATCCTTTCTCGAAGATGTTTCGAAGACCAACCACTAACTCTTTCTCGCAAGTCTATTCAGTTTTGAAGTTCAAGTGACTCATTCTTTTCAGGCCATAACCAAGGCTCTTCAGGACCAGATTGACTCACCATGAGACATTCTTCAACAGGCAGATGCCCAATCGGCAACATAAAGATCGCTTTCACGACCAACCAAGACTGCGCTGACTCATTGTCAATTAGTTTGGCGATTTAGCTTTGAATTTTATAGTAAAACCCTTGTTCAAACCGCTCATGCTAAATAGATTATATTTCAAATCCTTAACATGTAATACGTCAGTGATTGTTAAAGTCCCCAATTTGACGTTGCCAAATCCCAGAGAGGGATTTAATTCTCCTCCAGCAAATTTGATATCTGGTCCTGTGTTGCAAGCTTTCTAATCAACCAGATTTGCTTTGTCTCCTGTCATGTGCTTTCCGCATCCATTATCAAATATCCATTGTGCTTTAGTCCAGGAAGCATTCTGCACACAACAGAAAACAGGAGATTAGGTTCTCATATCTTTGATGGAACCGTCAGAATCAAAAGTTCTTCCAGTAGGAATCCATTTTTGAATGAGTTTCTTTGAAATATGCTTTTGTCTGACAGGAACGTAAGGAGGAATTCTTTTTGAATGAATGTTATCATTAGTAAGAATTATTTTCTTCCTTGGTGTGTTCCTAGGTGCTCCATATGATGCTTTCAGACACTGTCAGTTTCGAGTTTGCTTTTCAAAGAACTTAGCCTTCCTTGCTAGATTTCTTCTAGCCTGCATTCAGATTTTCAAAGGGCTTGATTTAACTTCCACTTCGATAATTGCTTTGAGCAATTCTAGCTTTCACCATCGTTTGCTCCCGCTTGTACTCATGAGCAAGTTGTTTTCCGATGCCTTTGTAGCCAATACTGCTTTGAGCACTTGAAGCTATCTCGAGATCTTTTCTCGAGCTTTGCTAGTCTCTCGTTGATCCAATTTCTTTCCGTAAAAGTGACATGGGAGAATTTGCACTCGCAATTCTACCTTTTTGAGAGACATAGCACTGGTGTTTACACTTTTCAAAGTTGTGTTTCTTTTCGTAGACGCATCTAACAGCTTTTGTTTTTGACTTGTTTTTCCCACAAAGGTTTAGTCAAATCGCCTTTCCTTTGTCAACAATCTTTGTATTTTCACCGATACTATAGATTGCATGGGAACCGTCTTGTTGAAAGTACTTACAAATGTTCTTTTCTCCTTACTCTTATTCAGAGTGATAGAACAATCATTCTGTATTCAAATTTCAAGTCCTTTATTTTCAAGGATCTCTTAAGTAAGATTGTACTTCAAAGAAGAGTGTCACTAGCTTTGGCATAAGATAGAAAAGATAATTCTTTCTTCGAGTTCCTTGTTCTCGTAAAGAAGATCTTCATATTTCTTTTGTAATTCAGCCATTGCTTCTTTATGTGACTTTTCACCTCGTATATCGAGCTTTGAGAAATGCATTTTCAAAGATCCTTTTCTCGTATACATTAACTAATTGAGAATTTTCCTTTGCAAGAGAATTCTTTTCTTCTTCAAGGTTTTCGCTCTAGCTCGGATCATTAGAAATTCTCTTCATAGATGTTAAGTTCTTTCCTAGATTTTCTAGATTTTTGTTTCCTCTTCATCACTTTCATAAGTGTAGCAAGAAGTATGTGTTACCTCATCACCATAAGAAAGTTTTCTATGTTGAGATGTCCTGACCACAATTTCAAAGAACTCCACACATTTCATTCTTCTTGAGGCCAAAGTCGATTATATCATGAGTAACTCCACATAATTGGTGATGGTAAGGTTGAGTCATCAATTGTCATCTTCGAATCATCTCAACATCTAGAGCATCCAATTGAATTTGGATTTTCTTTCTTTCTTCATTTAACAAAGCTTTCGCCTTCTTTTGAAGATTCTTCTATCTTTCTTGTCACCGTCCTTAGTTTGTCGAGGCGGACAATCCTTCTTGAAGTGGCTGTGTTTTTGACAATAGAAACAGATATCGCTTCCAATTTCGCTTCCTCAAGACATGATGCTTTCTCGAAATGGTTTGTTCAAATGAGCTTTGCATATTTTTGTACGGTGATAGTTTGAGCCTAGATGCTTTTTCACTTCTCTTTCGATTTTCTTCTCTCAATTTCTCGATCGACAAATTTGCTCATTTGCTTTGCAAAGAAGAGCATCCTCGCCTCCTCCTCGCTTTTCTTCTTTTCAAGTTCCTCGAGTAACTAGAGCAACATTCTCAACTTTTCGCTTGTTTGTTCTCTCCGAGTTGTCTCATAGTCAACAAGAGTAAGATGAGAAAAGTTCCACTGGAGTGATATTTGGCATACCTTGGTTAAAATAAAAGAATTTAGTATGCTCCCAGTTGTGGTTAAGACTTCTGACAATAGTCTTAATATTCTCAGACTGGGAGTATCTATTGCTTTCCCCAAGTGCTGCCATATCACTCATGAGAGTGGTAAACCTGAAATCAAGTTCTTCCAGAGTTTCAGTGGGACCTTGTTTGAAATCCTTCAGTTGTAAGCACGAATCAATTACCCAGCAATCAATATACTTACTTTCAAAAACCAACTTATGGCAGCTTAAACTTTTAGCCTATTCCCTTAGCTTCATTACTTAAATCCTTCAAATACCTTCCGAACTTCATACTAAAGTCTAAAAAAAAAAAAAAACTCACTGCTTATATCGATCCGGTTACCGTGATCCCGTGATAAACCCACGCTGTTCATAAACCGCCCATATCTTGTAAGTATTTTCTTATCTTATTAAAATTACAATTTTCTTTAAAATATGTTGTGTAAAAATTATATATATATATATATATATATATATATATATATATATATACATATATATGTATATATATATACATATATATGTATATATGTATATATACATATATATATATATATATATTCGTGTATCATCAAAAACCTTAGTTAGAAAAATTCTTAGATAATAAGATTTTAAGAGTTAATTACATATACCCCCCCTGTTAGATAGGGGCATTGCATCTAAGGGTCACTTAGTTCAACAATAACATCCAAGTCCAAAAAGCTAATAATCTGTTGACCAGCTTATAAGCTGAAATCAATTATGGGACAAACAAACATGGCCTTAGTTGGAGTCTTTACCTTTTTACCTTTCTAGGTTAAAATTCATTTTCCAAAACTCCACCCGCCAAAACCGATCTGTCTTCCCTTCGTCTTCTTCACTCAACTAACACAGTGTACTCTTAATCATCGAAAATCAAACTGTAATCGGCCATTATAGCACGTATAACATCGAATTCCGGCTATTCTCACCTGTTCGCAGCGATATTTCGGCATTGTGAGGTAGGGATTTTTGTTCATACATGTAAAGGTTCAATTTTGTTGTTAGTTTTTGTGTTATTCATGTACGGATTCATCTAAGTATCCACAATTTCGTGTTTGATTTGAGTGGTTTGTATCGTAGTTCAATACGCAGGTTATAGCTAGGTTGTACCGCTTAATATTAACTGCTTATATGTTTGTTTTGATGCTTATTACGCTTCAATGGGGCAAAATTTAACATCGACTTCACCGGGTAGGGAGGAATTCATGTTGGTCGACGCTGATTCTTCAAGGTACACATGCTAAACTTATGAAGGATGTTGATGCTATATTAGAACGTGTGGAAAGTAGGGGTTCTCTGCTTTTTACAAAGGTGGCTTATGTTGAGAATTCTTTTCAAACAATAGATGTTATAGATGATTCAACTGTGAGGTTGATGTTTGAGAGAAATATGCAAGGACTAGAAGTAGAGTTGCATTTAACTACTTTTGATGTCAACCTTCGCTATCGACATGTCTTGCTCCAAAAATTCAAAAGCTTTGTTAATAGTGATGTTGATGTAGAGTATGTACCTCCACCAAGGTCCATACTCAAACAATCGCTAGAAGAAATCATTAGAACTTGTAAGCCAAGACCACATCCCACACATTCCCAATATGTTGATTCGACTGATGTCCCTAGTGATGATGAAACACCCCACCTGCCACTCAACCAACACAGCCTACTCCTCCATCTCCACCTTGTGCTCAAACTCCACCGCCCAAACTGCTACACTGCTAAAACTCCACCGCCAAACTGCTACACCGCACAAACTCCACAACCATCTAAAAGCCAACAAAGAAACCCCTAGTCCTTACATTCCAAGACATGTTGAGCCTACTCCTTAAGTCCTAGGGAGTGAATTTCAGTCACAGATGAAGAGTTTGAGACTCTTTGTCGACATCTTTTCTCAACATATTGGGGGTATCAACAATCAAAAAGGGAACACAAAGAAAGATAAGTCTGTGGTGGATGATGTAGTTGAGGATCGGGTTGATGATGATAAATTGGGAAAAGGGAAGGAAAAATGTATGAGAGTGAGGATGAGGAGAACAAGACTGGTAGTGATGATAGTGATGATGAGGATTATCATGACCAAGGTGTGGAGACTGAATCACATGAAAGTCGGAATGCAAATTCCTATGAGAAAGAGAGTGCAGAGCAGCTTGGTAATGAAGAAGTTCAAAATGAGGGAGCTGAGGAAGGTGAACAAAGTGATGGTGACAGGGAAGTGTTTGACTGGGAGTATGAGGCTCCAAAAAGTCAGTATTTGCATGATAGTGAGGATGAGGAGATAGGTTTTCATAGGGTGATACCTGCAGATGATGAGAATGAGGAAACTGGGGGTGATTTGCATGAAAATCAAGGTGATGTTGTAGTGAATGATGAGGCTGATGCAAATGCTACTGCAAATGCCACTATGTCTGCTGAGCCAAATGAACACAATGAGAAGAAAGAGAATGCAGAAAACAACCATACTAAGGCAGCTTATTTGAGGGCATATGACATGATGATTCAGCCTGTTCCCCAATATAGGTTTTGGCCACAAGATTTAACTCAAGATGAATGTTCACCACCTGATGTTCTCGCATCAATTCGGAAGGCCTCAGATCTAGGATCAAACATCCTAGTGAAGGTCCTAGTAAAAAGGCTAAGGTTCCAATGCAGAAAACAAGGAGGCCACCTAAGTGCAGTCTGTGTGGAGTGAGAGGGCATAACTGCAGGAAATGTCCAACTTTGGTAAGTATATTTGAGTGTTTGTTTGTTTGTTTTAAGATACAAATTACATGTTCCTTATATGCATGTTTTGTTTGAATTAATTGCAGAATAAGGAAGATGATGAAGAGCCCAATCCAGCTGCAACTCAAAATCAACCTCATTCTTCTACTCAAATCAAAGAATAAACATCTTCTTCTCAAATTTCAAAGAATAAGCATCTTCTACTCAACCTCAACAAAATGAACAAGCTGATGTAAGTGAAATGGCTTAACTCATTCTTTGTCATAATTGGGAACTTGTTAGTTGTAGTTAATGATCAAATAGGCTTGTGATTGAAATTTGTTGAGTTTGATTGAAATAGGCCGCAAATGCAAACAGAGGAAGAAAAGAGCTAGGAACAACCTGTGGAGGAAGGGACCGCATCGCGTAAGTAATCGCACTGCACCGCACCGGTAAGGGCAAAGGTGGGCAATGGCACTAGGATCGCATCGCACCGCAACAGGCAATGGCACCAAGAGGGAAGGGATTAGACATCGGTTCGGGCCATAGAGTTGATCAAGTATTTGGGTGGATGTTTTGGTGATATATTTTGATTATAACCTTATGATTTGGTGGTTTATTTTGATTATAACCTTATGATTTTGGTTAGGCTATTTTGATGACGGCACTTTTGATGTTACTCAATTTGCAACTTGTATTGAAACATACATTGGAAAATGTTCAATACATGTTACTTCTTCTACTACATGCAACTTCTACTACTTTGCCTACTTAATCTACTTGAATGCATTACTTATTTGCAGACAAGGTGTACACAAAGAACAAGAATAGGTTTAGGCAAATGAGTTGCCTAACTCTCATGTATTTGTCTTCTCGAGTATCCATGGCAATTGTACATCTCTTCTTTTGTTTTGTTTTACCATCGCATCATCTTCACTTGTAGTTTGCACACTTGTAGCTTGGTGTTCCATATTTTGGCGCCTTGAAGTATGTTGATGTGGTGGAACAAATTCAGATAGCAATTTGGCTTGCATGATATCTCCTCGCCCATTTTGAACGCTTTCTTCAACAAGACACCATTCGCATTCACCCATGTGTCGACATCTCCAATAGAATCTTCCTTCATGCGGTTCACACCTTTTAACGGAGAGAATAGTTCGCCATGACACTTCAACATCGCAAATTGACGACTAATTTCACCGGCCTTCTCCATTGTTAGTTTGAGTGAAGAAGGATCAAGAAAATGGATGAATATGGACTTTTGGCTAAATTGGCTCAAAATAACTACCCAACGGCTAGTTTTTTGAAAATAACGCCATATATCAATTACATTCTAGTACCGATACTAAATTATCAATTACATATAGTCCACACGCGTTTCGACGCGTACATGATAAGCTAAGGTCATTTGGCGTAAATAAAATCGATATTCGACAGGTATAAATGCCTTTTCCAGGTTTTAAATCGCCAAAAGTCAAATTCGAGGACTTATATGTAATTGATTTTTATCTAACTGGACTTATATGTTATTGTTGATCTAACTGGTACCCAAGTGTAATTAGAACATCTAAGAGGGGTACTGGATGAAATTCACCCAGATTTTAAATTTCACACCATATTTGTATAAAGGATAAACAATTTCCTATTATAGATTCCAGCACATATATTTTTCTATACATGTCTACTAAGTCATGACAATTCACAAAAGTCAGGAACACTCTACATTGATGTTCCGTCGTTTTACTTTTACACGGGTCGGGTTCTATCAAACTTGAATTTAAACCCGCTTGAAATAATAATGTTCAGGTCCGGACCGCCCATATACTCGAACCGTTCCAAACCTTTGTGACAATACCCGGACTACAACATTTTATGGTTAAGTTAGTAAAAAGTCCGAGGGAGGGTGCGCCAAAAAAGCAACCGTAACATTTGAAATTATGTTTCAATATAATAATTTTTGTGTGTGTGGTGGGGAGCACACACCACCCCATAGGTTGTTGGAACCAACCCATTTAATTGCATTATACACTTTTGTATTTTATTTTGGTTCGAATTGAAGTATAATTTATTAATTAACGTGTTAGGTACGGGTAGGGACTCGATATAAAATACTGCTATGTTATCCACCCATCGGGTTTTGAACGGGTTCGGGTTGGGTCCTACCCCTTTAAAAAGCGTATACGTCATGGTGAGTTGCATTTTACATTTTCTATAGTTACCATAAATAAAGACACAGTGATATAGTATTAGACGAAGGAGTACATGCAGATACCACGGCCAACGTTGTTTACAAGGAATTTTGACTATCTTATTTTCTCGGTTAATTTATTTCATCTTCACATTTATATTTATTATTAAAAGTAAACTATACCGTAGCATTGCCACAGGTTAGTACTAGTTTAATTTATATGTTAACTTGTTATATATTCCATAAAATTTAATTTAGTTGAAATTAGTGTTTCAAATATATAATTTATATTTGGGTACACATGTAATTATACCTTTATATAAATAAACAAACCCAAGTGCAGGCGTTGTAGTTCCCAAAATCCCAAATAGTACTCACTACTCAATCTCATCTCCGCTGCGCCGCTACTTCTTCTCCGTCTCTCCGACTCAGTCCATCTCACCTCAATTGTAGTGTAAGTTGCTCCCTTCAATTAATTCAACATGTAGGAAGTTAAGTAGTTAACTTGTAGTTTCGTGATTTCGCTTGTGTTTTTTACTTGATTTGTATAGTAGATTTGTGTTACATGATTTTATTTAGTTTTAAAATTTTGTTTTTTCGAACATAAACGGACAACGCCACCAGTCGCCGCCGCATCTTCATCTCTACCGGTGAGTTTTCTCTTGGTTTCTCGTTTCATTTCAAGAAATCCGTTTATTGATTCTTTTCTCAGTTTTTCTTGTTCAATTTTCATGTGTGAAGTTTGTTAGCATCTTCTAGAATAGCCCCTTTTCAGATGTATTACCAAAATCAAATTCTGATGGAGTATTGTTTTACCAAAATCAAATTCTCATGTGTTGAAGCTAGCAATTCATTTGAACAGTGCTTTAGCTGAAATTGCGTATTGGGAACAACTATATTATGTTGATTATTGATTGCTTAAGGTTCTGAAATTATAGTGTTGTGGCATAATCCTTTTAGAGAAAATTCCTGTAAAGTTCTGTTTTTGTTGTGTGGAAAGTATCTCAAAGGTAATATTTGTTGATCCACTTAGGTCTGGAAATAGTAAGAGAAAGGAGTGAAGCAGAAGAGAGAAAATGGTCTTGCGCTTACGGCTTTCTCGGTTCGGATGTAAAAACAAGCCGTTCTACAGGGTAATGGCTGCAGACATCAGGTCTCCCAGAGATGGAAAACATTTGGAAGTTATAGGCTACTACAATCCCCTTCCTGGTAATCTTAGCACTCCCGCGTTCTACCCTTATCGGTCTTGTGCTAAATTAAAACCTCTGTTTTTGTTGGATATCTGAATCTGAATGCTAATTTTTTCCTCCGGGATCACACAGGTCAAGATGGTGGCAAGCGAATGGGCATAAATTTTGACAGAGTGAAGTAAGTGGCTTTTTATGTGTATCTGTTATGTGCCCTTTCTTGTCTCGTTATTTTTCGTGTATTAGGAAGGTTGAGTTATGAAGAATTGATGCCGTACAACATGGCTTAGTCTTATAGATGAACTGAAAACTTTTTGGCCGAATTATCCTGCATCCTTAGTTCCGATGAATAAATGAAACATGTTTTCAGTACAGTTTGAAAGAGATGTTCCATCCTGAAGCGCTTCTCCATTTGAAGATAAAAAGCATGGCCTAACTGCATTAAAAAATGATGGGTAGTATCTATTGTTGACTGTGTTTATGAACAACACCCAACTCTGATAAGTGATAGAATACGAATTCAGTGTAATACTAACAACTGCACACAAACATATTGTTACTACAATAACAGTGTAGTTGTTACTTTTATTCGGAAAATCTTATATGGACCGGGTCTATGAGTAAGTTGTTAGAAATTCATTTCCCAAGTGATGTTTATGTGAGCCACATGATCTACAATTTACTCATAGGCCCGGACTATGGAAGAATGTCCCAGATGAATGGACACCTCGACACCTTGTACTTGTCCCAGTCTTACTGGTATCACATGATTACGAATGCAACTTCTGAAATATTCATTTGTCCTCGTGTCCTTGTGTTCTGCAGTTAAATGTATATACATAGATTGCAATTTGAACTTAAAAATTTTATGCAACAGTTAATTTTCACCATGCACCTTTCATTACACTAGTTTTCTTTTGCTATCAACGATTTGTTCTTTCTCCACATGTCCATTTATGATATGCTAAGATGCCAAAGGAACACAAATGCTGCTGTTCTGGAACTCGTATATTTCTAAAATTTCACAGTGCCCATTAAAGAAATGCACACATTCTCATCATCCAATAACTCGTCTACAGGTATTGGCTTTCTGTTGGGGCACTAGAAAACTGATTAACTTTACGAGATGAATATATGAGAGGGATTATGGTGTGGTGCGAGAAAACAAGCTAGCTAGTAGTAAACATGCAACAATAATGATATCGATTTACTCTAGTTATCATTGGGACACGTCCTAACGATTATTACACTGCTCTAGGTTTTTCTAGGCAGACACCTTACATAACATAAGGTACGAAGGCTCTATGACAATGATCTAACTGTAATGTGTTCTAGAAAACAGATAGCGTTAGTGGAGGCGTCAATTCCACTAAGCCACAATTAACAACCTAATGTAGTTATTGTGTTTGCAACGAACCAATGGATAAAGCAATCGCAAGACGTTTTGGTATAAAGGATCAGATACATAATCCATTGGTGATTTTGGCGTAATGAACATCAAACAGATAACTACATACTCATTTAATCAAAACGGCACAGAGTAAATCACATTTTATGTATGTTGAATCGCATGAACCCTAACTAGCATGCATTGAATCCATCACCACCCCATAATTAGGGTGTTTAGCTATTCATGATATGCGAAAACATAATCAATATCATATACGAACACGCATAAACATAATCGAATACTAAATACCAAGAAACAAGATTTGATACAATTTTACCCAATCGTGTCACAAACCCTAGGTAGAAATTGAAGATCTTGAATCCAATCGGTGAAAAGTATGTAGAATATGCTCCCAAACAATAATCAATGGTCGAATTACAAGAGAAATTGGTTCAATTACCTCCAAAAATAGTGAGTTAATTGCCTTGGAAAGGTTCTAGGTTGAGAGCAAAAAGATGTAAAAGAGAATAGATCAAAAATAATGAGAATCTGATGAAAAATTGCGAAAATAGGCTATATATAGGTATTTTCGCACATTACCGAAGCATCATTGGGCGAGACGCCTAAACCTTTCATACGATGACAAGGCGACACCACGCATTGGCGCATCTAAGTCTCCCAGTGCTTTGCACTTTTGAGTGTCCAAATGTCGGAATTTGGAAATGGTTACTCATGAAAGTTGTAGCTCTTGGTCTTTTCTACGAGTGGACACCAAGATCTGGTCAATCGGAGTTCATATGAGAAAGTTATGACCAAAATAATAGAACTGCTCCAAGTTTGCACTTTCACATATCTTCGCTCGAACATCTCTAGAATCTGCATCCGAACTCCGAATCCACTTCTGTTTCGACCGTTGGACTCCGTTTTCAACCGTCTTTATGGCCTTGGAACTTCCTTGCTTCCATTAATGCATTAATATTCATTGTTTTAGCCTTGTTTCAATGCGATTTCACCAAACACCTACAAAATACGAAATCGTAACTTGACGGATATATAGTTGGACGGAGATGGTGGGGATGCGCGAAGTTGGTGGTGGTGGACGGATCTTGGACAGATTTGGGCGAATTGTGGTGGTGGTGGACGGATCTTCCCATATTTTGACGGATCCGGGGCGAATCTTCTCAGATCTCGGTTGATCTTCACGGATATTCGACGCAAAGGAAGTTGAAGGCTAGAGGGTGGTGGTGGACGGATGTATGGCAGTGGGCGGTGTGGGGTGAGAGGCAGAAGAGAGAGGTGTGGTGGCGTGAACGCGGTGGTGGAAGGTGGTGTGTTGGATTCGGAAGGTGGTGGTGGTGGGGACTGGTGGTGGGCGATGGGTTAGGGGAGGTGGTTGAGGCCGGCAGTGGTGGGAGGTGGTGGAGTCTAGCAGTGGTGGACCGTGGTTTAGGGAAGGTGGGTGGTGGGAGGATGAGATTATGAGAGAGAATGGAAAGAGAGAGTGGTTTGGTAATTGTGATAGGAGGATAGATGGAGTGGGTATATAGAAGGGCACAATTGACATTTTACAAGGAGATTTTGGGTGTAAAAGGCAATGGCCTTTTTTTGAATCAAAGTAATTGGAGAGAGCTCCTAACCTATTTTGCCAATAAAATCGGAACAGACCACGGAAATGTAATACGAATCAAAAAATGACTAGCTCGATAGAAACTCATTATAAGTCAAGTAAAATTATTGGGTTGAAGTCCAAATAAATCAAATTAAGTTATCTTTAACGCCAGGTTCTTTTTTTTTTTTTTTTTTTAAGTAAACGTGTCTAGCTAGGTACCTATGTGCTCCTCTCCTGATGGTTAAAGGGGATATCTCAAAGGCTCCAACAAACACAATGAAGCATATATAGGCTTATTCATGGACTACTCTATCATAAGCCAAAATCATTGACTACAAGATGGGCAGGAGAGATGAGAATCGGTAGAGGTAGTTTCTTAAAACGACTCGATAATAGAATTCTTTTTCAATATTTTCAATCTTTTCATTATGATTTTTATTTTCAAAATGTTTACCAAATTACACATGGACAATAAAAAAAATTCCCTATCTGTACGTCTTCCTTTTTTTCTTTCTGAGAAGTTAAAGTATTATTAATTCACCAACCAATAAAACACCGGTGTGTTCGGAATATCCACCATTACATAGACCCAAACTAAAGACATCCTCCAGATCCAAGAATACCCAAACAAAAAATCATTCTACCAGACCACAAGCAATAACATCAAAGACTGGCATCTGTACGTTTTCCTTAATTTGCCTTATTTTTCTTGTTAACAAACACATCAATATATTTAAAGAGAAAAACTCTTTTGAGTCATAATTTATTCATTTTCACAATTGTAATAAACTTATAATAGTGCAATGAGTTAGATGGTAAAGCTAAAGCAGTAATGGATACCTTAACATGTTCATTGACGGCAACAACTTATGAAAATGCTTAGTTTAACGTTTAAATCTAAGTATTAGAACTTACTCTCAGAATCTTTTGTGATTCTTAGTCAGTCAACAATGACTAAGGGGGAAGGATCTCAAGGTGCTCAGAGAGTAAGAGGAAGAGGAAACAAAAGAAAATCTGAACAACCACCTCTCAGAATAAATGAGTCCTCCTTCAGTCAAGCTGCTACTCAGATAGTAGCAACAACTCAGCAGATTCCTGAATAAGGAATGACAACAAAGGACAGATAACAAAGACCTCCAAAGGGAACCAAGTGCCCAAGGAGAAGACAAGTAAAAGGGATTGAAGAGTCTTCTGAAGAAGAAGAAGAAGAAGAAGAAGAAGAAGAAGAAGAAGAAGAAGAAGAAGGCCAAATCAAATCCCAGGGCAATAAAGAAGGCTGCAAATCTCCCACAAAGATTAACATTGATAATGATGATGATGATGAAGCTCCTCTTCACAGGAAAAGGAAAAGGGTTGATAGCCTATCTAAGCCTATTGCTGCAAAGCAATTGGCAGCTAAAACACCCTCTGGAGATACCAAGTCTATCTAGGGTGGTTCTTCAAGCAATCCCCCAAGGGAAAATTCAAAAACAAAACGGAAGAGAGCAAGGGATATCAAGTTTGGCAGGATATTTCCAAAAAAGCCAGAAGATGCCCTGATTGAATATGTGAAGACTGACAACAGCTCCTCCTCCTACAGGTGCATTCACCAGAAAAATGGTCATTGGATTCTGAAATTAAAGCACCTTCTAGTAAATGAAAAATTCCCAGTTCCTATATGTGAACAACTTATGGCATGGAGAAAAGACAAGCAAGATCGATAAATCCAAAGTCCAATGTCAAAGCATGGCCGATTTGGTGTTGAACCTTATGAGTCATTCTACATGATTAAGGAACAATATCTGGATGATATTGAATATCTGAAGATCATTTATGAGTATTTCAAACTCTCTGATCTCAGAATTGAGCATGCCTGGGTATGGGGAAGATATCTGTGGGTCAGGCACTTTGCCAGAAAGAATCCCACCAAGTCCTACAAAGAAGTCTGTGGATTTGACAGAAACACAGAAATGTTAGTCAGAACACTGCTTTATGATTATGCTGAAGACATCAAAAGGCTTGGAGTTAGTGAATTTGCCAATTGACTCATAGAGGTTGCTGAAGACTTGAGGTTGCTGAGAACCTGAAGTGTTTTTGAAGACTTGAAGACTTGTCATTTAGAATGTTTACTTGGAGCTTGGTTACTCCTGTTCTTCTTTTTGTTTAAGTAGTTTTTGTATCTTGCTGATTGTACTGAAATGTGTTTTATTCATTGTAAAAGTTATCTGTGAACTTTCCATGTAACATATCTGATGAACCTACTCTCAGATATCAATTTATAAAGAGATAATTTGTCAGCAAAGATCACACCTTGTGATTTGGTTGATGCTTACTTTCTGCACTTAATTAAATAATTGTCCGAGGAAGGCCTGAAGCTTACTAAAGGCGGACAAATTTAGCTTAAGGGGAAGTGGTCTCACTACTGACTCGTCCAGGATTTGCATTTCATGAGTTCAGCAAAGTCTTCACAAAGTTGCTTGTCTTTAGATCCAAATATAATTGTGAATGATTACGAATATTCATGGAAAATGTAGTATATACATTATATAGGATAGCTGAGCCTGATGTATTCATTCAGGCTCAAACAAGTGTGCAAAAGGCTTCTGCATTCTCAACACAAGATCTGCTTGCATTCTTCAAGAACCACACACTAAATAAACATCTCAAGTGTTTCAGAAAGTGGCAAAAGCTCAGAAGCTCAGATCTGACTGAATTAACAAAGGTGACTGATCACCAAGTGATAAGAGTCGGAGCTTTTGACTTGGAGAATTATGTCTATGCTATATTCCCAATAGAGCAGTACTCCTTTTCTACTCTAATGCATAGGACTTTATCAAAGAAACTGCACACAAGCTCATAGAATCTTTTGAGAAGGCAGATGGTCAGACCAGAATGTAGATAGCATTCAAGCCTACTTTGCCCCAGACCTTACAATGCATACACTCTGAACAAGAGGAGGTAAATGGGCAAATGATCACTATTCCAGAAGTGATCAATCTAGTCTCTGAAGATGAAGAAGAGAAGGAGACTGATGAGAACAATTATGAAGATCCTCCTTCTGACCATCACAAGGATGAGGATAAGAAAGATGATGATGATGCCCCTGCACCAGGGACATGAGGGATTCCACAAGGAAATAATGCCTCAGCTGCTGAAAAGCACACTGAGAGGACATCACAACAATCCCCTCCTCCATCTCCTTAGAAATCTACCCATCCATCTCCCCAACACAAGGACTATACTGAACAAGTAGTTGAGTACTCTAAGAACAACACTCAGAAAATATCAGATACACAAGCCAGAGCTGCTCAACTTAAACAACTGTTGGAAGAAGAATAATACCCATCTTCAATCGAAGAAGAGCTAGCTAAATCCAGATAAGCTTAATCACTTCAAGATCAATACTTACAAGAAATGG
The DNA here is from genome assembly GCA_026545765.1 of Plantago major. Classification (NCBI taxonomy): domain Eukaryota; kingdom Viridiplantae; phylum Streptophyta; class Magnoliopsida; order Lamiales; family Plantaginaceae; genus Plantago; species Plantago major. The sequence continues at coordinate 67,785,447 of CM048839.1, forward strand.
TAGCTTACTCGAGGTCAAAGAGCTCAAGGATGTCAGAATGCCATTGCTAAGGAGCTAGATATCAAGAAGTATCTCAAGAAAAGCATGATGCTAAGTGCATCACCATCAAAAGATATACCATCCTCCTCTCGAAGGAAAGAAGCCCATCTCCTAGATGGTTGTGCAGACTAGAAAATCTTGAAAATGTCTAAGAGGATGAAGATCACAGGGCTGATGACTCAGATGATGAAGAAGAGAAGAAATTGGCAGAACACCGCAATGAACACTTAGCGGTTTCTCATTTGAAAAGGAAGCTAATTGCTCTCGAATATTCAAAGAAGTCGCCAAATGTCAACTCCAATGAATACTTGAACAGATATCAAGTACTAGCCAAATTGAAAAAGGAGTTGTTTTCTCAAGATAAAGCCGCCACTGCATCAGTCCCTGCAGAAATGAAGACATTCACTGAGCTCATCATTCAGAGGACAACCAGTCTGGTCATTGCTCAGAAAGACCTAGGCATGGTTAGGGATGATGACCAAAACTTGGCTGCAAAAGCTTTTGAAGAGGCTAGCTATGCTGCTGGAAAAGTAGATGCCATTCAAGGCCCATCAAGAGCTCACCGATAAGAAAATGGACTTATCAAACAAAATCGAGCTCAAAGTCAACTTCAAGTTGGTCACGCTTATAATCGCTACAAGGACATTTTGAGTCTCTCTCAGAATCCTTTATGAGACTTAGTCAGCCAACAATGACTAAGGGGGAATGATTGTACAAATCTGGACCTCAAAGTCAGGGGGAATGGGAAGAAGGAGAAGGATATAAGAAGAAATCTGGAGCTGGTGCTACTCAGAGAGGAAGAAGAAACAATAAAACTTCCCAGCCACCACTCAGAATCAATGAGCCGTCCTCAAGTCAAGCTGCTTCACAAATAGTAGCTACTTCCAAGAAACCAACTGAAGGAACTTCAATGGTAACAAGGGCCATGGCACAGAAACCTCCAAGGAGTACCAAGGCTCCAAGGAGAAGACAAGTAAGAGGGATTGATGAGTCTTTTGAAGAAGAAGAAGAAGAAGAAGAAGAAGAAGAAGAAGGAGGCCAAATCAAATCCCTGGGCAATGAAGAAGGCTGCAAAATTCTCACAAGAATTGATCTTGATGATGATGAAGAGACTGATGAAGATGAAGCTCCTCTTCACAGAAAAAGAAAAATTGATAGCCTAACTGAGCCCATAGCTGCAAAGCCTTTGGCAGCTAAAACACCCTCTAGAAATACCAAGTCAATCCAGGGTGGTTCTTCAAGCAACCCAAGGAAAAACTCAAGGCAAAGGAGGAATAGATTGAGAGCTGAAAGAAGAAAAGGTCAACTTCCACTCGTGCGTAAGAAGCGTAATCGAGTATGTGAAGATCGACAACAACTCCTCCTCCCATGTGTATTCATCGAGGAATGGATACTTGATATCGAACTCAAGCACTTGCTTGTAAATGAAAAAGGATTTCCAAGACCATCCATCAACAACTTATGGCATGGAGAAAAGATAAGCCAATCTTGATCAACACCAATCATGTCAAAGCTTGGTTGGATTTTGAAGTTGTCAAGAGAGTTGAAGCCATGAGGAAGGACCTTAATGATGAATGTCTTTATGGAAAACCTGATGATGTGCATAGAGTCCCAAACCTCACCGAATGTGCACAAGGCCAAGACTTGTCAGGAACCTTTGAGTCATTCTACATGACCAAGATCAATACAAGGGTGACATCGACATCCGAGGATCATATATGATTACTTCAAGCTATCGACATCGAATTGAGCATGCCTAGAAATGGGGAAAGTATTTATGGTCAAACACTTTGCCAAGAAGAATCCCACCAAATCATACAAAGAAGTATGTGGTTATGCCAGACACCGAGATGTTGGTCGAACCTCGCTCTATGACTACTCGATTATATCAAAAGATTTGGAGATAGGAGTATGCAAATTGATCCTTCGAGTCATCAAGATTTGAAGACTTGAAGACTAGTTTATTAGGATGTCTACTTGGAGCTTGGTTACTCCTGTTGTCCTAATTTACTATGTAATTTTTTTTTTTTGCTGACTGTACCTTATTGTTGTTTTATCTTGAAAAAGTTATCTGAACTTTCATTGTAACATATCTGATGAACCTACTCTCAGATATCAATCTATAAAAGATAACTTGCCAGCAAAGATCACACCTTGTGATTTGGTTGATGTTTACTTTCTGCACTTAATTATATGAATTGAAAGATCATAAGAAATGATTAAGTGGTGGATTGTTTCCTCATCCAGATTTGTAATAGGTCAGATAGTGATCGTTGACTGATCAAAATGGGGGAAATTTGTTAGGAATATCTGTTTAGATTTTGATCAGCAACCTAATGACTTATCTTATCTCAGAAAGGTGGTTAGTACTCTTGGTTCACTTGAACACTTTAAAAGAGAAAACTCACTAAGTATGATAGTCTAAGCTAATCTTGTATAGGATGTTAAGTCTCTGAATGTATTTTTTTTTTATTTCTAAAAAGAAGACCAAGAAAAAGGCATCCAGCATGAAAAGTTCAACGGATTTGAAGATTTGAAGATTGCACAAGATTGTTGAAGACAAGGATTTTCAGATACCTATGACCAGATATCTTGAAGACACAAGCGTTTTTAAATAAACAGTGTTGCAAAAGATATCTGAGAAATAAAAGGTTTCTGAGACGAGGAAAGTGCCCACAGATATCTACACTCAGATACCTTGGACATAAACTATGTTTCTGAAAAGAAATATATTATAACAAGTTGTTTCAACAAGTGATATCTGGAGTTGTGATAATCTCTTGAAAAGGACTTGCACAGCATCAGAGAAATCTGATAGTATAAAGATCTCTGATACCATGTATAGTTCCGTTGGCACTACAGGACAAAGTATAGTACAATGCATTAAATGCGCGGACAAAGATGTCTGAACAAAAACGGTAGCTTCTGAAGAAGAAGACAAACGTACTACAGTACTATACTCAGATATCAATAGTTTGAATTTGATTTAAGCCTAACGGATACTATTCAAACGGCACTCAAATTCATCTATAAATATCAACACTTAGACTGCTTGAGAATACACATAGAACTTACACCTTAGAACACTGAACTTACATTGAATACTCTCACAAGCTCTCTCAAGCACACTACTTACCTTCAAGCTTTCTGTTGCGACCAAAGCTCTTGATTCTAAGTAGCACAAAAGTTCTAAGTAGCACAAAAGTTCTAAGTGTCCTGATCCTTAACAAGCATTGTTATTTGTGATAGAGTTTAAATAAGATTTCATATCTGAGATTCATTCTCTTGAACACTTATCATAGATTTGGGTTAGTAAAGAACAAGATACCATACATTGCAAAGTGTATTAAGTATACTTGATTCATAGAGCTATCTGCATAACTGAACAAGTTATTAAAGAAGCTCACCTGACGAACTACCTTAACCGACACCTTAATCGGCGTGGAGTACAGGAAGTACTTAGTTTGGAAAACTAAGGAATAACTCCAAGGTTACTGAGCATAGGAAGTACTTAGTTTGGGAAACTAAGGAATAGCTCAAAAGGTTTCGAAAGAAGTACTGGGTCAGAAAGCGGAAATAACTCAGGGGGAACACTTGGTTGGGACCTAGTGTATTTAGGAATCGAGAGAAGATACTTGTAAGGTTACCTCATTTATCTATCTTAGTGGATTCTAAGTCTGAGAAAGGCCGAAGTGGATTAGTTGAAGGATTACGCCACCTTCAGATACCACTATAAAAAGACTAGTGTTATTTACTTTTTGCATTTTATTACTTGCTTTATTTACCTTGCAAAGTATTTACACCTATCTTCGAAAGCACGCACTTATCACGTAAAAGTCTTCCTCCGAATTAAGTATCAGAAATCTTCACAGATATCTGAGAAACCGTGTTTATCGACAAAAGTTTTAAAACACTATTCACCCCCCCCCCCCCCTCTAGTCTTTTACTTTGCCGTTATCTGGACCAACATATCTCTTGATTCCCTTTTACACTAGGTTCCCAACCAAGTGTTTCCCGACTCCCAGCCATGTATGGTGTTGGTTAAGAAGAGTTTGTCAGATTGGTAGATTAATAACTTCCACAGTTATGTAATACTTCCTTCTTGAACAAGAGTCACTTAACACAGTTCACAATGTGTGGTGATATGTTCTTTACTGACCCAAGTCTATGTTAAATATTCTGGAGAATGAAACTCAAATACTTGATCTTTTGATTCAACTCCTTCACAGATAGCAAGGCTTGTTAAGGATCAGGACACTTAGAACTTTCGTGCTACTTAGAATTCAAGAGCTTAATCGCAACTGTAAGCTAAAGAGTAATTAGGCTGAAGGCTTGTATGCTTGAGAGAAAGATACCACTAGTTGTATTATCAGAGAAGCTTAAGATATTCAGTTCTGTGTTCTTGGTATTTTCAGTGTGTCAGTTCAAGGTGTGTTTTCAAGCATTCTAAGTGTTGATATTTATAGTTGAAAATCATGTCGTTTGAATAGTATCCGTTAGGCTCAATGAAATTCAAACTATTGATATCTGTAAATAGTACTGCAGAAGACGTTGTCTCTTTTCAGAGATTTCCTCTTTTGTTCAGATGGTTATGTCTGCGCATTAAATGCATTGTACTATTTTTGTCATGCAGTGCCAACGGAACTATGCACATTTTCTGAAGCATTACATGTCCTTTTCAAGAGACTCTCACATCTCCAGATACTTTATCCAATCTCAGCAACTACTGGAAGCTCAGCAGCAGAAGCTCTGTCGAACTTCTGTGGTGAAGAATACTCGAATATCTAAAGTGCAGAAAGAAAACAGAGAAGAGAAGAGAAGAAGAATTTCTGGTGTATGTTTGTCAAGTGAGGGAGAGGTATATATAGCTGTAGAAAAAACGTAACAGCTCTCACCATTAGCCAAATTGATGCTGCAACATTATGCTCAGAGTAATGTAGCCTGTTAGTGGGGAGGTTACCTCTTCACATTTAAGTGGAACAATCTGGAAAATTTCTGGAAGGCCAAAAGGTTTGTTTAGTGAAAAATTGTGGTAAAAAGATAAACCCGCGAGCCATATTTGCACCCATCTCGCTTAGGAGGTTTGCCATAACCACAACACACACTTGTGACCATGAGTAAACACAAACATACCTTTATACTACTCTTTCCTTCCATATGTTTCCATTGTGGGACAATTGCAAAAAGCAAGTCTGAACTAGCTCACTTTAAGCCAATTTATCATTCACACCTAGAATTGGTTACCTCCCGTATCTTATACCGTTACGAAGCTTGCGCATCCCACTTCGCAACGAGCTAAATAACACGCAAAACCAAGTGGTGGAACTTATATAATTAATTGCTCAACGTTACCCACTTAACACATTATAACACATAACAATTTTGGCTTTCTCTTGGTTGCCTCTTGCAACCACACTTAGTTGCCTCTTGCAACCAATTCCCCAACAATCTCCCACGTGAATGAGACAATTGGCTGGTAAATGCAAATGCATCCTATCAATGCAAGTTCGAGAGTTCTTCGAGAAAAATATTGCATCGGGAAAGGTGGTTGTTAGCGTTGAACCTTCCCTATTGAAATACCATCGGATACACTTGCCAACAAATGGACGCGATGCCTTGAACTTTTCGGCTTTTGTGTGTAACAAGATAATGATATACACACAACGATTTCCTCTACACCACATAGGTCCTTTCGTTGTTGTCCGCTTTGCCCGGATCGCCTTGAAACTTTCACCGAACGCTCTAGAGATTTAGCCCTGACTATCATCTCATAGAAGCGGCCCCTTCACGTTCGACATAGGTGATCTCTCATTAGAAGTATCATGTCATACCCCACGTTATCAACTTAACGTATAAGGATCATTAAAAGCTTTCGCTTATCCTCCACTGTAGAGGTCTATCACTCTTTCATCATAGGAATAGGTAGGGAACTCTATTTTCCGAGTGCTTTGGTCGATCCACCCACAATTCGGTTGCCCCTTTGAACCTGCAAATTGGGGTTTACAATTCAGGTAGGGTTGCCATCATGGGTGGTAATCATTTAATGGGCTTTAACCCCATTCCCCTCGATGATTCCTCCACGCGGTCTCTAGTAAGACCTTTAGTTAATGGGTCCGCAATATTATCTTTGGATCTTACAAACTCCAAAGCTATAACCCTGCTTTTAACAGCTTTTCACGGATTTATGTCTCCTACGAATATGTGGAGACTTCCCATTATACACATTATTCCTTGCTCGTCCAATAGTAGACATACTGTCACAATTCAAGCTAATTGGAGGCATAGGTTTTGTCCACATAGGAGTGTCTTCCAAGAAACTCCGCAACCAATCGGCCTCTTCTGCTGCAAGATCCAACACTATGAATTCAGATTCCATAGTTGATCGTGTAATGCAGGTTTGTTTGCAAGATTTCCAAGAAATCGCTGCTCCACCGATTGTGAAAATATACCCACTCGTGGATTTCACTGTCGAGGAACCCGTAATCCAATTCGCATCACAATACCCTTCAAGCACAACTTGATATCTCGTAAAATGCAGCCCGTAGTTAGCCGTGCCCCTTAGATATCTAAGGACTCTAACTACTGCTTTCCAATGTTCATGATTTGGGTTACTCGTATATCGGGCTAACTTATTCACTGAGTTAGCGATATCTGGTCTAGTACAGTCCATGAGGTACATTAGACTGCCTATAATCCTAGAATACTCAAGTTGCCCCACACTTTCTCCCCTATTCTTGCAGAGCTTTGACACCACTTCCACAGGAGTTCTGACAATCTCATTACTGTCTTTGTCAAATTTCTCAAGAACCTTTTCAACATAATGACATTGAGAAAGTGAGTATCCCACATCCGTTTCGGAAATTTTCATTCCAAGTATGACATCGACTAGACCCATGTCCTTCATATCAAAATTCTGTGACAACATTCTCTTAGTAGTTATGATGTTATCATTGTTGCCAATGATTATTATTTCATCCACGTATAAGCACACTATGACATAATCTTTGTCATCTCCCTTTACGTAGACACACTTGTCACATTGATTTATCCTAAACCCATTTGAAAGCATAACACTATCAAATTTCTCTGGCATTGTTTAGGAGCTTGTTTTAATCCATACAAAGATTTAACAGGTCTACACACTTGTTTTTCTTTCCGGAACTACATACCCTTCGGGTTGTTCCATGTAGATTTCTTCCTCAAGTTCTCCTTTGAGGAAAGTCGCTTACATCCATCCGATGAATCTCAAGATTAAACAATGCCGCAAAAGCAATGACTAATCTAATGGATGTCTTTCTAGATACATGAGCATACGTGTCAAAGTAGTCAACACCTCTTGCTTGTCAGATCCCTTAACTACAAGTCTTGCTTTGTATTTATCTACGGAACCATCTGGTTTCATCTTCCTCTTGAAGATCCACTTATGATCTAGTGGTTTAGAACCGTGGAAGATCCACAAGTTCCTATGTATGATTCTCAGAATCAATTCATCTCACTATCAATCGCTTCTTTCCAAAGATCGAATCACGATGAGATAGCCTCTTTGTAGGAGATCGGATCCTTATCTACCATGTAGGTTAGAAAATCCGGACCAAAAGTTTTTGTTGTCCTAGCCCTCTTGCTACGTCTAGGTTCTTCTACTTCCTTTTGAGGATTCGCCTCCCCCACATTAGTCGCTTCTTTATTGATCTTCGAGTCAATAATAGTAGACCGATCAATGTAGGGAAAAAACCCCTCAAAGAAAGAAGCATCTCTTGCTTCAATAATAGTATTAATATGCATCTCAGAATTATCTGATTTGTGAATCAGAAATCTATATGCACTACTATCTTGAGCATATCCACCAATAAACACGCAATCTATCGTTTTAGGTCCAATCCGAATCCTTTTGGGAGGAGGAATAGGAACCTTTGCTAGACACCCCCACACTTTAAGAAATTTATAAGAAGGTGCATGACCTTTCCATAATTCATAAGGTGTTTTGTCTAGCTTTTCATGCGGTAGCCTGTTTAGGATGTAATTTGAGGAAATCAAAGCTTCCCCCCACAAATTTTGGGGTGCCCCTGAACCAAGCAATAATGAATTCATCATCTCTTTGAGTGTCCTATTCTTCCTCTCAACAATTCTGTTTTGTTGAGGGGAGTAAGGAGCAGTTGTTTGATGAATGATTCCATTTTCAGCGCATAACTGAGCAAATGGAGACTCATACTCTCCACCTCTATCGCTCCTCAACATTTTAATCTTCTTACCAAGTTGATTTTCAACTTCATTCTTATAATGTACAAACATGTCAATTGCTTCGTCTTTACTTCTCATTAAGTAAACATAACAATATCTTGTGCAGTCATCGATAAAAGTGATGAAGTAACTTTTACCACCTCGCGATTGGACATACTTTAAGTCATAAACATCAAGACGCACTCAAATCCAATGGTTCGAGCTTCTCTCAATAGAACGGAAGGATGCTTTTGCTAACTTCGCTCAACACAAGTCTCACTTGTATTGTTTATCAATGTTAAATTTGGGTAGTAGGTCAAGTGATATTAATTTTGTAAACTTTACGATTCACATGACCTAGTCTACCATGCCATAAATTAAAAGAATCATGCAAGTAAGCAAATTTAACATACTCATTAGCCTCTGGGCAACATTCTTTCCATCCGAGCTAGTGGAAGCCTCGCTACATTTGCCTATAAGGCTCAAGACTGTGAATTACAGAGTAGCAACCATCTTAAACAAATTATCACAAAAGTAACCTTGTCCTATGTAGGAGCCATCCTTGGTAAGGATAAATTTGTCACCTCAAAGCAATCGACTAAACCCTTCTTGTTCAAAGATAGATCCGTAGATCGATTCTTGGATCTCGTGCACATGGAGTACTTCATGAGTCAGCCCTTCCTAGATGTTAGCTTAAGAGACACAAGACTTTCCAAAGAACCTTGCCACAAAGAGTTTCCCATGTAGCACACCTCATTAGTTAGAGGTTGATAAGTCTTGAACATCCATTTGTTAGCACAAATGTGTCGAGTGGCCAGGTCCACCCACCAATCCATGGAGTTTCAACAAAGTTCACTTCGAAACAACAAAGACTTATATGCATTTCCTCCGCTCGGGTAATACCTAAACTACCTCACTACATTAGCTTGACCACCTCTTATGTTATTATTACCATTAGCATTACTAAGTATTATTACCATTCCTATTGTTCCTTTGGTTTCGTTGTTGTTATTGTTGTTATTGTTACGATTGTTATTATGATCATATTAGCACGATCGTTATAATCTTTAGCCTTGTGGCCTTGCTTACCACATACAAAGCAATCCCAACCCACTTCCGGTTTGGAGCGTAAGTCTCGGTCATTACACCTTCTCTTAGCTCCTCGAGAGCTTTCATTTCAACAACATTAGCCTTAGAAACATTAGCAAATGGCTTCGCAACCTTTCTCACATCACTTTCAATCCTCACTTTAGGATCAAGTCTTCAAGTGTCATTTCCTTCTTCTTATGTTTCGTAGTGCTTGAAATCATCCCAAGAAGGAGGAAGCTTCTATCATCAATGCGACTCAGGGGACATTGATCGCCATGCCCTCGCCGCCAAGTCATGATAGATCCTTTGAAGCTCTTCACTTGCTCAAGCACGTTTCGCATCCACCATCCTATAATCATGGAAACGCAAAGAACAAATTTCTTAGAGCCAGCATCTTCCACAGTATACTTCTTGAGTAGTGATTCCCAAAGTTCTTTTGCATTCTTTTTCTCATAAAAAATTTGATACAAGGAATCATCAAGACTCAGAAGTATAATGTGGCGACACATATAGTCACTGGATTCCCACACTTTGCACGTTTTCTTGGTATTAGGATCAGCCGGATCCACCTCAGGTTTGTCCTCATTGATAAATCGGACAAGTTGGGAGCCAGTAAGGTAAAAAAGCATTTTTTCTTTCCACAGTTTAAAATTATTTCCTCCCTTAAACTTTTCTGGTTTATCAAACTGACCAAACTGGATAGGACGTGGAGGCATTTGGCGACCGAAAGGCACTTGAATCACGGCCTCAAAGACCGTAGGAGGAACGCTTCGGAGCAAAGGCTGGTTGAGTTTCCATCAATAGTCATTGTTACTACACAAAAACAGAGAAAGTTAGTAACCGAATAATAAAACAAAAAATTTAGCTTAAGATTGTTGGTTCCGATTATCAGTTTAGCTGCAACAAAGGTTAGTATGAAATATATATGACAACAGTACAGGAATAAAAATCTGTTAACACTTACTGAAACTTGTTTACACAAACAAAAAACAAAACATGTGTTCGATTTAATCTCGGACGTCAAGTGAGACCACTTCCCCTTAAGCTAAATTTGTCCGCCTTTAGTAAGCTTTAGGCCTTCCTCGGACAATTAGCTCCCAAGGTACAACGTCCAATCTCAAAGAATCATCGGAAGCTCAGAAGCTCATTAACTTCTGTGGTGAAGAACACTCGAATATCTAAAGTGCAAAAAGAAAACAGAGAAGAGAAGAGAAGAAGAATTTCTGGTGTATGTTTGTCAAGTGCGGGAGGGGTATATATAGCTGTAGAAAAAACGTAACAGCTCTCACCATTAGTAGCCAAATTGATGCTACAACATTTAAGCTCAGAGTAATGCAGCCTATTAGTGGGGAGGTTACCTCTTCACATTTAAGTAGAACAATCTGGAAAATTTCTGGAAGGCCAAAAGGTTTGTTTAGTGAAAAATTGTGGGAAAAAGATAAACCCGCGAGCCATATTTGCACCCATCTCGCTTAGGAGGTTTGCCATAACCATAACACACACTTGTGACCATGAGTAAACACAAGCATACCTTTATACTACTCTTTCCTTCCATATGTTTCCATTGTGGGACAATTGCAAAAAGCAAGTCTCAACTAGCTCACTTTAAGCCAATTTATCATTCACACCTAGAATTGGTTACCTCCCGTATCTTATACCGTTACGAAGCTTGCCCATCCCACTTCGCAACGAGCTAAAGAACACGCAGAATCGAGTGGTGGAACTTAGATAATTAATTGCTCAAAGTTACCCACTTAACACATTATAACACATAACAATTTTGGCATTTTGGCTCTCTCTTGGTTGCCTCTTGCAACCACACTTAGTTGCCTCTTGCAACCAATTCCCCAACACCTAGTCCTTACGATTTTCCTTTCTCTCACTCACTCTTTCAAATCATTCTTTGGCCAGTTGGAACTTGTGAAGTGAAAAATGCTTTATTTCACCAAGTTGGACTTTCTGAATAATTAAATATGAAGAGTTTGATCGATATTCTGCTTTAAAGAGCGCTAGAAGAGTTGCACTTTTCAAGTGATTTTCTTTTTGTAATGTTTAATTTGAAGGATAATCTCAATATTGTATTTGAATTTTATTTTGGCATATACGTATTTTATTATATATCAAATTATATTTTAAATCTTTGTTGTATAATTGTTTGAGACCCATTTTTATGCTTGGCATGGAGCCTCATATTTTTCAAAAAAATCACAACTTATACCCTTTGGTTTGGTTTGAGGGGTTTTTGTTTTGTCAATACCTCAATAATCCAGCTGGTTATTGTTTTTGTCTAAAAATGGATTATTTGGAATAATCCAATTTCTCTAGCCCGCCTCAAGCCCTCAAATTTGTACATGAATAATCCAATTTCAAATACCTTCTACGAGGAGGTATTTACTTTTGGATTATCTTCTTTCTCATGAAATGTCTAATTTTATACAAACTTACCATCAATTATTAAATATGCAATCCCAATCCAAGAACACCAATCGATTCACATCCAATAATCCAAACTTACCACCTTACATTTCTTCTTTTATATTTTCCTAGTTTTGCACTCTTTCTTTTTCATTTTTTTCGTTTTCTCGTTTCCACCTTCCTTTTTTTTTTCCAATGGTTTCCTAGTTTTGCACTCTTTCTTTTCATTTTGTACCCCTGTAATATTTATTTCTCTTTTCTACTCATTTACTCATTAGACCTTTTATACTTTTATTTTTTGGCGTATACTACGTATTTACATCCAAATTAATTTTGTTTGTTTAATAGTATAACCAACTTTTTTATAAGAATGATTAAACAAAACAATACTAATAATTAAAAAAAATTGGTTAGCGTTGCTTACAAGAATAACGATGATAATTTAGAGTTGTCGGTTCAAGAACGTTTTTTCTTCATTATTTTTTGAAAAAATATTCTAGCATATTAAATATGTGTAAATTTTGATGTAATATAAAGTGAGTATATATGTTTTGATACAAAATACGCATCGTTAATTACATTTATGTGATTTTTTTTTACTTTATATATTATAAAACAACATTTATATAATTAAAAGTTTGTGTTTTATTTCAGGTCCTACGACCTAAAACCCCATTCACAACGACTTTATGCTTTTACACGCTTACACTTTTATGTTTAAAATGTAGGAAAATTTATGTTTAGATGGGATGATAAACATATGCGATGTCGATTTCAATCGCCAAAAATAATTATTCTACGCATGAGATGAAAAATATGGGATTATAAATTTCACTCATGAAATATCGATCTTATAAGGAAACATGCATTTCATTAAGATAATTATTACACAGATTATAAACAATATATATAAACTAAATTTTAATGGACAAGTCATATAAACTCAAAATCGATGCCAAAGTTATCAACAATGGCAATGTAACTATGGATGCAATAATTTCAAAGATTTTCGGATAATTTTGTATACGAAATTCATATGATCAAAATTCCATAATTTTCCGATTAAACACGAGAAGGTGGTAAAAATTTGCTCACCTAAAATTATGTTCACATGTAATTTTCACTAAATCAAATTGAATATCAAACTCGATTTTATATAATAAGTTGGAAAGCATAGAGGTATATCAGTAATTCCACTTTACTTTATCCTACTGAATAATCCAAAATCAATTCAGAACCAAACTGGATTTTATTGAAAATAGTTCAATTCGTAGAGTGTCCAACCAAACAAGATTTTTAGGCGAAAACCCTCAAACATAATCCAATTCCTTAAATGGGCCGAATAATCCAGTTTTGCAAAATAAAATACCCATTTTCAAACCAAACGGGCACTTAATTTTTCCGAGGAAGAAATGAAATTTTTAAAGAAAGGGAAGTCAGTAAGTTCGTAAATTATCTATATGCATGTGATAATTGAATTACATGTTTTTTTAAAAGAGATTTGGATTGGACCTGAAATAATGGCGATTGGTGACCCATTAAATGATGAAAAGGTTTGTTATATTTCCACGAAATCATTATCAATGTAATTTCAGAAATGAAGTTTGACTTCACCAACATGTAATTCATGGTTGAATGCTACTCTTCGAAATGACCTAGTAATTTATATTGAATTTGAGCAGAAGGGTCGCACAGAGAATTAATGCGAGTTTGTTTGTGTGATGTTGAGGTATCTAGAGATGATGACTAATGAGGCGCATCTTGAAATGAATACTAACGAAAAAAGAGAAAAAAAGAAAGAGGAGGATGTTGAGGTATATAGAGACATTCAAGTAACGAAAATTAATCTCTTTGAATAAATAGGCTTCCAAAACATACAAGAAACAAAAATAAAAAATAAAAATAAAAATCTGCACAATCTGCAGATTTAAATTGAAGAAATTATAAACTAGTTATAACAGCAGCAGCATGAGCAGCCTAATCTGCACAACTTATTGCCACTATCAAATGATCTCTAATAAATCTCCATCCAATCCAATAATATACTTGTTGTTCTTGTTCTTGTTTATGTTATTAATAATTTCTACAGATTAAACATGACCTTAATAGCATTACCACCACGAGCACTAGTTTCGAATGCATCTTCAACCTCTTGCTGCGAAAACCCGAATCTGTGTGTGATCAATGGCTTCACATCTATCTTTCCACTTCTCAAAAACTCAATGCACAACGGCCATGTGTTTTTGTACCGGAATATACCAACCACATCGACTTCCCTTGCAGCAGCTGGAGCAAGAGGCACTGTCATGTCGCTGTGCCCCATTCCGACAAGGCAAACTTTCCCACCCGCAGCCGTTGCACCAAGAGCTGTCGACATTGTTTTGTTGAACCCTGCACAGTCGAAGCTAACGTGGATCGGAGCACCACACATTGCCTTCTTAATTTGCTGTATCTCATCAGCTGTATCATTGGCATTGATCGAAACTTTAACAGTCGCATCCGCTCCAAGCTCCCTTGCTACGGCCAGACGTCGATCATCAACGTCAACGAGCACAATTTTAGGGGATCCAAAAGCACGAGCAGCGAGCATAGAGACGAGACCGATTGGGCCTGCACCGATAATGAGTACGTTTGATTCGGGGCCAACATTAGCACGGCGACAAGCATGAAGTCCGACGCTCAAGGGCTCACACATGGCACCCTCCTCCAAGCTGACAGTTTCAGGGAGTTTGAAGCACAAATCAGCTGGGTGAACAATCTGGTTTGCAAGGGAACCGTGGTGAGGCGGGGTAGCGAAAAACTTCATATCAGGGCACAGATTGTAATTGCCTTCCTTGCAAAGGTTGCATCTCCAGCAACTGATACCCGGCTCCACCGCAACACGATCGCCTGGAACTAGATGCTTCACCTCACTCCCAACTTCCTCGACTATACCCGCACATTCGTGCCCAATCACCATTGGTTCCTTCACTTCGAAATCTGCACATTTCATTGTCTGCAACCAAACAACAACCATCTTCCGTTAATTACTTCAATTCAACACAACACAACACACTTTTGCAGAATATATACAATGTATTAGTACTTTCTTGTTTTTGAGACACAGTCGGAGTCTTTGGATACACAAACTGGAATTGTTTTTTTACACAAAAACTCAATTACAGTTTGTAACCAAACACTCCGATCCGACTCCGACTGTATTATTTTGCCATTCCGGGCTCTTTTAATATCAATTCCCAAACATTTAGGCAAAAAAAATTGAAAATTAGCATCAAATCACGAAAACTGAATTTGTTCTTTCCTTATCTTTAATAAAAAGGAACAACGAGTTAACAAGAATCCAATAATTGGCAAAAATCAAATACAATAGCCAGCTAGAAAGAAAGGGATTTGATTCCCATAACATATTTTTTATCGATTTGGTATAATTTTACCTTAAGGTAGTGAACATCGCTTCCACAAATACCAACAGCTTTAACTCTGATTCTTGCTTCATGAGTCCCTGAAAACAGATGAACAAATCAATCAATAAATGATGCAGACATATTCAACAGAAAAGAAGAACAAAAAGAAGAAAAAAGTAGGTAGATTATATGGAGAAATGAATTATTACCAACAGCAGGCAGATTGAAAGGTTGAATCTTGATGCTATTAACGCCAAGAAGCCAAGCAGCCATGTTCTCTTCTTGATCAGCACTTTTAACCTTGACATTGTTGTTTTCGTAAGACATACCTCCTTTACCCATTCTTGTTTGTTGATAGATTACTCTTTTTTGTTTTGATGAAAAGATTGAACGGAAGATAGTTAGATAGAGAGATAATACACAGAGAGAGATGATATATAGATGTATGAATGTATGTTTGTGTGTTGAACAACTTAATCTCAGTTGTGCTTATATACTATTTTGTGGGAGAGTGGTGGAATAAAAATGGATAAAATTATAATTTGTGACCCTTTTTAGGGGAGTGATTTTCGTCGAACCACAATTTTTTTTAACCGGAAATTCTTTATTGTGTCATATCCACGTGTACTGGATAGGCCTGGATTTTTTTTAATTGCTCCGTACTAATAGTGAAGGTAATGAGATTTTTGGCTACTTTATTCTTCCTAACTAGGTTTTCGATTGGATGACACTCAAATTATGCTACCAACACAAACAATCTCCCGATTATTCTCTTCCACTTTTACACCCTTACGCTTACCATATTAAGGTAATCCAATTATTCTCTACCACTTTTAAATAAATACATAGTGGAAATTAGGAGAATTTCCTTACTTTTAAGTTATTACTGTACATACTCAATATATTTTTGTATTATAATAATTTTGTTGTGGAGTATTATTTATGAGTAATTTATAATTAAATTTGAGTTTAAAAGACAGACAAACGGTAAATTGTTTAATTTAAAATTAATTTGAAGTTAAAATTTAATTTTATTAACTGTAAAAATTTAAAAATGGACAACGTTCTTGGAGCGGAGGATTATGACTTAGAGTTGGTTAGAAGATAAATCTGGTGTATGTTGGTGATGGACGGTGGAAAATAAATGGGGTGGCAATGAATAGTGAAAAGAATAATAAAAAAACGAGAAAAAGGTAAGGGAAATAAATTGATGTCGATCCATCCAAACAAGGTTGAGGTGTGAGTGAGTCAGCTGGGTTAGGTAGCGTACGTATCCGTAGTGATTTATTGGATTCAATTCAAATAAATTGAATTAAATTCAATTAATATTAAATGGTCAAAACGTATCATCCATACTACTCAGAGCTGACTGTATTATGGCTAAGCACCTTGTCATTGCCACTACATGTTTCGTTTGTCTCTCCCAACAACTTGACCTCTTTTCTTTCTTATTAATCTTAATCATACTCGAAGCAACATCTATATCATTCTCTTTATATCTATTTATATAAATACTCCCAAAGTAAAACTATGTATAATATTTTATATCGATTTATATTTATGCCTCGACATAAACGTTTAAATCTACAAGCATCAATGACACGCGGATATCCGCGTATTTGTATAAATAAACATACTTGGTTAACATATTTGGGAGATATAATAATAACAGTTAGATGAGTATATTAATTTTTGAGAATTTACTGTAGAACAGTAATGAATGTCAACATCAAATAATTTGAAACAACACAAATGATGACAATTAGGGGTGATTATAAAATTCGAAATCCAAAAATCCGATCCAACAATCTGAAAATCCGATCCAATCCGATCCGATCCGATGTATTCGGACGGATTGCGGATTATGATATTTTAGATTCGAAGATTTTTGGATTAATCCGATCCGATCCGTCGGATTTTCGGATTAATCCGAAAATCCAAATTAATTAAAATATATATATATATATATATATATATATATATATATATATATATTTTTTTTTTTTTTCCCCCTTATTCCGCCAAACAAAATACAAAATACAAAGTTAGCCCTTCATTCCCATTTTCCAAACGGCTAAACCTAAACTAAATCCCAAATCCTCCAAAACCCTAAACATTACTCCATCTTCTCCGTCTAAATAACAATTCACCACCATCTTCTCTCCGCGATTCATGGGCGGCAAGGCATCTCCAATGTAATCGACTAGTCGTTATTCTAGAACATGAACTCCAAATTTTTCGTATTTGTTGTTTTGGACTTGAAGTAAACTTGTGAACTTTATTTTGTTTATTTTGAATGTCGAACTACTGAAATAGTATTTAATTTGGCTACGAAATGCTATTTCAGTTTTTTTCTTTTAATTAAATTTCGGATTATTCGGATTAAATCCGATCCAATCCGAACTTTTTCGAATTAATCCGAAATCCGATCCGATCGTTCGGATCGGATTTCGGATTGAGCCATTAGTGGTCCGAAATTTCGGATTGATTCGAACTTCGGATCGGATTGGATCGGATTAATCCGAATGCGCACCCCTAATGACAATGGTGATAATTAAATTGGTGCTTTTAACGCAATTATCGGAACAGAGGGAAAATAGCTACACCTCAAAATAGATTAATTTGAACTTGAACATGCCATTGTAGATGTAATTCATGGAGCCATAGTAGAAATATGGATTGAATGGAAAGAAATACACACCTTAATTGTTGGAGAAAGGATCTCAGTCATGAGTATGTAGAGGTTCAGTTTTGCACTTTTGCTTCTTCCGTGGAAAGTTCATAAAATTGGGCAAACAAAATTTTACACAGAATAGAGTATATTTTGCATAAAATTACAATGTCAACCCTTTGCATCTTTCTGTATGTATTGTGAGTTGAGGGTAAAATTAGGCAAACAAAATTTTGGTATTACTACCAAAGATGTTGCAAAATGACAAATATGGCCTCTGAATTTCACAATTTCACATTGGCGTTGAGTTGAGACATTCTGATATCCGAATGGTGAGGGTCTTATATAGAAAATCACCCAAAAACTACCTAGCGTGAGACAAAAGTGACTATCTTTTATAAGTAGATAGATAATGTAAGTGATCATTAGCTATAGCTAAAAATATTAAAATCAGGTAAACCCTGCTAAAAACATCTATTTTAACTCGATTTTTTTATTTTAATCACACTCAAACAAATGTAAGTAATTTTGAAATCAAAACTCCATCCTTCAATAACTTCAGTGATCGGGTTAGATACGTAGTTATAGGTGTAAAACTATAACAAATAATAAAATATGAAATCGTGACAAAAATGTGTTTTTGGTGAAAAACTAACACTTATAACTATTTGTTATATATGGGGCAGTTTCCAATTTTGACAATCTTCACCTAAATATAAAAAATGTATGAATTTTTGCAATACGATAAATTGAGATTAACTTTTCTTATTTAAAGAGCAATCATGTTTATTGATTTTTCAATTTTTTTTCCTAATCCAAAGCGATTGTTTGTAATATAAAAAAAATGTTACTCTCAATCTAACACTAACATTTATATGAACCTACCAAAGTATTGTAAGAGATTTGTATTAGTGGGGAACATGAAGAACGAGCCGATATGCCTAAGTATAAGTAGAATGTTTTAACAATGTTTTATGATAAATCATTTCATGTCATTTTATATGTGTGTAGAACATTTTATTAAAAACTAATAATATTTTTATTATAACCATAACTTTTACCCGTCCATTTTAATGTCTAAGAGAAAGATGGTACTCCATCCAGGAATACTAGTGGATGTTTGTAGAGGTAAACAGTTAGTTAAAATGAAAATTTTAGTTGATTAATAGTAACTCAGTTAAAACTGTGTTATAGAAAATTATATTTATAATAGAGTTAAAATGTTATCGGATCGTTATATAGGGTGTATATATAAGAAATAATTGATGAAGTGATGGATTTAATTCTTTTAAGGTTTTTGATTGATTTGAGTTTGTCACTATATTTAAAAAAGTAAAGAGAAAAATAGTGTGATAGAAATAAAAGTATAATTATTAAATAGATAAAAATTGTGTTAGTATTTTTTATAAGTTAATTTGATGCCTAATGACTCCAAATTAGTTGCATAACAAACTCCCAACTGGTATTTGAATGAAATTGCTGCGAGGGTATGTAATCACTGCATCATTCACCACTCTCTAGCAACTTCCATGCAATACCCATGAACCTAAGAATTTTCTTTTGGTTATTATCTTCCATACCTTTTAACTTTAGCGCTTGTTGAAATTGAGTTTAAAATTTACTCCCACCGGACCCACCCTCAGTCCTAGTGCTGTTAAAAAAAATATTAGTCTCGAGCTCGATTCGAATTCGAAAAAATAACGAGTCTTATCGAGCATTAACGAGCCATATATATCTATTGAAACTATTGAAAATAAACATAAAAATATAAATTTATTAGAATAATTAGTCTTAACGAACTTTATCAAGATAATATGAGGCTCGAGCTCGACTCGTTTACCTTATCGAGTGAGTCAAGCCCTCGTTAATGCTCGACTAGCGTAACAGTCCTACTCAGACCGATGAAATTTTCAGATACACCTTTTAATCAATTACATATAACCCTATTTAGATGGGTCGTTCTCGTTTAAAAACTTAACATATCAACAATTACTTCTAAGTCCAATATAATAGATTTACAATTACATCTAGATCCAAAAAAAAAATTCAAATGGGTTCAAAAAGGTGCCGACGAAATGTCTTTTGCAAAACTTTTAGGCATAGATATAATTGTTAATCTAATAGGTACACACACACACATATATATATATAATAATAATAATAATAATATAATCTAAGATGGATGCCGAATGTAATTCACTTTTTAACCTAACTCACATTCGGGTGCAAATTCATTGAGCATTCGTAAAAAATTACAAAAACGTTCGGTCACCACAATATGTGTTGGACCTGGACTGAACTCGGACAGCTCGTAACACACGTTCTTATGACAAACCGAACGTTAACTTATTTATTACTTCTATTCAGTAGGCACAGCCTGTTCGTAGATAAATCATTATATTAGTATATTTTATTAACAAGTTTACAATAATAATAATTTTATTGGAATTCTTGAATAAAAGAAGAAATCAAGGGACGAAGAAGTGCAATTTACCAGGACTAAATTGCATAGAATTCAAAAGTATTGGTATTGAAAAGAAAAGCAGGAAAGAAAGTGAAACTGATTATGGTAAAAGAAGAAAGTCGAAGGATAAAGCTGTAAATCAGGAGATAAGAATCCACCAATCAAAACATAACAAATCATGCGAATTGAGAGCTAGAAGGGAGTCAATGGATTTGAGCAAGTCAGAGACACGAATTAGGAAGCTACAAGAAGAACAAAGCCGAGATCCTAGAGCGTCTTCTTCATGTTTTCAGAAGAAGCCAAAACGATGTCGTACGGATCAACAGAGTACCAATTTGGAACTATTAAGGCTTCACCGTTGAGATCAAATTGGACGATCAGATGATCAATAGAGGACAACACGCGAGTTATTATACTGCGAAGATGCTCTATTCTTCTGATTAAGCCTTAAATGCATTTTATCTTCTTGTATTTTGACTAGCCTTAAGCTTTGATTTTTCTGGGTATATATAATCGGCTTCCTATTAGGTTTTATGTAACTTGCAACAATTCAATCAATATAACTCCTTTCCAGTTCTTCATGTTATTGAAGCTCATTTTCTAACATGGTATCAGAGCAAGGTTGCTTATAATTCTTTTTCTTCACACCTTAAGCTGTTCTCTCAGTACTCTCTCCTACTCATCTCACTTATCTTCTCCTAAAAGCTCACTCTAATAGCTGATGATAATGTTAACCCTGCTGGCACTGCTGCTATTTCTCGTACTACTCCCACACCTCCTCCTGAGCATGAGAGCCCTTTTAGCCCACTGTACCTGCATCACTCTGAAAACTCAGTCTCAGGAGCTATAACTCCTCTTCTCAACAAAAATAACTATCACACTTGGTCAAGAGCATTCTTGATGTCTCTGAGCATCAGAAACAAAGTTGGATTGATTGATGGAAACATCACTCTACCAACTACTGATGAAGTTAAGAAAAATGCATGGATAAGATGCAATACTATTGTTATGTCATGGATGATACACTCTGTATCACCAGACATTAAGAGTGCATTACTCTATTGCAAAACTACAGCTGAATGCTGGAACAAGCTCAAGGTTAGGTATGCACAACCAAATGATGTGCGTATCTTTCACTTGCAGCAAGAAATTAGCCGTATTGTGCAAGGAAATGCTTATGTCACTAATTTCTTCACCAAACTTTCAGGCTTATGGGAAGAGCTAGAAGATTATATGCCATTGCCTACCTGCTTATGCAAAGATACCACTATCATTAGTTACCTTGAGAGGGTACATGACATTGACAAAATCTTCAAGTTCGTAATGGGATTGAATGATTCTTTTGACATGGTAAGGGGACAGATTCTTCTCATGGATCCTAAGCCCTCTCTTGACAAGGCATACTCACTTGTTTTGCAAGAAGAAAGACAAAAGATGTCAAGAGAGAGCTACATGTCTCCTATAGAGACATCTGCCATGAACATAGGCTATAAAAGGAAAGACAAGAGAGGACTCACTTGTCCTAATTGTCCCACTTTGAGCAATCACACCATTGAAACTTGCTTTAAAGTGCATGGTTTTCCAGTGAATGGGTCTAAGAAACCATTTGATCATGGAGGAAGAGGAGGTAATAGAGGCAGAGGTGGAAGATTTAATGGTGGTGGTAGAGGAAATCAGTACCAGGGAAATGCTGCTACACAAGGTCAATCAAGCTCTGTGAATCTCATAGGTGGTTAGCTAAACCAGCTCATGAATTTTGCACAGAACAATCCTGGTGCATTAGCTAACAACTCTGCACAGCAGGGTGGAAATGGAAACATGGTGGCAAGTTCCAGCTCTGCACCAGTTCATGTTGAGCCACTAGCTGAGCTCAATTATGCAAGTATAAACTCATCAATTAATTTTATATCCAATAGTAATTTAAATGATCGATTCTCGACTCGTAAGCATCCTCACCATATTATATATGATGAAAGATTGTATACTAGCAATGTTATGACACTTAATGCATTTGTTCAGCAACCTAATTTAACTAAAATACCCATAACACATATGGGAGATATAAAGCTGACAGATAGTCAGGTTTTTAAATAAAGTATTATGTGTACCTTCTTTCAAATCGAACTCGATGTCTATAAATAAAGTCCAGAGAGACAATATCATATCATAGCATTTGCTAATAATGATTGTCATATTTACGTACAGTTCATTGAGTCCCTCAATGACAAAGATTGGACTGATTGAGGCTCAGAAAGATCTTTATCAACTGAAGAATGTTATTACTTTACCTAAGGCACTAGCCATCTCTAATCAAGATGACCATGATCAAGCTGCAGCTGTCAAAGAGCATGTATGTCATTTTAGATTAGGGCATCTTAGTTTAGATAGACTATCTGTTATTCAAGCTTCTGATCCTAATATTTCCTGTGAGGACTTTTCTTACTGTGATGTTTGTATGCAAGCAAAACAGAAGAAACTCCCATTTCTAGTTAGAAATAAAAATTCTATTTCAATACTTGATTTGTTGCATTGTGATTTATGGGTACCTTATTCAGTTGCAACTCTGAACAATCACCAATATTTTTTGACAATAGTTGATGACTATAGTAAGTTAACATGGATTTATCTGTTAAAATACAAGTCAGAAACTAAAGAAGCACTTAATGTTTTCATACAGATGATTCAAAATGAAATGCAAAAAGAAGATTAAAATCATAAGATCTGACAATGGGATGGAGTTTCATCTACCAGAAATGATGAATAAGCATGGAATTATACACCAAAAGAGCTGTGCATATACTCCACAGCAAAGCTGGTGTAGTTGAGAGAAAACACCAACATCTCTTGAATGTCACAAGAGCTTTGTTATTTCAATCAAACTTGCCTAAATCATTTTGGGGAGAAGCAGTTTTAACTGTAGCATATTTGATTAATAGAACACCTAGTCATGTGTCGACAATAAAACACCATTTGAGATGTTTTATAGTAAAAACCGCACTATAGTAATATAAAGATTTTTGGTGTTTACGCTTCACTTGTATGTACAGAGGAAGAACTAAACTTGATTCAAGATCACAAAAATGTGTGTTTGTTGGATATCCATCAAATGTGAAGGGTTATAAGGTTTATGATCTGCACAGGAAAGTGATCTTCATATAAAGGAATGTAATCTTTATAGAAACTGTGTTTTCTTATAAAGAAAAGAATGCAAAAAGAGATGAAATTCATCTCCAGGCACCAACCGGTGATGATTATGATTGGATTCAGAAAGAGAGACATATAGAGCAAGAAGATTTCATCATAAATGATCAAAATGAAAACAACTTAACAGAAGAAAATATAGCAGTAGAAAATGAATATGATATAGAAGATGAGGATGAAAATCAACAAGAAGAATCACCACCTGTTATATAGGAAGGAAATATTGAGAAGAACTTCAAGAACTAGAAAGCTTCCATCAAAATTGGACATATATCATCACAATGCTAAGGCATATACTATAAAATGTAAAAATAATTCAGTTAAATACCTAATCTCAGAATTTTTAGGTTATGACAAATTCTCAGAGAATTACAGAAGTTACTCAATTAACTTGGCTCTCACTCGTGAACCAGAAACTTATGAAGAATCAATAGCTGATTCACATTGGAGAAAAGCTATACATGAGGAATTGAAAGCACTTGGAGAGAACAAGACATTGACTGTGATTAAAAGAACAAACAACATAAAGCATATTGTTTGCAGATGTGTTTAAAGCAAAACTAAATTCAGAAGAGAAGATTGATAAATATAAAGCTAGATTAGTAGCTAAGGGTTATACACAGAAGTATGGTTTTGATTATACAAAAACCTTTAGCCCTATAGCTAAACTTACTTCTGTGAAAATTTTCTTAGCATTAGCCTCAAAGAAGAATTGGCACTTATGTCAACTAGATGCGCATAATGCATTCCTAAATGGAGATCTTGATGAAGAAATTTACATGAAAATACCCCCAAGGACTTTCAATTCAGGGGGAAGATCTAAACAGATATGTCAGCAAATTACATAAATCAATTTATGGCTTAAAACAAGCCTCTAGATAGTGAAACTCTAAACTCACTACTTATTTAAAGAGTGTTGGTTTTATACAATCAAGGAGTTAATAATCACTATTCACTGAAGGGGCAAAAGAAACTGATAATTTTATTGCTCTATTAATTTATGTAGATGATATTATGATAGGAAGTGAACAGATCTTTGAATTAGAGAAAATCAAGGAACAACTTAAAGAGATCTTTAAGATAAGGGATCTGGGATAGTTGAAATACTTTATAGGCTTAGAGATTGCAAAGAATAACACAGGAATACATATATCGCAAAAGAAATATGCATCAGAGATTATTGAGGTAGCTGGATTACTTGGATGTAATCCAATAACAACTCCCATAGAGCAAAATGTAAAATTTATACCAAATAGCTCAACTCCTATTCAAGATCCTACCTTCTATAGAAAGTTGATAGGGAAGTGAATATATCTAACCATAACTAGACCTGACATAAGCTTTGCAGTAGGGATTTTTAGTCAGTTTATGGAAAAGCCCTGCACTGATCATTTAAATGGAGTATTGAGAATAACTAAGTACATTAAAAGTGACATAGGTTTGGGAATTTTCTTCTCAAAAGATCAAAATCTACAGATCATTGCTTATAGTGATTCAGACTATGCAGGTTGCCCTATAACTAGAAGATCAACATCAGGATATCAGATAACGTTAGAGATTCACCGTAAGTCGAGATCCAAGAAACAAGTCACTATGAGCAGATTATCTGCAGAGGCAGAGTATAGGGCCATGGCTTTTACTTGTTGTGAGATTATGTAGATGGTTTCTTTATTACATGATCTGCAGATAAACTTAGCAAGACCAGTTAAACTCACGTGTGATACTCAATCTGCTATACATTTAACCAAAAATCCTGTGTTCCATGAAAGAACAAAACACATTGAAGTTGATTACCACTTCATTAGAGACAAGATCATAGAAAAGAAAATTGAGATTGAGTTTATAAACTCACAATCACAATTAGCAGATATCTTCACAAAAGGGGTATGCTCAGCAAATCTTCTGAAAGCATTAATCAAGATGAACATAAGAAATCCATATGTTTGGAAATTCTTGAATAAAAGAAGAAATCATGGGATGAAGAAATGCAATTTACCAGGACTAAATTGCATAGAATTCAAAAGTATTGGTAATGAAAAGAAAAGCGGGAAAGAAAGTGAAACTGATTATGATAAAAGAAGAAAGTCGAAGGATGAAGCTGTAAATCAGGAGATGAGAATCGACCAATCAAAACATAACAAATCATGCGAACTCAGAGCTGGAAGGGAGTCAACGGATTTGAGCAAGTCAGAGACGAATTAGGAAGCTACAAGAAGAACAAAGCCGAGATCCTGGAGTGTCTTCTTCATGTTTTCAGAAGAAGCCAAAACAATGTCGTACGGATCAACAGAGTACCAATTTGGAACTATTAGGGCTTCACCGTTGAGATCAAATTGGACGATTAGATGATCAATAGAGGACAACACGCGAGTTGTGATATGATACTACGGAGATGCTCTGTTCTTCTGATTAAGCCTTAAATGCATTTTATTTTCTTGTATTTTGACTAACCTTAAGCTTTGATTTTTTCGGCTATATATAACCGGCTTCCTATTAGGTTTTCTTTAACTTGCAACACTTCAATCAATATAATTCCTTTCCAGTTGTTCATGTTATTAAAGCTCAATTTCTAACAAATTTGGGACTCTTATCGAGCAATTAGCACTGATAATGTTCACACAAAAAATAAAACCTACCATTCCAGAAACCGTGAATCACAGTTCACACACAGACTAATCAACCAAACGATCGGTTTGTTAACTCACGCGTGAATGTTGATATTATGAATTTAGAATATTCTCATTAATATCTTCTTTTTTTTTTTTTTGAGAAGAAAACAAATTTCATTCAACTAACAGTGAGCAAATCAAGATTACATCATGACAAATTCACAGGTAGGTCACTACCTCCATCACAATCTATAGTAATATCCTTAGCCAACAAATGTGCAATATTGTTCCCAGCACGCTTAATGAACGAAAAGAAAGCAGAATTAAAAACATCAAGTCTTTCTTTAGTCTCCTGAATTAAGGCTCCTGCAGCGGACAAAGTAGGAAGAGAACTCGAGTCGCCTATAATACCCTTACAATCCCCTTCAAAAACCATATTCTGAAAACGAAGTTCTGTGGCTAATTCAACCGCGCATCTAGCTGCCAACGCCTCTCCTACTTCTGGACTCCAGATAAAAGGCACCCGCCTTCGTCTCCAAGCCACCACTCTACCATTACAATCTCAATAACGACACCCAAATTTCGCACCAAACCGAAATGGACGCATCGAAGTTGGCTTTATACTGACCCGCATCAGGAGGCCTCCACGCAATCGACCTTCCGGATGTTTGGGACTCGCGAGAGGAGCAGGCTTCAGAATCGGCAAAGAAGTCAAGAACAAAAGCCACCGAGTCCCGCGCGTCGTAAGCATAAATCTCATGGACCAAATTTTATTTTGCCGCCCACAAACTCCATCACAATGCCACAAAATCCGATCTCTTCATGATTTGATCTCAGACGACATGTTCCATACATTCACATATAGAATCTGTAGTATGGTCAATTAAATTGTTAGAAAGGGGTGAAACAGCCCATAAAAGACGAGCATACGAACAATCTTTCAAAACATGTATAATACTCTCGTCACAAGACTGACACACAGGACACACCACCTCTACTTCCACACCGCGTTTTCTCAAGGCACATCTAACCGGGATAGAATTTTTCATAACTCGCCAAAAGAATACTTTAAGCTTATTAGGAAGCTTCAATTGCCATATCCAGTTCCAATTCAAAGAAATATTGGTGCAGCTACTTCCTACCATATTCCTACTAGTTAGGTGTTTCAAATCCCGAGCCAAAAAATACGCAGAACGGACAGAGTAAAAACCATTTTTAGCAAAGTGCCAACCAGATGTCCTCCCCATTTAAAGATGGCAGGGGAATACTACGAATAAGATCTAAATCCTCACCCCAAAACAGTTCCTGTAAAATATCAGAATCCCAACTCCCATTCACATCAATTAAGTCAGCAACTCTGATATGCGCAGAATTCTGAAATAGAGGAGTAACAGGACGGAAACAAGTATCTCTCGGAATCCAGGGATCATTCCAAACCCGGATTTGTTCACCGTTTTCCACACGCCAACGAATACCTTTTCGAACTAGAGGAGCAAAGACAAATACTCTTCCAAGTGAAAGAAGAGTTGCCTTTGGGCACAACATCAAGAACATCCGAATTAGGGAAATATTTCGCTTTGAGCACCCTACTCAATAAAGACTCTGGATAATGAATGATTCGCCAAATTTGCTTACTTATAGCAAGATTAAAATATTTGAGGTCCCTAAAGCCCATACCACCATCCCTTTTAGAATTACAAAGAGAATCCCAATTAATCCATTGAATCTTCCTCTCCACACCATTCCTTCACCAAAAATGAGCAATAAGAGACTTAATCTCATGAATGAGATAATCCGGTAACCTAAAACAACCCATGACGTACATAGGGATGGATTGTAAGACAGATTTGATGAGAACTTCTTTTCCAGCCTTAGAAAGAAACCTATTCCCAAACCCCTCCATTTTCTTCCAAACCCTCTCTCGAAGCCAACCAAACACTTCCTTTTTTGATCTCCCCATCTCCGTAGGCAAACCTAGATACTTATCATGCTTCTCAACCACTCTAACAGGCAAAATATCTCTTATGGCATCAACTCTAGCACCCTCCACATTACGACTAAAAACTACAGTAGATTTCTCCAAATTAATTTCCTGACCTAACGCAAGACTATAACGCCGAGAATCGACAATCTCAACAAAGAATTTCTGTAAGTGGCTTGATCAATGTATGTATCATCAACAAAAAGAAGGTGAGAGATCCTTGGTGCTCTTGGAGTGACAACTACTCCGCGTAGCACCTCCCTCTCCTCAGCATGTCTAATAAGGGAACTAAAAGCCTCAATAATAAAAAGGAACAAGTAAGGTGACAGAGGATCTCCCTGACGGATCCCCCTCTCCGGATGGAAAGGATTGTCAACTCCATTCAAGAACCTAATAGGAGATGCATCGCACACTAAGCATAATGAGTTCAATGAAATGAGTCTCAAAGCCTAATCTCTCTAACACTCGTTTTAAAAAATTCCACTCAACCCGGTCGTAGGCTTTACTCATATCAAGCTTTAGAGCCATAAAAACATCTTTACCTTGTGTTTTTTGTTTTAGGAAATGGTTCACTTCATAAGCAACAAGAACATTATCGCGATAAGTCTATCAAGTATGTATGCATTGATTCTCGGTAATAATATGGTGCATAAAAGGCTTAAGCCTATTGGTAATAGCTTTAGAAGCTATTTTAAATATGACATTACTCAGGCTAATGGGGCGAAACTGAGTGATTTTAACTGGTGACTGGCACTTAGGAATCAAAACAATATGGGTGAAATTATGTTTAGGGTTAATAATCTTATGATTAAGGAAATCTAGCACACACTCAAATACATTTGTACCCAAAAATTCCAAAACGCCGATAGAAAAGAGCGTATACGCCATCCTGGTCAGTGATGGCTATACATATCAAAGAGAGCATCTTGGATATCCATTTTTTGTTGGCCTTTTCTCATAAAAGTATCCGCGCGAAACAAAGATTAGATATTTGTCGTATTAATTCATATAGTATACTATAATTATCAATAAAGAAGTAGTTGAATTTTGGATTACAGTTAGAAACAATTAGTTAACAACAAAAGCTCATGATCGATTGATAAGTATGTGATCTTTTCCCCTTGATAATAAGATTAGGTAACAGATGGAGACTAATAAATATGAGCCGTTGAAAAGGGTTGTTTGTAGTTGAGTTTTAGCATTTATGGTGTAAATTTTCGAGGACAATAAAAAAACACACACATATCATCATCATCATCATATATATTACTCTCTTTACATTTATCATTTTTAACAGTCGCATAGAACTTTATACATTATTAAAATTAAAGATAACTCCACACCTATAAAATATAACAAATCTTACTTTCAGACAAACATTTCCCACAAAAAGAACACCGTTTTACCACGTATTCACGTTTTTTATCACTTCTTTTAATTTTTCGTCTAAAACTACACGTCAATCTTAATGTGTGAAGTTCTCCGGAACGGATGGTGTACAACTTTTGTGACAGATGAATATTGCAAATATCATATGCTTAGCAATAAATATCGTGTATTTAATAAACATGTATTACCTGCATCATTAAGTATTTGATGCTTGTAGCTAAACATGATTGTTTATGACTACAAACATGTGTTATATTATAGAAATGTTTATATTTTACATTTCTTTCATTTATTATATATTAAAAATAGTTGTTAATATAAATTAACATTATATGTAAAATTTGCTCAATGATTCATATTGGTTTTACTTAAAACATCATATATGTTGTTTGACATAATGTTAGCCGGCATTGTATATCGACTAAGATGAGTTTTGTACTTTTGGCATGAAGTTAAACATGATTTGCTAGTTTGCCATGTTTGATTTAATTCACGTCCAACTGCAATAAACAATTAGTTTATCTTTCTAACCTCCAATTCTCCCACCATTTTATTATTACAAACTATTGAGAGAGACCGTCTCTCGGAGAGAACAATTTAACATCACATATTTACATACAAGCATCATATGTTTAACTTCAAACATCGTTTGTGTTGAGGGTGAAGTCCCCCAAGCACTTAATAAGTTCTTCCTAAATCCCCTATGTCCAAATCACTGTAGAGCTTCCAAAGCAAAGGTCGAAAGCTAGGATCCAATGCACTCCAAAGAACTTGAGGGTAAGAACCTGCACAAGTAACTTCTGGGGGAGGGTTGAATCAGACTGGTTTGCTAAGTGTCAAACCGGGTAGAGACTTTACTCTAGAGGGACTGAAGATCTGCTCAGATAGTGATCGATTAGTTCAGAAGATGACTTGACTTACCGTTTACATGAAAATGTGTGCCATATATATAGGGATCTCCCAAAAAGGAAGGGCTCTGTTGGATCGTGTTAAGTGTAAGGCTCAGATTGCGCCAACAATGCTCTATTAGGCCCTTGGCCCATTAAGGAGACTTAATCCATTACCCTTTTGGACTTTCGAGGGTAGTTTAGTTTTTCCTCAAGAGATTAGAGGCTTCTGATGTCCATTTCGGTCCTTCATCCGAAAGGGTAGGTCCGGAGCAATGGTCCGAACGGTACTCTCTTGTCTGTAAGACAACTTAAATGACTTCTTAAAGTATCGTGGTTCGGACCTCGCTAGCCTCGAATTCAGTCTTCTCTCATGGTGCCAGTTCACATGGTT
Source organism: Plantago major (assembly GCA_026545765.1). NCBI lineage: Eukaryota > Viridiplantae > Streptophyta > Magnoliopsida > Lamiales > Plantaginaceae > Plantago > Plantago major. The sequence continues at coordinate 67,816,207 of CM048839.1, forward strand.
CCTTAGGAGGTCCGAGTCATACGTCCGAATCAACGTCTCCGGGTCGGACCATCATGGTGCTCGGACCATGGTCCGGTCTGACCATCCGCCTCAAGGCCAAGGTATTCAATGCTCATTCTGGGAAGGTCAAGGGTCAGACCTCCAGGTCGGACATTGAGCCTTTTGACCTTAGACAGTCTAATACGGCTTAGGATACGCTCCAAAGGCGTCTATGACGGATTTGACATATTTCCGTATCAACATATGTCCCCCTAGTTTCCAAGTATCTTAGTAGAAGATAGTTGTGGAACTATAGTTTAAAGTGGAGAGAGCATTTTTGTTTTTCGTTCAATTCGTCCCTCATCAGAAGAAAAAAGGTGTTTAGTCCGTGCCTTCTGAGGTCCTTAACTTAATCTCCCTCCCCCCTCCCCTCCCCCATTTTCTTACAGTCCGAGAGTGTGTTCTGATCGCTGGCCCAAAGGGTATTTGTGTTTAGATTAAGTGTAGGTTCGAGGGGCGTAGGAAAGGGACACTTTTTGTTAGTGGTAAAATCGGGATGGTCCGTGGAAGGACATCCAAACGGATGGGAGTCCATGTTACTTAATAATCAATTTTCCGGGATAGTCCGAGTAAGGACATCCGAACGGACGAGGGTTTGTGTGCTTAAGATACATCATCCATCTATTAGGAAGATGTGGTTTTATCTTGTGTTAATAATTAATTTTTCGGGATAGTCCGAGTAAGGACATTCGAACGGACGAGAGTCCGTGTGCTTGGGATGGTCCAACCATCCGTAAGATGATGGGATGTCATCTCCGACGTTCAAAGTGTTGTTGGAATTCTAATCGTTGTGAAATAAATATTTTGGACGGATAAGTCATTTTACCTAGGATTTTGAACTATACCGTTGGATGAATTTTGATCTACGACAGAGATTTAATCCTGAAGTGATATGATGTTTGGGCTTCCAAAAATATCCTCCTACAAATAGGGCACCAGTCGCTTTCATTTCGCCACTTTTAGAGAGAGAAATTTCGCAATCTGAAGGAGCCGAAGCAATTTTAGGCGATCCGAAGTGAGAGAAGGTTCGCAGCAAGTGTGTTGTAACATTTCAAAGAGGAAAACTTAAGAAGTGTTCGAAGCATCTAGCTGCCTTCAATCCTTTGACAAGTAAGTCTTTTGTTCGTCTTGCATTTAGTAGTAAAACTTTGAAGTTTTGGTTGTTCTACATAGTGTCATCGTAGTCCGTTCGGACATTTGTAGTAAGTTTCTTCGAAAGCTCTATGTAGTTTGTACTAACTTCGTACTAACTCCGAACTAACTACGTCCGACAACGTGTGGTCCTTTCCTTCGAGACCCTTATGGACTTTAACATAAGTTACATAAACGGACTCTCGGACATTAAACTTTAAATCTCATATGAATTCCCTTCCTTTCCCTAGGATGTCCGAGAGCGATAGTCAAAACCATTCCGAGGTTGTTGGGTATGCGTCCGAAGCAGCATCTTGGTCTGATACTTTCGAGGAAGTTGACATTGGTGATGTTGGAGATCAGAGAGGAGCTGATCTAGTCTCGAATCTGAGTGGTGAAGCATCCGAGGTGAGCTCTCCGTCTTTTCGTTTAATTGTTCCCGGTTTGAAGTATCCGAATAGGCAATATTACCCGAAGTCTTCGCATGTGCAGGGTGTCATGACGGTTCACGAGACAGCTACTCGGACGATTGGCAATCCACGTCCGCGTCGAACAGGCAACGAATCCAAACTTCTGGTAGAAATCCAAAACCTTTGTCGAAACTTAGGTTATAACACTAGGATTAATCCTAGTCACACCCCTTTCGTCCCGGACCCGCAGGAGATCAACGCTGAGGAAGTGCACGATACTTCGGAGTCTCTCCCGGAGTTGGGCATGTTCGAGGCTGGTAGGGAAGATACAGTCCGAGTTGTGGCTCCTCTTCAAACAGTGATGGAGTTGGATTCGTCGAACGAAGACGAAAAAGTTGAAGAAAGACATGCGGATGAAAGGCATGTGGAGAAAGGTGAAGAAGAGGAAAGTAAGGAAGAAGAAGATGAGGAGGAGGTTGTTCTTCCATTGAAACGGACCAAGCTTTCCGACCGTCCGAGCGCAAGCCGTCCGAGTGGAGAAAGCTTTCCTCTCCTACACCATTCGGAGTAGGGAACTTAACTCTGTTATGTAGAGGAAATGAGATGGCCTTGAATTGATTGAGTCCCGGACGTCCTAGGATAACATTGTAGTCGAAAACGCGATCTACGACCACAAAGAGAACTGTTCGAGTTATTCTCACTGGAAAGGTTCCCATAGAAACTTGTAGTGGTATGCTTCCCATGGGGTGAACAGTTGATCCCCCAAATCCTACTAGGGAAGTAAGGACTCGCCCATATTCAATTCTCCCCAAGTTCATCTGATCCACTGTTCTCTTAAAGATGATGTTAGAAGAACTCCCAGTGTCCACAAGTACTTTGTTGACCTTGTAAGTAGTAATGACTAGAGAAACAACTAAAGGGACGTCAGGATCCATCTCCACCACCAGATGCTGGGGGAGGTATTTCATTATCATCAAAAGAGATCATGTTAGTTCCTCTCGTATGCGCGAGCTAGTTCGCCATTGCTCCTTAGGTTTTGAGCGGTTCTTTCCCCATGCTCCTACTATCCCTCCAAATGGACCCCCTATAGTGTTGATAACCCCGCTATAGGGACGGTTTTCCATTTCTAAGTTTTCGGTTTACTCATTGTATCGCTGAGCTTGTTGGAAAGGGGTCCCCGTGGGAGGCAGTGGTAAGGACCCCGTCAGAAGTTTCTAAATCACGCCATGCTCTCCTCTGCTCATTTCTTTGGTGGCGGAGGGTTCTTCTTCATAAACTAGTTCTTTCAACTTCGCTTCTTATCGACTTTCAATCTCGCCAATCAACACAATCTTCAGTGGAATGGCCTTTATGCTTATGGAATCTGCAGTATTCTTTAGAAACCCTGCTTCTTTTGATACTCCTCGTTGGTTTGGGCCATTGAACATCCAAATTCTTTTCAACAATAGAGGTCAAGATGTTGATTCGTCTATCGAGGCGAGTGTAATCAGAATCTCCGGCGGGTTCTCTCCTACGAAATTCTCTCTTATCCTTGAAATCCTTTCGCTTTCAAATTTTCTGTAGGCGAGGTGGATCTTGTCTGAGTGTCTAATCGCTCTTTTCCTTCTTAGTCCCGCCTAACCTAACTTTCTTCGATACTCCTCACCATACAAGACTCCTCACAAATATCCTCCAGATACTTTTCGTTGTGATTTCTTCATCGAGAGCTTCTTTTGAGATCATCATCAGAAGTGTTAGCATACAGTGTCGGACCCGCTCTTTGATGCTATGAGCTTCAACTTGTCGTGTTTCAAAGATTAAAGCGATCGAGGAAGGTCCTAAGATCCTCGTTCTCCTTTTGAATGACTCCCGCCAAATGCTCTACCGATCTCTTCCTATTTTTTGCTTTCTCAAATCTTTTCAGAAAAAAAGAGGTGATAACTACAAGAAAATTGCCAAATAGCGATGGACTAAATATTGATTTAATCGGCATTGATTAGCGGATTGAGCGATTTGCTAAATCCTTCGCAAATTAGTGATGGATAGTGTATCCGTCGCTATTTGGCGACAGATAGGGTATCCGTCGCTTATTTCGTTGACCAAAGAATAAGAAAATATAAAAAAGAAAAAGGTTTTAGCGACGGATAGGCTTATCCATCGTTAAATAGCGACGAATCAAACCTATCCATCGCTAAGAAAAAAAAGGTTTTAGCGACTAATAAACTCATCCGTCGCTAAAAACCCTAATATTAAAGAAGTCTGAATCTGTTTCTTCCTCCCACCAAGAAATTTCATTACATTTCTCTTCCTCCCACCACACCCTTCCACCACCACCCACCACCCACCACCCACCACCACCACCCTTCGCACCTGATGTGTTCAAATTAGTACTTGATAAAATTCAAAGTAACTAAACCAGTGTTGAGTAAACAAGCCTTAACTACGAGATCGTTCTCAAGGACCTAACTAGGCAACTATGCCGTTTTCAAGTATCAAACGTGAGAGTTTGCAAGTAGCAGTTTGTATGATTGAGATGGTTTTATAAATTAAAATAAGTAAACGAAAGTAGATTTGAATCAAGAGAGGGGAAATAGATACGGTAGCATTCAGATATATCGAATATAGATCAGACTATGTGTTCATATGTTGTCACAGTTATTTGTCCAGATAAATTCTCGATTTCAGTTTTAACCAAGACATTCTTTGAAAATGTGAAGTAGTTAATCAAACGATTGTCAGACGATTGATTGTTAACCTGAAAGGTTTGAAAATACAAGAGTAGAGTACTAAAATCGGAGTTTTTACGAAATTTGATAATGAGCTTAACACATATGAACAAACCCTAGCTCAAGATCCTAAATCGATTAATCCTACATTTCTACTGCATCTATCGAAGAGATTAGCTACTCATATCGTAAGCAATAGCATACACAAAGACAGTCATAATTGAATTATGCATCATAGTGGAGATTACAAGCATAAATCAATCAATCAATCACAAAAGAGAAGTAATTGCAAGAGAAAGAATGAATCGATTGATAATCTAACCTCGAGGATCAAAATCCGATGTCAATATGTGATTACAAGAGCAAATCGATGATAAACTAAGTCAAGAGAACCAAACTAGGGTTTCTTGCTTGAGAGTTGGAACAAAACGTAAGAAAGGAGTTTTCATAACGAGCTAAATCGCCTAAGTTATAGTGCAGAAATAGATCCGCGCATGGTCGCGATTAGAATGCGGCCGCGACCAAGCTTCCCGTCGCGACTGCGCCCGTTGGAAAATAGTTCACCTGGTCGCGACTAAGGCAATGCCGTCGCGACTGTTGGAAAACAAGCCACCTATGGTCGCCACTGTAATTGGTCGCGACCAATGCCTTTTCATGCGAATCTTGGAATTCTGAGTATTTCTTAGTGGAGTATTGAGCTTCTTCTCGAACACGACCTTCAAAGGCATTGTTTCTTCCTCCAAAACATCCCAAAATACACGAAAACCTGTAGAACACAACTAAAACACAAGACACATAAAAACGCACAAAATACTCTACTGATGTGCTCAAATTACTACTTAGAAAACAAGTAGAAAGCAGTTGTTGTAGACAGACAATGCTAACCACATAATCGTTCGCTAAGGAACCAATCAAGCTACCAAGCAGTTGAAAGCAAATAGTCACTTGTGGAAACGGCTTAATTTGTTTGGTTTTGATTACTTCTAATAACTAGAAAACATAAAAGCAGAGAAACGGTTTTTAACAATGAGATAAGAGAACACAACAGTCATGATCGAGTAATGCTAATCCGCTCTAGGGAAATCGCTCATACTTGTCACACGGTCGGTGTACTTAACACAATCAATCCAATTCAACCAAACGCTATTCGAAAATCATTAAACCAGAGCAATCGTGGGTCGTCAATCCACGATCCTTAACCAAAACGTTTTAGAAAATCTTTGAACTAGCTTATTGGATTGAAAGGTTTTTACGAAGATATTTGAACGAGCCTGACCAATATGAACTAATCCTAACCCTAGAAGCGAATACGCAATTACCGTCACATCACTACCGTGTTCGGAGCGGTTTAGCTACTCATAATAGATGATTGCATACAGAGAGTCATGGTAAAAATCGTATGAAACATAGATGATAAACTCGCACGCAATAACATACAATTCAATCGATAAGATAAGGAACGAATTGTAAAGAAGAAAGCAATGGAGAAATCAATACCAATAATCTTGATGAATAAAATCAATGAGTAACCAAGCTCCAAAGATGTCTCAATGTCAATTTGTGTCTCTCTAAGCTTTTTTCCAAACTAGGTTAAAAGAAGTATGAAAGAAAAGAATCAAAATTCTAATCTAATAAGGAAAAACGAATTCTGGGGGCCGACGCTCGCCGCGGCGGGAAAATAGCCTCGCCATGAAGTCTTCTTTATCGCAATAGATATTCTCAGAAATCTCGCCACATGACCAATTTCTCGTCATGCGTAGCCTCTAGATACTTCCACTTCTAGCTCAGAAAATCTCGCCACAGAAGGATACCACAAGCGATCTCAACTTTGCGTAATTCCAGCGCCAGAAATCTTCGCCACAAGTGATTAAATCCTCCACAAGGGCCATGTTAATCGGCTTGCCTTTATTTTGGCTCAAAATCATCGATTCCTGCAAAACAACATCAAAATACCAAAGCATAAAAACGTAGAAGAAACACTAGAAAACAATAACCAAAGACTAACAAAGACCGCTAAAAAGGACCAAATGAGACGTTAGAATATTGTCTCATCAAAATCCCAAATTAAACCTTTTGCTCGCCTCGAGCAAACACACAAAACAAACTAGACTCTAGACTACGACACATAGTTACACACACACGAGTCAGACTTCCAAGTGACCGAACTCTACCAATGTAAGCGTTAAGTTCACAAGATGCAAAAGGTTTGCACTCAACCAACCTTGACAAAAATAGTGCACTAAAAATCCCGTAAGAGAGTTTCTCAAGTAAATAGAACTTTAGTCTAACTCTCCAATCCCTCACAAGGAAATCCTACACATCTCTCTCTCACACTCTGGAAGTGTCCAGTAGGTTAATCACCAAGAAACAATAAGAGAAAAGGAAGGTGACTTTCACAAAGGTGCCTCAAATACCTCATGCAATGTATTCAATCGCTAAGTCAAGGGCTTTTCCTTACACAACAACTTGTCGGAGCATATAACCCGACTTCCATATCACCACATATTTGCATACAATACATTAGATGCTAATCAATTTGGCCACTATGGGCTCTTTTAATCTCACTTTTTGGTAGTCTGCTTTTCAAGTCCGCACTTTTGTGCGTGTCGGTTTATGTACGTACATCAACCTCACTTACATACGGCTTTCTAAGACCACGCCGGTATATAGGTAGTATTTGAAACACGCCTAACACGACTACGGTGGTGACAAGCACCACAGATACACTCCGAGACGAATCAACTAATCAGGGGAAGTAATACATATTACAAAAAATTGAATAATAAACATGTCAACACAGCAGATTTCTTCTCCCCAAACCGGTTCTTCGCAATGTACTGGCTTTTGATAAAATGAAACATGAAGAGCATGTCGTTCGTCATACTTAACTTAACTGAGTACACATGAGAATGAAAAGGCGCAAACCAGAGGGTTTGCACTTCCCGAAAGGATCACACAAGCGCCGGTACAATATTTTTTCATCGGCTTAAAGTTTCTCACCGGCTTTTTGGACTAAAGAGTTAAACAAACTTGCTATTTACAGAAAAAACGAACTTATGGGATTTTAAATCCACTATACCACCTCAGTTAAGTATCATGCAAAACATAAGCAGCAAGCAAATTTAACAATCACAATAGAAGCTTTCCTAACTTAGAAGAACGACTCATGAAAGACTCTAGAGGGTAAAAGAAAAAAAACGACCGTCAAAGAAAAAATGACCAAAACATACATAAAGTAGAGGACGAAAGACTCTAGAGACTCAGGTAATAGAGAAAATCCAGACAAGACACTAGAGAGCACATTTCATTTCCCCCTCCCCAAACCTAAACTCAAGCATGTCCTCAAGCGAGAGGAAAAAGAAAAGAAAATGGATCAACAAAGCTTGCCAAAAGTACATTTACAATCATGTACAAGACTCTTCCGTGTTGGCTACCGTACTGGAAGTTCTTAACTCTTCTGGTTGGTGCAGCTCTTGTTCTTCCTTGTTGATAAGTATGTATATATAAGGGTCCAGTGTGTGCTCCTATGAATTTCCTGATATCAACCTGCGAAACAGAATATAATTGAGCGGAATAGGCCTTCAGTTTGCGTGGCTCGCCTTGAACCTCTATTGTGCAGGTTTGGGCATGCATATTAACCACCATGTGAGTTGTGCGGATGATTGGTATCTCTAGAAGTAGCATATCTCTCTCCAATTCTTTCCCCTTCACCCTCGGCGATTCCACTACCACAAAATCTATCATCACTGTTATACCATCCAGCTTAACCGGAACATCATCCACGATCCCCATGCATCTGCTTCTAGTTCCACCAAAGAAGAGTCATAAAGCATCTACGTTCCAATCCCTTAAGCCTAAGTCTTCATAGGTGTCAAAAGTCATCAAATTGCAACTAGCACCAGTGTCGACTATTCCGGTAACCTGAGCTAAACACACAATGCCTACCAGTAAATCAAAACTGTCGGAGTCGCTTATACTCTTTTCTCGCTTTAGAATTATTATGGTGGTGGTGGTGGGGGAGGGGGTTGTTCAAGAGTTTCTGTTCGCATTCGCCTCCTCTCCCGAATCACTAACTCGGTTCCTCGATTTCATCCCCTCGCTGATTCAAAGAGGCTACATCTTCACCGCTTACTATCAAGATACGGGTCACTTGAACTGCTGTCGGAGTTCCCTCATCGATGCAGGTGCTCAACCTCATTGGTACAGGTGGCAACAATGTATTTAACCTTCCTCGTTCTTCAAAATTTATCTCAACCGCCAGGACTCTAATGTTTTCTGGGGCTGCTGGGGGTCTACCTTTCTCCATAAGATGCAATTTCCCAACCAAGTCACCCAATATCTATTCCAGCCTTCTTTCTGATTGCTCAATAATGTCGAACTCCGTTATTTTTTTTCCGAATTTTCGCGCTTCCAACCAAGACCTCTCGCACCTCTCCATATGGCTCCTGATTTCTTTTTCGAGCTCAGTAATACACGGCCCTGGATTCTCTTCCACTGCTCTGGATGCCACTCTCCTAGCCTTATCTCTTACTCCCTTAAGTTGCGATGTTGCTGCCAGCTTCTCGAAAACACTGTTCAATTCATGAGCGGAGGCTTCCAGGAAGGAGTTTTTACAGCTCACATTGACCATATTTTGATATTCCCAATCCAGGCCTTCATAAAATCGACACATAAGCTCATATCGCCTATCCCGTGAGGGCATTGGGCAATAATCGCTAAAAAATAGCCCGAGCTTCATAGAAGGTCTTATCATGCATCCATTAAACGCATTATCTCGCACGGTTGTTGTGTTCTCTCGGGAGGGTAGAATTTATTCATGAAGGCCTTATAGAGAGAATCCCAAGTAGGTAGAGAACCCCCACGCTGGTTCAACAACCAGTTCCTAGCTTTATCCTGCAGGCACATTGGAAAAACCTTCTTCCTTATCCCTCCATCTCAAATCGCTACTCCTTCTACCAACTAATCCCTGCAAGATTTCAAACTCCCCGAGGAACCTTATCACATCCTCGCTGGCCATTCCAGAACTTGGGAGATTAAGGAAGTGGTGAGCTTTGAATTCCAAATTCTCGCCTCATTAGACAAAGACGATTGTCGCTTTCCCACTTTAACGTCACCGGGCCGATGTAGGCTCCATAGGTTAATCGAGCCATTGAAATGTCCTTTCTAATCAACCTGTTGTTAGAGCTACACGTAAAACCTCAAAATATCCTTAGTTTCATAGTGCACTAAACCTCGTGTAAGTTGGAAAACAAGTAAAGATTTGCAATCAAGCGCCACAAGAGGAATTGACTTCTAAGAAGGCGCCCAAATTTGATGTGCTCAAATTACTACTTAGAAAACAAGTAGAAAGCAATTGTTGTAGATGCACAATGCTAACCACGTAATCGCTCACTAAGGAGCCAATCAAGTTACCGAGCGCTTGAAAGCAAATAGTCACTGTGGAAACGACTTAATTTGTTCGGTTTTGATTACTTCTAATAACTAGAAAATGTAAAAGGTAGAAGCGGTTTTTAATAATGAGATAAGAGAACACAGCAGTCATGATCGAGTAATGCTAATCCGCTCTTGGGAAATCGCTCATACTTGTCACATGGTCGGTGTACTTAAAACAATCAATCCAATTCAACCAAACGCTATTTGAAAATCTTTAAACCAGAGTAATCGTGGGTCGTCAATCCACGATCCTTAACCAAAACGTTTTAGAAATTTTTTGAACTAGCTTATTGGATTGAAAGGTTTTTACGAAGATATTTGAACGAGCCTAACCTATATGAACTAATCCTAACCCTAGAAGCGAATACGCAATTACCGTCACATCACTACCGTGTTCGGAGCAGTTTAGCTATTCATAATACATGATTGCATATAGAGATTCATGGTAACAATCATATGAAACATAGATGATAACCTAGCACGGAATAACATACAATTCAATCGATAAGATAAGGAACGAATTGTAAAGAAGAAAGCAATGGAGAAATCAATACCAATAATCTTGATGAATAAAATCAATGAGTAACCAAGCTCCAAAGATGTTTCAATGTCAATGTGTGTCTCTCTAAGCTTTTTTCCAAAACTAGGTTAGAAGAAGTATGAAAGAAAAGAATCAAAATTCTAATCTAATAAGGAAAAACGAATTCTGGGGGCCGACGTCATCAAGGGAAAATAGCTTTCGCCATGAGTCTTCTTTATCGCAATAGATATCCAGGTCATAAAATCTCGCCGCGGCGAGCCTCTAAACAGCTCCAGCCTCGTAAAATCTCGCCATGAGGAAGGATACCGCCACATGATCTCAACTTTGCGTAATTGTAGGCGCTTTCAGAAATCTGGCCAAGTAGCCATGTTAATCACTGCCTTTATTTTGGCTCAAAATCATCGATTCCTGCAAAACAACATCAAAATACCATAGCATAAAAACGTACAAGAAACACTAGAAAACAATAACCAAAGACTAAGAAAGACCGCTAAAAAGGACCAAATGAGACGTTAGAATATTGTCTCATCAGCTACGAAAGACAAATATAGACGAACGAATGCTAGTAAATAGAACGAAATGAGAGCCTAAAATACAGGCTCATCAAACCCCTGCATCAACCTTTGCTCATCCTCGAGCAAACAGACTAAACTAGACTCGACTAACTCTAAGCAACTAAGCACAAAGGAATTAAACTACCAAGTTACCGAGCCAACAATGCTAACATTAAACCCAAAAGATGCAAACACTTTAAAATTCTTCTAATGTTGGTTGAAAACAAAGAAACATTCAAACAAGTTTGTTTCCTAAGTAAGAAGAACTTAGAGTTAATCCTAGAGTCCCTCACAGATAATCAGTTAAGCCACTCTCTCACAGCTGGAAGTGTCCAGCGGGTTAAAAACGCTAAAGAATAAAGCTGGGCGGTGACTTTCGTCACAGAATGCCACAAATCTCTTATGCTAATGTACTCAATTCGTCAAGTCAAAAGGGACTTAAACGCGCGACTCTAGACAAATAAATGAGAACAAAGACTGACTGCTGCTCCTTTTTTGCTCAAAATTTTTATATTTTCATATTTTACACACTATTTTTTAGATCATTATAAATGTCCTGTGTGCTTTATTGTTTGGCATCATTGGGCTCTTTTTGTCTCAATTTTAGTAGGTGTCTGTTTTACCAAAAGTCCGCACTTTTGTGCATGTCAGTTTGGTATACGTGCCATCAACCTCACGGACATGTAGCTTTTCAGCCACGCCGGTATGTGGTAGTATTTGAAACACGCCTAATGACTCACGGTGATCAATTAAGACCATAGATCCACCCTGAGACTATAATATATATTTTTAGGAACAGCAGACAGACTCGATAATCAAATACAAGATGGCTCCAGTAAAGGTAAAGAGGAGTCGCAAGAAAAGAATGGAGAACATGCCGTTTGTCATCCTCAACTACTAAGAGCACACATAAGTATGAAGTGGCGCAATAACTTTAATAAAATAATTGCTCTACCTAGAAATCACACAAAACAAAGCTGGCACAAGATTTTTACATCAGCATTAAAGGCATCTCACAGGCTTTTTTAGACTAAAGAACTAACTAGACTTCCTTTTTACAGAGGAAACAAACTTACAAAAAAAATTTCTGCCTCCACTACTGATTAGAAAAGATTCAAAGCATAAGCATCAAAAGGGTTTAACACTAGCAAAATGGGCTCGACCCTAGCAGTTAACTCAGACTCAAAGGAAACAGTAGACACACAAAAGAATGAAAAAACGGAAACAAAAAACACACAAGATGCGCATCTCAGCCTCCCCTAACAAAGAGAAGCTTGTCCTCAAGCAAGAGAAAAGAGAAAGAAACATCTTACAGGTTTCGTACTCATTTTTAGTCAAGTACAGGACTCTTTCGCATCAGTCGGCAGGTGCTTGTGGTTATAGTCGTCACCGACTTCTTCGTAACTCTTGATCACTTCGTGCCAAAAAGGCTCTTAGCCTTCCTTGCTCCTTTCCTACCCTGCAAATTGGCATAAATGTATAGGGGGCCAGAATATGCCCCCATGTACTCCTTGAGCCTAACTCGCAGCGCTTAATATGGATCGTAGTAGGCATGCAACTTTTGTTGCTTGCCTTGTACCTCATAAGTGCAGGTACGGGAGTTGATGTCAATAATCATACGGGTCGCTTAGATGAATGGTCGCCCAAGCAACATCAGATCCTCGCTTTCGCTTCAAGTGCTTGAGGTGGCGACTCAATTATGACGAAATCGGTAGGCACTGCGACTCCATCCAGTTCAACTTTGACACCCTCAATCACTCCCATAGGTCGGCTACGGGACCCATCTTCTAGTAACATCATACACTTCAATGGCTTCATTCCATTAAGACCAAGCTCCTCGTAAGTGCCAAATGTCATTAGGTTGCAGCCAACCAGTATCCACTACGCCGACCACATCGGAAACCTCTCCTATTACTACCAAGAGGTCAAAGCTGTCAGAATCGCTAACACTCTTGGTTTCCTTAGGACCTCTTGTTGCTCCACTTCCATGGTTTTCACCACCTCCTCATCGGATATTTTGAAACCAAGGGAGCCGTGGGTTCCAGAATCACTGACTTCAGAGTTTGAGCCAGACTAAGCTTGCCAGTCTCTTCAACTTTTGGAATCACCCCTTTTCCTTTACAGCAAGAACAAGTGGTGCCTCCTTGAGTTACCTGTGCCGATCGTGTCAAATCCTCGCTGACAGTAAGTTTAACCATGAAACTTTTTTCCACGGTACTAGGGAGTTTTCCTGCTTCCCTCATCAACTCTCGCTGGTCGTCCCATCAAGGCCTTCCAATTGCTTTACTTGACTGCCCATCCTTTCCACGCTGGTGGAGTTATAATAGTACTGATCGGAGTGGTCCATAAATCGCCTCAGCCTCTGTTCCAGTGTTTCCTGTTCCTGCTGGGGTTTAGCTGGTACTTGTGGAGTCTGCGGGACATTTTCATAGAAGTTGTTCCCATAGCCCAGATTGCTTCTCACTTGTCACCGACCGATTCTTCAACTCCTCAACAAGCTTGCTCTCGCCCTAATAGCTCTTTTCCCGCACCTTGTGCTAGGAATTTGCAGCTTCTTGAAAACCGCCCGAGATCTCAGGTTGTGGCTTCCAGATTGACCCCCCTGCGCTTACATCCACCAATTGTTGATCCTCCCCGGTGAGCCCATCGTAGAAAATGTGGCACAGGGAGACGTTGTCAAACTTGTGATGTGGGCATTGCCTTGCCCAGTCGCTAAACCTCCTCGCACTCATAGAAGGATTCATCGCATCGCTTCAAATCATGGATTTTGTTACTTGATATCCGTGGTCTGCATGGGGAAAATATCTGCATGAAAGCTCAGATATGTCATCCCATGAGTTCAGTGATCCTCAAAGTGCATTAAGAAGCCAAGTTTTAGCCGGGTCCTCGCATGCGATCAAAGACCTTCTTCCTAATGTCTTCATCCGAAACCTTGTTAATGGCTCAGATTCCGCCCAACCGACCTTCAACTCCTTCGTCAGAACTTGATCACATCCTCGCTTTTGAATCCCGTGGTACCTTAGCATATCATGGAAGTGGTAAGCCTTGATTTCTATGTTCCTGGCATGATTGGACAGAACTATCACTGGTCCTCCAACCTTAACTGTTGGTCCAGATAACGGCAAAGTAAAAGACTAGAGGGCGGGGGGTGAATAGTCTTTTAAAATTTTTGTCGATAAACACAGTTTCTCAGATATCTATGAAGATATCTGATACTTAATTTCAGAGAGCGGAAGACTTTTCTGTGATAAGTGCACGTGCTCAGCAAGATAAGTGTAAATACTTTGCAAGATAAATAAAGCAAGTAATAAACCGCAGTAGTAAATAACACAAGTCTTTTATAGTGGTATCAAGGTATGAATCCTTCCACTAATCCACTTCGCCTTTCTCGCACCTAGAATCCACTAACACGTATAATTGATGTAACCTTACAAATATCTTCTCTTGATTCCTAAATACACCAGTTCCCAACCAAGTGTTCTCCCCGAGTTATTCCCCGCTTTCAGCTAAGTACTTCCAGCACTAAAAACCTTTTGAGCTATTCCTTAGTTTCCCAAACTAAGTACTTCCTCGCTCAAGAATCTTGGAGTTATTCCTTAGTTTCCCAAACTAAGTACTTCATGTACTCCGCCGATTAAGGTGTCAAGTTAAGGTAAATTATCGTGAGCTTCTTTAATAACTTGTTCGCTTATTCAGATAGCTCTATGAATCAAGTATACTTAATACACTTTTGCAATGTATGGTATCTTGTTCTTTACTGACCCAAGTCTGTGATAAGTGTTCAAGAGAATGAAACTCGATATGAAATCTTAGTTCAACTCTTTCACAAATAACAATGCTTATTAAGGATCATGACAGCTAGAACTTTTGAATCGAGCTTCGTCACGCAATGTAAAGCTTCAAGGTAAGTAGTTTTCTTGAGAGGTTATGAGAATATTCAATATAAGTTCAAAGGATCTAAGGTGTTTAGTGTGTATTCTCAAGCGCCTAAGTGTTGATATTTATAGATGAATTTGAGTGCCTTGAATAGTATCCTAAGCTTAAATCAAATTCAAACTATTAATATCTCGAGTATAGTATCAGAAAGTTTGTCTTCTTTTTCGGTTACCATTTTGTTCGACATTTCGTTCGCATTTAATGCACCGTACATTTATACTTTATCCTCAGAGTTAACGAACTATGCACGCTTTCTAAAGCTTTGCACGCCCTTTTCGTAGATTATCACAACTCGTATACCACTTGTTAAGAATATATTATTTCCTAAACATAATCTTTATCCAAGGTATCGAGTGTAGATATCTGTAAGCACTTTTCCTTGTTTCGTAAACCTTTATTCTCGATATCTTTTGCAACACCGATTATTTAAAAACGCTGTCTTCAAGATATCTCGTCATAGTATCCGAAAACCTTTGTTTTCAAAGAATCTTGTGCAATCTTCAAGTCTTCAAATCGGGCAACTTTTCCCCATTGATGCCTTCTTCGGTCTTCTTCGTAAAATAAAAATTACATTTAGAGACCTAACATCCTATACAAGATTTGCTAGACTATCATACTTAGTGAGTTTCCTTTACGCCTTCAAGTGAACCAAGAGTACTAACCACCTTTCTGAGCTAAGATAAGTCATTAGTTTGCTGATCAAAATATAAACATATATTCCTAACAAATTTCTCCCATTTTGATAAGTCAATGATGACTAGCTGACCTATTACAAATCTGGATGAGGAAACAATCCACTACTTAATCATTTCTTATGATCTTTCACCATATAATTATGCGTAAAGTAAACATCAACCAAATCATAAGGTGTGATCTTTGCTGACAAGTTATCTTTTATAGAAAAAGATATCTGAGAGTATGTTCATCAGATATGTTACAGAGAAAGTTTTACAGATAACTTTAGTACATAATACAATTCAGCTCAGTCAGCAAGATACAAAAATACATAGTAAATTAGGACAACAGGAGTAACCAAGCTCCAAGTAGACATCCTAATAAACTAGTCTTCAAGTCTTCAACACTTCAAGTCTTCAAAAGTAGTTCCATGGATCAATCTGCAAATTTCCTATCACCAAACCTTTTGATATTATCAGAGTAGTCATAGAGAAGTGTTCTGACAATCATCTCTGTGTCTCTGGCAAATCCACAGACTTCCTTGAAGTTTTGTAGGATTTTTCTTGGCAAAATGCTTGACCCATAGATACTTTCCCCACTTCCAGGCATGCTTGATTCTGATATATGATAGTTTGAAGTATTCATATATGATCTTCAGATATCTGATGTCACCCTTGTATTGATATTCAGTCAAGTAGAAGTACTCATACGGTTCCACAACAAGTCTTGCTCTTGTGCCTGTTCCAGCGATGTTGGGAATTCTGTGCACATCATCTGGCTTTCCATAAGGACATATATCAGAGAGGTCCTTCTTCATGGCTTCTATTCTCTTGATTACTTCAAAATCCAACCAGGCTTTGATGTGGTTGGTGTTAATCAAGATTGGCTTGTCCTTTCTCCATGCCATGAGCTGTTTATGGATTGGTTCTGGAAATTTTGAATTTACCAGTAGATGCTTGAGTTCCAGAATCCAGTAGCCATTCTTCTGATTAATGCACCTATAGACAGAGGAGTCACTGTTGGTCTTCACATACTCAATCTTGGCTTCTTCAGGCCTGAGTGGTAGTTGAAGTTGTCTTTGTTCAGCTCTGCCTGTTCCTCCTTTGTTTTGAATTCTCCCTTGGGGTAATGCTTGAAGAACCACCCTGGATAGACTTGGTATTTCTAGAGGGTGTTTTAGCTGCCAAAGGCTTTGGCAATGGGCTCGCTAGCTATCAATTTTCCTTTTTCTCGAAGAGGAGCTTCATCTTCATTAGTCTCTTCATCATCATCATCAAGATTAATTCTGTGAGAGTTTTTCACCTTCTTCATTGCCTGTGATTTGATTTCGCCTTCTTCTTCTTCTTCTTCTTCTTCTTCTTCTTCTTCTTCTTCTTCTTCTTCTTCTTCTTCTTCTTCTTCTTCTTCTTCTTCTTCTTTCTTCTTCAGAAGACTCATCAATCCCTCTTACTTGTCTTCTCCTTGGAGCCTTGGTACTCCTTGGAGGTTTCGTGCTATGTACCTTGTTGTCATTCCTTTTCGTGAAGTCGAGTGGTGGCCACTATCCAGAGAAGTCCGACCGAGGAGGACTCATTTATTCGAGAGGTGGTTGTCTGATTTTCTTTGTTTCCTCTTCCTCTTCCTCTTCCTCTCGAGCATCTTGATATTCTTCCCTTAGTCATTGTCGATCGACTAAGAATCACAAATGATTCAAAGGAGTTAAAGTTGCCTTCAAGATAGTTGTGGCGTAGAACCAACTGCTCCAGAGTGGCCTCGAGCTCGATTTTGTTTGATAAGACCAAGATCCTTATCGCTGAGCTCGCCAAGGCCTTGAATAGCATCCGCTTTCAAAGAGTATAGCTAGCCTCTTCAAAGGCTTTTTACCAAGTTTTGGTCATCATCCCTAACCATGCCTAGATCTTTCGAGCAACGCAGACCGGGTTGTTCTCGAGTGATGAGCTCTGAATGGCTTCATTTCAAGTAGGATCGATGCAATGGCGGCTTTATCTTGAGAAGATAACTCCTTTTTCAATTTAGCCGCATTGATATCGGTTCAAGTATTCATTGAGTTGACATTTGGCGCCTGTCAATATTTCAGAGCAATCACTTTTCAAATGAGAAACCGCTAAGTGTTCATTATGTGTTCTCGAAATGCCTTGTCTTCTTCATCATCCGAAATATCATCGCCTCAGGATCTTCATCCTCTTATACATTTTCATCAATGTTTTCTAGTCCAAAGAACCATCTCGTAGATGGGCTTCTTTCCTTCAAGGAGGAGGATGGTACATTTTTGGGAATGCACTTTAGCATCATGCTTGTCACTAGATACTTGCTCAAGATCTAATTCCTCAAAGAATCGCCCGAATGAAGTCGAGTTCTTTCATTTCAAAGATAAGCTTCCATTTCCTCGATTGTTTGATCTTCAATCTTTGGAGCTTTGCTCGATTCATTTATCTTTTCTTCCAGCTTGAAGATGTAGTTGTTCTTCCTCCAACAAATTGTTCGAGTTGAGCAACTCGCTTGTGCATCCGATATTTTCTGAGTTGTTCCTTCAGAGTGCTCAACTACTTGTTCAAGAGTATCTTTGTGTCGGGAGTCGATGAGTAGATTTGAGGAGATGGAGGAGGGATTGTTGTGATGTCCTCTCAGCAGTGCTTTTCAGCCCGAGGTAATGTTTCCTCAGGAATCCCTCCGTCTCGGTGCAAGCATCATCATCATCCTTCTTATCTTCATCCTTGTGATGGTCAAGGAGGATCTTCATAATTGTTTTCATTAGTTTCCTTCTCTTCCTCATCTTCGAGACCAAAGTTGATCACCGGAATAGTGACCATTCGACCATTAACTTCCTCTTGTAGGGTATATATTGTATAGTCTGGGCAAAGTAGGCTTGAATGCCATCCGTAGTCCGTCTCGACCATCGCCTTGATTCAAAGCTCGATCACTTTTCGCCACTTCCTCGACAAACTCCTTATCCATCAATGTTCAAAGAATATTGTTCAGGGAAACATTGTATGGACGTAGTTTTCCAAGTCAAGGGCTCGTGCTCTCCTCAGGTGGTGATCACCACCTTAAGATCTCGTAAAGATCGGAGCATCGTAGCTTTGCCATTTCTTAAAGCATTTCAGATGCTTTGGCATTGTGTGTTCTGAAGAAAGGAAGCATGTCCTCTTCTTATCAACAGGACCTTAGTGGCACATGTTCGAGCTCGAAAGAAAGAGTTTCGAGTTAGATTCAAAACTTGTGTAGATATCTCGAGTACGAGTGTAGTTAGGTTTCGAGTTACCAATGAGTACATCAGCTCAGAGATTTGTACTCATCGCGGGGGTGCCTCAGATATCTTGTTGTGAGGTGGAGACTGGAAGTCTAGTCCTCATCAACCTTTCTTTCGCTGATCCCGAGAATTAAAATTATCACAATACTTAGGAAATTGTCATGAAAGAATTTATGCAATTAAGCTTTAATGATTTCGAAGTTTTCTACTTACTCTCAATAGCGTGCTCGATCATTTTTCGCGTAAACGCTCGCCTGGTGTTCTTTCCGTGATGTCATTGGGGCTTTATCAATTTCCATGGTGCAGGGATGTCGCAACTCTTTCCCTTGCACTTCTACTCGAATGAGCTTGTAAGTAGAAAGTATTGAGTAATTAGAGAAGAATTTATATTAACCCATGATGAAGAATGTTTATCATCGAAGTTTTATATACCTTCACACTAGAAGGCTCAATGATATTTTCTTCGTAAACCTCGACGCCTCTCGGGTCCTTTTCTCGCATTTCGCTTTATCTTCTTCTTTCTCATTGAGCCTATTAGAAACATCCACTTAATTAATCAAGTGTATTAACATATAATCGAAGAGTAACATCTTAAGGAACTTTTATCACCGTGGCACAGCTCGATTCCTCAAGAGGTGAGGTCAGGTGGCCTCTTTCTCAGTCTTTGAGGCAAGCTTTCCAGCTTCCTCTTGTTCTTGTGTTTCCTCAATGAAATATGCTGGTATCTGCAGCTCAAGTACCATTTCAGCAGATTATCATCCGCTGTGGTTGTTGTGCTTGAGATGTAGGCTGAGTGTCGAGGCAATGGCGTGATCCTCCAACACTAAGCTATTACTCATCGAGCATCTTCATGCTTCACTTTCTTGCTCGATGGAGTAATTTGTCCGCCATTTGACATCGCTGTTCTTCAAGAACCTTTGAAACAGTGCTTGTTTAGCAACCGTGGTGTTCTTCTTCGATACCTCTACACCAGTTACTTTTCGTAAACCTTAGCCCTTTTGATTTTTCTAGACTTGAGATGACTAATTCATCATCTTCATCGCCGTAGCCTCATCAAGATTAGGAACCCATTGGTCCATAATTCCCGCGTTTCGCAGGCTTGTCATATCTATCACTACTTTCTTTAGCAAAGATTGATGAGTTCATCGCCAAGGCTTTCGCAATAGTCTTAACATTTCGAAAAGCACTTTCTTTCTTTGAGTCTACTTGTTCAAGAGTCGATACCTCTTTTTGCATTGATGAGTTCATCCGCAGTGATCGCAGTATCCGAATCGACAACCTCAATGGGTGTGCCTTTTGATTTGCCGCCAGACTTCTTTCGTGAAGTTCTCGGCTTCTGGTCGCAACCTTCGCCGAGATATCTTCGCCTTTTCGCTTCGAACTCTTTTCGAGATCCAAGAAACCTTTTTCATCATGTTCAGATACTCATATTTGTAGAGTAGGTTACCGCTATGTCACCCTTCTCCGAGCTCAATGCCAAGCTTTTCCAAAGTAGCATATCTTTAGACCATAGCCATCGTGGTCTTTAGTTCAGCAAGTCCCTTAGTGATTTTAGGCTCAAAGCCTCAATCTTCTTCACAAACTTCATAAAGGCGCATTTTCCCCAATTGAAAGGGTTTTCCAACCTTTTGTCTTGTTGTTGCAACAAGAAGATCATCATCCAGCGTTCTTCGCTTATCCGTCAAGACTCTCCTTGTAGACCATCAAAGCATCCGTGAAGAATGCATGCCAACACATCCTGCTGAACCAAATAGATGTCTAGTTCTCGATGTCGTTAGCTTGAAATCAGGGTCTATCCGATTTTTCAAGATCACACACATCATCAGACGCTTGTTTTACACCTTCAAGGAGATCATCATCCTCGGTGTCTATTTCAAAATCCTTTCCAAGATTTTGAAGGTCAAACAACTTGCGAAAGTTGTTAAGTCCGTATGATTTCTTTCCTCGATCAAGTTTTTATAGACATTATTGCAAAGGTTTTCGTAAACGCAGGATATAATCCTGTTGTTGTAGAATTCTAACACATCTAGTGAAGAAATTCTACGGGAAGAGCCGATAGAAAACCTCGATTTTTGCCTTTTCAAGCATGTCAAGTATCGCCTTTCTATCTATTGATTTTCAACAGCTTGTGAGGTATTCCTCAATCATGACACCACCCCAAATCATTCTCGTGATTTGAAGTCCAATGATCGGATTGAAGTCTCCTACCAATCGATTGTTTACTACCAATTCGTGCTTGCTTTTCAAAGAAGACTAGTGGTGATTTTGGGATTTCTGGTAGAAGCACGCTTGGAGCCATCTCTTTATATAGCGTAAGTTTTTCAAGGTTTGTAAGAGATTAGGTGAAAGATTAGTGATTCTTTTAAAAACTAATTTGGGAGCAGAATTGCAGAGAAGTAGAAGAAAGAATTTTGCTATTCTTTGCAAGTTTCAATGTCGATTAGGCGAAGTAAATTCTTTTGCCAAACTCCTATATATATAGTAATGTAATCTCACTTACATATGCATACAAATTAATTTTGTGTAAGTATCTGTAGTATTGCAGATGAAAGGTAAAAGCTTGTTTCATTAAATGCATAGTGGGCCCCGTCTCAATTTCAACAAATTCACTATTTTAGAGAACTAATCTCTCAGAAAGATCAATCGCCCATTTCATCAAGGGTCACCATTGCTTCTTCAAAGAA
The DNA here is from genome assembly GCA_026545765.1 of Plantago major. NCBI lineage: Eukaryota > Viridiplantae > Streptophyta > Magnoliopsida > Lamiales > Plantaginaceae > Plantago > Plantago major. The sequence goes on from CM048839.1 coordinate 67,837,565, forward strand.
TGATCACAATCAACAATTGTAATTGTGTCCATTTAATGAATTTTTGGCTATTAGCTATCCAATCACGATTCCGTGTGAATGAGAATACTGCTTGTATCGATTCTATCTTATACCGCTGTCTTTTCAAAGTTTTTCATTTAAGATAGAAATAATTCAAATTTCAAGATAGTAGTTAACTGTAGACAACAGATTATTCTCTTTTGTGTCTCCCTCACCGAAAGTGATCTAGATATCTAAGTACCCATCTCAGAGATCTTTAAATAGCTATTTTACCCTTTAGCCTTTAGTTTCTGGATACCCGTTCCAGATTCCTCTTTTCTGGATACCCGCCTGCATTTCTCTTCTCGATACCCTTTCCGCATTCTTTTCTCTCCTTTGATATCTTCTTCGATATCCGAACTTTTCACTTAGGTAGCTCCATTAGTCCAAGACTGTCTTAAGGCTAAGAATCTACTTTCTTGTAGTGGCTTAGTGAAGATATCTCAAGTTGGTCTTCAGCCAATCTTGAGTATCTCTATATCGCTTTTTCAACATGGTCTCGATGAAGTGGTGTCTAACATCAATGTTCATTGTTCTAGCATGAAACTTAGGATTCTCGAGTTATGGCAATAGCACTTGTCATTGTCATAAAATTGGAGTTTTCTCTTCATCGAAGTCCATAGTCTCGAGTTGTTGTATCCACAACATCTGAAGCACAACACCCTCGCAGTTAATATATTCACCTCCGTGGTAGATGTCAATTGAATTTTGTTTCTTTCAACCATGATATCAATCTAGCACCAAGAAATTGACAAGTTTCGAGGTGCTTTTTCTATCAAGCGTTGATCCAAAGATAGTCGATCCGAATAGCCAACCAAACTCAATCCACTATCTTTTGATATCACAATCCAAACTTACAAGACCTTTTACATACCTCAATATTTTCATAGCAATGTTAGTAGTGATTGCATTCGATTTGTCGAAATCTAGCACACACTCCAACCGCATATCAATATCGTGTCTACTTGCAAGTGAGGTACAATAGAGATCCAATCAATTTCCTATACTTGTTCTACAACACTCTTGTCAAATTCAAGATAGGTCATTTTCGTTCCAATGCTCATTGGTATCTTAGCATTCTTTCGTAAGGCTTTAGATTAAACTTGTTGAGTATGTCCTTTGCATACTTTGTTTCGACTAAAGAATATTCCATCATTGAGTTGCTTGACTTGCAACCTTAGGAAGTAATTCAATTCTCCCATCATGCTCATCTCGAATTTACATTTCATGAGTTCAAAGAAAGTCTTCGCAAAGTTTCTTGTCTTTAGATCCAAATATAATGTCATCAACATATACTTGAACTAAAAGTAGTTTCCCATCATGGTTCAATGTGAAGAGTGTTTTATCAACATCTCCTTTCTTGAAACCGCTTAGTAGTATTTGGCCAATGTATCATACCATGCTCGAGCTTGTTTCACTTCATGCAGAAAGCATTCAAGCTTATAGACCATCCTACTTTCTCGAGGAAACTTCAAAACCTGGTGGTTGCTCAACATAGACTTCTCAAAGAAGTTCACCATTTAGAAATACACTCGACATCCATTTGATAAACTCAGAAGTCATTATGAGTCGCAAAGTTCAGAAAGAGTCTTATTGCATCCAATCTTGCAACCGGGTGCATAAGATTCATCAAAATCTAGTCCTTCCGTTGGGTGAATCCTTCGCAACCAACCTAGCTTTGTTTCTCGTTATTTCACCAAACTCATTCATTTTGTTTCGAAATCCACTGTCTGACATTACAGATATTCCACAACAAATGGAACCAGCTTCAGACTTTGTTTCTCTCAAATTGATCCAACTCTTCTGCATTGTAGAGATCCAATCTTGATCCTTTAATGCTTCTTCTATAGTCTTCGTTCAATGTTTGAGATGAAACATCCATAGAGACAATTTGCATTCAAATATTGCTCTTCTAGTTCTAACTCCTCGTCTATGGGACTAATCACATCCTTCTTTGCAGGATGATTTCTTATCCATTTCATAATGGGTTTTGAACTAGTAGGATCACTATCATTTTGATTTGAATGTGAATCAATATGATCTTGATGAGATACTTGGCAAGATCTCGATATCCGATGATGGAAATGCCATGGATATCCGACACTATTTCGTTGTTAGAGATATCTCGAACTTGCATTTCAGCTAGCCTCATTTTCGATACCTATTCATGATGAAGGTTCTTCAGAATCTGCTCCATTTCGAATTCTCATAGGAAATTCTTCATCATGTCTTAGAGTCATATGGTTGTTACTAAGCATAGGTTGCTTTTCATCGCCGTAGAGTCCCTCTATTTGAATGGTAGAATTGTTTCCTTATGAGGATCCTTTTCGTAATCTTTAATCAACAGCTCTTTGAACCTATTTGAGAGATCATCATTCAAGAGTACTTTCTTGTTTCCTTCATAGAATACTACATGAATGCATTCCTCAATCTTTGCTCTTTTGTTGTAGATTCTATAAACTTTGCTATTCGTAGAATAACCAAGAAATACCCTTCATCCGCTTTGGTTGAAATGTTCTCAAGTATTCTTTTCCATTGTTAAGAACGAAATATCGCAACAAACACCTTAGATGTTTGATACTAGGGTCTACCAATGAAAAGCTCGTAAGGAGTTTTGTCATGGTGTTTATTGATCAAACATCTATTTTGAGTGTAGCATCAGGTTTACCTTCAACCTAATAGATTTCACTTATTTCAGGTCAAGAAATATTGTTCTTGGCTTGCTTCTTTGGTTCTATTCTTTCTTTCAAGAACACCATTTTTGTTGTGGCGCCCCTTACACAAGATAGTTGATGTTGTATACCTTTGTAGGTATAGAACTTTTTATGTAATCGTTCACAAAAACTGCATCATGGTCCGCTCGACATGTATACCTTGTCATTTTTCATGACTTCGAGCTTATTCAGCAAGTTAGGTATCTCAACCCTTGCATCAGATTTGTGTTTGAGAAAGACAACCCAAGTGAATCTTGAGTAATCATCAACAAAAACCAGACCATACTTCTTTCCTACATAACTAGTTACTGAGGATTCAAAAAGATCCATATGTAACATTTGCAGTGGGCCTTCAACCGAATGTCTAGTTTTAGACTTGAAAGATGTTTTGGATTGTTTTCCCATTTGGCAAATAAGCATACACCTTATTTTCTATATGCCATTTTGGGTAAACCAACCACCAACTCTTTCTTGGCTAGCTTATTCACAGTTTTGAAATTCAAGTGACTCATTCTTTTATGCCATAGCCAATTTTCTTCAGTGTGGCCAGATTGACTCACCATGAGACATTCTTCGGTTGTGGCAAGATGCCCAATCAGAACATAAAGATTTTATTTCGCCTTGCAACCAAGATGTCTTTGACTCATTGTCAATCACTTTACATAGTTTTGACTTGATCTCGCAAAATTTTGTTTACTAATTGACTCATGCTTAGGAGATTATATTTCAATCCCTTTATATGAAGAACTTGAGAGATCAGAAGGGCTCCAAACTTCAAATTGCCAAAACCTATGGTCGATTTTCATCTCCTCCAAGAAATCGATAATTGGTCCATCATTGCACTTTTGTAGTCAATCGATTTGCTTGTCTCCTATCATGTGTTTCCCATCCACTATCAAAATGCCACTTTGAATTAGTATTTAGAGTGTTCTGCACAAAACATGAAACAGGAGATTAGGTTCTCATACCAACAATGGAACCATCTGGACTAAAGAATCTTCCAGTGATTTTTGAATGAATTTCTTAGGAACATTCTTTTGTCTAACAGGAACATAAGGAGGAATTCTAGTTAAATGATTAGTATCATTGTTATTAAGAACTATTTTCTTCCTTGTGTTCTTGGTGCTCCATTTGTGCTTTCAGATACTGTCAGTTTCGAAGTCCGCTTCAAAGAACTTAGCTTTCTCCTAGATTTCTTCTAATACTGCATTCAGATTTTCAGTGGCTTGATTCATCTTCCCACTCGATAATTGCTGTGAGCAATTCTAGCCTTTAACCATCATTCTTGATCTTGTTTGTACTCTCGAGCAAGTTGTTTCCCGATGGCTTTATAGCCAATACCATTCCGAGCACCTGGTGCTATCTGAGATCTCTTCTCGTGACATTTTGCTAGTCTCTCGATAATCTATTTTCTTTCTAGAAAAGCGTGACATAGGAGAATTTGTCTCTGCAATTTTTCCTTTTGAGAGACATAGCATCTTGGTGATTACACTTTTCGGTGTTATGTTTCTTTTCGAGACATTCCAGCAGCTTTTCTTTGGACTTGTTTTTCCCACAAAGGATTGGTCGTAATCAGATTTCCTTTGTCAACAATCTTAGCTATCCGACCGACATCAGAGATTGTTTGGGAATCACTGCTGCTAATCGACAAATGTTCGCCTTCATTACTCTTATTCAGAGTGGTGGAACTGTCTGTTTGTGTGTCCAGCCCAAGTCCTCTCTTTTCTGAAGGATCTCTTAAATAAGATTGCACTTCAGTGAGTGTGTCACTAGCTTTGGCATAAGATTGAAAAGATAGTACTTTCTTTGAGTTCCTTATTCTCAGAAAGAAGATCTTCACATTTATTTTGAAGATTGGCCATTGATTCTTTATGTGACTTTTCGGTCTCAGATATCTGAGCCTTGAGAAATGCATTTTCAGCATCCTTTTTCTCAAATATCTTGATTATTTGAGAATTTTCCTTTACAAGAGAATTCTTTTCTTCTTCAAGAATTTCGGCTCTAGCTCGGACCATTAGAAATTCTCTTTCATAAAGATCAAGTTCTTTTCTGAGATTTTCCAGATCTTTGATTCCTTCTTCATCACTTTCATAAGTATAACAGGAAGTATGTGTTACCTCATGTTAGGAATATCTGTTAGTATTTTGATCACTCATCACATGTTCTTATTTTAGCCAGAAAGGTGATTAAGTGCTCTTGGTTCACTTGAACATTGTAAAAGAGGAAATCACTGAGTATGATTAGTCTAGTAAATCTTGTATTAGGATTATAGGTCTCTGAGTGTAATTTTTATTTCAAGAAGACCATGAAGATCAATCCTAGCAATGGAGCTTTTCTGAAGATTAGAAGACTGAAGATCGTGCAAGGTTTATGAAGACCTGAAGGTTTAGTCTAACTCAGAAAGACTATGTTCTTAATCCTTTCTTAAGTATATTAACTTACTTTTGAAATATCATTCTGGACATATGACATCATGAGTATGGAGCATGCAAGCCATCAGAAAGGCTCATGTATCCATTGAGACTAAAGGACAATGATAAACGACTATGCATTAAATGCATCTAAATCTGCCAAAAAGCAAGTCCTCTTCGAAACAAGAGATAGTGACTTCTAAGTACATAGTTCAAGATATAACGGATATAATTTGATAGAGAGCACAATGGATACAATTCAAACGCCTCTCAAATTTATCTATATATATCACACTTAGATGCTTGAAGAACATACCTTAGAATGCTCTATCTTGCAAACTTACCATCAAGCAAAGTATTCTCTCAAGCACTCTACTACCCTTTCTCGAAAGCTCATTTGTCAAGAATCACTAGTAGTTCTAAGTTGCCCTAAACCTTAACAAAGAGATTGTTATTCGTGAAAGAATTAAACTATCGGATACCTTTACGAAGCTCATTGTCCGAGCGGACATCAATTACTTGGGTCGAGAAAGAGCGTATCGCCATCCACCGAACAAGTGTATTAAGTAGTCTTGTTCTATTAGGCTCTCGAAAACATAAGCGAAAAGTTATCGAGAAGCCTCTCGACAACCCTTATAACCAACACCATCAAGGCGTGGAGTAGAAGAAGTACTTGATTTGGGAAATCGGGAATAACTCAGGTTATCGAGTAGAGGAAGTACTTGGCTAAGAGTGGGAATAACTTCGGGGGAACATTTGGTTGGGAACCAATTGTTTAGGAATCTTAGAATAGGATTATTGTAAGGTGAACTCAATTATCTGTTATAGTGAATTCTAGGTCTCGTAAAGACCAAGTGGATTAGTTGGTGGATTACGCCACCTCCGGATACCACTATACTTATGTTATTTACCTTTACGTATTTACATTCAATAAAGCACACACATACTTACTTATTGTTTCTGCACTTTCCTATCTTAAAGTCTTCCGCTCTGAATTTAAGTATGAAACCCCAGTGTTTACGAGCTGTGTTTATCGACAAAAGTTTTAAAGACTATTCACCCCCTCTAGTATTTTACTTTGCCGTTCTGGACCGACAAGTGGTATCGAGCGGGAGGTTCACAAGCCTCTACACTGAACCTAGATCCCGGATAGGTGAAGAAACTTTCAATCTCTGAGGACTATATAATTTTGTGTGTTATGTGCGGTATGTCTACGGTGATGCACAGATTAAAACCCGAGAAATGGAAGAACAACATGATGCTCCATCCGAAGCCATTAGTGATGAGATGATCTATGTCATCAATGAAGGCCTATCAAAATCAGACTACTCAGACAGTTCTTGAGGTGTCATTGGAAAAAAACCTCGAACAAGGAAGATGGGCGAGGAGATGGGTGCTAGTGATAGTGGTCATGTTGCTCGTGGAAGCATTATATATGAAGACAACTAAGAGAGCTACGGACATCGAAGATACGAGAGACACAGATTGGATGGTCAAGCTCGTAATATAATCATCAGATCGACACCTGAGCACCTACAGTGTAAACTGTGGGGTGCTAAAACGGCGAAAGTTGCCTAGCAATTGATTGAAGAAATCTGCTTACCGAGAAAACCAAAGAAAACAAGTTCGAAGTTCTTATATTGAAATTCCAAAACTTCAAACAAGGTCCCACCGAAACTGGAAGAACTTGATTTGGTTACTACTCTTATGAGTGATATGGCTGCCTTGGTGAAAGCGATAGATACTCGGTCGAAAAGATTAAGACTATTATCGGAAGTCTCAATCCTGTTGAACACACTAAGTTCTTTTATTTCAATCAGGGATGCGAATATTACTCGATGAGCTCTTCTCTCATCTTGCTCAGTAGACTATGAGACAACCGGAGAGAACAAACGGTGAAAAGTTGCAAAGTGTTGCTCTAGTTTCTCAGGTACTTACGAAAGAAGGATACCAAAAACATCGAAGAAAATGCTCTTGCGATGAGACACATGAAGAAATTTGTGGTCGAGATTGAGAGAAGAAAAGCTAAAGAAAAGTGAAAAGCATCTTCTACCAAACTATCATCGATCTGAGAACATCTGAATGATATTTGCTTCTATTGTCAAAAGCCTGGTCACTTGAGAAAGATTGTCACACTTTAAACAAGTTCAAGACGGTGTGAAGGATAGAAGAAATTTCAAGAGAAATCAAAGGCCTTCTTGTTGAAGAAAGGAAGAAGATTCAAATTCAACTTGATGCTCTAGACTTTGAAGATTACGAAAATGGAGATTCGGATGACTCAAACCTACCATCACCATTGTGTGGAATCACCCGCGATGTAATTGACTTGACGCCAGAAGAAGAAATGTGTGGAGTTGCTGAGATTCTTGGTCAGGACATCTCAACATTGAAATGTTCTTATGGTGATGAGGTAACTAACAATTCACAATTTACGTACTATGAGGTGATGATGGAATTGAGGATGAGTTGGTAAAGTGAATTGGATCGTTATGAGAAAGAATTTAAAGCCTGATCAAGCAATTCTAGAGGAAAGCAAAGAAACTCTTGAAAAGAGGTTTACGAGCTAACAGTATCTGAGAACAAAGCACGTGAAATAGCCTTTAAAATCTCGGATATCCGAGAATAAAATTCTCACAAACTAGCCTTGGATGAACTTACTAAGAAAATGATGTGCTTTACGAGAATGAAGAACTTCGTAAAAAAGAGCTATCCTTCCAATCTTATGCAAAGGCTAGTGACACTCTCAACGAGGTTCAATCCTATCGAGATCCCTCGAGAAAGGTGGACTTGGACTTGATGAACAATCGGTAATTCATCTCCTCTGAAGAAGAATGATGAAAGCTTGACCTTTGTAAAAAGTCAATGGAATGGTTCTTCAACCACCTATAGCATTAATCGGAAAGCTAGGGTAGTTGACAAAGGAAAAGGTAGCCTTGACCTTTGAAAGAACAACAAGTTTACAAAAACTTGGATAAGGTTTACGAAAAGAAACATAACCTCGGACATGTAACCATCCACATTGCTACATTACTAGGAAAGCAAGAATTGCTGGAATAGGCAAATTCTCTCTTGTACCATTTTATGAAAATAAAGATGGTGCGAAACTAATAAACCGAAGAACATATTGAGAAAGCGAAGGTGTTCAAAATGGCATTGGCTATCGTGCTATTGGAAAAGTTCTTACGAAGCGATTATAAGGAAGGACAAGAACAATGGTGCGAGGTGATATTACGCGTGCAATAAAAGTGGAAGAAATCTCAAGCTGAAAACTGAATGCGAGCTAGAAGGAACACGGAAAGGCTAAGTTTCTTTGAAAAGCAATCCGAAACCGAGTCGAAGCACCAAAAGGAACACTAGAAACACCACGAGAAGGAAAATTGAGATCAAAATTGTGATTTTATTGCATCTCCTTGATCAAATTAGACAAAAACAAACTCCCGAAATTCACTAAAATGTGGATTCCTCTTTGGAAGAATGTTTAGTCTAAATGGTTCTATCTCTGCGAGAACTAATTCCACATTTCTGTTTTGTCGCGAGCACCTCTTGGACTAAGGCTGATGGCTATTTGATAGTGGATGCGGAAAGCACATGACGAGACAAAGCAAATCTGGTCGACTAAAACTTGCAACAATGGACCGGACATCAGTTCTTTGGAGGAGAATTAAATCCCTCTCGGGATTTAGCGTCAATTAGGATCATTAACTATCAGGCGTATTACATGTTAAGGGTTTGAAATATAATCTATTTAGCATGAGCAGGTTTGTAGACAAAGATTTCTTGTGAAATTCAAAGCAAAGTATTGCAAACTTATAGACAATGAAAGCGAGCAGTCTTGGTTGCTTTCGGCGGAAAGGTAGTCTTTATGTTCTTATTGGGCATACCACCTTGAAGAATGTCTCATGATGAGTCTGTCGAGTCACCGGAAGAACCTTTGGTTATGGCACAAAGAATGAGTCACTTGAATTTCAAAACTCTGAACAAACTTGCGAAAAGAGTTAGTGGTTGGCCTTCCCAAAACATCTTCGAGAAAGGATGGTATACATTACTTTGTCGGATGGAAACAATCTAAAGTCTCTTTCAAGTCAAATCAGACACTCTAGTGTTAGACCCACGCAACTATTACACATGGATCTTTTGAATCATGTAACTAGTTATGCGGGAAAGAAGTATGGTCTTGTTGTTGAAGATGACTTCTCAAGATTCACTTGGGTTGTCTTTACGAAGCACAAATCTAATCTGGTGGAGATACCAAACTTCTTTGAATAAGCAGAAGTCATGAAAAATGACAAAGTATCTGCAATCGAGCAGACCATGATGCTTGAGTTTGTCGACGATTACATTAAGGAGTTTGTACCGACAGAAGGTATACACTGACTTTCCTCTGTAAGAGCACCACATCAAAATGGTGTTGCGAAAGGAAAAATAGAACACCTAAAAAGCGTGAGGACAATGCTAGGCGACCTTTGAGATAAGTGAAGTTTATTGGGTTGAAGCAGTAAACCGACATGCTACACTCGAGAATAGATGTTTGATAAACAAACACCATGTGAGACCACTTATGAACTCTTGGCTGGTAGACCCCTAATATCAAACATCTAAAAGTATTTGGTTGTAGATGTTTTGTTCTTAACAATGGAAAAAGAGTATCTAAGGACATTTCAACTAAAAGGCGGATGAAGGTGTGTTTCTTGGTTATTCTATGAATAGCAAAGCATCTGAGTTTACAATAAAAGAACAAAGAAGATTGAAGAATGGGTTCATGTTGTATTCTATGAAGGAAGCGAAACACCCTTGGCGATGAACTCTCGAGAAAGGTTCAAGGAACTAATGATAAAGGATTACGAAGAACTCTCGGAAAGGAAAAACATCATTGTGGAAGAGAGGATGACTCGAAGAAAAGCATGAAATGCTAGTAACAATACAGATGATTCTCGGACATGATGAAGAATTTCCTATGAAATTCGAAATGGCGAAGATGTTCATCGAAAGCTAATTAGAAATGACCTCTCGGCGGGCATGTCCTGAGCTCTCCTTTGAGAAAGTGTCGGGACATTCACCCTTATACGAGGTGCAAATGTCGCGAATCTTGAAGAAGTATCAAGTCATAATCATAGTGATTCACATTCGGATCACATAGATGTTGACCTACTAGCCTAAACCCATGATGAGATGGATCAAGGATCATCCTACAAAAGATGTAATTGGACTAATCAATCAAGGTGTTAGGACTAGGAAGCAATAGTGAAAATGCTAATTCTCTCTTTGGATGTTTTATCTCAAACATTGAACCAAAACTATAGAAGAAGCATTAAGAGACCAAGGCGGATCTCTGCAATGCAAGAAGAGTTGGATCGATTTGAAGAAACAAAGTGGAAACTAGTTCCATTTGTAGAAGGAATATACGTGATTGGAACTAAGTGGGTTTTTGAAACAAGATGAATGAATCTGGTGAAATAACCGGAAACAAAGCAAGGTTGGTTGCCAGGATTCACCCAGTGAAGGTTTAGATTTTGATGAGTCATATGCACTGTTGCGGATTGGATGCAATAAGACTCTTTCTAGCCTTGACTCATAAAGACTTTAAAGTTTATCGGATGGATGTCAAAGTGCATTCTTGAATGGTGAACTTGCTAAGAAGTCTATGTTGAACAACCACAGTTTTGAAGTTTCCTCGAGAAAGTAGAATGGTCTATAAGCTCTGAAGCTCTTTATGGTGAAGCAGGCTCGAGCATGGTATGACACTTTATTGAATACCTTCTAGAAAGTGGTTTCAAGAAAGGTGAAGTTGATAAAACTCTATTTACTTTAAACCATGATGGAAACTACTCTTAGTTCAGTATATGTTGATGACATCATATTTGGATCTAAGGACAACAACTTTGTGATGACTTTGCAAATCTCATGAAAAGTAAGTTTGAGATGAGCATGATGGGAGAATTGAACTATTTCCTGGGATTGCAAGTCGAACAACTCGATGATGGAATATTCATTAGTCGGACAAAGTATCACGAAAGACATGCTCACAAGTTCAAACTTAAGCTTACGAAAAGAATGCTAAGATACCTATGAGCATAGGAACAAGATGACCTATCTTGAATCGGGATAAGAGCATTGATGAACACAAGTAAAGAAAATTGATAGGTTCACTACTTTACCTTCTATGCCAGACACGATATTCAATATGCGGTTGGGTGTGTGCTAGATTTCAAACAAATCGATGCAATCACACTACAACATTGCTATGAAAATATTAAGGTATGTGAAAGTGCGATAGATGTAGGTTTGTGGTATCCTAAAGAAAGTGGATTGAGTTTGGTGGTTACTCGGATCTTTGATTATCTTTGGATCAATGCTTGATAGGAAAAGTACCTCGAGGAACATGGGTTTAAGAACTAGACTTATCTCATGGTTTAGTAAGAAACAAAACTCGATTGCAACTTCTACCATAGAGGCTGAATATATTGCTGGTTGTTGTGCGACAAATTACGTGGATTGACAACAACTCGAAGACTATGGACTCGATGAAGAAAACTCCCATTTTGTGATAACACAAGTGCTATTGCAATCACAGAACCCCAAATTCCATGCTAGAACAAAGCACATTGATGTTAGACACCACTTCGCCGAGACCATGTTGAGAAAGAAGCGATATAGAGATACTCGAGATTAGCGAAGACCAACTGCGGATATCTTCACTAAGCCCTTACAAGAAAGCCGGTTCTTGACCTCAAGACATAATCTTGGATTAATGGAGTTTCCTAAGGACTGAAAAATTGTCCTGAATCTCTAAAAGACTGAATAAATGAGTAGGCCTCTGAGCGGGTTCTCGAGAAGCCAGTTGATAAGAAGTGATGCAAAGGTTTACGGTAGCAACACTCGGAGAAAGAAAACATTTACTGGAGCAGGTATCCGAAAAGGCAAAAGGTTACACACTTAATAAGTAAATAAAACTAGAACTTACTTAAGAGTGGGTCGAATAGATTCGAACAATGAAGCTTGACACTTGAATTGACTATGTAGTCATAAAGAGAAATGGACACACAAAGCCCAAAAGTATAAGTTACGAGTCGAACATGTGCGATGTCTTGTATTTTATCATTTTCATGATAAACAATATATAGATAAGGACTTGACACTCGAATGATAAGCTCGAAGCGATTAAGTGTTCCTACTCTTTACTAAGTGACCTGATAGATGTAGCGTATTAAAAATCCATCAAGTCGGCACATTACCATTTGTTGATTGATATCATTACAAGATATTCAATATAAGCCCTTGATGAATAAGCGTTTGATCTCAATGGTTGAGATTAAAACAAAGCAAGTAATATACATTGAGAAATTGAGACATGGCCCTCGCATTTAATGAAGTCAAAGGGCGTACCGCCTATCAGATGCTGAACACGCATTCATATTGACTATATGTATGTTGTATCTATGTACACTATACGCTATATATATAGGATTTGGGCAAAAGACAAACACTTTTACCAATTACGAAATTTCAAACTTGCATCAACGGCAAAATCTCACAAGATTTACGCAAAACCCTTCAAAACTCGACTTCTTTTGCTTAGTCTTACGAAAAGATAGACTAATCTCGATTAATTGTCTGATATTCATCTGAAAACACTCCTCTAAACTACTCTATAAGAGATGGCGCCCAGAAGATGACCAAGAACCTGAGCAACATCCTCTGCTCCTGCTGAAAAGCGAGGAGGAAAGGAACTTAAGGTGTTGAATAAGCATATACAGGAAAGTTACCCCATTTGGAACCTAAACACAAAATGAATTGGGAGCCTTTCTAGTAAAGAGATATGTATCGGTTATATCTTCAAAACCGTAAAGGAAGCGATATTAGGAATCTTTGAAGAACTCCCATATCTACAAGCTTCTATCTACGCACCAGTGGACTATCCACCTTTGGATGTCTTTGAGTTCTATAAAAACTCTAAAATCTTCACAAAAGTTGTGAATGATGAAGAAGAAAATACATCGGTGAAGTCGAGACGAAATTGTTCTAGGCGCAAGACTTTCTGCAAGTTATTAGATTGAAAAATTGAGGAACTTTTGAAGACATCAACATCAAGGGCCTTCCATGATTCAAGGCGTCGAAGAGCTATTTGAAGCAATCGGTTAGAAAATGCAAGGTTGCCCGAGAGACTTTGTTACGAAGGCCATCGAACTAGTCATCTCGAAGCTCTTGGAGTACTTTAGCTCTTAATGCAGTCCGTTGCTTTGATGGCAACAAAGGTGGAGTAGACAAGATAAGCATGGAGAGATGGATGATGATGCATCTTGAACAAGAAGCATGAAGGCGAAACCCACAATTGGGAAATGCGCCTTGACAAATTTCTTGGACATATTGATGAATTTGAGCCCAAAATCATCAATGGCCTTCGAAAAAAGGCTAATATGCATAGGTCTCGAGAATCTGTTACATTAAAACAATAGAATCACTCTCGAGAGGCGAAATCGATCCCAACTCCTTTTGAGACACGCTTTTGAAGAAAAGGAGAAACTTCTGTGAAACGCTTTTCGAAAGCGGAAGAAGAAAAAAGCACAACAAGGTGAGGAGGTCTACGAGCAAGCCAAGCTAAACCTCCGGTTGCCGAGAAAGAGGACTCATAAAAGAGCCTCCAGTCCCTAATGATACAAGAGGCCTGACCTTACAGAGCAAGGTCGAGAAGATGTTGG